>JAHLSL010000008.1:8888426-8967090 GCA_025920805.1 Petroica traversi
CAGTATTCAGTGAAAACACTGCCGGGGATGAGCGCAGCCCGAGCGGGCCCCGCCGCAGTCCCCGATTTCGGGGTTTTGTCCCCAAACCGCGGGCACGGGCGGGACCCGCTCGGGCTGCGCTCATCCCCGGCAGTGTTTTCACTGAATACTGAAGGGTGGGGAGGGGAATCAATAGGAAAAAATATTAAATCCATTAAATCTGGTAAGGTAATCTCTTTTTCATCTTTAGCTACAGTGTTCATGCTGACTGGCATGACTGATAATGTTATTGACAGGCAGTGATCAGTAATAGACGGGATTTGACTTCAAGTTTTTCAAAGATACCAAAAAGTTACAGCCAGTAAAAACTAATAAATAACAAACTATTTCATCCTGTTATTCAAGTACGAGTTCTCCATAATTTGAAATTTCATTACAGTTTAACAGTACTGAGCAAATTCCATGTGTGAATTATCGCAAGGCTGACAGCTTACAGCATCGAGAAATAAATTCCTGTCGTCAGACAAACTTGTCAAGATCTAATCAAAACACTTCAAGTGCGTAAGATAATAAATCATTAGCATCTATAACAGGTTGTGTGGTTTATATTCTTAAAAAGGTACTTCTTTCACTCTCATTTGTTAGAAAGAATTAGTTTCCAACTGTGAAGCCAAGGTAGCAAGGACAGGTTTTTGCCACTGCAAATGAACAAAAAACCAGGTAAGTTATAGGTATTATGTTATTCTGCTTGTGTGGACAGTGTGTTACTTAGACATGCATATACATCTCTTTCATCATATGAGCAGCTGTATTTAATTTATGCTTTTTAAAGAAGATGGCACCTCTTGGCAGAAGGCACTTTTTCTATTCAAATGACGTATTTCTGTTTATTCCAACACAGTAAGCCCCAGAAATTTTTAGAATGTACGTAAAAAGCTCTGGAATTTCATGGTAGCGGATGAAAAGGCAAAACAGTGACCTTTAAATCTACCTACCTTCTAGTTTTTTAACTTCTAGGCTTCATTTTTACAAGCTTTGCTCAAGCCATTAGAGCTGCAAAGTCATTTAAAGAGCGAACACTCCCTCGCAGCAGCACAGCTCTGGTAATTGTGACTTGTAATTACCAGACATACATCACCAGAAACATGGTCCAGGAACAGGACTGGACAAATCCTTCCCTCTACAGAATGCTTGTTTTACTCAAACAATATGACCTTTAATACTTCCTGTAACATAGGTAATTCAGGATTAAATTCATGCAAGGTTAGAAGGAGGATTGCCTGGAGCTTTGTTCCTGAAAGCATCCCTTGGAAACTGAGTTTCCAAATAAGGAAGGAAGAAAACCCTGGCAGATGACATCTCAATGCAACTGAAATATTATCCTATCCATGTAGGAATTGTCTTCATTCTGCCCCTCCACCTTGACAAACACGGTGCAGCTGTGGAATCAATAGGCAGCAGTTCACATTTAATACCACTGTGGTCTTGACAACAAAGAGCACAATCTAAACAATCAATTTTTATACCTGTTGTTCCACTATGGCTCATTTCATGTAAGCCTTAAAATCCCCTTCACAAACCCTAACAAACCACACAGCCCACCACGCCCTGGCCTCTGCAGCACCTTCCCTGCCCTCTGGAGAAATGACAATGCTCCCAGCTCTCTGCCCTTTTCTGCCTCTCCAAAGCTGGCAACAACTCCTATAATCCCCAAAACAGACCACGAAGGGTGGAGCCAAGGCAAAAGCACCAGAGCTGGACGTTGCACAGCCATGAGCAGTGTAATCATGAGATTTGCTTTTCCCAAATCACCAGGCAGTTTGTGTGTGAAGAAGTTACACCCCAGAGAGAGACAGCCCAGAGATGGAAGGAAGGTGGGAGCAGACTGCAGACAACTGCTGAGCTGTGTCCTGTTTGAGGATGCCACTGCCAGGAGAACTCTGCGGGTCTCCAGGGGATGGAGTGGGCAATGAAAATGCCTCCCAGGGATGGGGATGCACTCACAGGGTCCAGACTCAGCTGGGTCTTAAGACAGCTCAACACTTCAATGGGACCAACTGAGAGTTTGTATCTCAAAATGACAGGGTGGTTTCAAACATATGAAGTAGCACTACTAAAACAGTGATTATGAAAAATGTGAGGGAAAAGTCCAACAGCATTTCACAAGCACCCTATAAAAGTTAAAGTCTACTCAGAATCATATATAGTATCATTTATAGTAGAGATTAAGTGTTTTAGTTAGTGAATTATGAGGTAGGTGGTGTGATTTAACTGATTTCCACCCACACCACAAAGGAGTTTGGCATTACATGTCTACGTATCCTGAAAAAATAAATCACATTTTAAGAGGTGAGATAACTAATAAAAGAGTGCTGAGCTGTGACTACTTGGTCTGAAACACTATTTACAGGGTGCAGCTGTAATCCTTCCAATATGCTGGTTTATCCTGAAGGACATTTTTCATTTAAGACCACCCTTCTGATGAGAACAACACATGAACCTGCAAGATTCCAAACTGCCCTTCTGACAGCACATCTGCCTCTCTGAGCACTTGTGCTGCCAGTAGCTATATTTATATTACCATTATTACTCCAGCCAGCCTCCATGCCACCTGCTCTCTAGGTCAACAATATAACCCTCAAAACAGAGGCTTCCATTTATATTTGATTTATATGAAGTGCTAAATAGCATAAGAACATTTTAAAATATTGGTGCACATTATTCACAAAGAACTTTCAGAAGTGGAAATAAGGAACTACTTTCACAGATCCTAAAAAATAAGGAGTGGATTAAATCTTGCAGTACCCAAACGACAAGAACAGACTGTTCTGAAAGTTAATTTTTTGTGCCAGTTCCACATTTCAAGGCATAATTATTAAACATGCAACTTGATTTCTACATGACAAAAGAAGCAGCAGATTTTCAGACAAGCAGTTAAAAAGGAACCTTGGGAAAGAAATTCAGCATCATGGAATTTATAAAAAGCTGATTCAAATATCTGCCTTCAAAAGAGTTCCTTCAATTTCCTTTTATCTTAAGTTCATCACCTCAATCATGAGGCTATAAAATCAGTTGGACACCCTATCATGCCACAGAAGAGGTTTCACAATAGGACTAGATCTTCATTTTACAGGCAGCAAGGAGGCTAAAAAAGAAAAAGACCCCAGCCATTCTAAAGATCACTTTTCTGTTTGAAAAATATATTGTTTAGTACCTTGATACTGAAAAATTTATTCAGCCGTGGCTTTTTTTTTTGTATACAGAAACCTCATCTGAAAAGAAGAATGTTCCAGGCAGCAGGAAGAGTGCTGCCTCTCTGCATAGGTGTGTGCACACAACATGGAGCGGAAATGAAGTCTGGAAATCGATTTGTTCCCTGACCTACAACACAACCCACGCCGCTGCAGCAGATACGCTGTGTTACAAAAGTGTGAAAAAACAGGAACCCATCACTCAAATTTGTCACTTTCTCTCAGTCTTGTAATTTGTCCTTGAATATGTATCTGCACATATGGCACAGACCCACAGGCAAAGTTGGATGCTGGAGCCTGCACTGATGGCAGCTGAAATGGAGTCCTTGCAAATTAAAATGAGATCCATCGCCACACAGGATGTTCCATCTTTTTGCCAGAGCAGACAGCATGATTCCTGAGATTGCCTTTGACCTTGGCTCCCTTGCAAGGTAGCTCACTATCATACCAGTTGGGACAATAGACAAATATTTTTACAGCTCTAAGAGTAAATACTTTCCAGTTAATAAGTTAATATTTCACAGATGATGAAATTCCACTGACAGTCAGTGACCTGGTACCATGCACTCATGCTTTAATTTTTTTTCCTTTACTGACTATGTTTGCTTTAGGGTATACTACCAACCAGCAGGGGATTAATTAAATCTCCTTCTATACATAACCATTTGCATTACAGAAATGATATAATGAGGGTTGGAATCTCCAGTTCTGATGGAAAGTACAACCTGGCCGTGCAAGGACAAACTGAAATCCATCCATCAGATTAACAGGAAGGAATTTTTCATGGTGATTAAAAAAAAAAAAAAAAAACCACCCCATGCTAAGCTTTTCTTTCTCCTATCAGAATCTGTCAGGAAAAATAATTTCCTTCTTTTCACCATATCACTGTAAATGGTTATTAAAAACAGCACTTCTCAATTTCTCTGTCTAGAGATGATTACATCTGAACTTGTTTCCCAAACTCATCAGTGAAGAATTTTAAACAGCAACACTAAAACCATATCTGTGCTGAAGGTCAGATGAACCTATGGAATATGCTGCAGATATTTTCTATAATTTACTGACTTCTTAGAAACTAAATTCAGGATCATACTGTTAGATCATCTGCTTAGCTACAGAGATACTTAAAATACAGAAAACTAATACCCAGCCTCTAGCCAATACCATTCAAAATATTCAGAGGACAGAGGGTTTAATTCCCAGACCTTTCTCTGCACTCTACTGAATTTATGTCTGCCATCACACAAATCCTGAAATGCCATGGATAGCTTAGTCCCAGGGCATCTCTCCATATTCCCAGTACCAGACAAACTGCCTGGAACCACCCTAAGGAATCTCACCTTCACGGAGGCAAAGTGCCAAAGTCTCCAGAAAATAATCAATAGTGTATGTATTAAACCAGTGCTACCTTGAACATATTACAAGTTCAAAGCAAAATAAATTTATTGTTTCAATTCATTTTCTACCTTAACAGAATCTGCATGTCAATAAAAATGCCATTTGCAAGTATTCTAAAATATAAAACCAAATGGGGACAAAACCTTCAGCTGTTTAACTAACAGGCAGCCCTATTTCTCTAAATATTCAGTATATATCAGTCTTTCAACCCACAGGTCAAGAACCAGCCCATGATGCATTTCATGCTTTTAGATCTTCCAGTCTTTCTTTTCTCTTCAGCTTAGAAATCCCTTACTAGTCAGCAAAATAAAAAGCCTTTGGATTTATTTCAAATTAGAGTTACTGCAGAAGGAAATAAAGCTAAAAGCCCTTTAAACTTTAAGCAAAATTCTCAAACACAGCAAATTATCTTCCCTCCCCCACCAGCCCTTCTGGCTGGGCAACAGAAACTTATTCCCTGGTAAGCAAAGCTAAGGATCCAGGTCACATCTGTGCATTAACCTGTCAAGAATATATGTGACCAGCAGCTTCCCACTAACCTTTCGTATCACTTAACCTCAGGGCTTTCCATAAGATTATGGATTTTGATTGCTTGACCTAAAATAATTCCAGAATACATCTCAAAACAGGCATCTCACACTTTCCTCAGCATATTTTCAGTGCTCCCTCCCATGTATATATATATATATATATATATATCATGTATATATGTATTTCAGTAAGCTGGAGTGTCTACTCCATATTTTGTACATTACATCATATTTTCCAGCCCAAAATACAACATTACACAGCACACACCACGGGCCACACTGGAACTGCTCGTGGCAACAAACGGGACTGAAAGCACACGTCATGGCTTGGACAGGCAAATGACAATGAAAACAATGGATGCAAACCACGTTCCCAAGGGATGAAGGGAGAGCTGCCCAGCCCAGGAAATGGCAGCTGCCACAGCCCAGTGGGCACCCGAGCCCAGGGCAGGGTGGCACCCACACATCCCCAGCACTGAGTCACTCGCAGTTCTCCAGCTCTAAGTCCCTCCATGGGATTCATTCCTGTCTCTGTTTCTTGGGACCAGGAGCTCAGGGTCGCTCTGATTTTATGCCTTCAGTCAAGCACAGGAAAGACAATTGCCAGCTTCATATTCGACCCCAGGCTTTTCAGCTGAGGTTAAACAGAGATTGGTTTCTAAGCCTCTAAGAACCCTAGTAACAATAACAGGGGTACAGTAACTCAGCTGTTAAATCCTTAGATAGCAGCAAACTAATTTACTATTACCTTCCTCGTTTTCCTCAAGTCTAAAAAAAATAAAGCCAACCACAGCAGCAGCCCTCTTCAAGTACACTTGCCAAAATTACTTTCAAATGTTACAGAACGCATAAAAGGCAATGTTTTTAAGGTGTAATTTCACTTGCAGGAAAAAGTGAAAATTTAAATATTACAGCTTGAATTTTTCAAATCAGAGCTCTAAATGTGGTGCAGAAGCATAGGTAAAAATCAGCACAGCAGAAGAAAAACAAGGAATTTACTCTCCTTACAGACAATCCATAAATTGCAAGAGCAGTAGCTCCAGAAGACCATTATGATAACTTATTCCCTGAATTAAACAATAGCAGCAACCCAAAATGTGTGTGTGGATCAACAAAATAAAAAGCAATACATATGGTAGTCCTCTGTAAATAAAAACTTATCCTTTAAAACCTGATAAATAATACCAATAATAAATGCTTCGAATCTTCCTTATATATTTTTGTACAGATTAGCCTAAGGGTGAAGGAATACTGAGAATAATAAAGTCCACAGCTTAGACAGCTCATTAATCTTTCTCATTACTTAATTCTAGTTTTACAAGGCCATGAAGCAGATTCCTGATGTGTGAAAGAGCCTGCCCAGCACTGAACAGTCATCCCAAATAATGGGAGCAACTGTTCAAAATTATCTTCCATTTTGCCAGACAGCGCCAGTTTCAGAAATTTAAGTCATTGGGTCCCATTCTGCAAAATTTTGGAAAATGCAGGAAAGAGTCTCATCTCAGAGCTGTACAGGGCTGCAGCTGTAATGCTATTGTTAGAAACCACTCTTAAAATTGCTGTGTCTTGACTTGCACCAAAAATTCCTTCAAGACTGGGCACGCAGTGGTCACAAGGAAACAGTCACAGCTGCTAAAAATGCCAAGAGCATTACAAATAAACAAATCCCATTTTATTCTCTCCCTTGTAGGCTCATACTAATATTAATCTATGATTAAGTCAGTTGACATTTCTACTATATGTACATCTACTCCTTAAAAGGTTGTTTCTAGGCTAATTAACTGTCCTCAAGGCTTCCTGACAACCAACTTGATTGATAAAACTCTTTATATATCCCTTAAAACTGAATAATCAAGGCCAACAAAATTTTGGTGAGCTCAGAACTTTTCTGGTTTATCCTACATAAAAAATTATATAAAATAATGAGCATCTCATCAAAACTCCAGGCCTGGCTCATCAGCTCATATCCATTCAGTGCACTGTTAATACAAACCATGAACAAAAAACAAAGGTTACCCCCAAAATTACATTGAAATACCTTGGTATTATATTAAAATAATTCTTCAATACCATAGTTGAAGCAACAGAAGGTACATGGTCAGTTCAGTGTTGACACCAGCAGCAGTTCTCTCCTACCAGTCCAAAGGGTTCTCTCTATTCTGTCAGGCTGGTTTCTCACTGACTCCCCAGTTGCAAAGTGTTTGAATAAGCAAACAGGCAGAAATTCAATTCGGTGGTTGTTTTTGAGAGGCACTCCCTATGTCTCCAATTGCTTTGTCAATGTTAGGCCAGGACTTGCGACACGTCAACAGAACTTTATTTTTACAATTGTCTATTTCTCAATTAATTTAGACAAAAAGAAAATGTGTCAGGCCAATGTTGCCAGACAGCTTGGCCAGCCCTAAAATAATACCAAGTTTCCTAATAGCAAAGCTCTGGGAGAAAGTTCCAGGGAAGAGAAACCTTTTAGTTCCTCAAAAAGCCTCAACAATAAAGGTGTCTCCCATCCTTCCTTAAAGCTGCATCAAGTCCATTCCACATAGATATGGGAAAACACTCTCAGAAATTGAAAGCATAGGCAATCAATTTTAAAGATATTTAGTAATTAGTCCTAAAAGGAATTCCAAGCAAGTAAAGCTCCCTTGCCTTCATCTAGTTTATGACTGATAGCATCTGTAACCTCACGAGGCATCCATTAAGTTCAGCAGTTAATTACATCTGCTCTGACTGGACATTATTTACAGAACAAGCAGATGTAATTTTCCATTGCTTAGCTAAGCACCATGAGGCACTTCAGCCTACCCCTCTCAAATCACTGCTTCTCACAAAAACACAGAAGGAGGAACAGGGTGCTCTGATCATTTTCTGCAAAGGAACAGTTCAGGCCATCATCCCCTTAATGAAGAAATCCACATGCTGAGCACCACGTGAAAATTCGGAATAATCAGATGCCAGGCAGTATTTACACCTTTGTAAGCAGACCACAGAATTTTAACTTCTCTTTCTGCCCTCCAAAGTGAATAGTCTCTGATATTGCTTATGCCTGCTGGGCTCCACGCTGGAACATAAACCCTTAACAGAAGTGATGAAAGAAAGGGCTCTGTTGCTTCATTCCCCAAAAATAAATACTTTTTTACAATAAAAGCAAAAGCCACAGATATTTGACATTTACACATATTATGTGGATAGGAAGAGATATTCACCCCCTAGATATATAAGGTGGTTACACACCAAGTGTGACTCATTTCAGTTATAACATCAAGCCTTTATACCACAACCTTTTTATTATTAGTATTGAAAAACAATAATTTCAGTGAAAAACACCAAACATTAAATTGGAACATGCTTTCCTATCATCTTTCACACATACTTTCTAACAAATTTGGGGTTTTTTTTCTGCTTAGGCCATTTTAAATTAATCATAAAGATCTAAAAATATATTCGAAAAAAGTAATTAAATAATCCTCTCAATTTCAGTGAGACAGAACTGTAATAATCACCAACTGAACTCTAATTTTAAAATTACAATCTTATATTAACTTCAAGGGTATGACAGTGCCTGTCACATTCACATGTGAGAATGCTCTCAGGTGGAATATAAAATGGGAAACTGCAAAGTGGTGCTAGGCCAAACCCAGGATTAATTTACAGATCAAATCCAATGTGGGGAAAGTTTTCTACTGGTGCAGGAAAGACAATCTTCAGGCTTAGAAGAGACAGAACATATCTCACAAATGCAGCATTTATTGCTTTCAAAATGAAAGACAGGTGAGCTGGGAACCACAGGAACTCACCACCATCATCCCTGGGCATATTTTTAAATAATCACATCCAGCCCTGTCCTTGAGGTATGTAATAAATTCTGCAAATGTCAAGAGAATCGAAGTTTTTGGATCACTCAGATTTCTCCTATGGAAAAACATGGGACACATCTAAGCATCTTTCACAGATGTATTTGTGAACAACCCTACGTTTAATGCAGTTGGATAATTCAGGTTTACTCAGTGCTAAGAGATCTGTTTCAGAGTAAAGGAAAATTCATCCCCAATTAAAGTACTGGTAAAATAGAGGCACTTACTCCCAAAGCACAGGTTTGAGAAAGTGCAGGCTGTGCCTAATGATTTTAGTCCTGATGGACGATTACTGAGCTCTGTAATGGACTGACAGAAACAGCTGATTATATTACCAGGACATGTTCTGGCTTGGATTCTCTTTCTGTTGCATTTAAATTATAAATATGGGCTCTCTCAAAAATATATCAAGACAAAAGGTATTAATCAATATGTAAAACTTCTGCCTTTACCATCCCTCAAATTAGAACCAACACTGACTTCATCACCAGGAAAAGCCTTGCAGGTACTCAGGACTGTCTGTACTGTAATTTCTCTTCTGTACATTCCACTTCATTCTCTACTCCTTTTAGAAGAAACTGCAAGGGGGTTTTCTTTTAATTCAGCTGTTGGCTTCAAAGTCAGGTTTTAAGGTATATTCCTGTTTGCATTTATTGGTACAGAAAAAATTTCCAAAGACTTCGCAAGACCTGAAAATTCATCACCAATTGTCACTGAACAGTCTCTCTCTTCAAAGAGGATTTGGGAAGGGGCTTCTCCTCAACTTGACAGGTCTCAAAACTGCAAGTCTAATCAATGGCCTTGTTCACACTTTCAGGTTGAATTCAATGCATGATTAAAGCATTCAGCTCAGAAAAGCTTCTGGGGAGCCAAAAAGTCTGTAATACAATGTTTTTAACTCGATGTCTGTAATGTACTAGAGGAGAACTCGAATACCAGAACCAAAGTCCCTGCTCCTCTGATACATATTTCATAAAACCTACAAAAGAGCTACTATACTGGAAAGAAAAAGCAGCATGGAAACTGCAAACCATCTAAAAGGCAAAAAGCTTCAGTACATCGAAACATTTAAGTATAAAGGTAGTGCAAGCACCTAATAATCATATCTATACCTCTGCGCAAGCTTTCCCGCTGTTGTTTTTGAAGTTTTGTTGTAATTTTCTTTTGTCTATCCCACCCCACTAACAATCAGCCCCAAGTCAACAGCTTTTCTCAGAGTAGAAACTACGATTTTGATGTGCTGCCATGTGCATTAGAGGACTTTCTATACAAAAAATGTTTGCTGTGGATGATAAAACATTTAATTCTTCTGATGATAACTAATGAAAAAAAATAACATCTTATGAGACTTTTCACTGAACTTGTTACATTTTTGTTTGGGAGGGACCAAACTGCAAAGAAATAAGTACAAAGATGGAAGTTTAGTGACCATCTGTGAAGAAATAACCTAAACAGCTTTCAGAGAATGACTCAAGGTTTCAATTCCTGATAGCAACTCATGCTCCTTGGAATGGTAAATTACCTTCTTCATCAAGAAAATTCTTGGTTTATTTCACTTAGATGTTTAACTCCTAAATCCCTATTTTCGCAATGTTTTCTCCACAAGCTGTACTGGTGCTCCCAAATTCTCATAACAGCAGTGCAACTTCAGCAGCCAGAACAAAGGATTAGTAAAAGCATTAAAAGGATCCCACAAAATTATTCAGTGCATACACAAAAACTGAATTCATTTCATTCATTCTCCTCCAAATTTAAATTGTGTTATATCCGATAATTTTCATTTCAATAAAACAGTTCAGAAACTGATAAAACAGTTCCAATGTGGTCTGACTGCAACAGGCTCAAAGGTCTTTTAACAAATTTCACTTTTTCGTTTCTCACAAAATAAAAAGCACAGCAAAGAAAAGGCAAGATGGTGATTCCCATTTGAATCCTATTCTTGAACCTGAAACATTGCTCCAAATTCACCACTGTATTTTCAGTTTATTTAGGAGGAAAGAAACTTTGGAGATTTAAGGATTTATCTTTAATGCGGCCTTTGTACTTGTTGAATTCAGAATTTTAACCTCAGATAGCAAACCCACCAGTCTACAGATGACTGGCTGTAGGGGGATTTCTCAAACACACAGACACCAAAAAAAACCCCAGTGCAGCTCCTGGGGTTAGTCCAGATTTACATATTTGCTAACAGACTATTCAGACTTAACATCTCCATGATCTTTTCTCACTTAACACGATTTTAAAAAAGATGCCACAGGTACCACTTTACTGTCATTGGTTTTAATTCCACAATAGCTTCTTAAATAATGAATATTTCTTTTCAGTCCATCACTTATTTCTGTAGAAGTATGTATCTTTGAAACAAATTTAAAAGTCAGCTTAACATTTATTTAAGAAAAATCCTAGGATGGCTCCCTCAGACACAAGAACTATCAGAAACTGGGCAACAAAAATATTTATCTTCAGAGGAAAAAAAGCAGTTTTTCAGAAGTAGTGAGCCTGCTCTCTTACTAGGTGAGCCCCTGGGAAAGTCCATTGCTTTGTCCACATGCTGTTGGGTTATTTTTCAGATGAAGGTAAAGCAACTCAAGCCACATTCCCTCTCCCACCTGAAGCTGTCAGAAGCTGCCCAGCATTTATGTTCAGAGTGCTTAAATTGCAATGTAGGGCCTGCTTAAAAAATAAAATCAATAAACATTATGCCTACTTATTTAAAAATCAATAGACATTATAGATTAATAAAATATTCTTTTCATTTTCCCATTTTCATTTTATTCTAATTGAATATTTATAGTCTCTCTAGCCAAGTTTAACATTAAACGCAAATGGACAGACAGCATTTAAATGTGTACTGGTTCTAGGAAGCAGAATCTGTACTGTTATACAAACTTGAAAGAATTATTTGTAAAATTCCCATACTGAGGAATGCAAAACCTTATTTTCAATCTTCATACTTCAGGTTTTCCTAATCTCAGTGTATGTAAATAGCATTCCACTGCCTGTTCAGACCTAGAAACTATTAAAGCAAATGACTTACCAAAAAAAAAAAGAGGTATTTTCAAAATAATATTGGAACCTCACTACACAAATGTCCATTAATTTCAATGAGAAAAACGTGGGAAATGAGGTTCATTGTACTGAAAATCTCCATTCATGGCTTCCTTCATGCCTAGAAGGTTTTTGCTTCACAGATTCAAGTATTCTTATCAAAGCAAATAAGTCTCTGGAGCCTGGAAAAGGCAGGGAGCAAAAAAGGGCTCAAAAAGCCAACAGGCAAATAAACAATACAACAACAAGATGCAGGAAAGGGAAATTAATCTGTCTGCAATGCCAGGGAGCTGCCATGTGCAATATTGAGCACAAAGCAAAGCAGAACTTACAAGTGCTTCCACAATAACTCTAGAAGCCTGAAAAATAAAACAAAAGTACATTTGGCATCCAAGAGCCTCCCCCTGTAACAGGCATCCCACACACCTGCCCACAGGGGGATAATCCATGGGATGGTGTTGTCAGGATCTGCTTATCAGGATTGATGGATTAAGCTGTGGGAGCAGGGAAAATGCTGTGCAGATGAAGTTTACCAGGATAAAAATATTACAAAAGAAATGCATCACAGGATCTCTTTGGGCAGGAAACCCAGCCTGTAACAGCCAAAAATACACTTCCAGAGCTGTGCTACCAATTCTCAGTTCAAGGCAACTGCAACAATCAGGAAACATTAAATAACATCAGGGAAGCTGCAAAGTTAAAACAAGTCACAACAGTGGGAGTTTTCAGTCTGGGCCAGTGCTTACCCAGCATAATGGAAGACCAGCCTGAACTCCAAAAAGAGATGTGATTTTTGGGTTTCTCCCCAGCCTTCTACATTCCTTTTAATTTTTAGTGCCCACACCATGATCCTGTCTTGACTGGGGTGCAGTGTTCCTCCTGGGCAGAGCCTTCAGTCCCAAAGAGTTGATCAGCTCCCATCACACCCAATTCCTGCTTTTTACTCCATTATGTTGTCCACACACAGGGCTGCTAATCTCTTCTCTACAGATTCCCACACACAGAGCTGGCAGATATTACAGAGAATGTTATCACAGAAATCTTGTATTTCAATGGCCCACTTGGCAGCCTCAAGTTACCAAGCATCCCTCCTTGAACTTCCTACACTGATTTAACTGCCATTATTCACAGAATGACCCACAATCACCATCAGCTTCCCCTTATCCTTGGGGATATCTCTGCTGCAGGAGCCTCCCCAGTACAGGATTCAGTGACACAGTCTGGAAGGTGGATCTTGTCCAGAAGGTCAGGTCCATCCTCAGCAGCAGAGCAGAGGGGCTGCCCTGCGGTGTCCCCTCTGAGCCTCTCTCCTAAGTTGGTGCAGTTCAGTTACTTTAAGAGCAAACCTGTTCTCTTACTGCTCAGAGCTCCCTGAACCACACACACAAAGTGAAGATCTGCTCCACCTGTTCTGCATTCTCTGCAAAAACTGGAGAGCTCTTCACTTAGACACCAGATTTTTACCTATCTTATGTCTAACAATGTGCTAGGTACTGGAACCTGATGCTAATTAAGCTTCTCCTTTAAGTAAGTAATTAAACTTACTCTCTTCCCACTCGATTCTACTTTTATTAAGTAAGTTAGAAATAAGTGAGATCTACAAAAAGCCAACTTTGCTGTTTGTTAAGTTTATGGGTTTCTTCTTAAATGCTGACTTGAGGCATTCTTTCTCTTCACTGATGACATCCAACCTTTTTGTTGTCCCCTGCTCCACATACAAACTAGAAATTTCTTTTACTTTCACTCCTGCATCTCTGAACAGGTTAGGCATTCTCAGTATCCCAAATGATCAAGCAGAAAGCTGGCTAATGTTGTAGGTCCATCAAAAATCTTACATACAGAACTAAAACACCCCAAACAACCAACACAGAGGATCAAAAGTGTGTTGTTATTTTATTACAGCAAAATGCTAAATAGAAGTCTGAGATTTGAGTTTTCCATTTAGACTGAGTTTTTCTAAATTAATTCCAGCATTACACTGCAATAGCAGATACCAAATGAGGATTTCCTCTAAATCCTTGGCAGTGTGAGGAATTTATCAGGCGAGTGGCCAACACAATGCCAGAATCAGGATATACACAACTAACTACTCACACACCCACATACAGCCAAACCAGCACTAATTTGAAAAAGGACAGAGGAGAAACTGTGAAGACAATGAGCAGCTGTAATTGGGGAATAAAAGGCAACCAGGCAGCATCAAGAACGGGATGGAACATGACATGGAAATTATTGTAATGGCATTAGCTCCATCAGAAGCACATCAGCAGATATGATGCCATGTCTGGTTCTGAGTATGTCATTCACAAAGAAAAATCCGAGACTCCTGGCCAAGACAGCTTGCTACTATTCTTGAAATTCATTTTCCTATGGAATATATGCTTGAGCCTAAAATTAGAAAAAAAAACCCTCCAATCACCATCAAACAAGTTTTCATAAAAGAGGAAATATCCTGTCTTTCTAGCCAAAGGAGGAGAGGTAGCTTCAAATGCCTGCAGTGTGACAGCACTGCCTTCCACAGCTCAGCAAGGAGTGCCTCCAGTTCATCTAAAATGAATGTTCAAATGCTGGCAGCCACCATTCCAGCAAAAGAAGCCTTTGGCTGCAGTGAGGACAGTCTCATGGATCCATTGAGGGAAGAACTCCCACAGAAAGAAAGCTTCTCAGAACAAAGGACAATGCAGGCACAAGAAATGATGCATACAAATAGGTGTGTGCTCAAAACGGAAACTAAATGTTGCTGATTTTCAGAAGCAATGGAGTACTTAAATTCTCTGTGGTCCTAGATACAACTGGACAGTGTATATACATTATTTCATACATATAGGTATATACACCCAATTTCTGTGAATACATAAAGAAATGCTGTTTTCCTGGGATAAATGGAAAGCTCACACATTTTCATTTGTATATATACAAACTTCAAAGTTACCACAAGAGCATATTTTGTTCTGCTGCACCACAGATTACAGTATTATTTCCAACACCTTCTTTTACAACTGACTTCTTTCTTTGGAAAGCAAAAGGCTTGAAAGCCACAGGTTTCTGGAATGCATTTTCTAGATGTGCAATTTACGGAGGCATTTAAAAACAGCCTACAATAAATATAGCAGGCAAACTGTGAAAGCTTAGGGCAAGAGGAATTTTCCTAATCTGCTTAAGCACAGGATTTTTTTAGTGGCGACATGGCTGCTGCTATATTCCTGTGTCTCCCTGTCCTAAGCCTGTTGGCTTTTTGTTTTCTGGTTAGTTTGATTCTCTGGGCGGGCTTAATTGTTTTTTGGTTTTTTGTTTTCATGGTAGGATTCCTTTATTATCTGATTTTACGGCTGCCATTGCCATTTTCTGTGGGAACACTTTTTTGTTTGTTTTATGGCCCACCTTCAGTGAATCCCCTTTAGTACAATCACCCTTTTTGGCTTTTTACTCCACTCCATTGCCCTACAGTTTACTTCTGAGGGATTTGCTGCAAGACTCTCAGCCCCAATTTCCAGCAAATGAGGACTACAGAAGGATCCATCTGCTGCTGATACACAGAAGTCTCAGCTGAAACTCTTCTTATGCCACAAATGTGTCGTTTGGGATGGATGGAGCTAAATCACCACGTCTTTTCACAAGAAGATGCACTCCAGGAGTAGGAATCAAACTCCTGAAGACACTGTGGATTGGGATTTTTTCCAGGAGAAGGAAGAGCTACCAAGAATACAAAGGCTTTGTCATTTGACTGCCGTTCCACCAGCAACAATTATGAGCTGTTAATTCAGGTTTTTGCATCTCTAATCACTGAGGTTTTCACAATTGAAAAAGGAATTAGCACCTTTATGTTACTCAGTGAAAACATATACTTGAATTTTGACTTGGTTATTGAATTTCATATTGCACATAGTTATGATCTGGACTTTGGAAATACACTGGCTGATTAATCTCCACCATTGCTGCAACAGGAGGAGAGGTCTCTCCTGAACAGCTTTTGGAGATGAAATCCTTCTGAACTGAAAAAGGATTATTTCAGAACTCCTAATTCTGATTGCTGGTAGTGTTTTAATGCATCAGCATCTTGTATTACCTGTAAAAATTAAAATTATAATTCTATGTGCTTTGGAGAAAGTTCTACTTTGTCCAGCATCAGGGGACAACAGAACTATCCTGCTATTCTTTTAGCATTAGCTTGTTATTATGTCTTGTGCATCAGAAGGCAATATCCAATGTCCAAAAATCAATTCCTTGTAAAATTATGTTCTTTCTCTGTTGAAAGTTCAAATTGCTTTTAGCAAGTGATCTTATTTAATATTTTGCTGTTAGTGAAGTTTTAATCTCTTCCCTGCAACCTGGAGTCACTACTGCAACCTCAGTGGCATACTGGATACCCTTAAATATGGCAACCGAGTTTTTCCCAATGTTTCAAGACTGTCCTTGAGGAACAGCATAAATGGTTTTATTTCTCAGTTAATTCTCAAACTGTCTGCAAACTGGACCATGGACAAATGATCGGAGGTGATCAGGTAAGGACAGGACACGAAGCTGCCACATCTCAGTCAGATGCAGCAGGTAGCCACAAGCACAGCTACAAGTCCATTAAAAGCCTTACTTACATTATCTTAATTAACTTTCTTAATACTAGCCTGCCCTGGTGAATTCATCTGTAGTTGAAAGCTGACTATTTGGACTCCAAAACTGCAATTATGTTATGTTTCCATCTGAAACTCCATCAAATTGACAGCTTTGTCTTTTAATGGTCCAGACCAAAATACTACAGATGAATTTTACCAGTATCAGAAAACAGGAGACTTTATTCACATTAGTAACCTTAGCATTTTTCTTGTAATGATAATACTAATGTTTGTGTTTTTCTTGTTGAGCTAATACTGTACGTTGTCCCCTTATCATAGTTCTGCTTTGTATGTTGCCAGTCTGGTTGCATTTAGGCATTTTGTAGGATAAGTGTTCTGTTTCTTATTTGATACTCATATTTTTACTTTCAGATTTTTGTGGGCTGATCTCCATGTTATGATTTTTTATTTCTGCAAGACGACTCATACAGCTATTACATGAGTTCTTTAAGGAATTATGATTCACATTCTGATATCTCTTACACTATTTAACATGTGTCAAAATAAATAGTAGAAAAATCCTTTTTAATGCAAAAGAGTATCTGGATGGATATTGCACAAATCTTTATCAACTGAAATACTATTTGAAGATTTCCATTCCAAAGCAATTACCACTCCTGCAGAAGAAAGCAGCTGATGAAACAGGGGGCAGAAAAGATCAGTACTTAATCCATTATCACATTCCAGTAATGCTAATCTAGGTGTAAGATTAATTTGGACTTCAAACATATTAAAGCGGAAAAATAAGATTTGCTTCCAGAAATGTTCAAAAGACAGTATATGCATATGATCAGATTCAACATTTACTGCAACCTTTCGTCCATAATATGAATTTGAAACCAACTCAGATGTTTAGCAAAAGATAAAACAAATGGATGATGTATGAATCACTTACAGGACCCACACATGTATTTTAATATGGGGAACAAAACTTAATGAGATCATCTTCTCTGACAGGGCAATTAAAACACAAGCATATTTCCAAAGCAATCCCCTCAGAATTTCTCTCATGGAAACGTATCCAATTATTTGAATATAGCATTTTGTTGGTTTCCACCTATGAGGTTTCTTTTTAATTCTGTGTTTTTTCCTAAGAATTTGACAGTTACTTGATAAATCAATTCTAAAAACATTTAAGTTAGCCTACCTGACCTTAGAAGTTGGTGTATTATTTCTAAAGTAATATTTTCCAAATACAACAATTTAATATCCTACCAGCTTATTTCACAGCAGCAATGGTGAATAACCTCTAAGGATCTTACTACTGTTAAATCCAAAGTTAAGTTTCTACTGTTTCATTTTTGTTTCCCTGACTCTGATTTTTGTTTAATTTACAAAGGCAAACGCTTCTTAGCAGATTGACAGGTATCTCTTTTTGGGATTTCAAACTGCTCAGTTTAGCTACCACTGAGTCAAGAACTCATTTCACTGCAACAAGAATTAGAACTGTGCATAAAGATTCACATGGGAAGGCACTGAAAGACTCTGGACTGTCAGGTTTCTTACAGTTCCTACAGCCTGGCATTTGGATTTCATCCTCCTGCCCCCTTAATTTTCTGTTGACTTCCCAGAGTTCTCACTCAGCCACTACCAAAAAGCAGGTGTAAACATAATACTTGTCTTTTACCAACAGCTCCATGTGCCTGATGTCCTGGGGACCCTGAGCTGGACACAGAGCTCCAGGTGGATTCTCTGGTGTTCATTTCTTCTCACCAGAGAAGAGCAGAGGAGAAGAATTCCCTCCCTGCTCTGCTGCCCACGGGGCTCTGGATGCAGCCCAGGGCATGTTTGGCTCTCTGGGCTGGGAGTGCCATGGCTGGGGCATCTCCAGGCTCTCACCCACAGCCCCCCCCAAGTCCTTCTGGGCAGGGCTGCTCTCCATCTGCCATCTCCCAGCTGGATCTGTGCCTGGGATTGCCCCAACACCTGCAGGATCTCAAACTGGGCTTTGCTCAACTTCATGAGGTTCACACCGGCCCATTCCTGACACACATCCAGTTCCTCTGGATGCAATTGCTTCCCCCCAGCGTGTCACCCACTCCACTCAGTGTGGAGTCACCAGAAAACTTGCTGAGGGTGCCCTCAATCCAACATCACCAGCAAAGCTGTCAGACAGTGACAGTCCCAACACCAGCCCTGAGGAAAGCCCTCGTCACTGGACTCCACTCACACATCAAGCCACTGAGCACAACTGAGCACAACATCTATTTCAAGATTCATTTTTCTCACATGACCTCATTTTTAATTAAAGAAGATTTCCTCTGAATTGTATTTAAAATTTTAACCTTTAAAAACTAATATCATGCTTAAATGCTATGAATGTTTATCTCTACCTTATTGCTCTCTCAGTTGCATTTTATGATCTTTAGAGCTACTTTGAAAACGTTTGGCTACGTTTTCTAAGCATAAGATGCCCTCTGTTTGGAAAAATCTTTACTCCATTCAAGGAATTAAACACAATATTTTACTACATACATTTTCAAACAAATTTACAATTTTATTTTGTCTTTATCATCAGTTTTCATTTTCTCTTTCATTAAGGTTTTCTGGCTGCTATGAACAGTTTAGAACTACACAAATACCAAATGGTAGATTCAGGGGGGAAAAAAAGAGGGAGGATTATTGAACAGTAAAGAGAATGTTATTTCAAACAGATAAAAAATTGATACCTTGTCCAAATATATCTCTTTGCATGGTTGAAAGACTATGAGAGCAGAAACAAGATTTTAAGAGAGGTTTGTTAAGTAAAACCCTATAATATTGCTCAAGCTGTTCCAAAACACAGTGCTTAAAACCAATTTCTAGCCATAACAACTATCAATCATGATCTGTTACACTAATAATAGGATTTTATTCTATTTTTGCTTTTTTAAAATTGGCACACATCCAAGATGAAAAGTGGCAAAGAGGTTTTTCTCCCCTGACTTTGTACCATAATATACTCACTAAACCTGTTGTTACACAAATATTAAATAGAAATTCCATTATTTTGCATGTTCTGTCAGAACTAACTCAGCATCCCAAACTGTTTGAGTGCTTGCAGCTTTCACATATATTTGGTTCACTCATCCTAACCACAATCAGTTCCACACACAACCAGAGTAAATTTATGCCTGCCATTGATTCCTGAAAACAAACACCATTTGTTCATTTCTTTTTTTATAAAATTAACAAAAGCCAAATTAACTACTCCCATAAGAACCTTCAGCAAAGACCCTAAAACCCAGCCCAGGTACAAAGGTGGACTCATTCTATTTTTACAGCTAAGTACCTTGCTGGTTTAATCTTTTAGGGTTTTATTTTGTGGGTTTTTTTGTCCAAGAAAGCAGGGGGTCTCTTAAAATACCAACAGGAATCATTTCAATGCTTTCTGAAATCTGCCTTCTAGGAGTTTAGAAGTACTAATTCTTCACCAAGAATACGAGGGGAGAAATTGAGGTTGGTAGCTAGGGAAAAAAGAGGCAACCATTCCATTTCAAACATCCCTTCTGCTCTAAAGTGGTCAGGTTTTATCTGCACAATGCACCCTGCTGACGTTAATTTAGCAGCCCTCTAATCAAGATCAATTCCTGAAAGAAAAGTAGGGAATATTGAAATGATGGTTGTTAAACTCCAAAGTTTTCAGAAAACAGAAGGAACTTAAGTATAAAATCTCCTTTTGTGTCCCATTATACAAAATGCACAGTTCTGTCTGACTTCACCTATGGAACAACTGGGATCTGGCATAAGGACCTGCACTGAGGCATAAGGATAAATGAGGAATAACGAGGGGAGGCAAAGCCCTCTTGTGACAAGGCTTTAATTTGCCTACAATTGAGAATTTTATGTTCAAAAACAAAATAAAAACAAAAAGTTGTTCCTTGAAACACTCGCTTTCACCTGCTATCAGTCATGAGCATATAAAGAGACCCAGGACACCAATACTGGAGTGCTTTGTTTCAAAATCAGGGTCTATGTCAAGGGTACTTAAAGCCATCTTACTTCAGGATAAACTAGGTCACCTGAGGATTAAGGGGTAAATGAATGAAAGCCATACACCAATCTCTCAAACAATAAGATAATACAGCTGTTTCTGGTTGAAAGGTGACGTTAGTAAAACTCTTTGGTAGCATTATATTGTCTGCCAAAAAACACAAACAACGAACAGTAATCACTTCATCCAGTAATTCTCCCATTAAAGTCCAAGAGAGCCTCCCAGAAAGAACTTACATGCCACAGTGACCAGACTGACCTTCTCCGAAGCCACTGCAACTTTACCTCAAATGCTACTGTGCTTGATATTCTTTTTAAACAGAGAAAAAAATATCTTTATCTTGCCATACACAAATGCTGCACAAAAAGATGAAGTTATTTATGCGAGTGATGCAAGGCAAGATCTCCCCCAAACCCCTCTTTTCCACTGCCTTCAATTCCATGCAAGTTATGCAAGGGATTGCGTTCAAGAAATCGCTCTTTTTGAGACGTGTGAGTTAAGTACATGGAAAATTGGCAATTCCCAGCAACAGCACACAAGGACCTCTCACCCCCCATTCAGACATGTAAGTGGAATTTTCACCTGGCTATAATCACCTCCCCACCCCTATCAGAAAGAAGGGATTCTGTTCCAGCACCATTTTTAGGGAACTGGTTTCCCCAAGATTGCTGCAATCCATACAGCCATGCAAGGTACAGCTATTTCTCTTGATTCATGGTAAATCAATATTATGTTCCCAGCACCACACAACTAAATTACACCTATTGCATCTGCTGCTGAAAGCTGTATGTAAGGGCATGGTTTTTCTTTAGTATTTCATTTTTATCAGTCCCAATGGTACTACATTGGATTCTATGTTGTATTATGCCTTAACAAAAATTATTTTACTACATCACTCCATCATCTGTCTAAACTTAATCAAGCACAACATTGCTTTCTGAAGGTCTACAGCAGTTTCATGTCCCTGAGGGGCTTTCTTCATGGTAGCCACTTTGGAAGAAAAATATCAGTTCGGCACTGTCAAACTCTCAAAATTTACAAGCAGCAAAATTTACCACACAGCAAAGCTATCCCAGATTATAAAATTGTTTAAAAAAACTTCAGTGTTTGCCCATTTCAGTACAAGAACTTTTAGGTGCTATTTCATAAATAAATGTTTTGAGAAAGTGCAACAGAAGTGCCAAGTTTAAATTTGGTCCACAGAGTTTTAAAGTGGGGCCTACCAAAACAGTCAACAAGCTTAGAACAGGAAGCTGTCTGACATTCACATTTGAAAGAGGAAAAGATAAAAGTCACGAAAACAAATACTAAATGACTGGGACCATTAGAGAGAATCAACTGTCAGCCCACAGCCTTTGCAATCTGAAATCAATCTCAAATATAAAATCACTCATGTCCCTGTTTAAGTCACCTCCAATCTTTTTCTTGCCCATAGCTCACCACAATCCATTCCTCCACCCTTTAAATTTATCCCCATTATTTAGGTTTTCTAAGATCCTAATTGCCTCCCAACAGGCTCCTCACAATTAGCCCCCCCCAGGGGATCTCTCTACCAGCCAGCACACATTGTTCCACCTTTGCCAAATTGTTCACTATTATTAGGGGGAAAAAAAAAAGCCAAACTATGCACATTTTTAAAAGGAGATCACTACACATACCTAGGGGGAAAAACAGTGTAATACTGGAAGCACTCAGAAATGCTCTCATGGCCACAGCTTTGCTGGGAAGTGCTGACCATGGGCTTGGCTTGCTCCATTCAGACCACTGCAGCCTGGAGTCACCCCCAGCAGGAGCAGCCACAGCTCACGGACCAGTGGAGCAGAAAGGTCCTTTTCATAGAATACACCAACCTACCCCACTGACATCTGATATCATTTCTTTTTTTTGGCTGGCAGTACAAGTGACATTTATTAGCCTATGCTGATGTAAAACAAGTGATAAATGTCAGAGGCAATTAATATTTTCATCTTTTGAGGAAAGTAATTTAAAAGTAATTATATCAGGTTACAGCTGTTTAAGCTGTGCCATACAATAGGTAATATTTATATTCATCCTCATTCCAAACATGATTTTATCACACTAATATCCAAGAGCATTTTGAAAAGAGAAATCTTTAGCTACAAAGGCATCTGTTGTGCTTTAACAATTTGATTTAAAGGGAGTTTTGCTATTAGGAAAATGAGTCATTTATAGATTTGATTTATATATTTGACCAGGTGAAAACAAAGCTGAATGTGTTTCTATCCAGAGAATATATTCATAGATGATGTGCTGATAACTCCAAAGCCCACATTTCAAAGATCTACATATCTCTTCTCTGAAAAGAAACAATGCAAAACCATAAATGCAATTACCTACTTAAGAAATAATAATTTCATTCAAAAGACAGCAATGGCATCTATCAGGAAGCTTCCTGCATAGAAATTGGAAGAGTTAAATCCTTAATTCACTATATTAAGACGTGCCTGAAGTCCAGCACTTCACTCAAAGCCCTACAACAGACAACATGTCTGCATGCATGGAAAAATGGACCTTATTACTTTCACACATATCAACAAAAATGATATTAGAGAACAGTTATGGACACTGAGACTGAATATTAGAATAAAGACCATCAAAATCTGAAACAACTGAATACTTTTTCTGGATCTCATTTTTGATCCTCGAAACAAAAAAAGAGAAACTTCAAGGTTTAATCACACAGAAGCATTTATGTGAAATGTCATGTATTATATATTTCTACTATAGTATTCAATAATTGAATTCAACCTGAAATTAGCTTTCTAACATGGAACACCCTCTGAATCACAAAACTACACAGTGTGATTCATAGCAAATCTTAAACAGAGATGATGATTTCAAAGCTCATAAGCCAAGTTAAGGAACTCTGCTGCATTATTTACAGTATAAACCCAATGTTTTAATGAGATATGAATAAAGCAAAACTTCGTATTTCTAAAGTGTATCTGTTTACATTAAACCCAGTCTTTAACAAATCATACATTTGAAAATTCAGAGTATATCCACACAACTGAAACCAAACTACCGGGAATACATGACCTACCTTGGATGCTAAGAGAAAAAGAGCTGCATTTGCACACTGCTCTGGTGGGCAAAAAGACTCTGCTATTCATGTAGGTGCTGAATAAAGTAATCCAGTTTCTTGCCTCTCACTGTTGTGCTAAGAATGCACATCAAAAAGTCTAAGGGATGCAATTCTTAAAAAAAAAAAAAAATCTGAATATTTAATATCACCCCCTTCAGAGAATAACACTAAAACACTCTGGAGACTACAAATTACTTCATGAAATTCAAGAATCCCCAAACCCTGAAAAGCCTATCCTGTCTTAAACCCAGGAAAGATAAAATCCCATGCCTTCTACAGGTCAGATGAATATGAACGGCTGGGGTAAAGCAATTTGATACAAAATAGAAGAGGACCGACAGATAAATCATATGGGAAATAGTGCCACATATTTACAACTGACTTTAAATGTCTCTTGACATTTTAGAGAGTGTTTTCTAGGTATTACTAATATACTGCTGCTCCTAAAATATTTTTTGTCATTTATGTGACTACTATCCACAATTTACAAATAGCCAGAATGCAAATTTAATTGATATTTATCCCTTGAAAATACAAGACGGCTACCTGCTTCTAATCAATAGTGATAGTTTTACAAAATTAGATTTTTCCACTTGGCATGTTTTAATTAGGTTTCCTTTTACTAAAAAAACCAAAACCACACCATCTTTCAATGTATGTGAGAAACTGAAGAGGCAGTCCCAACCAGCAGAACTGACAGAAAAATAAAAAAGTGCTTTAACCAATTTCAACTTCCAGGCTGATGACATAAGCCTAGAAGCAAAACACACACTGCCTCACTGCAGGACATTTCTTCTCATTAAAGAGGTAAGTGGGTCTGTGTAAGCAGTGAAGACTATTAAAGATAAGCAGATTAAACACCAGTCTTGCAGCATGGCAGCATTATGTTATGTTGCTAGGCTGGAGAACTGGTTTCCCTTTATGATTTGGGATTTCCAGCATTAAGCATGTACAAAATGCAGCAATATTAACACCAGTGAAACACACAAAGTGGCTGATGGTGAGGAGGAGAAACTCCCACTCTGCACAGCAACCCCTGTCACCAGCAGCAAACATCATTCATGGCAACAAGCAAGTCCATCTGACATGTTCAAGCCAATGAAATGGATGAAACAGATATTGCTGTTTATCTTTGGGAAGAATCCCTCTATCCAACATTTCCTTAGGCTCAGATTCACACACATAGATCCATTCTTTCATGCAGTCACCTGCTAACAAAACCTTTCTTCCTGAAGTAGTAGAATTAATTACTGGTATTTTTCTCTTTTCTCACAGTCTGAAAATAAAATGTTTAGTTCAGCTACACAAGCATTCACAAAGTCCTTACTGACAAACTGAAAGCACTTATTATTTAAGCATAACTACAGCAAATTATCAGACCAATTTAACAATACCCTGAAGACAGCAGCTAAATGCCATCTTTTCTGCCTGAGCAAACCATTTAACCTTTTATCCTTGTCCATATTTCAAGGACTTTTTATTCTGACAAGGTTTCACATTTTTCCCTCGGTATATTTTCTAGTGTCCTCAAAGTGAATGCCAGAAGCACATGCACCCCAAATTTGGTTCCTTTCCCTATTCCACTGCCAAGAACCAATCCTGAAAAATCAAACCAGTGGGAAAGCTCACATGGCCAGAAGACTTGCACCAAAAACCCACAAGGCTTCACACCTGCCTGAGCATGAATCCTCAGTCCTGCAATGAGGTGTAAATACTCACAGATTTCACAACAATCTATTTTCCCATGTTGTGACACAGAGCATTCCAGCACAAGGTTACAACAGGCTCATCTATTAAAACTTCACCATTTGTTTCCACTGACTTTAGTCAAAACAAGTTACCTGTGACTGATCCAGTTAATGAATTCTAGCAATAATTCATCTGTAGTCAGTGCTCCCCAACTCTTCTCCTCAGGAGAAGACAGAGCACATTGCCCAGACAGTCTGGGCACCCACAGCCCCCAATCTCTGCACAAGAGCGAGGTCATTTCCCTTCTCCACACCCAAAACACCAATGCAGATCCCACTCCTCCTGTCAGTTGTTAATTTTCACATAAGCTGAAGAACTCAGGCTTTTTAATTTATTTCAGGTGTTGAAAATTTACTGAGAGAGCAGGAACCAAACCTGAATATAAATCTTGATTCCTTTGGAAGCTGACCGGAAAAAAGTATTTTCCTTTAACTAATATTTTTAAAAAGAAAACTGGTATGCACTTTCCGGTATTCTAAGATGAGTTTAAAATACCAGTATCTGAATAAATCATTTTTATTCATCTTCTCATGTTATCACCTCTTCCTCAGATGTCAGTGTAAGTGGTGACTGCCTACATCATCACTGTTGGAAGCTCTTCAGCAGATATCTGACCTGCGGGTTCAGATACGTTCCTGGGAAATCTGTGAGCAGTATAAAATAGTCTTGTTAATCTATTTCCCATAGCAGGCTCCCCTGTAGAACACAATTCCAAAAACTCAAATCCAAGAGACTCATAACATCTGAGTATGTATGCATGTATTTTCATGCTAAAGTTACAAAATTAACCTTCAGTTTCAAAAGTTGACACTAATTATTTAGTTAATGTATATTTCAAAAGATTTTTTAAAAGCTGAACAGAAAAATTGAATTTTTAGTTCCATTCACAGTCTCCCTTCACTGTGTACAACTAAAATCCCTTCTAGCACAAGTTCTACTTTAAATTTTTAATAAAAAATTTTATGAAAAGCAATGTTCTTACTATCAAATCTTGTAATGAGCTTTGTAACTAGCAAACAATGTCTTCAATAATTCTAAAATATACTCTTTCAGAGACAAAATTGCAGAGCATGAAAAGTTTTGGGTCTCTAAATTATGGCCAAAGATGTGCCAGAGAAAGTTTAAACTGCCCAGTACAGTCAGCTTTCTCTTGTTAAATATACTGAAGCTTAGAGTTTCCACTGAATTTCTGATTTCCCTTCCCTACAGAACAAAGGAAAAAACTGCTGAGTCCTTAGAGTAAAATAAATCAGCTGAAGAACAAGTCCACCAAATACTCTGAGATTACACTCTCCATGCCCTATTTCCCCCCTGCCCCAGGAGGAAAACGTCAGATTTATCTTTAAAATTAATGAATCATTCCTCTGGTGAGGTGGTGGCATTTTTTTTTAATATATATTATATTTTAGCAAACTTGCTGTGCAGTAGAAACACTAGCCAAGATAAGCACATTCAGGTCCTGTGATGCAGTTTGTCTTTCAGATCTCCACTAAAACAAGCACAAAAGTTGTCCCATGAAGTAAATTACCTAGCTGAACTTAGCCCAGATTTCAGCAGAAAATGAAAAGGAGAAATCACACTGCAAGATGGATGCAGGGAACTGTGGTGATAACGTCCAACCACATCTGAATACTGCCCACACAGCACAAATGCAGAATATAAGCTCCATGCAAGTGTATGAAATTTGGAATATCACACTCTCCATTACTTTTCTTACTTGCATTCAGTCATCTGGATTTTGGGGATAGAAACTCCGATTCCTTGCACGCGTGAGAAGAGTAAATGCAAACATGAACCAGCTCCTGCAGTGCAAAAGAAACCAAAAAACCCCACAATTTCCTAGTACAAGCTGATGTTCAAAATACCAGTTGATCTTCACAGGGACTCACTGGGTACTACTGCTTTTGATCTGCACTGAAATAGAAGCAACAATAACACACAGGGAACAATAACAAACATAGGTAGCCTCCTAACATTTGTGGCTACATCACAATGCATTTTATGTAACACCAAGTAACTTAGAAATCCAAACACAGGTCTCTGCACAGTGCAGCAGAAACAGCTCCACCACTTAGCACCCGTCCCTAGGCAGTAATTTATAATAAAGTCCAAGTTCATTACCCAAAATGAAAGCCTAGAAATTAAAAGAATATTCCATTATTAGAAGTTCTTTCTCATCCTTTTCTCATTACTATTGTACAACTACATCACACTGCAAGCATGCTATGTGTGTGTATATTTATAAATATATACAGTTACATGTACACAGAAAATCTGATTTGCCTGTCCTGAACCTTAAATTTCCACACATATCACCACTACAAATTCTTAAGACCAAAATTGTGGCACCAAACAGGATGCAACAAAAGCAGATTGAAGAAATGAAAGTGATACAGCAGGGCCACCCACCAATATATTGATTTTGCATTTAGGAACATTCCTGCTCCTTTACGTTATTTGCTCCCTCTAGTCCAGGGCTATTTGCTGCAGGGATCAAGGCTGGGAGAGTTCCCCAAGAAGACAAAGTATCACAGTGTTGATATCAGAAGTATTTCAGGAGATGTAGTAAAAGAAAGCAAGAGGAAAACATATGCATACATTTAGAAAGTGCCCTGTATTGAAGCATAAAGGAAAAATATTTTCACAGTGCACACGATGAAGTACCAGAACAGGTGCCAAAAAAGGCTGCAAAATCCCCATCCCTAGAAATACTCAAAACCAGCCTGGACAAGTCTTTCAGCAACCTGAGCTAACTTTGGAATTAGCATTGCTTTGAGTGGGGAGGTTGGATTAGAGGACCTAATTTGGGCTGTGATGTTCATTTTAAAAGCCATCAACATCCAGTTCAAACAAAGTGACTAATTTTTTTTCATCAGTGGCCTTCCAAACTAATATCACCCAGCTCTCCAAGGGAAGTAATTAAACATACTGCCTTGGCAATGCACCAACAGCTTTTTAATTTTTCCTGATTTTTGAAGTCGAAATTGACTATAAAATGGTCACTTTTCCAAGCCATAATTTCTTCCAAAAATTCTACGCCAAGATACAGAGGGGAAAAAAATGATCAAGCACTAACTTCCTTTTGGACATCTGCCTTATTTCCTGATGTCCTTTTAGCCTATTTTCTTAGTTCCTGAAGCATTTTTGATGTAGATATTGATTACACTTATATGCATATGCATTTACACAAACCTACCCAACTGTGGACAGAAACAACACCACATATAGACAGTAAATACTCAAGACCACCAAAATGATGGGATTTCACCATACTACACAGTTAAACCAGGGAAATGCATTCTCATTCCCAGCAGTGTCTTCTGCTGACACTGGTGAACATTTGGGCTCCTCCAACCTCCCTTCCTTTTCCAATACTCCCCTGAAGAACCACCATTAAAACCACTCCGACACGTCAAACAGATACAACATCCCCGAAAAATTCTAGGTTCAGAAAAGCAATAAATGGCTGGAAAAAAGATTTTTATTATCCGTGGTCAGAAACAATCTTTTTGGATATGAAACTCTGACTAATTAAATACACTGAAAATAAAAACCACTTTATCCAAAAATTCAACCCCAAACAGTTTTACTTATTCCTATGTACTCAGTAATACAGAAAGTAAATACAGCTAATTTTATGATAAGGAAATACACTATCCTAATACACTGTCACCATGGTGTTTGCAGCACACTGTGTCAAGCTATTTCAGTAATATTAATAAGCTGCCCAAAAAGAAAATATAGAAAGGGTGAGATGCAGAACATATTCATGAGGCAACAATTACTTTGTAATTGCCTTAAAGCATCAGCAAGGTATGAATAGCAATATGTTAAAACAGTAAATTTCTTTTCCTCAAAGGAAGTTAAACAATAGGACAGGCATGGTTAATTTAATAGGCAACGTTCATGGTCTATAAACAATTACTTCTGCTAGCAAGTATGTAATAGGCTGTGTCCCATCCTATTACAATGAAAGGGGAGGGGGGAGAATATGGTGCTCTCAAGCACAAATCTATTCTCTGTCCATCTCACACAAGATTTTGGAGCTCACTCACTTCCAGCAGTTTTATTCCATAAGCATCAGTTCAGTTATCACACACCACTGACACTGGCACAGATTGCTGTTTGTCATATCAGTGCAACTGAGCATAACTCCCACAGCACCAGCACAAAATAAAACTTCACTAGTGTGTTTGAGTTCCAAACAAATCCGAGTATTTATTTCAATAATGATAGTACTTGAAAGTAAAACATAAATATTATTTGCCTTGCTGAATTGTATTCTCGCTTTGGATTACTGTGCATTTGAAGCAATAAAGAACCATATGTCTAAAATAAATGAGAATATGCAATCTGCTTTTACATTTAATTTTTAATTAAAGCTCAAGTAAAATGGCTACTCTAAGGCAAGTCTGAGAAGTCATGTAACAGATTTTTGTATGCATCTGTAAAAATGAAGTTCCAAAAATAAGGTAAGCCTCATAGTTTATACTTCACTTCTTACCATAGGAACAGTCACAAAACTATTGGACATAACCCAAGACATTAAAAAATCATTTTATTAACATATTAAAAAAATCCTGCTTTTAATTAATAAAATATAAACTCGATGAAAATAGAAAACCTCAAATTCTAATATCATTCTTATGTACTCAGTCAACCTGATTTACACCAATCGTCAGCATTTTTACGAGACTGTCAACATTACAAGCAGAAGAATAAATACAAGAAGGCTGAAGTTACACTTACCTGCAACCCTCTTCTTCGAAGAATACTTGAATCATCCATACTTCAACTGCTGATCACTAAACCTCACTTGCTTCTCGCTAGCTTTGCTCTCTAACTGTTAAAGAAGTCCATTATTTTCAAACTTTTCTCCCCCTCCCACTCGCCCTGCGTCCACTTGCTAAAAATAGGACCTGGTCTTTCACTTGCCTGTCATGAAGAGCTGCAGCCACGGTCTCTGACTATCTGTAATTTTGCCTGCCTCTTCGTGGCAGATTTAGCAGGTCACATTGGAAAAAATCTGTTCGACTTTCCCAAATCTTTTCAAGGTTGGATGTTTCACTCCCCTCATACACTCAACTGTCTACAAATATATAATAATAATAATAATCCACAACTCCACATAAGGCCAAAGAGTGGAATTTGAATCGGATCCCAAGCACAAGTATTTTTGCTTTATTTCAATTTACTTGAGCTGTTATAAGGGATCAGTAAACTAAAACAGCTGCCTTCATTTACTGTGCATAATGAGCTCCCAAAATCCAGGTCACATTTCCTTTAAAAAATACACAGTCACGCTAACTAAAAAAGCAATACTGTGGGCACACAGAATACACTGGCACCTAAGATAGAGAAAAATCTCCCTACAAAAACGTATCAATTTTATTTTTCCCAATTCTGAAAAATTCCTTTACTCCTTTGCAAGACAAAGCAACTCAGATTCTTCAGATACTGTCACACATTCTTTTGTTTCTGCTATCTCTGAGGTATGCTGGGCTCCTCCATGCAGCAGGCACGGCACATTCTTCAGCTCATTGCTGAGATCTTGCCACTCTCATATGCTGAAGGGTCTGGAACACATGTTGCAAGTTCTGAACATTTAAGAATTCATTCATCTATTCATCACTGACAGAGCTGCCTGAAGTAGCCCTTCCCTCATCGTCATCCATGGCAAAAAAGGCAGGGGGAAAAAAAAAAAAGTGAAAAAGCACAGTTCAGCTGAGGCGTTTTCAGTCTGTCCTGCAGTTCCTGTTTTCCAGCTACCTTCGCACAGACAACTCCAGCAAGGTCAAAAAAGGCTTTGCCCCTTTAGGTCCTTTATGCCAATGCCATTTTAAAACATTAACATAGAGCATGTGCTGAAAAATAAAACAACAATAAAGCTTCTAGTTATACCAAACACTATTTCAGTAAAAACCAAAATCTAGGGATGTTCATCTCAGTAAAATTTAAATTACTGAGCATGTCAAGAAGCCTTTGTCCTACACATGCCCTTTGTCAATTAAAAAGGAAAAAAGAAAATATTGCAAATATAATGAGCCACCTACTGCCGCAACGACCTTCAATTTTTTAGCAGAAAGCTAAAGCAACAGATTTCATCTCCTGATAAAAGCTCAGGAAGAGTCTATTTATAACTTCTGAATATAAACACTGTATTTAAAAAGAACCTAACTTCAGACTCTGAAGGATTTCATGAGCTACACAAATCAAACTTCATCGAGAGCTGTGTTTTTGAGGGGATTTCAGCCAGACATCCTCAAGTGTGCAAATGCAAGAGCGAGCAGAGCCCAGCCCGTGGGCTGCCTACCCCAGCTCCATGGAGTGTTCCTGTTCCCACAGTTATGACAGCTGCAAGCCAAAAAGAGTCTCCCCACAAGCACACAGGTTGGCGGTGCTTAAAGGAGCAGAGATTTACACGGAAATCTTTAGCTGATCTTCCTGCTAAAGTGACCGAGTCACATGAGCTGAACGCATCATTGTAAAGTCAGCTGAAAGCAGATACAACTCAATCCCATTCACCAGGCTTTTTTTTTTTTCTGATCCTCTGCGGAGCGAGTGTGGTCTTTTATTGAGAGCAGCTAATAAATCCTCCCGCTGCCGTCCCTCCTTCCTTCCTTCCATCCATCCATCCATCCATCTGCCGTTTCACACCAGTGAATGCCGAGCGAGGCTGCAGCGCCTTTGTGCGCTCCGAGAGGGCAGGAGCTCATTTGCATGGAGCCTACTGTACCATATAAAAACCTGCGCTAGTGAAAACAACTCCATCAGCCACTTCATTTTAAAGGAACAGCATCTTCTTTTGCGAGTAGGGCTGGGAAACAGCGAGCCAGCCACAAAACTCTGCGGGAGAACTTAAGGATGTGGCACCGGGGGGAACAGCAACACAAAAATACAGATTAAGCTCTGTTTAAAAGCACCCAGGAACATGACGTGATCATAGGACTTCACTGTGATAATACTGATGATGGATTTCAGTATCATTTCCTGCATTTTGCCATCAAATAAGCTTCCTCAGGAAAAAAATACAAAATACTATCTTCAGTTATCAGACATTACTAACAAACAAATTCTATCTGTACTTAAGAAAATCTCATGGAGAAAAAAAAAAAAAAAAAAAAAAACATTTTGGCATGCATGCTCACATAGATTACATGCCCTCTGCAATTTATTTTAGTCTGTAATAGATTTCAGAAATATTTATATTAGACCATGCACTAACCAGATCATTGATCTTACCTCTTCTAAGGCCACCAGCATTAAACAACACATTCTGTGAGAGGAATCAAGGCATCTTAACAATTGTGCAACACCATTCCCATTGTATTCTCCTCCTAAATCAGCCACTAAATGAAAATGTTTAAGCCAGATAACAGTCGTATATAACCATAACTTATTTCCATAACATTACTGGAAGCGTTCTTATTGGCACGTACACATCTAATCCTTCCTGGATTATTTACTGTAATATTCAGACATTGCCAATTCTCAATATGTCTTCACAAGTGACTTGTAATTGATTGAGGCTGGCATGAGTCTCAAAATACCATGAGAGTCATCTGTTCTCTTCCAAATTTCAAGCTTTCTTAGGGAGGATGCTTTCAAATTGGCTGCCTGCCACACTTACCCAGTTTCTGGGGTAGAGAAGCCAATTGGGGCTGCTGGAAAAAAAGCAAGCATGGCTTTTCCTCCAGCTTCCCTCTCCCCTTCCCTTCTTCAGTGCAAACAATGTTTATTTTAAATGTCAGATCAAAAACCACCACCAAAAACATCACAAATGGGGCGACCACCTTTTTTCCTCCTCTATTTAACTGTTAAGGCTCATGCACCCTCCTTTTTGCTTCCTTCAGCAAAATCTACCACAGAAAATCAGTGATGGCAGAGAATGGGAGAAAATACTTAGTATCAAACTGAATCAAGCAAAGGACAAATGGAATTTAAAAGTAGGTCTCTGACATGGAAATTTTTTCTATAAAAAAGTATATAAAAAGCTAATTCTATAAGAAATTTCCCAAACAGTTTTAAGATGCAGGCAACCCTTAGAAAGGGTCTAACAAAATATCAGTTTATCAGGGGAAAAAAATCAAAATAAGGAAGTCATGTAATACTTGAAGCCTTTAAGATTTATAGTACCTATCTTAACACTCAACTTCACTAAAAAAATTAGGAAGGGGGATAAAAGACAGAATTCAGAGTTGGTTCACCACTAACTTTAGTAAGCTCCTAATTCAATTCTTCCTCCCTCCATGGAATTTACCAACTTGGAGAAAATTTTGCTCTGCTCTGCAGCAACAAGGAAAGAAAAAGGACAGTGAAGTATTGGGATCTCTCAGACATAATCCAACCAATTCCTGTTTAGCTGCAGCACTCTGAAAAGGCTCTGAAAAAGTTCTTTATTCAATCTTGATTTGAAGACATGGAAAGAGCCATGAACTTCCAGTATGTTCCTGAAAGGGTTAGCCTGGTAAGTAGGGAAGGACAGTTTATCAGCTCACCAATCCTGGGATGAATTATACAATGCTAAGAGCAATTTCCAAAGAAACAAAAGGAGGTTCTGCTTTACACAACAGTCACATTGGGCTATTTCTTGCTGTAAAAGGCTGGAGGGGAAAAAATCACAAGCATGGGCAAAAGGGTTTGGACAAACGCATCGAAGAATCTGCCAAGAACTCTTAAAAGAGAAATACAATGAAGATGACCCAGAGTCACAAACAGTTTCAGGTGTTCTGGGAAGAGACTCTGCCTCAGACACCTGCCATCAGAGATAAGGTATGGGCTCAGCCAGTGGGATCATTCCATGGTTTTATTTAGGTACGAAGTCCAAAGGTAGCACTTGCTGAAGGCAAAAGTGCCTTGCATCCTAAAAGGCATCAACACCAAAAAGGAGCAAGGAGTAAAACTGAATTTGTAAACTGAAAAGTAATTCTAAAAATAGTGTAGAGCTGTGACAGTTCAAGGAAGCACTGAACAGACCAAAAGAGCTTACATGTCATAAATGAGTGGTGCTGTCTCCGGATATGGTATTGATACTTCACCATGGAAAATCATGTCTGTTACCTATATTTTGATATGAATATTGATAAAATGAAAGACCCAAGTAGAAAAATATCAGGGTTAAAAGACTTTAGGAACTCAATCTCCTTTAATTACCCCAGGAAAGACCATGGCATGACAAGACACTGAAGAATATTAAGAGGACCTTAATTTTAGTTTTCACACACTAGACAGCAACCAACCCTACCTCTCAGAGGTTTCTAGAAGGAGTCTGTGCTTGGATTCTGGTCAGCATTTTATGTCTTTTGATAAGACAAAATCTCATTCATGATGATTCAGACCTCATTCCACTGCCTGCTATAAAAACCTCTCTCTTCTCTGTCTTGTAGAAGAAGAAAATCTGAGAAGTTAAAAACATTTCCAAGGTGAAAATGACTGGAGTTTTCCATCCATTAACTTCAGTATAATCAAAACAACAATTCTTTCAGCTGCTCTGTAGCCCAGAGGTTTTCAAATAGCATCAGTGGAAGATGACCAAGGGCAGACCAATTTGACAGTCAGGAAAGCAATGACCACAGGAAGTCACTACGAAGTCGTGTGATCATTCCTGTGTGCAATACATTTTACTAAAACATAATTGAGAAGTCCTGAATAAGCTATTATCCTATTACTCACATTTTCTACTCACCAAAGCAACTGCAAAGGGGGATAAATAAGAAAGGAGTCTTAATCTACTGTATTAGAGAGTGCATTTACATATGCACAAAGACAGATCTGTGTAGAATCACAAGGCTCATCTCTGAGCTGTGTTCAGTTTGCATATTGTACTTTCTGTGCTGAATATAAAATACTTTCTACGTATCTTAAATTGTAATTGAAATTTGAAATGTATTTCAGGTATCACTCAAGATTCATGAAAAAAAACCTAAGAATTAATTAGAATAGAGAAAATAATTTTGCCATGACTTCCTAGTCATTTCAGGTTCCTGGCACTGCACACTGACACCTTTCGTGGTTTATACTGTTGCATCAGGATTGAAACCCACCATTACCATACAACAAAACCAGTAAAGGTCAACTTGGCAACCAAATCATTACACTGTGGACCAAAAATGTGTGTGCTGTGCAGCATTAGTGAAGTGAATCCAACAGCTGCACTCCTTAAAATCATAACTCCAGAGGTCCAAGTCCACTTATACTGACCACTTAGAAACTTTTGGTATTTCATATTCCTACAAGAATGGCAGAAACCCTCTCACACAACCAGGGCCCCATCACTGGAGACGTGTGAATGACATCAGCACTACACCAAAGGATGATCTTGTGATGAACACCAATACACATTTTGCCATATGAAGACTGCTCCCATCCAAAAATCAGGCTAAAAAAAATCAAACAACTTTTCAATTTTCTGCAGCACGATGCAATTTTTTAATTACATATTTTATTATCGAAGAACTTTTTGAACCAATTTCCTGATCTAAAATACAGAGATCCAAAATCTACATTTTTCATAATTCCCAATTCATTCTAGTTTTTACTCTATTTAATCAAAACTAAAAGCAACAAGACATGAAGCTGTGGGAAGCTTTAAAGTTATACCATTTCCTTACATAACATATTGTCTGGTGGGAAAAAAAGATCACTTTCCAAAATTTTAGAAGCTGACAATTTCAGTGATATTTTTTTAAGTCTTTGGTAGAATTTATCTGTGCAAAAAAAAAAAAAAAGAGCCAAATGTTTCGCTGTCAAACTGAAACTTAAGTGCTTGGGGCTTTTTTATTTATTTTGATCAAGCTGTGTTTATCTGGAGATTTTAAAACGTGTCTTTTTGAGATAACACTGACAGACTACTGAAACCAGGAAGGTTGATGAGGTAACTTGCTTGGAAAAAAAAGGAAAAAACACAACTTGGCAGCCAACCTAAGGAAACTCGCCTGACAGCTTGTCTGAATTTCTCCTGGATGTCTTGCCTATTTACAAGATTCAGTTTGATAAAGTAAGACCTTTCAGAGCAAAGCTGTGCATTAGCAATGAACCACAGCAGGAACTCATCCTGAACCACCGCTTATGAGGCTTGGTCCCAGAAAAAGAAACGTTGAAAAAACGCCTGAAATCCTCAAGGTTTACACAATACTCCGGCTTTCACAGCGCATTTTCTGTTCCCAGTTTGTTAGGTTCAAATTCCTGGGCCAGCCTGCCCCATCCCCCACCCCCAAAGCCTTATGAAAGGCGGCACTCCCACTCATCTTCCATACAAATGTAAATTTGCTGCCGACAAGGCTGGAGGAAAGAGTTCATTCATCTACAGACCAACTGCTTCCATACTGCACCGGGGAAGGGAGATGCAGAAGAGACACCAGCTCCCAGGCCAGACCTTGGCTCAAACCCTTTAAAAGCTAACATCTTTGGAAAGGAGTCTCCAATTATATTTAATATTTATAGACAATGCTGGATTCACTGTGCAAATTCATGTTCTGGAGCTGAACTGCCATTAGAATAGAATGGCAATCAGCTGCTTTCATTATAGATTTCAAATACAATGCCATTTTTAAAAGAAACGTGTTTTCGATAGGTAGAAAAGCCTTTTTCAATACAGGTTGCAAATTTACATCTGAGGAAAATATAATTTCTGTCCAGTAAACGTTTTGATGACATTATTAAAACCAAGTTTCTCTTACTTTCTTATAAGATAAGCCCTTATGCTTTAGACATTAGGACTTAAACATCAGCAATTAATAACTCCAATCAGAATGGCAAAAACCCAAAGCTCAAGGACTCAATACCAACTTGTGTGTTTCCCAAATGAAGCTGTTGACATTTACTGAAAAGTTTACAGAAACAAAGCCTGTAGTTTCAAGAATCCCACAGGAAAGACATTATGAATCCAGTCAGCCCAGAGCTATTTTGCCCTTGAAGCTGGCTCTATAAAGCTACAAATTCCAGATGCACCTCATCTCATACAAACACATGCTGATAAATGCTCCCCAATTTTTACTACACAGAGAAGATTTCCTGCACCACCCACACTCCTGACTGGCAGCACTTTTCCTGCAGCCTCACCACAGCAGCAGTGGTTTGCATACACACACTTCCCTTTTCTGCAAACTCCTCACAAACTTCTGCTTCCAATTCTTACTTCATCAATAAAGCCAAATCTGACTTCGAAGTACAAGCTAGACAATTTTTATAGAAAGATGGCTCTTACTGTTGAATTTAAGAGTTTTAAGGACAACAAGTTACAGAGGTAGGAGACTAAACCAAGCAGTATTTCACTGTATGTCCCTCTCACTGTATCTGTAGGATATTTGTCACTTTGGACACTCATTTCTTCAAAGCAAACATTTGATGCTTCATGGGACAAGGAACCTATTCTATTACACTCATAAAATACTTACAAATAATGATTTACACTGTCATACACACTCATTAGGCAAAAACCCATGGAAAAACGCCATGAAAGTCAACAACTACTTTTTCTTTAATTATTCTGCTCAGAACAGAGTCTGCAGCAGTGAATAAATTTTTCCATCTTAAACCACATGCAATTCATTTCAATAGATCATGAATTTTACCTTGGTTTCCAGCTGACATTAAAGGGCTTAAACAAGACTCCGAAGGTTGTACCATTTTGCTGGCTTAAGACCAACATGATATTCATTCAAACACTGCCTTTGAAATAAATACTTGAAGATAATCCAAAACATTTGGAATTAGAGGGCTTTATTCTCTCCTACTCGCTTTGTTTATACCTGACTAAGCTTAAATCAATATCTAGGGAGACATCTCACAGCAGTTTTTTACTGATGGGTTCTGACAGATTTTTATTCTTCCGTTTCTGGTCTCAGACAAAACTTTGCTATTGATTTCTCACTATTCTGTCATTCCCTTAAAGCGCTGGACAAGTTAAAAGCTTTTTTATAGATATCTCTTTTCTCCAACATTTACCCACTAAACTCGAACAAAAACTGAAAGAAAGATAAAAAGAATAAATTCATGCAGGATTTCAAAGATTTAGGGTACAATGATACTTTTTTTTTTCTCCCTCTTCCCCGGGATCTGCATCAGACCTCCCATCTTTATGAGTTCTCATGGCTGGTTTTTTTTTTTTCCTTTGAAAGCTATTTTTCATTTTAAAAAGAGTAGAGACATAATAATAATTTGGCATCTCTCAAACTTTTTTTGGAGTTTTTAATAGAACCATTTACATTCAATCAGGAGAGAAGAAACAAAAGACAGTAAAATTGTTGACTTAAAAGATTCAAAAATATTTCTCAGAGGAAAAGTGTGATAATTATTTTAAAAGGCATGTGAAGACATGTCTCCTTCCATAAAAGCAGCATATAAAATATATTTGGAATTCAATAATTGGCAAATTTATATGTTTTACATTTCTTGATACAGTTACACTTTACTCCAAATTAAATTCAAACAAAAAATTCTTAAATGTGACACTACAATACTTTCATGTCCAGCAGCAAACATTTCAAGAAAACAAATATGCTTCACTGTAGCAGCAATATCTTTACAATATATGTTTTTTCAAGCATTCAGATGCACTACTGAGTTACTAATATAACACTGACCAAATCAGTTGAAATCTTTTGTTCTTTGTTTAAAAAAAATCTGAGCTCACCAGGAAAATTTGAAATATTATTTTCATGCATCATTTGAATTGTCACCTAGGCTTTTTGTCTCTAGAACTGACAGAGAATATCAATGTGTTAATTGAAACAAGCAATCTTTAGCATATGTTTCCTTCCAAGACTGACAAGAGCTTTCTTAGGTTTTTCAGCACTAGAGTCTGATGTTTCCATTTTCAAGCTAAAAATATGAACTAAAATCTTACACGTATACATAAATATGTATTTTCCCAGCAGTATCTTTCCACAGGATACAGACACGCTGTATCAGTTTTGAGACCTCGAAAAATAAAATATGAGTGTGGCAACGTTGGCATGAAGTGTTGAAAACCCTTCCTTAAAGCTGTATAATTCAAAAGGCCCACAAAAATAAATCCAATCAGAAACCCAGCTCCATGATAGAACATTCTTACTGATGAAGGAGAATGAGATAGTGGATGTAACAAGGCAAAGCTCAATACTCAAAGCTATCATAATTTAAAATTAGACATAATTATCCTTAACAAAACCAGGCACTGTGGAAAGGGGCTTTGGAACAGCTGCTCCTCTTCAATTTAAATGCTCATTTGTTTTACATTGACCTAGAAATCAGTATCCTCCTAACCAAAAGCCAATTAGATAATAGTCTGTCTTTCAAGCTTGTAGAATACTAATTTTTTTAATGTTGTTAGTAGTGAAAGGCAAAGAAATAAACTCCAGATGATGCCACAAGCATGCTCAGCTCCAATGTGCACAACCAGAACGTGAGGGTTCCCTTCCCTCCTTTCTGGAGGGCTGGATTTATAGTCCAGGGAGGACATCCATCACTTCCTTGTGCTGAGCCTGCAGTGCAGTCCCAACCTGGGACAACCACAGGACGCTGAGAAGGCAACCACATGGAAAGATCTTCAGTTTGCAGGAGGAGCATCCCACCATTCCTTCCACAGCAAAAGCAATGTGCCAAACTCACAACAAGGAAGCATTTCAAGAAGTATTTCAAAAGCTGCCCTTCCAACCTTGCCCAGAGTTAGGTCATGAGCATCAATGTTTTTGGAAACAGAAGGATGTCAGATTCCTTCATTTCTGCAATATAAACAAGCTGCTTCTTGAGCAACAAGAACTCAAGACACCCAACTTCTTACAGACTTGAGTTTGTCTTTTTGTCTCTTGCTCCCCTCCCATAGCCCTGACAGAGGTAACTCTCACTCTCCTATTTTACTTCCACCCAAATGGAGACAGCAACTCCCCCAGTTAATCCAGCACTGTCATATTTGAGTGTCAACCACTGCTGCCAAACCACAATAAACAAAGAACTGACTGTCACTGAGAGAATGTGAGGGGGTGTCTCCTACTCTGTTCCAATTCTTCTAGTATTGCAATTACAGTTATTTTTGACATTTCTTATTCTTTTCAAGCCTGGATGAAATTGGCCAGCGACTTGGAAGTTACCAGGAAAGAAGAAACAATTGCAGAAACTTTGATTCCCTACTACTGTTCAGTGTTTCTGACAGTCAAGATCATTTGTACCATTACTTTCAACTTTGGTTAAAGCCAATTCCAAAAACACATATTCACCTACAGAGCTGTTCCTGCTCTAAAGAGACAAAATGATGATGAATGCCAGTTTGATTACACTTAAATACAAAGGCATAACATTTCTTGGTCTTCTGAGACTTGGCAGCATCCCTAGAGAAAATTCTTTCCATGAAAGAAGGAGAGCCTTTTCTAAATGGATGCACAAAATAAGCTTCTCAGAAGGCTGGTATCACAGTGAGGCTGACAGGATCCAGCAAGAAACCAATTAACACAGGAAACTACACAGAAAACAGAACTCAATTCTAATAAACCATTAGGTCTTCCTAAAAGAAAGAAACACTGACAATCATCAGTCGCAATTCACAGTTCCACGCTGAAAAAGAATCTGTTAGTGCAAAAGGTGGATGTTTTAATATTGGAAGGAGCCTTCCAAAACTGCTGAAGTTGTGAAATAAACAAGCCTATATTGACAGAATGATCTCATAGCAGAACACAGATCTGTACAGTCAAGGTGGAATTCAAGGCAAGGAGAAGCTGTTTCCAGAATAGTTAATGAAGCTGAAGAATCCCCTGTCTCTTTAAGTTTCCTTCTGAAGTCACTGAAGTAGAAAGCAACTAAATGCAAGTGTGAGCTGCAATGGACAACAAAAGACAAACATGAAAACAGCAGCAGCATTCTAAATATACCTCCAAGTTATCAGACATCAGCATTATCACTTGATTGTAGCAGTTTGCTCTGTCCTGTGCTCCCAAATTTCCCACGCTCGCAGCTCCCTTTCCTTCTCAGTACTGCCTTCAAAGCTGCTTTTGCAACAGGAAGCAGAGGAAAAGCCAAAGTCCATTCCTACCCAGCCAAACAAGTAAGCAGATTATCGAGGAAGTTTCAGAGCAGCTGGGACAATGTCAATCCCAGGCAAAATAATTATCTCAGCTTTTCCACAGAACAAGTAAAAGTAGCATCATAGCATTAGTTATTGAGATTTTCATGGGCTAAAAAAAAAAAGGTTGCAAATAAATCACTGTGGCTTCTGAGAAGAGTTCTTAGGTGCTTTTGAATGGGAGAGGCAAAGGTTGAGGGGTTTAAATTACTGCCTCTGCTGATCAAATAAACATGTAAACATCAGGCTCTGAATTGCTCAGAGCTTACAGCTTGACTGAAAACTACATTTCTAAAGAAAATGTATCCCTATGAAACAGCAAAACTTTCTGGGTTAAGAACCTGCCAATCAATTGAATTTTTAAAAGTAGCTGTCAGAAGAATTGCTAGGGAATATGACCTTTCTATGTCAAAAGAACAGACATGCATATAACATTAGATATAAGGAAGAAATTATTCACTATGAGGGTGGGGAGGTATTGGCACAGGTTGCCCAGAAAAGCTGTGGATGTCACATCTCAGGAAGTGCTCAGGACCAGGCTGGATGGGGCTTTAAGCAGCCTGCTCCAGTGGAAGGGGTTGGAAAAAGATGATCTTTAAGATCCCTTCCAACACAAACCATTCTATGATTCTATGATTGTATGATTTGAATGGATGACCTAGAAATAAATATAAAGCCACTGATGACAAATGTATTCTATCAGCAGAGTATTACCAGTGAGGTCACCACTGTCAGGGTGATCTGAATGACTCGCTCTGTGCACATTATCTGTTAATGCAACCAAATGGTAAATTACACTCGCAGGAATTAGGATTTAGGCAAATACAGCATGAAGGGAACATCTGCAATTCTAACTCCATGAATCTCTCATGGATCCCTTTTTTTAAATACGGGTACCAAATTTGCCAGTTTCCAGTCCTCAAACTATTTTAAGCAATTTGCTATACAGCCCAAATAGTAGTTCACACATTCCCTCTTTGAATTATTTTAAAGCTGTGTCATTATCTCTTTTTACTCACTGAATTAACAACCTACTTTAGTCTATTCCTAACCATTCTGCTTTCCTTTTACCCATTCTTAATTCTTATTCAGTGGTAGGATGAAAGAACACTGCATTTCTCTGCCTTGAAGGAATGGTCCTTAATTCAGTTCTGTGAAGACTATAAAAATGCAGGTTTCTTCACTGATGTTCCTTGGTCTTCAAGCTTCTCTTTCTAAATATATTCATCTTTTTGAAACTCAAAGCAGGTGGGTTTTTTTTTTACTATTTTTAGCTTTGCATGCCTCTATTTCTATTTCAGCTTTTAGGGTGTTTTTGTGACTTACCTTTTGAAGCAGAACTGAACACTACTAAGGACACAAACAGTGTTATTCCTTCCCCCATGAGATCTTTGCTGGAGCTTGATCTGCCTTATGAAAGCATCTCTGAACACATGAAATCTGCTCTCATCATGTCCCAGCAGGGCATGTACCCAGTCTACACAGAATTGAATTCTCCCACTAACATTTTGTCCCAGGGTGTCCAGTCCTCCTCAGCACACTGCAGTCAGCATCCCCTGCTTTGCAGGCCCCACAATTAATATATCTTAATTAGACCCAAGCTCCCAGGCTTGATGGTCTGTGTTTTGCCTGTTTCAAAAGGGAGGAGAGGGTCTTTAAACATGCAGCACCACCCAGCCACATTCCCAGCCTCCATCACCTTTCCCATGCAGTTTGAGGACATGACACTGGACACAGAACTGCATGTAAATGAGACAGGCAGTCCTCAGCACAGTCATGACAGAATTGGAGCATTTTATGGGATTAAAGTAATTATCTGTAAAACATACAGTAGTGTAATAATTATATTTATGGAAAGGGAACATCATTATATGCTTCCCACCACTCTGAACTGGGGGATTCAACACAGAGCAGGAGCTTAAAACACAAAACATAAGCTCAATAATGTAGCTTATGTGAAATGGAGTTAAATCAACTTCATCCTTTTTATGTAACACAAAATGGAGTTCAAACAACCTTTCACTGCTTGCTCCAGAATGTGAAATTGTTACCTACTTCTGAACATCAAAACTATTGGAGAAGTTTCCTGATGTGCAAGGAAAAATGGAGCTGACCATTACAAACAGCTGTCCAAGACTATTCTCAGATAGAGATTTCTTGCAATGCAGGTAAATGCTTGATGATAAAATCCTTATTGATAATGGCACAAAAAGAAATCTGATAGCAGGTGGAAGGGCATGCATCATTAATGTACTCCACTGAAGAAGCCAGGCCCCACCATCTTACCTTTCCCTTGGAATTATTGAAATTTATAGGAAGCCAGGGCAAAGAGCAGTTCACCTTTTGCTTATAGAAAAATTGAGAAATTCAGCAATTAGAACAGTAAGGGAATATCTACCACTTCATGGCAGATCCAAGTTTAATAATCAAGCACCTTTAAACAGTTTAATCAATTCTTGACACTTTCGCAGGATACCACAGATTTGTCTGACAATAAACCACATATAACAGGGTCTCCCAAGGATTCCAACACCTCTCATTTATACAAACATTTGCAGCCTTTTTCTTTTTAAATTTCATTCATATCTATGTGTGTGTATATATATATATATGTATCCATGTGTGTATATAAATATCTATGTGTGTGATTTCTTGATCATCTTTATCATAAAAAAATAAGATAAGCCATTCAATTTATTAGAGTGCTTGCTTGGAATTAGGTTGGTACATAAATCAACTGGTTTGTTTGAAGATATTACGTGATGTTCATACATGTTCATATCAGCCATAAGAAGGTCTGATTTCCTTTTTACTCTGCCTTGTATAATTCAACTATTTCTCAGTCAGCAACATTTTAAACACAATATGTAAATTATACTGAGAAAGTAAACATGTCAGCAGGCCAGTAATCATATAGAAAATAAAAGATGTCACTGTCAGAAATACCACTTTAAACAGCTGCCTATTTAATCAGGATTGATGCTGATGCCTGATCAATATAATCTGGCAATGCTGACATAGCTCTTTTCCTCTTAATTCAGATAGTTCTGCATGTTTGCTATATTACACATTGTTCCTCTTTCCTTTCAAACACTTAATCATTTTATCTCTCCAAACTTCTCTCTCATTAGCCTAGTTCATTCTCATATGATTTAAGATTTAACTTTGATAAGAAATTGATGCATCTGAAATTCATAACACATTTTACTTTATTTTAAAAGAAAATATTTTATAGGTGAATTGTAAGGCAAAACATCAAAACCTTACCTAAAACCAAGCAAATATTTATTGATAGATTTAATAATACCCAAAAAACTTGACTTTTTACATTGCATACTGTCATTTGAGCAGGGTCAAAGAGCTTTTGGATCAAACGCCCAAGACTCAGAACATTGTTCATTTAGCAAGGAGGTACTAAAGAAATAAAGGTAGTACCAGGACTAGTAACTGGACAGTAGAAAAGAGGAGTGCAGATTTTGAGCAGCTGTAAAGTTGCAATATGAGATACAACTCTAGAGTGTTCACACTAAGATTCCCAAACCAGGAGTCCAAAGAACTGACAGTGGAGAGGGATTAAGAAGGACACAGTAGGAGCATACATGTGCATAAAGCGGCCCAAATTCAAAATTAACCATAATTTTCTGGCTATCATGAAGTAACAAGAACCAAATTTTACTTTGGGGAGGTTTTTTCTGGGTGTAGGGAAAGCCATGGAGAAAAAGAAACAGTTCTGGGAGAACACAGGAGGGAAAGGAGAGCTCAGGAGCATCGAACAGGCAGGAGGGGCCTTAAAATGGATGGAGCTCAAGCAGGGACAGCCCAGTGTGCAAAGCTGCTCTGACCAAGGTTAGCAGCCCTGTGAAATGCAGGAATGAACATTCCAACCTTTGTCTCCAAGCCCTGGATTCCTGACACTGTGATAAGCACTGTATGTATTTTCCTTGCCAACAGCTCATCCATTCAATTACTTCAACCACCAATATTTAGAAAGTTTGAGATGCAGATTTGCCAGGAGTACTTCTGCAGGCTTAACTACCTGAAACAAAAGCATCACACTGTACCTACTGAGGCAGCTCTGTGTGAGAGATTTAGTGCATGCACTGTAACTTTGGGTAAACAATTCACAGCAGAATTCTCTGTGTTAAAGGTATGCAAATGCTTGTTGCTAATTTGAGCAAAGACAAATACAGAAACCATGTCAGACCTGAAGTTTCATGTTTTATTTAAACTCCAAGGCAGAGAATTTTAATTCAAAGTTTCACATAGTAATTTGTTTTCATGGACAAACTATGAACCCTGCCATAGGAGTTCATCATATAACTACTTTAAGTGTCACTATACTGTATGATCACATTAGAATAATGAGGTTTGAACATTCCTTTCTTCAATTAGAGCTTCGTGGCTTCAAGCACTTAAAGAATAAATGCTGCCATTAACCTAGACCTTACCCCTCAAATATGCACCAAATATATTAACAATGTTACTGAATCATGAGGTCATTGTGAAAATATAAATCTCAGTGGATTCCATCACAAAGCAAAATCTTGAGGATTTTAATAGGATATTATTTAAGGTATAAAATTAAAATCTCTCATTAAGTTATCTCAACAGTTCATTTAATTTATCAGGCTCAAAAAATATTTTAAAGGTTATTTTAGGTTAATTACATTTCACATCCTTTTATGACAGATCTGAAACCCTGCACATCTTTCAATCCTCTTTTATAAACATTACCCTTTGCCAAATAGCTGAGAGTTCACACTGACATATTTTTGCATACTCACACTGTAGTCTCAACATGACAGTGTTTTATATTCATTATGAACACATAATCTTGTTTTTTTAAATGGAAACTTGCTCACCACAATAAATACAAAAGCAGAAGCCCCTCAGTCAGTTGCTCCACACTATTTATTAAAAAAACAGTTCAGGTAAACTTTTTTGTTTTGGACACATAAAGCACCCTCTCAGCAAATTTTACACTGTTCGTACTTAGTTTGCCACAACTGGTTTCAGTGAAAGTAATTCTGACCAATCCAAAATGCCACAACACAGGAATTCTTCTCATCTATTCCTGTAGCAAACATCAATTTGGGAAAAAAAAAAAAAAAACAAAACAAAAAGTTGGCCATTATTTGTCCTAGTTTCTGTTCACAAAGGGAAGAACTACAGATATTGACTCTAAACCAAGCTTGGTAATATATTGGCTGTTCTGACTTCATACCTCAGGTTCTCACAGCACAAGGACTCTGCAGTTCCCACAGGGAAGAGTTTGAAACTCACAATAAATGTAGAAATGCTTAGGTTAGCAATAATAACCCAGCAAGGGCAGGTAAGAGACCACAGCATGCCTCAGCTCTTGAACAACTGACTTGAAAATCTAAATATGAACACAATCAAAAATAAGAAAATTATACTGGCACACTAAATAGGGTGACTGCAGCAGTAAATTATTCCACAGCCCCATCCATTTGAGTCCCAAACATCTGCTAAACATTAATAAACTGAGGTTTACAGGAAGTCTGCGAGATATGCTTTACTTTCAGTTCTTCAGGTGACCAAGGGACTGAACCTCTCTGTACCTGAGCTTATCAAAGTTCAGCTATCAGGATTGTTGCATAAGTCCCAGGCTTGTGTTTCACTTACAAGGCTACCCTTATCTCTGCCCAGAGATTCACCTCTCCCCCTCCAGCAATCTCAAGGCAATAAGGATTTTAGATTAACTTGTAGGAAAGATTCTGAGCTGCAGCTCTTCAGAGGTGATGCACATAAACCTCTGTATTCCCACTGTCCTGAAAGTGGTAAAATAAACAATCACTGTGCCTCTGGGGCTGAAAAAGGATTGCATGGCTTGGATAAACCAAAGTGACACAGTGCAGGAAAACAGACCAAACAAAAAGTGGCAGCCAAACATGGAGGATTATGCTACTAATTACAGAGCATGTCCAAAGCTTTTGCTTAGTCAAAATGCTACAAGGGATTCTTATAAATGTCCTAAGGCTCAAAACCATTTGCATTTCTGGAAGAAAGCAGCTTGAAACCTAAGCAAACAAACTATTTCATGTTTTAAGACCTATCCTCCTATTACTACATTCTAGGAAACTATTTCAAGAAGTAATACCAGACACAGAAGGCAGCCATATTAAAATACTAAATGCAGACATCTCACAGTGCCTTTCTATGGAAATATCTGCCAAAAATAAAGCAGCAAATTTTCAACTACTTTGAATTAAAACCCAGTACTTACATTTTCTACATCACTATGTGTTTATAAAGAGGTCATTAAGAACCACAGAATAACACTCACAGAACAAAGCCTCACTCTTCAACACTGTGTGTTCAAGAAAGTCTGAATAACTGTATTTTAAGTTCCCTATAGCTCCCCAAGCAAAAAAAAAGCTGATTTTCCATGCACACTACAGCAGTTTCTCACTTTACACCTACAATAGGGCTGCTGTCAGGAAGAGAAGTGACTGCATGTGCCAAAAATCAATTCAACATATTCACAGACAAAAAAAATAACATGCAGCATCTGAAGATAATGAGAACTGCAATCATTCAAACTGACAGTCTAGTGCCTAACAATTATCACAAGGCGAGTTTTATGAATTCATATTTCCTACAATGTCAAGCCTCAGGTTACACAGAAGGGTGTTCACATTTTCTTTCAAATATGAAAACCTCCTTTAAGCCAATGAGTCCACTTCAAAATGGAATTCACTTAACTGAAGTGAGTAAAAAGATGCTGACTGGGCTTAAGTAATATGCACTATATAGTAAACATAACTTTAGTACAAAATTTATCACAATAATTTTCTGTTCTTTACATTAATTATTCAGAATGAAGTTTCCTAGTGAAAAACTAGGACTATGAGTTTTGGATGCCAGTGCGAAGCAAGTGCCCTGAATCTATCATGAAAACACAGAGCCACAGAACATCCATTTTTGTTTTCCCAGCAGAGACACCTTTAAAAGCTGTGACAAAATAAAGTCCCTGCAAAGACACTAAACACTGACAAATGTCTAGAACTTGCTCCATACAGCTTCCTCAGGCCTGTCCAAATTCCAGAATTGATAATGTACCCGAAGATGCTCCAGCAGACTCTGCAGTGTATGTCCATGAAATACCTGATCAGAATGCATAAATTTGTACTTCACACACGGTCTTAATTTGGAAATCCACTTACTTCCTATCTCAGGTTATTTCAATTACAACTGCCAATTTAAAATGCAATTTCCATGTCTTCGTACAGTAATAAAATCCTTTCATTCATGCAGCCATAGTACCTGCTGTCTTTTCCTTTTCTATCAACACAAAAAAATTAAATCCTACCTGTACAGCCAAGTTTTGAACATTCTCTACTCCCTGAAATAATTTATGGCCTTCATCACCTATGACTTTCATGATTACTCTTAAACAAAACTATTTTCATCTGTACTGAGCAACTTTTGAATAGTCAACATGTTACCACCTAAAATGCAAACTAAAAGTAACATTATCTATGGCAAAGTAATTTGGGAAAAGAGCAGCTGCATGTTTTAGAAGACACGAATGTAAATGAAGTTTTCCCATTAGATTCAAATGCCTGCTTTTGTAATAAATATGCAGGCAATCAGCAGGAGGTAGCACTATGCACAACTGGCATCAACGATTTGTCCCTGAACTAGTGCTGTATTTTTCAATAAAAAGAGATGATATCCAGTTCTTTTGTGAGAAGGTGGAATTTTAAGCTCTGTGCAGCACACACAACGAGCAGCGAGCTGGACAGTGAGGTGGGAGAGCAGATGTTGTACCTTGCAAACTAAAGTTTCATTTGTTAGTCAGATACCTGGCACCTGCCAGACCCCATCTCTGTGAGTGCAACAACCACCCCCAGGTGCCTGCACAAAGCAGAGATCCTAAATAATGAACAGTAAATGCATTAAAGTGCTGGGGCTAAGCGGGAGATGTGGAGATCCAATTGCCCTTTGTAACTAGGAGGGGTTTTGAAGCTGGAACTTCTGGTTCCACTGCACTTCACCAGACCTCTTGAATTATTAATTCCCGTACTGAACTGACAAAGAACACAGAATTAAGGCCTCCTTTAGCGTAGGGAAAACACCCCCGGCCCAGCCCGGCCCGGCCCCGGGGCCATTCCTTGAGAAAACGCGGCCCCGCAGACGCCCGGGGCTGCAGCGCCACCACCAGGCCACAGGCGGGAGCGCAACCCCCACAGCAGCGACCCAAAAACTCCGGATTTTCCTCATAAATCGCCTGCAGATTATATTTTTCTTTTCATATATATATAAATTTTATTTTATTCATATCTCCGTTACCAGAAAAAGGATGCTGCAAACCACAGCACGGCATTACCAAGCGAATTCATACTCCAGCTAAAAGGAAAGGCCAGTTATTACCAAAGGGATTCCTGTGGGGCACAATCCCAGAAAAAATATAACCCTGCTGCAAAACCACCAATGATTAGCGGGAGCTCTAAAACCGTTTGACAAAACCTCACCTGGATCGTGGAGTTGACGATTCCTGTCCCCAGTCCCTGGAACACCAGCAGATGGCAACCCAGCTCCACAGACCCCTCCACAGGCTTAAGTAAAGCACAGCCGTTGGATTCCACTTCCCCACGAATTCAAAGGGAATTACCTACCTTATAAAAATCTCACTCACTAACTCAAATCTGCAGCAAATTAACCACTCTTCCCCATAGCCAGGAACAACACAAATTTTAATTTTCTTTTTAATAAAAAGCATCCTGCACAGGGGAAATATGCTATTATGGGAAGTTTATATTGGGTACAATTGATTCTATTCCTAATATATCTAAGAGGAAATTTTTTAAAAAAAAAGCAAAGGAGTAAAAATTTAGAAAATAAAAAGACTACATCTGAAATCCTACGTGTAAAAAGCACAGCCCAACTTGGAGACCAAAAGTACAATGTCACAGTGTGAGGTCTGTCTGTTACCAACATCACAAGGATGACCCATTCTCCCCATTCCAGTCAGCATTGCCTAATCCACACAGCTTTGGGGGACTGAGAGTTCACAATAAATCAGGCTGAGTGTTATTCAACAGAAGAAGTTCTTCAGTTAAGAGTTATTTCAAATCTTTGAGTCTTTCTACCCTCCAGATCATTATTCAAAATCTAAGAGGCTTGGGTTTTTCACCATTTCTTCTAGAACAAGATGAGGGAAAGGTGAACTCTCTGGCATTGTGTACAACCACAATGAATATGTAACTATTTCACTTTGTTTCAACTTTCATTTTGTTTGAAAGTAAATGTAAAACCCTAAGCCATTTGAAATTATCCTGTGAAGATGAGACTGACCCTACAAGGAAATCTTGCAAGTCTGGCACCAGAGGATTAACAGAGCACCAACTGCTTAGTCAGCAGCCTTCATCTCTGAAGATGAAGAAATGGCTCTGACCACATCCCACGTGGTACAGAATATAAGGAAGAAAGTTTACACTAAACAGAACTGCAACCACCCAGCTGGAATCCTCAATCTCATTTTCAAAAATTATGTTCAGTTTCCCAGTTCAAGGAGCACTACAAGTTTCAGTTCAGTACTGGGAGCGCTTCAGATAACAGGAGTTTGTAAGTATTTCAAAAAAGAATTTCAAAATCTCTTTCAGAAACATATCTAAGTTTCTACTGACAAGCTTCTTCAAACGTTTTCCTATCGCCACAGTTGGCAGCAGGAACATGCATGGTTTCTTATTCCTATGGTTTCTTATTCCTGGAACATCTCGCGCTTTTCCAGGCATTGGATGGTGAGCAATGCATGTGAGATTGCAATGCATGTAATTAATGGGCTGCACATTGTCAGATGTTTTTTTCACAAAACCCTGGAGAGAGTGCTTGAGATGCTTTCTGTGACGGGTCAGGACGTAGGGGACACACACACACACAAAATCTCTCTCCACAAATAAAGCAGCATATCCAGCATCAGTGGAGTGCTCCAGTTAAGCATCCTGTCCTTAATAAACATGAGGGGAAAGCCACCCCTTGCTCACCAATAAATGCTCATCCATGGAATATTAGCCCCTTATGGCATTGCTCTTGGCAATGTTTCATTCACATTGAGTTTTGTCAAAATTAACAGTAAAGACACAACCTACCCCTATAACAATCACAACCATTCCTTCACAAAACCCTTTTCTAAAATTTAGAAACCCTGATGCTCTTTATTCCTTTATTCATAAGAGAATGCATCCATACCACTTATCTTTTGCATCACCAGTGACAGGACTCAAGGAAACAGGATGAAGCTGAGTCAGGAGAGGTTTAGGCTGAATATCAGGAAGAAGTTTTCACCCAGAGGGTGCTTGAACACTGGAACAGGCTCCTCAGAGAAGTGGTCACAGCACCAAGGCTGTCTGAATTTGAGAAGTGTTTGGATAACACTCGCAGGCACATGGGGCACTCTTGGAGTGTCCTGCACAGGACCAGGAGCTGGACTCAGTGATCCTTGTGGGTCCCTTCCAACTCAGCAGATTCTAAGATTCTATGATCTCGCTTAAGAAAACACAGTCCAAGGTCTAACTCTTTTTACAACAGGGTAAGATCTCAGATAAACCCCCAGTAAATAATTAGATTTTTTCCATAAAATTACACTTCTATTGTTTAAACATGCACTCTATACATATTCCCGGGACCCCCCCCCCTTTTTTTTTTTTATTTAGTGTATTTGGGTCTTGACAGCAGGAAATACCACTGAGATGCCCACAATGATGCTTTATGTGTTTTCCTCTGATTACTTCCTCGGCTCTCTTAGGGATTTAAAGGTCTTAAATAGGATACTCCCCACCAGAATTCAATCTCATAGGATCAGAGCCATTCGTCTTAACGTAGATGACGAGCTGAAGGTCATCCTCTGAAATCCTCACGTATATTTAGAAGGCACACAGATCAGATCAACACCTTTCATTCCACAACGACAGCCCTCAGCATTCACTCTGCCCTGGCTTCTTCCTCAAGTCAAGGACCTAGTGCCAACTGCTGTGCAGGCACATTAATCCAGATTATCACAAAGTACGAGCTGAAAGATTCTGCCCAACAATAAACTGTGTTTACACAGCTTAGCAAGTTAGAATTTGATGCATTTCCAGTTCTGGAGTCATTGCTGATAAGTAGCCTAGCTATCAGGCTTGTTTCAGAAGTTGAAAACTAATTTCTGTAGATTTGATATTGTTAACTTATCTTTTTGCCTTGCAAATATTTTTAAAGAGGAAAAGAATGAAACTCAAGCGCAGTAAACAATCTGTAGGATTAGTAGTGGTTAGAAAGCAAAAAACCCCATTACTGAATGCCACAAAACAATTTAGCCAAAGAAAATTTACTGATACCTGCAGAGCCAGAAAGAAGGAGCAGAAACAATGCACACAGCTTTCCTGGCTTTCCTAAATCATACTCCACTTCTCTCTGGCTATCCAACTACTGTATTATAACAAATAATAGAAGAATTAAATGCTCTAGCAGTCAAGGCTGGCATATTAAAATGACACACTGCATTACTGAACTTACTCATCTCTTAATAGAGCTATCCTTCAAAGGAGATTAATTATACTGGCAAGAGACCTTTTGCTATTCTAATTTGTGAAACGTATTTCAATACCACAAGCATATTAAAACAGCTGCAAACATGTAACTAGCTCCAAGATCCCAGGACTCACTGCTTTTAATTAGGTGTTCATCTTGTGATGTTCTTTAGTCACTGCTTTTGAAACCCACTTCACATGAAAATTTTTAATGTCTAGGCTTAATTAACTGCAACTGTAATGAACACACAGCCCATCACGGAATATACAGAGATAGCAAAGTGCCCATATTGTTCAACACCTAAACACCATAAGAGAGGGACAAGAACTGGATTTAGAGATTAATTTCTCTGTCTTACTTAAGAAACAGGGAATTTAAAATTATTTTCAAATAACTTGTTGGTACTGTGTTTCATATCAGAACACTTGACAGACAGCACAAACACTGCCACAAAAAACAGAAAACACAACTATGAGTAATATGCAGAATTGTAACATGCAAACAACAGCAGCTCACTGAGCTGCACGTAGCTGTTAAGCAACAGCCTAGTACTCCAAATTAAATATCTGAGAATTAGTGATTTATTTTAAAGCACAGTTATTTTCATTAACCTAAGTTGTGAAGCTTCAAGGCATTTATCTGCCTCTAGAGAACAGGCCTCTGTTTTACCATATTACTTTTTCTAATCCCCATCAGATAAATACTTATATGCCAAGTTCATGTGAGCATTCTCCCTTTGTGTTATCATTGAATTTAAAACCACTGGTGAGAGCATAAATTTAAGGCAAGCACTGAACAGGCACCAAATTAAGACACAATACAATTAAATCAAACCAGAAGAACTTCCATTTAGTCTGAAAATGTCAAGACCACAATTACTTCATTGTGAAATCAGAATTAGTTGTAACACAAATGTGTGACTTTTTGAACCTTAAAGATTTAAGTTTCCTTTTGTAGCCTGGTGGTGCCAAACTGTCTAGGAAGCCCAAAAAGTTCTCAGGGCTATATTCAAGGTACACCCTTTTCTTAAGGGGTCATTGCTTCTAAACAGTCTTACAATGTAACATAAATTTACCCAGGGACTTGCAGAACCACAAGTAGCACACACACCAAAATTTCTCACTTGAGTAAAACTCAAATAACTCTATAGATCTTCAGATTTCAACTTTGCTTTTAATCTACTATTTACCAACAATTTCTGTTGCATACAGGCCTGCTCACAAATAACTCTTCCTACCCTTGTATTTTTCTTCTCCTCACACTTGAGTGATTTTAGATTTTTAGAGATAAGGAAAATCTACAAACAAAACCTATGCTCCTTTTTGTGAGCAGCTCAGACTTGACTGTAGCCACCTGAGTGTGTGTCCCCATACAGAACACTCACCTCCTAGAAAATGTTAATTTAGCAGATGCAACATTCCTCAAAAATAGGTTTTTCATCAAAACCTTTTGACAGAAACCATGAAGAAGAACACATGTCAGTTCCAGCTCTTCAATTCCTTGGACAGTTATCCCTTTCAGATTCATCCCCCTAGGTATTCCCTAGAGATAGATATTCAGAGGTAGATATTCAGAAAGCTGCTTCCCAATTAAACTTTTTTGAAATGGTGGGGTTCCCATGCTCACATCTTTCAGACTTTCAGTGACATTTCTTTCAGGCATCAGGCAACTGAAGTTGCGTGGAGAAGGAACATCCCAAAAAAAAATTATTCTTCGCCACACATCTTTTCCTGCTTTCTGTCAAAAGCAGGATGAACATATTCTCTTCTCTGTAGCCTAAGAAGTCCCACAGGAACAAAATGTGGCTTTCACTGAGCAGGAAAAACAAGGTAAAACTAAAGCACAGGATCACATCACTTTTTATAGCACAGCAGCACCACGAGTATTCCCAGACTCACCAAACCAGCAGTAAGTGAAGGAGCAGACTGTCCCAGAGACTGGTTTCTCATGCGGACCAGGTTGGAGGTGTCTCCAGGAGGCTGCCAAATCGTCTGGCCCACTCCACTGTGGACACTGTTTGATAAGGGAAGTAGCTGTTTTCCTTTAAAAATGAAATCAGAATATCATCAGCTTGTTTTTAAACAAGTCTGCAAGTTCAAAGTACTAAGCTGAGAAAAAATACTGCATGTGAAGGTAAAGTACTTAATAAAAAAGGAATTCAAAGATTTTGGTAGGTTAAAACTTGTAAGAGCACCTTACCAATAAAATCATTATGTTTAATAACTAACAATTTCCAACAGATCTACTTTACATTATGAGATAATGAGGGAATTCAAAACCTTGTAAAACCAGACTATTACTTTATAACTTTCCATATTCCACACATCTTAAAAAGGAAACAATATCTGGAGCCTTAAAAGGAGGCAAAATCTCTTTAGTATAATTTTAAAAATTCTTTTGAAAAAGCATTCCTAATTGTAAGATATTGTCACTTCTAAATATCTTGGCCATCTAGACATCCCCACCATCTCCTACCACTGGAACATTCAGCACTGCATTTCATGCAGTTGTAACATAATACAGTGTATGTCTAAATATTGTCTTGTTTTGAACAAGGGATGGGTATTTTTTGCTCAATACATATTTTCTAGGCAATGCAACACTTGTTTTTGAAAAATGTCAAGCAGTAAATTTCCGCAGTGAGAAAGAACCAAAGTTAAAGTAGGTCATGGAGCTTGACAGCTTCCTTTTATGTACGATGTCATTCACAAAGAAAAAAAGAGAAGAAAGATATTTCTGTGGTTAAAAACACATAAGTGAAAAAGTCTGTGAATCTGGGTTCAGTTATTAGCTTTCAGATTACTTACTCCGTAAGTTTGGTTAGTCAGCCCCTGTACTTCCATTTCCTCATTACAAAATGGAAGTGGGTAATACCTCTTTTCTATAAAATTAGGACTATGGGACTAAATAACACACCCCTTGTAAGTGTAGTTAAGACTCTTGCATTCAGTGGATTACTACATGCTCAGGAATCCCAGGGGACTGAGACATTGCAGTAAGTAGCAGGAAGGTTACACCTTTAATCATGTTTATGCTGCAGAAAAAGACTGTTCTCTCAGAGGCAGGAAGCTATTTACAAATTCATCTGCACCTTAGAACTAGATGTGAATTATTGTATCCATTCCATAAAATGATTACAATATTTGGGAGACTGGCACATAATGTGACCAGCCATGATGCTGGGGGAAGGCAGGGAGTGGAAGTAGTGTCTTTTTTTATCTTTTTTTTAACTTGTTTACATTAATTTTCTGTGACAGCTACAAGTAATGGGCCAAGTACACATTAACAGAATGAGCCAAAGTGTATGAGAGATGAGCAAGCTCAACTTTGTCTAGCAAACAGGGACACAACATAATAGCACACTTCCTGGTCCCACTCAAGCTGCTTACAGCTGCGGACATGATTTTCATGGTTTGATTGTTTTCAAGATAATGTATAAATACAAAAACTCATCTGTAGAGACCTAAAACTACAGAAATGTACATTGCTGTATTTATCTCTTTACAATGCCAACTAAGATATCCTATAATAGCAGATCAAATAATATAATTATCTAGCAGTTTAAAATACCCATGTTCAAGAACAAGAACAACTTCATCTAAGTCTCTACAAGATATAATTATCTGTATCTCCTTTTAGTTCCACAAAACCTGAATCCAGGAGGGCAGAATTCCATCTGGAGTCAAATCTCAGCCAACCAGTTTGCATGCACAGTCATCTACACTCTATAAACTTATTTGATTCTATGGCAAAAATCAGCTGGAATAATTTTAAGGATGGAGCTTTAAGCTAAAGCCTTGCCCTGTCATGCCTCAAGTTCTACACACATTCCAAACACCCACACTGAAAACACACATCTAAACCTGTACATTTTCTTAATCCAGGTGGATCAGACTGATCTTGTCAGTCTCTTTACCCCTTCCTGAATCTGGTATAGTAGATTGAAAAGTAATTAAGATGAATCAATAGGTTCTGGAGAAGATGGAATTTTTTGTTCTGAAATTACAACCTCCAAACAGAAAAATTACTTTTTAAAAGAGAACAGACCTTCCAGTTTTCCTGCTTCCTCCTATTTACTTTGCTTTCTTCTACTCAAGGGGGGAAAAAAAGCTACAGTACTATCTTAGGCCATTGCAGTCAGTCACCAGCTGTGCAGTGCATAAACTTCTGCCCTCCTCTAGTGATTAACCTTCCTTGGAGAACACACTTACACACATACAAAACATTATGAATGTTTCCATCCTTCAGAAACTATCCACTTATAACAAACAAAACACTAAGCCAAGGCCAAGCCAAAATAAAACATACATACTTTACTGCTTATTTAATTCTATTACACCTAACACTTCAAACATGAAAATATTTATCTTCCTCTGATAAAAGATGAGGGACCAGGACTGAAGGTATTTTCACAACCATGTAAATCAAGCCCATGATGATGACAAAAAGGTTCTTCCTCTTTCCCTCCCACCTGAGAATTTTCAACCCCTCTAGTTCTTGCTCTAACATGCAAATAAGCAAACAGTCAACTTAATTAGGGAGGAAATGGGCTGCAACTTAACCCTACAGAGTAACACTGGCACTCAGGCATATCAGCTCTTTCACTCTGGACTGATCATGCAGCTCTCTATGCTCTATTCCAGTACCACAGACTTTGATACCAGCTTTAAATCAGCTGTGAAGCCATCCCCAAGCCTGCTAACAAAGCCTTTGAAAGAAAACTACTGAACTTGGCCCATTTTTGGCTAACTTCTTGCCTGTGCTCGCCCCATGGATCTACAGCTGACAAACTAAATTCTATTCCAGGGTTGAATATTATGTTCAAGAAAAAACAAATTCTACACAAATTGGAAAAAAGTTAGTAAGCAAGACTTTTACTTTGAAACACAGTGTCAACAGTGCTTTTGAAGCCAAAAAGAAACTAAACAGTAATTCAAACATGATATAAAACGACAGCTTCCCAGTAAGAAACAAAAGGGCAAAGTGGGCAAGCTTACATTTAATGCTTAGGTTGAAAGGGGCAAGAATACATCAATGTATTCCATACATCAATGGAACCTAAAGTTCCACTACTCCATTCTTTTTTAACTTTACATATTAAATCTTAGATTTTAACTTTTCCCTCTGTGCAATATACAAAATTTCTCTCTAAACCCAGGCTTTTTCACTGTTTTCTACTGATATTTCTTTTTGCATCTTTCTCTTACATAAAATGTTGCATGCCCTGCCAACAAGAGGTCACCTTACCAGTATCTTTCATTACAACTGTTATGCCAACAATGCTGGCATCTTTAATAGTAATGAAGTGTCACATTGTCTTTACAAAGTGCCATACCTGACAGAGAACTTGCCAAGCTACCTCTTCGGAGCTTGCAGTCATCTTGACTGAGCTGACGGTGGAGCTTGGTTTTCCCAGCAGATGAAAAGATGTCAGGATTGCTGAGCTTCCTGCAACGCAGCGGAGTGGACTCCGTTATCATCTCCTGCAGGAAGAAAAACATGCAGAACTTTGTTAATGACAAGTATCTCTTGTCTGAAACATGCAATCCCCAAAGCATAAAGGAGACTGCTTAAAAAAACACAAAGAAATACACTCCACACCCCACCCAAAAAAAATTTTAAAAAAAAGGAACCAAAACAACAACATTTAACGTTGTAAATCCCCCTCTTTGCTCTCTTTGGTGCACCATAGCTGCACAGAAAGCACATCACAAGGTCCCTGTCAACTCAGGTCCTTGAATACCACTGCTGCATGAAGTACCATTAATAATAGTCACAAAAATGCAATTGTGTTACAGCAGTTCTTTTCTCTTATAGTATGTAGGAGAAAATGGTACTGAAAACACAGGCTCAGCTTTGATTAAAGCTATTTCCTGCTTTAAGTACTTTCTCCAATCTTCTTCAATCTTTATTCCGTCCAGCCTATGAGTAATATACCTATAAAGAACTGTTGCAATGTCTATTGCAACCCAAAACTCCTATTATAACTTGCAGCACTACGAAGACCTTATGCATAACTAAATAATAATTAGGATAACGATCAGCCTTTGTGTCATGTCTTCGTTATTACTACAAACAAAATTAGACATGTATTTGTCAGAAACACTCCCACACGTGTGGATTCCTTTCACAGCATAGAGCAAAATTTCAGTCAAAATAGCGTAGGCAGAGCAGAGTCAAGCACAACCACAGTGCTTTCCTCGTGCTTTTCATTATTCTGGAGGTGTCAAACTCTCCTTCCACACCCAAAGAACAACAAGCATTGTCAGACATGGATTTGAAGATATGACACTTTCTATTATAGCCTGTATAGATGAACTGCTCAATTTCTCCTTTCTCTGCAGTGTTAAACATTTCCATTGTTTTAGTGGACTCCTCCTTTTTATTTCAAATGCCTCACATTAACTATAGAGCACTTCAAGTCATGCTTGTCCTCATAAAAATCTGATCTGAGGCAGAAAATAAACCTTCCCTGCATGATACATGACCACACATTTTAACATAGTTTTAAATTATGTTTAAATCAAAAACTAGTTTACTAGTTATGGTTTTTAATTAAAATTTGCAGATTCCAATCAAAATCTATTTCTGAAGTCATTAATTCAAATCTATTCAGTATACAGCGTTATGCCTCAAACTGTCAAATCCAGACCAGGACTGCACACTTAAAACCTCAAGGGGAAGGGAGGGGAGGGGAAGGAGAAGAATAAAGTGGTTTTACATGGAACAAAAAAACTCATTTGGGATTTGAAATAGAATTCTCATTTAGCTCTGAGTCACTCCTTCTCAACCTTTCTTAGACCCCATCTCCTAATCATGAAATCTTTTGGCAACTCACAATGCTGAATAACTTTGTAATTGTTTGAGGGACAGCAATGCTTTGCTCCAGACCAGCTTCAGTTGTGCACCTTCCTCAGGCTGTTCTGGATACCATTTCTCCTCTGGTTCTGCTCAGACTTTCAGTCTCCACAGTGTCCAAACCAGATCACCAGAGACCCCTGGGTACCAGAGCAGGTCAGGTCACCCCCCAGTTCAGCAAACAGTTGTGTGGGTGCAAAGGGCTCAAAATAAGTGACCTGGGGCAGAGAAAACTGCTCGAGCTGAAAATTGTTTTAATCTTATCATTCCTTCTACACATCTTGGAGCAAAGAGCATCACATTTTCCTTTGTCTCCGACCTTCCCCACAAAGGTATTTAAGTCTTTCGTTTGCAGCAGCCTACACTTCTGCTTTTCTGTCCTTTGGAGAGCTGAAAAGGCATCTACCTGACTTTCTCTTTGTACTTGGGAGTACAAGTAATATTAAATTGCAGCAGTCCCCCAGCACAGGGGACTCTGAAAGCTGCAGAGGCCAAGGGCAGAGAGTCTCTGCTGTTTCTGTTCAGGATGGCAGAACATGGTTACACCTCTATGACTGTAAGCAGACATACAGAAACATGCACACACTTTTAATAAGGCCTGTCCCATGCCTACAGTGTCTGAAATCTGGCACATGTTTACCACCTGTGAATTACCAGCCCGAAATTACCACACCTCAAAAAAAAAAAAAAAAAAGGAACGTGGGCACTCCAGGTTACAAATTTCTTAAGAACTGCATCCAGCCTACCCTCTCATGCTCTTTATGCTGCAATTCCAAATGTTCCTGGCATCCTTCAGTATCTAGCTACTTCCCTGAAACCAGTCATGTGTTGAAATGCCCCATGCACATCAGCAGCAGTTAACATTAAAACGTCACAGACTAACTTGAAGTGCTCTAACTGGGACTTCTTTGTTCAAAGCTTTGGGGGTGTTTGTCCATGTTTTGGAGGTTTCATTTGGTTTTTCCCTTGCAGGTGCACCTTCACCTCCCCTTCAACACACACACAATACAAACACACACACACACCTCTCACCAATCCTTCCCAGTGAACTGCAACTAAATAAAAACATGCATTCACTTGGGATTTTACATCTCTCTTTCTCCACACAATATACAGACAATGCCTACCAGGCAAACATCCCTGCCCTTCCCCTTTTCCCTCTATGCAGTCTCTTTTCATTGGCAAAAATAATTACAAATTCTTAATGTGTCTTCTTGAGTTACAGAACACAAGTCTTGTAAATCTGATAACATCTAAATCAAAAAGATCCCCAGCTGAAGGGCACTCCTACTCCTACCACAGTATCTGATCAGCTACAGCACCCTGCCTACACACACCTTTGAGGTCAGCCCAATGGCATCAGCTACTTCATAAAAAGCCATTCCATGTGACAGCTGGCCCCAGGTTCATCTTTCCACCAGGACTTCTACCAGAGAGACAGGAAAGGAATAATAGAAAGGTAAAAACAGCTTCCCACACAAACCAAAGGATCCAGGCTGTCTTCTAGCCAAGGTAGATTTGGTGCATATTACATTTGGAAACCTCTTCATGAACCCTTTTCTTGTTAAGCACATTAAACACTTGGTCCATATTCAGAGGACTACATAGGTGTTACATGCCTGGAGGAAAGGGCCTCCAATCACATTCTGCAGGTTTATATACTATTTAAATCACTTTTCAAATAGGTATTTAAAAAGTAAAAAAAAAAAGTGCACAGTTCTGATAAAGTCTATTATGTTTTTAAAAATGCTAAATGCAACACAGCCAGTTTAAAGTTTCATTTTCTAAGAGTTGTGCCCATATTGTGTCAGCAAAACAATGAAGAGGGAAAGTTTTAGCTTGACAACAATAGAGCTGTCTTTCATAAGACTGCAATTTGCTTCACTCATCCATCAAGACCCTGCTTTGATATTGCAGATCACAGATGAACTGAATGGAAAAAGCAGTAGATTACATTACTACTCTTAAACAAGTAAGGAAAAAAATCCAGTGGAAGAGATCGTTCCCTGTCCTTGCCCCAAAGCAATGCAATGCATACAGAGAAAACAAAAATCTTACACAACATTCCAAATTGATGAACAAAGAAACTCTTTACAGCAATAGAGCAAAATTTTGCTTACATGCTTTCAAACTATTAAATTAATCCACCATAGCAAGTGGTTAAAGAATAGATTACACAAAACAAAATGCCACCATTTTAAGGACTCCACTTCCACTTTTCAAAAGAAAAACTTTTCACTCTAGAGATGAAAGCATTAGTAAGCACATAACACTTTGCTCACACCGTGTGAAAAAGACTGTGAGTCTCTCTCCATTCATTTCTTTTCAAATTTGATAAAGAACTTAATTTACTTTGGGCTTGTGGCTTTTGCCACAAGCTAAAAACCAGGTTCAAACAGCCATCTGATTCCTGCAAAGCTAAGGCTGAAGATAAAAGCGTCACATAATCTTGATTTGCTAGGCAAAGATTATTGCTATCACCCCCTACAAAGATACACAAGAGTTTGCTCCCATAACTTGAAATAGCAGGATATGAAGAAGAATGGCCAAAGCTGTTCTTGACAATCAAGAGGCTCTGCATTTCTCAGCTCAGTCACTTACCACACTTTACTGAAAAAGCACTAAAAGAGTTCTGACACTGGAATAACACACAAGTCTGTTCCTTTTGCCTGAAATCTCACATTGGGGTTATCACACTCAGCTAGATGGGAGATCCAGATTGTGACAGGAGCTGCAAATAAAAGAAGCCGAATGTGCTTCTCAATTTGCCTGATCAATATATCCCCTGTTAAAATCCTGATATGGTAATTTCAGAATACAGCTACAGAGTCTTCTCAGTCATCCTCTCCTTTCCATTGCACAGGAAAAGTTCCAAGCACTTAAAACAGCAAATCAAAGAACCAGCACGTAAAAACCACTGCAAGGATTGTCAGAAGCTCTTTTGTTTCCCCATTGTTCATTTAATGGTGTTGCAAGGGAGCAGCACAGGCCTTTAATCTACAAGAGGCAGGTGAACACTGCAAGTGTGGATTTTGCTCTCCCAGGACTGCCAGGTGAAGCATCTCACAGTCAGTGAAGCTGACACATCAGCATCACACCAATGCTGGGATAAAACTTTTCAAGCCCTGTTTTTATGGCCTACATTTAAGATGTAACAGATCATGCAAAGGACACTTCCTTACATGACTGTGTTATAACTAAATTAAACATAAACTGCCTCATGACCTCCATGAGAAGCAAAAGCACTCTATTGTGACTGACAAACGTTCAAGTCTGCAGGTCAAAACATGTTAAACTGTTAGCCAGGGGGTGGGGAATCTACACAAAAGTTTTCTATGAACAGGAAATCCATTAAGAAAATGAAAAACCTTTTTTATGAAGTCTAATGAGCATAACAACCTTAGGTCATCTGGAAGTTAATCCCAGCAAACTGTTGGAAGGAAGAATGAAAATTTAACTACAATAAACTGGCCAAGAATTCACTGCTATGAGCCCATCTTGTAAGGAAGGCAACCACTGAGCAATGTAACCTGAGGGTAACTTGATACTTTCTGAAATTTCTGAAAGCACTAAAAATAGCCAACATTGAAAGCTGTATTTTCTACTTTTTAGCACAGTACTGTTTGTCCTTTAAAAGATAAAAGCCTGTTGTGTCAGGGCTGTGTGCATATCTAAGAAGCATTCTTTTCTTCTCAGCCTTTCCTCATCACTTTATATAATCTGTGTGCATACCCTTAATGAAAGATAAATCTGATCCTGTCATTAGGCCTGCTCTGAAATACACTGAAAATTAAAGGCCTAGAGGACAGATCACAAACCAAATATCTATCTATCTAAGTAGCAATTAGTGCAATGGAATCATAGTATTTATGCTTTAGTATTTAGCACTGAAATTTGCCTTAACTTTCTAGTCTGGATATTACAAATCGAGAGGAGAGGGCCAGCAGTTCACCAGGAAGCTGGGGTGAGCCCACATGTGACCAAAATTGTAGGCTAAATAAGAACTTGCAAGTAAATCTGCTTTTAACTGTATGTGCTTAACTCATGTACTTGCCAGTACCACCCTGAAAAATGTCAGAGACAGCAGAATCAAGGAAAATTACAGTAAATCAACATAGCCTCTTAGGGGATATAATATATTGCTTTACAACACCAACAACAGAGAAAAACTTTCCAGAATATATTACATTATATAAACGTGTATTTTAAGTATTTTATAGACAGAAGAGAGTTCTACACTATTTTCCTCTGTAGCAGATTTATTTGAAGAACTTTGCAATAAATTCCAACATTTCTACAACAGTAAATATATAAACTTAACTTAGTATCAATATTAAGTTTTCAAAATGACTGCAAAGCCAGGTGTTATTTGCCACAGTGATGTTTTCAACACACCAGGCACACATTTACCATTCTGAATACCTACAGCTTCCTCTGCACACCCATCTGCAGTTATAACACAGATGACAGAATAGTTACAAACTCAAAACTTTCTGTGCTAAAAAAAAATCCCACAGTTAAAACCAAACAAGAAAAAAAAAAACGAAATGTTCCCGAAAAGACCCAGTATCAGAAGCCTATAATGTCAGATACACCCTCCTTATCTTGTTCTTCAATGAGATTTTTTTTTTGTGTTAACTTTTCAGGAAACAACTACAAGGCATGTTTGATTAGAACTAATGCATCAGAAGATTTAATGTTCCATCAGGGAAGTTAGTGCTGTAAAACTTTGTTGTGGAGTGTCCCAGCTGCAGGATCACATGGAAAAGCTTATTAAAAACAAAAGGTAAATATTTACAACTGTGTACATTATTAGACCCTTTCTGAGGACCATTGAGATGCAGAATCATTTTATCCCTAATAGAACCACAGTCTAGAAGACAAGGTAATTGATGATTAAACTATATCAGCTTGAATGTTTGGTCCTTACATGAAAACACAAATGGCTTAAACAAAGTGTTCAATCCTACTTCAAGATCTCCCCAACAGCCAAAAGGGAAGAGTAATTCTTTAATTCAGCTCGTAAATGCCTAAAGCCAAATGAATTTCATCAAGGGAAGAAAAAGAAACAGAGCCTCTAAAGTTTGTATCAGACTTCACAGAGGCTCAAAGAAACCACTATCAATCTATCAAGACTCCAAACCCCACACCAGGCTCAGTAGCTGCACTGACAACAAAACCAGTCTGAACAAAGACACTGAGCATTAAAGGCCACATCATTCCTTTATCATTGCTCTTCTAGCATGAGTATTGCAAACATTAAAAGTTTGCATTGAGCAGGGAAATTAACTCCTGGCCAGATAAAACAACTCTATAATTCATCATCCTTACTCATACACTGTAAGGATTAAAAGAAGTATGACCCCTCCAAAAAAAGGGTTTTGTAATAAAATTTTATTTTATAAGACATCAAAACACCTTCTCTCTGAAGATTTTCTTTCAGTACACTCAAAAGATATGCCAAGCATATGATGTGTCCCAACACCACTATGATTACTCCAAGTTCTCTTGAGCATCTTGTGTGTTATCAAATACTCATTTATCTTCTCTATTCTTGTCTATTAGGCTTCACATGGTTCAACAGAGGTGCATGTTTAGATTTGCTAAAGACCATAATCCACAGCATCAGCAAACCAAACTTTTCTTGTTTGTCAGTTCCTCACAGATTTATTCAGATTTATTTATTACGCAGAAAGCACTGAACACCTCTTGCCACAATTACACTGTGAGCAGACTGGAGTGGGAACTGCTTAGGGAAGCAGGCAAGCAGCAGAAACAGCAGCATTTTAATCTGTGCAGGCAAAGACACCTATGAGTTCATACTGGCTATAAAAGGGAGAGTACCAGAGCATTCTGCAGGGCACCTTCATTCCCTGCAAAACTGATGCTCACTTTAGAGCACATTATGATTTTTGTGCATATTATGTTGTCTTGCTGTCTCGTTCACAGGGAAAGAACAAATCAACATAAAAGACCTACCTATACCTGTGTAAATTCTGTTTAATGCCCATGAAAATGTCACAATCTAATTAATTTTTATTTTGAATGGAAACTCCCTGGTTTTTTAGGGACAGAAATGAAAAAAGCCTAGCAATTAAGTTTTAAGTTCATTCCATTTCCATAAACAAACAATTGCTTCACAGCAATAGAACCAGGAAAAACGTTTAATCTGATTTTATACATTTCAGACAGGAACCTCCAGGTTGAGTTGGAAAAACTAAGAGATGTTATCTGTATTAATATTTGATTATTGACCCAAAACAATATGGTCTTTTTATTTCAAAGGCAAAATTAAAGTATATTTTAAATTAAAATACTAGCTGAAAACACAAAGTTTGACAAGTGAAGAATAACAGTGTATTAAAATGTGTGTGCTGTATAAAAATTACTTATTTACTAATAATGCAGAGTTCTAATCTTGTTTTGCAAAAAGCGATTTCCAAAGAAAAAGATTGTCAAATCTCAAATAAATGTGTCTATTGGTCCAGTATGAGATATTGCCCTTAAAAAAACTTCCCAAGACTAAGGAGACCAGAGGAAAAAAAATCCATGTCCAACTGCTATTCCAAGGCTTATTTCAAATGAAGCTGCCTACAAAGAAAATTGAAAAGTAGCTCATAAACTGAACTTTGGTGGAGAATCACTCAGGTGAGCTCAAGGGGCTTTTCTAATCAGACATTGAATGGCTACTTACAGATGGCAATGCAATTTGAAGACTCAATCATAATTGTTAAAGCTCACTTGAGCAGCACATATTGTACAAAGAAAAGTATGAAACCAGAAAACGTAACAGGAATCTGCTTCAGCAACACTAATATATTTTCATAGGATTATTTTATAAATCACAGATATGACCTGAATAGTAGCAGTAGTAAAACCATTGTAGTTAGACAGAGAATACTGCAAAATAAAATATAACAAAAACCAGTGGACTGCTAAGATTTAGAACACTATTTGTTCATATACATGACAAAGAGAGACCAAGATACAATTTAATCTGGTGTTATCATCACTGAGGAGAATTTCTATTTGCAGCATGAAAAAAAAAAGAAAAAATTTGTGAAAGTTCCAATCCTTTGGCATCAATATTTTTGTTTCCATGAACCATCTGCAACCTTCTCACTTCCTACCACAAATGAGATAAGCAGATCGATTCAGAGCCAAAAATAAGAAGCACTTGTGTGAAGTTTTCCTGAGAACAAATTTTCCCTGAGATTCAACAGCAGATCTGCCTGTACAGAATGGAAAAAGAAATACATCATTTTATTATAAAACTGTAAATAAAATTACCAGTGGCTTTAGACCTAAACAAAAGTAAGTCAACCCTTGGACACACAATAAGCGCTCAGTCCTCAGCTTCTCTTAACAGAAATCCCATTAAATGGCAGCCAAAGATAAACTAATTCACAATGCTTATCAATGTCTGCACAAAGAAATGGAGACACTGTAATCTGCACAAAAGCCTCTCCTCACCAAGCAGGGTAATACAGTTCCATCACAAAGGAACAAAAGCCAAAATTTTTTCAAGGACAAGACGTACTTCTTCCCTTCTGCCTGAGAGCAGACACAATGCCCAAGTGTTAGGTTTATGAACACCACTGTGCCTTGAGCTCAAACAAAGACTGGAGTCAGCAGACACTTCTGCTAAAGTGTCTGCTAAACTGGCAAAACAACACTGTAAACAGATTCTCCTCTGTCCTGAAAGCAGGGATTAATGCAAATGTCAAAGAATATACAAATAACTAAATGAATGCATAATTTAACTTTCAGGGTCATATTTTTGCCATCATATTTTTGCCACCTTCATACTGCACAGGTCCAATTTAAGTCAGTTAATAAAGATACAGTTGCTACAAATATGCATCCATCTATGCCTGGATATTTAAACACCTAAGTCCCTTCAGTCACTGCAGTAACCATACAACTCATTTATAAGCCTTCCTCTAAAACAGTGATTATCATTTATTCATTTGTTCCCTGATCTTCTGGTGCTGTTCAGAACACTTGACATCAGTTCTGACTACTTCATTTTCTTCTAAAGGCCTTTACTAAGGCTCCATATTTACAAGTTATTTTTATTACACTAAAATGCTTGTAAATACACTAAATATTGAATGGTGTGATTTTAGCAACTAATAAACCTGCTTCAATTACTAGGCATTCAATTTTTGAGATGACATTTCCTTGCTCTGGGGCACTATAAAAGCTCCTTTACAATAAAACTGGAGTAAGACACAGTCATAAGAGCTGCTGCTAGTCCTCAGTGAACAGAGGACATGCAACTACCAGATTAACAGAACAAACATCAAAGAAACATTGCTAGACATGAAATCATTTCATTATCAGTGCATTTTTTCCAAGTGGCACCCCACGTTGACATTACACATTCTTGTCCAGTTTTGTCTTTCTTTAACACTTTGGTTGCATTAGTGCAGTTGGATTTTCTGAAAGCTGCATAGAAGACAAAGGTAGTTTTATTGTTTGTGTACTTCTTTCATAATGACAAATGGTATTTTAAGAGTGCAGAAAAATGCAGTTTGATTATTCTGAGCTGTATGCCCTTCAAAGCAAAGAGAAGCAAATCTCCAGTTTAACACCTGGGATATCTGGAAATCATCGAGCCATATATTGGCTTTGGTGAGAAGACATCTTTAAAGATCATCTTGTTCCAACCCCCCTGCCATGGGCAAGGACACCTTTTTACTAGACCAGCTCATTTCAAGTCCCCTCCAGCCCTGACCCTGAACCCTTCCAGGATGGGACATCCACCACACCTCTCTCAGCAGCCTATTCCAGTGTGTCACCACACTCTTGGCAAAACTTCTTCTTATATCTAATCTAAATCAACCTCCTTTGGTTTAAAACCATCACCCCTTGTCTTATCCCAACTGGCCTCACCAAAACAACTCCACATGCACAGGAGTCAGCCTTCCTGGAAACATGGAACCATGCTCACACATGGAACCATTTGCTGATTGAAACCCAGGTGGGATGGAAACAACCTGCAGAGACAGCAGCACCAAGTTCCCATTACACATAGTACCAGAAAGGCACATTTAGAAAATACAATAAATTAGAAAACTAGAGCTTTTAAATCATTATTATTGAGCTCAAAGCATGACAGCTGCATTTTCAAAGGATAACAGGAAAACAGGCCTGAGCATCAATTAATCAATCTGACAAGTACTGCATTTCATAAAAGTCTTTAAGCTTCCTGAAATGCAGCTGAAATGTTCTCAAATTTTCATCCCACAGACTGAATTCCCCTCACTCTTTGGTGGATGTACCTTTTTCACTCAGTGTTTGATTGTTTGGATTAACAAAACACAACCAAGTGTCTCAAGTTTGGGTCTAACTGCACACATAGTTTAGTCTTCAGCAAAACTGCCTTCTGCATGCTGCAGGCCAGCATTTGCTCACCACTGTAACCTTTCTGTCTCTTGCATCCTGAAAGACAATCTGCTCTGTGAGCTCTTCCATCAAATCCCAGACGGGAAATTCAACAGGGATGGCAGGACCTACACAATCTATCGCTGCTTTTTAATCCTGTTGTGCTGGCAGCTAATGAATCCAAGAGATAAACACACACACGTGAGTATCGAGCCATTTCCACAAGCAGCTCACAGGCACTGCAAGAAATTAGGACTTGCTAAATGAGCCCCACAGGAGCAAAAACTTCACTGGAAATCTGGCCTGGATGGATTGCTGGGTGTTTGGACAATGAGCAGATACCGGAAGGAGCGTTCCAGAAGAAAATCAGCTTATTATAACTCTTGTTAAGAATTTTTACCATTAGCTGAATTAGCTGATATGTCAAACACCTACAAGAGTCTCAGAACCCAGCACGACTCAATAAATGTCAAGACAAAAATTACTCAAGTATCATTCAATTAACTAATTAACTTATTTTGGCTACAAACAGCTGAGAATGTTTACTGTGGATTACTTGTCACACCATATAACAAAAATTATTAGAGAAAATCTTCCTACATAGATAGCTCATTAAGATGTGGACTGAAAGTGAATGAGAAATTACATTTCCAAAATTCTTACACACCCCACAATCCACCCTCAACAGTGCCATCTGCTTCTGAAATTTAAATACACACATGGAATGTTTTGAATTGCTGTCTTGCTTTTACATTCATGAAAACCTAGATCAACTAAAAGGTTTTAAAACATGTTTTATTGCTAGAAGTGTTTACTATATGTATAACAAAAAGTGAAAATATTTATGATGCAACTCCAAGAACAAGGACAGTATTTTTTCCTGGAAAGAAACATAACAGCATCCTTCCTATTTTCCATGTACATAATGGACTCCATTAACACTACAGCAATTTCAAATTCCAAAAAAATTATAAGCTAGACAGCTAGACTTCCAAATTATTGCTAGGCTGTCAGTCTTGAACCCTCTTTCCTCACTGCACTATAATGTGTATTTATAACAGAACATTTGAAAATAACTTCTGACAGATTATTAGACTGAGGGTTTGTGGGACCTAAGCTGTGAGTTAAACAAAAAGCTCACAAAAAACACAGCTTAGAGGAAGAACAAATTAAAAAGTTCTAAATCTGGTTTCAAAGATAGTTTCTTGAGTGTCCATGGACTCAGTTTCTTCCCTCAGAGAGCAGCATTTTCACCAGACTTCAAACAGTACTACAAAAACACACTAACCATAGCACATCATTATTTGACATGGAAATGAAATCACTGAGACTCTATATGACCTGTCCATTTATCTACTGTGGTTCTTGAGGAACAAAGCCTTGCTGGGTGATAAAGCATTTTGGTTTAGTCTCAAATAGCTCATCAGCCTGGTGGTCTTCATTGCTTTGTTAGCTTCACCTTCTCAGCTTCTATGAATAGCAACTAAATAAGACTTTAAAAAGATTTTATTTCAAAAAAATGCCTATCATTGTATCTACAATAATCCACTGTCTTTCTTATAAGCACTACAGTTATGTTGGCAGCATGGGTAATAAAAAATATCTATCAGAGAGAAATTAAGAACTGGCCCTTCTAGAGACTTTAAAAACTACCTTGACAGGCAGGACATCATTCACACTGTGCTGCAAGAGGGCAGATGAGCTTGCCCAAGAAGTCAACTGCTAGGTGTAAAGTCAGTAACACATACCCTTCCTCCAACACAATACACTTGGATATACTGGTTTCCCAAAGCATCCAGTCAGGATATCCAAAACCTTTGAGTGTTTTGCAGCTGCCTAATCCTAGCCTTGGACAGCACCCCACTGTTCTCCTGAAGTGCTCTGTAGCAAACACTGAGTAGCAGCAGCTTTCCCCTCAAGGCTAAAAATCATTCTAAAGACAAGCAGTGCCACACCAAACCCAGGCACTTCTGATAGAAGAATTCTCTTGGCTCCTTACCTTCAATTCCGCTTTTGGACAAGAAATGCAGTGTACTGCATCTCTCCACTGCCTGTTTAGCTATTCTAATATGCAAGATATGAAATTCATGTGGCTAATACAATATTTGCTCTTACTCTTCACTCGTGACAGGAAATCGAGATCTCATATGGGCGAGCTGAATCATCCAATCTGCTGATGCAATGCCTACCTAGTTATTGATTTACACAAAAGAGGTTTGTCCATTAATACTCAACTTTGAGAGAAGTGATGATTCTATTTTCTCAGGCCAGAGAAGTGCCATCAGCCCCTGGTGCCACTCTGCTCTTATCTAACAAGCCCATTGCAGAATCGGTCACCCCACGTCCCTGTTGTCTGCACCTGGGTTTATCATTTGGCTCAATTCTATATTATCTAATAAGCACATCACAGAATTGATCCCTTGATTCTACTCCCCTCTGCCTGCTTTTAGATGACTCTTTCCCTCGGCCACTATTCCAGCAAGGCACACTTCTAAACATCAGTATGAACACAGAAGCGAACTCAGAGGAACAGAAGAGTTGCCATCTCTGTTTGATGAGGACACACAAAGGCAAAATTATGGCTAATGAAGAAGTCAGGTAGAAGTAGCTCTGGCATCAACAAGAATCAGCTTATGGCAGGCAGTGATACACACCTATGGGGCACTGACAGATTTGCTCTTCCTGGTTTCTTTTCCCGTCTCCTCAGAAAAAGAACTGAGAAGAAAACAAAGAGAGAACCACTTGTGTCATAAAAGAACCATTCATTCCTCCACAGCTATGCCCTGGCTTCTTCATTACCTTTGATTCTCCAAAGAGAAGGGAATAAACTTCAGAAAATAAAGTCTGAGGGTAAGTAAGAATGCCTGCCAGCCAACCACGCACTCTGGACTCTGCTTAACCATTTTAGAAGCTCCACAGGCTAGAATTGTGCAATTTTTGTTAGAAAACAGCACTTACTTTTTGTTTTATTCCTGTCAGAGAAAAGGAAGTCTGAGGTCTGCAAACAGTAACTGAGTTTTCAATGGCAAGTTATGACCATGGCTTGTAATTTAGGAGTCTTTACCAATGTCCTCCTTAGGAACTTTCTTTAGCTCTCTTGACAAAAGCAGCACAGGTCAGAACTACCCTAAAACCAACCCTGAACAATAATGTCACAGAACAGGTGGCAATAAGCATTTATGCAAACAGATGGTTCCTGATCTTCTAGAAGCTAGCAGCACTCCAGCCCTCCTTTAATAAGAAGGGGCAATGACGTTTCCAGAACATATTTGGATTATTTAATCTCTACTTGCTTTTATAGAATATGTTAACTGAACAGTAAAAATGACACTTGATTGCAAATGCAATCTACATTGCTAGCAATAAGTCAATTTGATTCAGTCTGTGTGCTTGAATTTTGAAAATAAATTTCCATCTTCTTCAGACTAAGTTTCATCTCAGCAGGTTTAGACATGAAGTTATAAAGAACAGGTTTGAGGTTGTGAGTTGTTATTCACAGGGTCCAAGGCTGGGGGAGCTGCAACAGAGCTGTGATCAGCAACCTAAGAGAGCTGAAGAGAAAACAGAGAAGCCAAGTGCCAACTGTAACTCCAAAAATTTTATTCTTCACTTGTCAATCAAAAGGGAAGACTCATGCTAGAAAAAACCACAGAACACCAAACTGTTCTGCAGTCTACATACAGGGCTCATCACAGGGGTACTGCCTGTACTAGCACTGATGTCACCTAGAGGGAAAAGAGAAGAAAACATTTATTATATTTGAAGCACAGAAGTTCTAATTAGGAAAAAAGAAAGATCTCTTCAGTTTCCAGGATTGCCACGCAGCAAGGAAAGCATGGTAACAGCTTCTCTGCAGCTGTGGAGACAAAATAAATCTGAGTAGCACTCTGGGGTTTGGCCAGTTTCTCCCTGCTGGTCACTGACTGCTTTCCAAAAAAGAACAGGGTGAGAAGTCAGTGGAAAATATATTTTGCTATTCCTTCCAAGAAAAAAGAAATCAAAATATAATGTCAACATGAAAGGAGTAGTAAGCTTTCTAACCTATTGTTTATAAGTAGTCTTGGACCAATTTGCATGATTTTACTCCTAGATGGAGGAGAAATATCCACATATGCATAATGTTACAAAACCCTCTCTCATATGACACACCCAACTGTGGTAATGCAATCCCCAAAATTGTAAAAAGACAAGTATCAAGCAGTAGTGAAGGAGGGAGCTTGTCTGTGATCACAATATTCCAGGCTGCTGCCAGAATATTACCTGGGATTGGCAAACACTCCAAGAACAATCAAGAGAGAAAAGCACAGAGTTCTAGAGGCAAAAGAACTCAGTGTCTTCTGTTCCAACCAAAGCTCAATTTTACATTTCAAATACTTCTACATGGAAAAGAGATCAGATAGTAGAGAATTTTTACTGCCTGTGCTAGCACAGGCATATTCCACAGCTGAGAGTTGGCCATTAGACAAAACAAGCTTTGAAATGAGATGTCATTTAGTTTTCTAACTGCAGGAATAATTAAACATTGGCAGAGCTTTCAGAAGAGGTGACAAACACACCATGATCTAACACTAAGATAAGATCAGATTCTAAGAGAGATGTTTTAACTTATCTTTTAGGAAAGTTTCACAGACTGCACGTGTGGGGAAATCACACTGGATAACCTCAGTATTTTGGCTTTGGGACATAAAGATCCATGAAGTTTCAAAGACAGGTGGAGAAAAAGGAATATTTTTGTTCCTCTCAGAAAGCATGTAGCAGTACAGTTCCAAGAGACAGTCATTGTTAAATGAATTGATTGTAAGTCAGTAGCTTGTTCAAAGCTCAGGACATACTGCCTATCCAAGCAGAAATTACCAAATGTACTGTCTGAGGAACACACAGGATGTAACTTCTCCAGGTAGGTCTAAATTTACAGCTGGAGGTAGCTCACTGCACTGACTGCTCTCTGGAAAGGGCTCTCCAACACAATACTAAGCTGGACTAAGGAGGTTTTTGGCCTTTCTCTTGTACTCTGTTTGGAGTTTTGTTGCTGGCATCATCCGAACATTTCCTATACAACAAACAGACACAGCAGGGGAGTCTTCAGGTTTAGCAACACTTCAGTCCAGCTCTTCATGAGCAGCAGCTGAATTAAACTTTATACACAACAAATGGTCCATCTACCAAAATTCTGCCTCCAAAACTGGCAGTCCCTCACTAGCCCCTTAGACTGCTTGTTGAGAATCTGCTACTGTTTTCCCCTTCATCTCTTACTGACTAACAAAGACACAAAGTCATGGAATCTACTCATAAATCCTTCCCTGGCCACCCACAGCAAGAGGGAGAAGCTTGCCAGAAGTGATGGGGTCTGTTTCTGTTCCCTCACCTTGTCACATCTCCAAGCAAGCCCCCCTGGGTAGCACTCCCTAGTTCCCTGCATGCCTTTAGAGCAGAAAATGTCATTCAGTGATGCTCAGTATTCTCTGTTTTTACTCTCTGACTCTCAGCCTCCATCCCACTAGATCTGCCACAATACTTCAGTTTTCCTCTCATCTGTTTATTGCTTCTCTGCTTTCAGAGGAAGACAGCATTTAGATTTGTTAGGGACACGTTAACACCCACTCCTCGTGGAAAAAAAAAACAAAGAAATTCCATACAGACAAGTAAGCAAGCATCATGCATTCGCCCCATTCCAACGCTCTCCTAGATTTTAGCTGATTTCAGGTGTTTTCCTCAGGTGGATCCAGTCTATCTATTAAATAATCCTCACTCCTAATCTCCTCCTTTGCATCTATTATGTCCCTTGGGAAAAAGAAAATAAAAGGTACACGTATTACCTTTGACATGAAGATCCACCTCTTGTAAAGCCTGAGTCATCACTTGATACCAGAGGATACAGTGAGTTGTTGTTTGCAACCTACCCTCTGCAAACCAACCACAGCCTTGTTTAATTCCATCAGAAGCCTCTACAGCCATCTGAAGAGTCCTTTCTATGAGGACTTTGTCTTCTACCTGAAGTAGAAAATGCTAATAAAAGCAACTCTGACCAATACTGGCTATGTTCCATGTGAAATCTTCCACTATAAATATCACAATGTTTAAAATTAATTATGTCAGCATGATATGGAAACAGCCTAGTGCTTGAAATATGCCTCCGGATGAGGGTGACTGCCATTCACAAGCAACAATCACTTTCACCTCAACTTCCCATTTTTCTCCTTCAATGCACTCAGCCAACACACAATGATTAAGCTGATCCTTTATGGAAATCCAGGAGGGCTGTGTTTGACAAAGACATCCTCACTCAATGAAACTAAATTGTCACGGGGTAAGAAGGACAACTCAGTCATGAATTAATGACAGATAACAGGAAGTAAGTTGGAGCAATTGGCCTTTTTCCTAAAAGAGAAGGATGACCAGTGGAGTCTCACCAGGATCTCTTTTGGAATCAACACTTTCCATACTTTGAAGCAAACTCTAGCAAAAAAGCTTGACACTTACGTGACAGTTTGCTGACAATGCTTACAGTTACTAAGGGGTGCAAAAGCAACAGCCAAAGATGTGAAGAAGACTTTAATGATATTGTTGAGTGGGCTGTAAAACAGCAGGTATATGTAAAGCGATGCACAGTATAAAAAAATGTACACAATGACAAATTCTAAACTAGTCATTGCCACTTAAAGAGCGACTGCAGTTATCATAGCTCCACAGATGTGCCAAGTCAAGGCTTAAAGATTGTCTAGAAAAAGCATGCAGAAGATTAAAGAATGAAACCTAATATGCTCTGTAAGTTTACTGGGTGGCACATGCTAAAATACTGTAGCTGGTTCTGCTGATTGTAACCCAACTCTGTTCCTCAGATTCCTGCATCTCCAATCAGGAACACATCTGCAAAAGGTGCAAAGAAGACAACAAGGACAATGAAAGGAGAAGAGTCATTTCCTTCTGAAATGCCTGTGGAAAAGTCACAAGCAAGGGATAGTAAATAAAAGTCATCAACCCATAAGTCACACAATAACATGGATTCTCTTTTCCACTGCCTCTTCCAATACAAGAAGTAACAAGCAAGGCATGAAACCAAGCAGGCAAAAAGTTTGAAAGCAAACAAAAATAAGTGTTTTTTTCCACACAAAATGTGTTTAAGCCCTACACCTCAGCCACAGGATGTTGTGGATGCTACAAGCATACACAGCTTCAAACACTGATTGGACAAATTCATAGGAGAAAAAACCCACTGGGGGCTCTAAAAACAAATATCACCTCTGGTTCCGGAAACCTATGAGCCACAAATTACTGGAGGCTGGGAGAGGCATTTCCTCAATATACACTATACTCTTCTCCAAGCATCTGTTCCTGGCAGCTCGGAGAGGCAGGAGACTGGGCGAGAGGGATCTTTAATGTGCCCAAGCAAAGTCTTTCTCACATTCTTGCGTAACTCACGAGAAAGTGCAAACATTAATCGTATGCACTCGGAACCATTAGCACAGCAAAGGACCAGATTTTCAAAGGCCTTAAGGTCAGTACAGTGATAAACTGCTGCAGTCACAGTTTGATAAGGACTTTTTTCAACACTGGAGTAGCACAGCCTCTCCCAACCACAAACTTGTGCAAATGTATGGCAAACAAAGAGATCTGAATTCAATCCAGAATGGCTGGCTGCAGCTGTGCACACTGTTGGGCTGGCACTGCTGAGGGCATGTTGCAGGCTTGGGAACAACAGGGCTACTTAAATCAGAAGTGGCCCCAAAGGAAATACCTGTCAAGCTACAAGCTGGATCAGTGAAAATGGAGTATCTCACCGTCTTGTGCGTCTCAGAAGGCCTCTTTTTACCACATGCACACTACCAACTACTGGCACTCATATAAACACTGAATTACTGGTATTAAAGGCAGAAATGCTGTTTGTTACTTTTGTGTAACATACCCATTTATTTGCAATTGTGTATCACACTTACAAAACCTTCAATGAAAGGGGATGAGGTTCTCCTTGGAATTTTGGGCCATATCTCACATATGGTTAAGCTGAAGCTTTCTTACGTTTAACTGAAAAACTCTTTCTCCATCACACCGAATACCTGCCAGCACATAAAAATCTCTTCTTACAAGTCACATCAGGTCCTAGTCAGAGCACCCAAGTTAAACACAAATTGACACTATCTCCCATTAAAAAGCCTTGTGCATCTCAAAAACTGACACATCTGAATTTGTAGCCTTCCCTGATTTGCAGCATTGGGGTTGTTTAGGTGAAACTTCCCAAATGTTCAATACATTATTCCATACACAGTATGTCTGTGTGCAAGATTTCTAAGCTTAATTCACACTAGAATGGAAATAGTTTCCTTCAATTTTCATGTCAATGCATCAAAAGAGTACAACAAATACCTTGCTACTCCATTTGGTTGCTCTACAAATTCGTCCATTTCATGGACAGATGGGAAGATACCAGGTAACCTCTTCTGATCTTAGATTTTTTTTTCCCCTGAATAAAGATTGTAGCTTTCCTTAATTGTCTCAGGAAAGAATAAACATCAAAAGCAGCAGTCCCGCTGAACCACCTGGCTTAACAAAGCACTAGAGAATAAAATAATAGAGGTCTCCTCTTCAAGGGCCCAGTCTGACAATTTGTATTCAAGAGATATCAACCAGTCAAAGCCAAAATCCAAGGCTCTTATAATTGAAGGCAATGTAATGCAGCTTTTCTAGGAAAAAGCACCTAAGAAATTATTTTTAAAATAGCATAAACCTGTGCATCTGCAACAATGACGTAAACTTAAAATACCCTTTTGACAAAGGGTTTTTCTTTGCTCCAAAACCTGGCAAAACAGAGCAATGAATTACAGCATCCCAGGAGTCTTCATACTTGTGACAGATTCGCCTTCTCTTCAAATAAAAAAAAAAAATAGCATTAGTTGTCACCTATATTTTTCAACTGCAAAGTGTCATCTCCCATTTTTATCTCTTGTAAGACTAGGACCACCAAAGCAAAGTGTTGATGATCCTGAACTTTGCTTTAGGATGTTTTTGGTCTCCCATCCCTGTAATTCTAAGCACCAATCAGTAGATCCTATTTTTGTAGGTATGAAAGACATAGAAGTGGACACACAGAACTTACATACTCTCACATGTAACAAGCCTGTGCGTTTTCAAGTCTCTACAAAGCTACGGTACGTTTCCTAAACAAACCACTTCTAGTATTAGAACCTAAAAATGCTGGAAACGCATTACAATTATCATCACGATTAGGAGTGACCTACAGAGGGTTACCAGAACGATGCACTCGGTGGTTAGTAACACCAGGCAGCACGCAGCACACACCCGATTTCCCCGCATCCTCCCTCGCCTTGCCCGGCACGCGGGCACACTCCGGCACCGCG
>JAHLSL010000008.1:8967490-8993052 GCA_025920805.1 Petroica traversi
GATCCGGCTCCAGGTGGGGCCGTCCCGGGCAGCGCTGGCTCTGCCGGGCGGGACGAGCTCTGCGTCCGTGCCGGGAGGAGTGAGCTCAGGATGCGCCATGCGGCAGTGTCACGCGGCCGCGAGGGCAGCGCTTGCGTCCCACAGAATGTGTGCCCCTCCCTGGCGCTGTTCCAGAGCCGTGTGGATGCAGTTCTGTGCCTCGTGCTCCGGGGCGACCCTGACTGAGCGGGGAGGTTGGAGCAGATGACCCAGGGTGATCCCTTCCAGCCTGACTCATTCTGCGATGCACTGAATCACAGAGCCGCAGAATCGCAGAGTCACGGCACGGTTCAGGCTGGAAGGGACCGCGGTGGCTCCTCTGCTCCGTCCTCCGCTCCAGCAGGGTCGCCCCGGAGCACGAGGCACAGAACTGCATCCACACGGCTCTGGAACGGCGCCGGGGAAGGAGACTCCACAATCTCTTTGGGAAATCTGTACAAGTGTGTGTGGTTACCCACACGGTGAAATTCTTCCTCATATTCAAGTAGAACTTTCTGTGCGTCATCGTGTCCTATCATCGTGATCTGGGATCAGCTCAGATGTCCAGCAAAATCCAACTTCCCTGTCAATAAACTCTTAATCGTCCCTGGAAATCTCGGGTGAGTGCAGGACCTCGGTGGTGTTACACGGAGATGGTGGCATCGGAAAAATGACACAGTGTCCCTCCAGCAGGACACAGTGGGATCCAAGCCCCAGGCCTGCAGTGCCCGGGTGAGGGAAGAACCTCTGGGCATCTCTGATCCCTCCACAGGAGCTCCGAGCGGCAGGAGAATGTTCACCAGCTGTGCCCCTCCGCTTCTTTCGGTGTGAATTAAGATGCAGTCCACCATTTTCTCAGTAGAAAAGACAAACCTCCAGAGATACATTACCTCAAGGAGTAATAAGAGGGTACCATCATCTTGTGTTTCATCTCAAATAATTCACACCCTCTCAGCATTTTTGTCTTTGCAAATTATTTCTTGAGGGTTTAAGTTACCGGTTTCATTTTTCACAAAAGCAACTTCAAGGTTTTTGGGGATATATCTTTGCTATTACATAGTCAGGAATCTTGCTGCTGCTGCAGAAAAAATAATTCATTTTCCCTTTTTACCAAGCTGAAAAGGCTCCTACATCTGCAACCAGGAAATCTAATTTATAAATTTTTTATTCATTTTGTACAAAGACAACAAAAACACACTTCCCAACGATTTATTGAGGTAGAAGAGTGGGAGCATTTTTAAGCAACTAATGTTTAAGTGCTTGCTGAAAACTATTTCAGGATGCTGGATTAGTCAGAGAGGTCTTTTTCCATCATAATTGTATATGATCAGGATGGACAACCATGTGGAACTTCCCAGCTGGGAATCCTGCTCTAACTAAATGTAAATAATGCAAATTTATGGAGTCTTGGCATCCTTGTTAATGTGAGCCTATTAGGATGGCACAGTGCCTCGTCATAATTTGGCTGGATCTTTGCCCTGTTGCAGCACAGATGCCAATTAGTTATTTGTTGGTTATGGCCTGTGGGACACCTTGCTCTGGCTCACACCTGTTCACTTCATGTGCCAGAAAGGAATTCATGCATACAGGAAGAAAAGTCACAATGAGGATGTGGATAACATTCCTGTCTAACATTTTAAACAAATAAACGTGTTGGAAACAAATCTACAGCTGTTTGTTTCAGACAGAATTGCAAATAATTGCCTCCTGGTTCTGTGTTTTAATTTAAAATATTAAAAGTATCTTTCATCTCTCCAAATCAAAAGGCCATTTGGGGATTAATAGGACATTTTATTTGTTAAGAGATTGTGTTTGGCTTGCTTCTGGCTCATTTCCTTGTCTGTTTAATCCCCATTTAGTATTTTGGATTCAAAATGTCTTTTCCAATATTTTTGAAACAAAAGAACAGTGAGGTTTCATGTTAACAGAATAGGGAAAATACTCCTCATTTTACTGATTCTCCCATACTTATTTCCATTTAAACATGTCACTGAATATGACCTGAATCTGCAGGCCGGTCTGAGTGACCTGATTTTTCTTTTCCATATGAGCTAGTCCTCTGAACTTTTTTTTTTCCAGCTTTAAATAAAAGTGAACGAATCATGAGAGGCTTGGCAGGGAAAAAAGGGTACAGATGAATGAGACAGAGCGTGGTATGGTGCCACATCTATGCTCATGATGCTTGTCTCCAGAAATCTTCTGTCACATCAAAAAAATACAGAAGATTAATTAATAAAGGTTTGTAAAGGGGATGATTTTTACATTATCTAGGCTGACTAACACATAGCAGGGCACCACAGAGTCTGTGTAGCTCATGTGCTAATGCTCAGCTAATGCAGTTTCTCTTTACAGTTTCAGATATTTCCTTTCCCTGGTTTCCACTTTGGGTTTTTTCCACATAAAAATTGTCTCAGCATTGCTCTTCTGATTCAAAAGGCAGCTGGAATGATACTATCAGGAAAAGTTCCCTTCCATTCTTCTCTAGCTGGTTTAAAGGGACTTTGGTAAGGCAGAAAACAGTCTACTCGATCTCACTCCATAATGTTTTCTGGAATGACAAATTCCTCTGCAACATTTTTATGACTGCTTAGAACACAGCTACAGCAATAATTCCTTGAGCTGGAAGAGAGATATGCAGACTGAAGCTGTGAGGTTAAAACCTCTTTATTCCAAACAGAATAGAAAATGCTAAATAGTAAAGTCGTTCTGCTGAGCAAGAGCATTTCCTCTTCAAAATGAAATAATTAATAATTTGAATTCCTATTAAATTTGACAATTTGGCAAAATCAGTGCCACACATAACCCAGCTGATCACCTGCTTCGCTGTTTCCAAGGCAGAACTGCATCATTAATGCCACCACACAAGTCTATCACTGCGTCCTGTCACTTGTCATTCCACTCACACTGAGCACACAGCCTTCCCTCTCAGTATTTGTGCTCTGTACGAGACAGAGGAAATGGCTTTGGTTGTTCTGCACGTGAATCTGTCACGCACCTTCTGTCAGTGACCCAGTTCTAATGGTATTCACAGACAAGTTTTGGGCTTTACCCTGGAATACTAATGATTGGCAATTGGCAATGTGCAGTCAGGCAGCAGGAAGGCACAGGACTGTGGCATGTGGTGCTGTACCTGCACAGAATGCCAGCAATGACAAGTAATTAACAGGCTGCACGTTGTCACCATGACTCCTGCCTGTTTCCCCAACTCCATGCATGTGACAGCATTCTTTCTTCCAGATTCACTAAATAAATAAATAAATAAATACAAAACCAGCATGATACAACTAGAGAACACCATTTATAAGCAAAACAAAAAATACAGGTATCAAAGAAGTCCTGTGGTGTATTTCTCAAAGGTCCAAAAAGAGAAGCACATTAGGAAGGGGGAGATTGGCCAGCAGGAGTAGATTCAGATCCAAACTGTTGTCATCCTCTCTTTGGCACCCAAACAAAGATGAGATTTAAGAAGGGTCAAGGGGAGGATTACACATGGTTCTGCTGCTACTTACGGAAATGTCTCCCAAATAGAAGATGACAAATACAGAACAGTGGCCATGGAAATCCAAGAGTGTGGAAACCCACAGGTGTGCTCTGAAGGCTGGCACTGGGATTCTTCAGGAGACTTAAGGTGTCTGTGTTGAAAGAGAACAAAGAGGGCATAGATAACTGGGAAAGGATTTGAAAGCAAAAACAGGTCTCGGTTGATACAACAGAGAGCAGAGCCATTTGAGGGGTGTGGAGAGAGATGTAAACAAAGGTACTGGGCAAAAAAACAACCTGTCTCATGAGTGTTGTGGTCAATTTTCTACCCACAGAATCATCACAGGACAATGAGTCAAGCTATCTAAGACCAATATGGCATGTATGGGAGTCATTCATCAGAGACAACGTGGGCTTCAGCCGTGTCCTCCATAACATTCATTCATCCCTGCAGTGATACCAACAGGAAAAGCTCAGCACTGACTCATCTGGTGGTTTCCAGTCACTGCCTTCTAATATGTTGACCAGTATGATCTCACTGTTACCTTGTGCTTGCCTTATTTGTTTTCTCTCTTGACCTGTCAGCTCTTCATTTCGATTACAAGGTGTTTGACATAACAATTAAAAAAAAAAAAACAACACAGAATGTCAGCACAGTGGGGCACAGAGGCTGCCAGTTCTGACTGAAAGTACTGCCAGTCCTACCCTCACGTGTGTCTCTCTCAGTGTGATACCGCCCTTTTCAGCAACAAAACTCTTCTTCAGCTGTGCCATAAACTGAAACTGATTCTCACAGAAATATTGGAGGCAGGGGGAGCACCAGATTTCTTTTTGCTGTATCACTTTCCCCATCTGGTTGGGTGCACAACCCCATGTGAGTTATGCCAGGACAATGGAGGGAAAGGGGCAGTACAGGATCAAGGCACAGAAGGGGGCTGTGGGCTGTGGCCATCCAGAGTCAAATAATGGCACCAAGTACTTTCAAACACTACATCACAACTTTAGGCAGGGACATCTAGGCATTATCTCTATTCAAGTAATGAATATCCATAATACTAATGTAAATTTTTTAATAAAATGGTATTGTTATTCCCCAAGAGGAGATTCATCATTCATAAGTGGTTGTAGAAAATTCAATCAAATATTAATGGTCTAAATTCAAAACATGCTTGCAGCTGGTTATTTCTGGAGTATAGGTCAAACTGGACACAGATTTTCTTTGTCACTTATGAGAGCCCCCTTCACACCAGTCAGGAGCTATGCAAACCAAAGCCCCTTCTTTGTAGAAAAACTAACAGTAGTTGTTAGTGGTTCAAGGAACCCCAAAGTAACAGACTAGCAGAATATGAAAGGCAAATGAAAGACTAGGGCAAAGGAAGAGCATTCTGCTGTGCTTTCAAGAGGTGCTTTCAACTCAGTAATAAGCTGAAATAAGTAGGTTTTTGTCCCCTTTAATTTTGAAAAGCCTAACATGGGGCTTAAAATGACAATTTTACAATTCCAATTTTGTTGGTTTGGGTTGTGATTTCTTTTTAAGCCTACTATTCATTAAAATATCTGCTTTTTTACCCACCACTGACTCACTCTCTTCATTATATAAAATTACTGGTGCTTTTGTCATTCCTGTGCCCTGTTGGAGAACTAGCTCAGCAACATTTGTGTACTCAAATAAAACAAATAAGCCTTACTTTGTTCTGTGATGTATTCCTTACACCAAGAAAAAAAGAGAAGAAGAAATCCCATCCCCACTGAAGTGAACTGAAACAAATCACACCTCAGATTCAGCAGCATTAGGATTTGACCTCAGCTGTTTTTTTCCCAGAGTCAGAAGTGCCAGACTGAGTCCATCTGGAGTGTCTCCCCTGGCATTCAGCTTGACTTGTGACACAATACATTCAACCAGGACCTGTGAAGACAAACTCTCACTTCTGAAGTCTAATGTAATGTCCGGGTTATACACCTCGCTGATGATCAAATAAAATGTTCTTGTTGCAATTTTAAATGCAGTTCTGCATTTTAAGGGGCTTCACTAAATTAGATAACAACCCATGCTCCTAATTACATTTTTTGTTACAGTTAACAAGAAAAACACTTCCAACCTCTGAGCATGCAGACTCACGCTGAGACATGAGGAACAAACAGATTAATTTCATTAGCAGACATTGCCATGTCTAATAAAGCTGTAACAGGCCAAATGCTCTAATTTACACTCCTGAAACTCAGTCTCCCTCCAGTCACACTGTTATTACGCTTTCAGGGTGCCAAGAAGGGAAATGGATCTGGCAATTGTCACTGGTTGGAAGCACAAACAATTTTTCCCTTAACCACATCGGCTTTGCAGAGTTACCAAGAATATAAAAGCATGAAAGCTTGCTGCAGTCATTAAAGACATCTGACTCACAAAGCAGGAATCACTCTGTTGAGTGAGGAGATGGCAGTTCACATAGTTACTAAACTGATTGCCAGAAGCTGGAAAGATAGAAACTATATTTTTTAAACATTTCTTCCCTAATTTTTTGCCAGTGGCTCATGCCAGAAGGAAATTGCTCAGGTACATGACTCTTGAGACCTAGTGTAGTAGTGTTTGTGGGTTTGGAATAGAGGCATGGGTTTGCTAACACCACTGGCCACTATGAATTAGATCATCAGATGATAATAATTTATTTTTGTGGTGCCCAAATTGTCTATGGCAATACCTCAACATCAGGCATGCTTTCACTCTAGCTTCTGAGGAGATGAATAGAAGTTACAGGGTACTGTATTAAAGCTAAAATGAAATGGCAGTAGAAGTCTTAAAAGTACATGAATATCACTGAGTGCTTGAAAATAAGCTAAATTTTAACAAATAAAGATAAATGACCCATTCACGTATGGGAAGAGGTAAGAAAATTAATTTTAAAAATTCCCAGTGTAAGACATCAGTCAAAACAGTTGGCAGAGAATACTTTAAGAAAAGAAGAATTGAGATTCACTTCTCAGGAGATGATGTATAGCCAAGATCACTAAAAGCTCCTTAGCCTGAGCCTGCTTACATGTACTGCTAACCAAAGCCAAGTCTGGGAAATCACAAACATATGACAATTTTCCTTCCCGCTGCTAGAAATTCTGCCTAATCTCCCAGCAAGTGGTCCCATTTGGCTCATACTCAAAGCCTGAAAGTGATCCCAGTTTCCTATAGCTTAATATAATTTGTATGCCAATTCAGTGAGCAGAGGCATTACAAGAACCTCCTGGCATGCTGACACCTCACCAGTGTCCATGTATTTCACACAGACCAAGCAGGAAGGAGCAGAGCATGGACTGTTTCTGTGCTTTTCCCCAGGCTGGCCAGCCCATCCACTCCTCACAGGGTTGAAAGTGAATGTTCATGTTATACCTTGGTCTTTATTTTGTATGAGTACACAGATCTGAGTGCCGAGCAGCACACACGAATCCTTTACTTTGCAAAGCAGCAAGGAGCTCCATGAATTTCAGCCAACACTAGATCAAGCCACATGAGGTGAAAGCATGGGTAATAAGCCATTAGATTTACTTCATTTTCTCCTATAGTTACTTTATGCCTTTTTAAACTTGCCTTAATTAAATTCATTCTCTAAACTTGCCTTAATTAAATTCATTCTGGAACATAAAAATTGCTCAGTTTCCACTGATCTGGAAAAGGCTCTTTTTAGGCCAGCAAGACTTTCACCCTGAGGCATTTACTAGAGCTAGAATAGGAATCAGTACAGCTTATAGAGATTGTTTATTATTATGCTCATGCCTTTGCACACTGAGAATCATACCACACTTCTACTGTGCCAATGTTTGTATTTTCAAGAAAAAAATGCTAGTAGATAATGGCCTCAGAATATTATCTGACAAATCAGTGTTCTATTTAAAACACAAACCCAACAGATGCTGCTTTCCTTATGTACATAAATAATTGCAAGGTACTGAGGGTGCTGCTCTTTGCAGTATAGCAAGACCGTCTGTGAAAATGAGTTCAACAATTTATCATCACCAAGTCTACCTTAACCAGTGACTTATGTTTAGATGCAAATGCTCTTTGCAGAAAGCAGGTCTCCCAGTGAAATCCCATCAGGAGCCACTATCAGTGGTACAATCAACCATTTCTTGTAGTGCTTGTGAGACTGGTTGTAAGGTACCTATGAGACAGGCAGAGCAACCAGGGTGAACAGCAGCAGGTTTTGAAGGGATCTTGTGAAGAGAGAGCAAAGAACTGGGAGTCAGGAGACAAGGACTGTCTTCCAGGGAATGTAGTAAAATTACTGTGTAACAAGGCAAGCCATTAGTCAGAATTAAGCCAGTCAGGCTGAAATAAGAAGCATTTAATGTCTTGAGTTCACTGAAGCCCAAATTCATTGTAAAAGCTCCATGAAACTGTTACAGAAATTAATTTAATAGTTAATAATACAAGGAATCATTGAAAAATCAAGCAGGAGGGGTTAATGGCATTTGAAATATAGGAGAACTATTGTTTTTCTAATTCTAACCCGTGTTTGTACTTTCCTCTTTATCATGTCGACGTTTGCAAGCAATAAAAGGGCATTATGTGCTGGTCATTGCATCTGCTTTTGAGATAAATCTGTGTTAGCATTCCAAAGGGTCAAGGAACTCTTCCAGGGCAAACAAATTCTGGAGCACTGATGCCAGATGGTGTGTATATAAAGTGGAAAATGGGAAAAGCAATTTACTGTGTTCCTGTTCCAGGGAGAAGTGTCACCCAGAAGGAAAGCAAAAGAGGTGAGAAATTACTGAGGAATTTAAGAGAGAGTTTTCTTCTTCTGTATAAATTGTTCTTTATATCTGAGAAGTCTAGGTACATAGAAGAACTGCAGTGCTTATTCAGGCAAAATTATTTCAAAGAGTTAACAGGAATATTTAACAATAATTAAGAGTTAAATTAATAACGTATAAAGAATACTGCATTGATTTACATAACAAGTTTTAGATTATCTTTATAGCTAATATATAGTCTGTGTTTAAAGAAATTGTAGTCATAAAGACAAAACATTTTTATCTTACGTTTTTGGCCAAACTCTGCAAAATAGGCAGAAAACAACTGAGCAGATTATTAAATATAAATTAGCATATCTTCAACAAAGGCAGGTAGTCAATATAATTTATCCAGCTCAGGTGGTGAACACTACTGTCTCACTTGCAGCTGTATTTAATGTGTACTTTCCCAGTGTGCAAAAAAAATTCTTCAGCTTTTAGAACTAATCAATATTTTTTTCAAATCTAGTGAAACATACAAATGTCTATTGGAAGGATTAAAAAATAAATCAGCTCAGTGTAAGAAATTTAAAATAATTTTCTTAAATACTGAAAATTATAACATTTTCATACATAGCCTGAATTATTGATGACTTTTATCACATGCCACCAAACCTCAGAAATATGTAACAGAAGGGTAAGTGTTCAGTTGTGAACAAATAGAAGGGAGGAATGTGCCTTAGAATTTCCGTGTGCATCTTTGCTGAGCATATTTTATTTGATTATAGATGAAATATTTTAAATGCAGTCCTTCTTTTTAATGTTATGGGTTCTCCTGGAAATAAAGAATGTAAACAAAGACTTCTCTCTATACAGGAAAAGGAGCTGAAGAACAATGCTGAGGTTTGCTATCACCCTTCTTGCTGTCATAACATCATCCACCTGCCAACAACATGGATGCCTGGAAGGGGACACCCAAAAACTGAAGCCAAGTCCTGAGCCAAATATGCAGGAGTGCACTCTGTACTCAAAATGTAAGAGACATTTCATTTTTTCCAAATATGGCCAAGAAGTACAGTATTGTACACATTAATTTTTTTGCAGTTCCCCTAATTTCTCAAAAATTTATAAGGTGCAGTATACATTGTATTTGAAAAGCCTCCTCCATTGGCATTTTGCTGCATGCAAACCAGGAGTAAGATTCTGATCTTAACAAAATCAGCTGTAAAACCCTCATTGACTTAATTTATTTTCTTTTCGAATGCGTTATGCAGTTTGCCTTTCTTGTAGCTCCATCTGCTTAAAAATGTTTACAGCAAAGAATATTTTGGTTTTTTTGCAATTAAGTGTAAAAATTAATTGTAGCAGACACCAAATTGGAAAAGTTGAAATCAAAATTCTATTGTAAGCAAAGAACAGTACTTATTACAATTCTTCAACTCTATTTTTTTATGTTTGGTAGTTTTCAAAGTCAGGCTCCCTCGAGATGTGGCATCTGGCAGAACACTGGTAAAATTCTTGGGCCCCTCCGGGCACAACTTGACAAAGGACTGTTTATGACACTCCACTTCACCTGGCATTTACACTGCTACTTTCATACCCAAAATTATTAGCACTTGAGTACATGTTCTAGTTAGTACTAAGAGACCTTATCATCCTATGGTCCAAACCAGATTCATCTTACATTTTGTGTCTTCCAAATACAGAGTTAAAAAAGAGCACTTATTGCAAGATCTTTGTTTTATTCCCAACAGCTTCCTGTTGCTATGCAGACTTCACAGAGCAATTGGCTCATTCCCCAGTAATTAAAGTAGGCAACAGCTACTGGAACAGATGTGGGCAGCTCAGTAAATCGTAAGTCAGCTTTGATGTTTTCTGTGTCCTGGTTCCACAGATCTGGGCTGGAGCAGCCACCAGCTGCTGATGGACATTGTTACCCTAGAGATTGTGTCACCCAGCCCAGTTCCCATCACCTTTTCTCTATACCTGACCAAGCTCTGACTCTTCTTCTCCTCTCACACAAGCCCACAAATCCCTAAGTCTATACTATTTATGCCATTTTTTCAAGACAAGGTTATGTTTTTTCAAATTTTCTTTCAGTATAGAACAAGATCTAGCAATGCAAACCTCTCATAAACCCAGCAGGTGACAACCACCATGCACCTCTGTAGCTCTCCAAGCATCACCCAGCAGTGAGTGTGATCTGTAGTGAATAGAGACCAAGCTTCTTCCTTTGTATAGAAAGCACATCAACTAGCACAGGAGTCCAGAAATGAAACATCTGAAAATTTAGAATTAAAATTCTTGTAGTCTTGTGGGTTTTATGACCATGAAGAATGTCTCCTTAATTAAGATTTTTAGTACCCTGTTAGATGTTAAAGCTGTGAAACATGGCAAGTTATAGAAATAAAGGGATGAAAGTACAAAACAATTAAGCAAAAACAGATGTGCAAAAGTTAACAGCTCTTGCCTGCCACTCCCAGGAGAGCAGCACAGTATGCGATTTTAAGTAATTTCAGCTGGGCTGTGGGAAAAATCTAAAGATTAGTGAAACCATGAGGCTACAGCACAGACAAAGTTTTATACTATAGTTTTAAACTACATTTTATTATTGCCTGGAATCATTGTTGCCAGGAAAACTCAAGGCCTCAAAAGTTTACGGAAAGCTGACACAAATAGGGCTGAAATATGCATGGAAACATTTGTGCTGTAGCTGGCTGTGGTAATTGCACGGTCAGAGTCTGTACACAATGCCAGAGGAATGAGTTTCAAACTTAGGCATTGACAGGGCCAAAGGATGCTTTTCTGTGTTTTTTTCCTAATCTTTAGTATTGCATCCACATCAAAGCAGGCCTAGAAAACTGAGGCTGTAGCCTTGATGCTCAGAAACAGCCTTATTTGTGGCTTTTCTCATCCACCGCAGCTGTGAAGATTTCACAAAGAAAATCGAGTGCTTTTACCGGTGTTCTCCACATGCTGCTCACTGGATCCATCCCAACGACACTGCTGCTATTCAGGCTGTTCCATTGTGTCAAAGCTTTTGTGATGACTGGTAGGTTCAGCTTTTTAATCAAAGTATTTTTACTTTAGTTTTAATGTGCCCGTGATTCAGTGGTGTTGCACCACCTTTTCTCTTGTTCTGCTTCTGAATTTCTTGTTTGCTGTCTCTGCTTTTCCCTCTGGTAAGCTACTGCCCCCAAAATAATAGTGACACATGCTGTGAATGCAGGATGGAGACACTAAGATGAGTTTAGTGACTTGGGGACAGCACTGTCCTGCTCTGGGGGACAGTGATGTGGTCACAGAGGAGCTCCTGCCATGCTGACAGCACTGGTAGCAGCAAAGGCCTGCCCACTCCTTGGCTGTGAAGTAGCATTTATGCAATTAGCATTTTCAGTCTGAATACTTGATCATGATATGATACATTTTTTTTGTATGTATAAAATGCACTGCAAAGTCAGGAATATGTCACTTCATGTGGGATTTCAACTAATTAATGTAACAAATTAGCTTCATTCCTTAATTTTTCACCCTTAACCTTCTCCCTTCTATCATCACATTCTCTAAAGTCTCTTATAAAAGCCTGAATATCAGAGACAATTGCAGCCAAGTAATGCTAAAATTATTAAGAGCAATGAGCAGTATAATAGCACTCAGTTTTGTTACCCAAAACATAGCATCAGATAATCACATTATTTTTTGAGCGCAAGGCACATGGTGGGACAACCCAGCACCCATCTGTCCTTAGTCTTGGGAAAGGAGTATTGTATCCATGTAGGGTACAGAGATTTTTCCACTGGTACTTATCCAGCATATATCTTTCCCTCCCTCTCTCTCTCCTTGCCTCCCTGTTTTGAGATGTTGGATCTTAAATAACATCACCATGGGACACATGAACTCAGTCAGCACCTTATGAATGTTGTGCCCAGTCACTGTAACTTGTCTGGATGTGTGTGTGAAGCACAGCACAAACTCCACAGGCTCTGTTCACACTGTAGGATTGCAAGTGCTTGCTTTCCATGAAAGTAATGGACTGAGAATGTCTGGATCCCTTAGGCTGCTCTGAAAATCATGGAAAACCATCACAATACTTCTAAAAATGTTACAAAAGAGCTTTCCTTTAAAGTACAGAAAATACAGAACACAGGGCATGGCAGGGTTCTCTGGGGCTGCTCTCTGCAGTACTTCCTCTTGCTTACACAACTTAAATATTATTGACATGTGGATCCATTTCCGTTCCCTCCAAAGGCAAAGTCATGCATGCCATGCAGAATTTTGGTAGGTTTTGTCTTTAAATATGTCCCCACTGCTTTGTGCCAGTGAAGGAAACAAGAAGCATAGCTTGGATCTGTAATGGAAGCGAGTGAGAAAGTCTGATGTATTTCTTAGTTTTCCTGGAGTTTTCTCTAGCAATAAACTTTATTTCTGTGTCAGGAAACTTCATGTGCCTCAGGAACAGATTTGTCATGTGCAGTCTTCCTTGCTAAGTTTTTTGTAATCTTCTAAACTGAATCCAAATTATTGACCTTTTTGAAGATAAAGACTGAGACCTTGAATTTCCTCAGGACCTTGAATTGCCCTCAGTACTCTGAAACTTAAACATTTTGCATTTGGATATTAAAGCACTGGAGTTGCCAGTGAGGTCTAGAATAGATCTAATGGGCAAAATTATAAAATACCAGTATCTAAAACTAATGTGCCCCAAACAAGTAGCATGAAAAGTCTTTACTGAACTGTTCTATCAAGTGGAAGTGTAAAGATAAAAGAAAATGTATGCTGGAAGTTTAGTTTGCATCTATGAACTGGTTTAAGCCAGCTTTAGTGTATATGAGATTAATAACAAAGTGTAGATCATGGGTGAATATTATATTGCAAAATCCTCAGTGTTCCCTGGGCACAGCCAGAACAGGCAGGTAAACAGCACTTTTAACTTTTGTTGCTGGAAAGTATCGTGGGGTGATAGAAAGCTGCTGCACAGGAAAAACTGACCCTTTTCCAGTATAGAGTCTCCTGGCAGAGAGAGGATCTGCTCTAAACAAGTCCTGAACAATGATCTATTGCTCCTTTTGGCGTCACAGATGCCTGGCCTGAATCAAAAATGTACTGATGGCCCGTTACCCTGCACACTGCTCTGTGTGCCTGCCTAATGCCAGTGTCAAACCCATTCCCTCACCCTGCTTAAGGCCTGAGGCTAGAAAAGAGCCTGGACAGAATTCCCACTCTTTCTGGTGATTTAAAGTAACATTTTTTCATGTTCTATTCACTGGAGTCCCTTTAGCATGCTGTAGCACTGCTGGTGATGTGACCTACTTTCTCTACATACTGTGAGTGTGCCTGCTGCATACTGTATGTCTTTGTGGCCAGAAATGTGCACAGTATTCTGAATGAGCAGTGACTTAATTTAAAAGAAATTCATCAGACTAGCTTGGGGCCTTCCTTTTCTTCCTATTGTTTTAGGATTCCTTGCTCTCACTAGTCTTTAAACTATTGCTTTTGAAAGTACCCAATGTACAAGTCATTTTCTCATTCACCTGTGAAAGGGTGCCCTATTAAAGAGAGGGAGCTCTCTTCTCTACAGGAGAAAAGGCTTTAAAATAAAAATATCCTGCTCATTGTACATATGGAACTAATATGTTCAGGGAGGATCTTTTAAGTATTTACATTTCTCACAGGTTTTAAGTAATGTTTGAAGAAACAACGTATGGGTTTCTAGACAGCAGAAATTTCACTTTTTCACAAATCATGACTTTTCATAAACTTGACTTCATAATTATTTCTACTGGGATAAAGAAAAACTCCTAACAATAGAATTATGCCTTGTCACCTGCTTATAGAACAAACCACAGTCAGGTAATAATTGGGATTAGGAAAGATTTCATCTGACAAGTCAATAAATAATGATGAATAAAAATACTAACACTTTAATAAATACATTTTATTCAGATTTCTGAGAAAACCAGATGCATAGCATGAATATTAATTTATCAGATTTTAGCCTCTAGAAGCACAGCCCCTACCTCTGACAGCAGATTCAGGGATGAAGTCATTGAGAATGTATGTCTCCTGAGCTGTTTAATTCAGGCCCTGCTTACGTTCCATCTGTTATTGCTCTTTCTCCCTCCAAAAAAGCCCAGAAAACGAGTATGAAGATACTGCAGATTTGCATCTTCTGACCTTTCTACATTTGCAAATCTTCTGCAATGTCCAGTTCTCGTTGTTCTGTGGCCACATGACAACCCACATATTTCATTTAGAAATGTAAGGCTGCATCCCTCGTGATACCAAAACAGTTTTGAAACATGACCCTGAAGATTAAAAATTACAAACAGAAAATCCATCCAAAGGCACTAATTACAAAAACCTTGCTAAACTTTAACTTTATGGAAGCTCTGCCTCATTGTTTTGGCACTCAGTTATCGGTATGAATAGTCCTCCAGAAGCCAATGAGACTAAATTTAAGTAGATGTTAACAGATTTGCACAAAGTAGTCCTTAAGAAAGGTAAGAGCCAAAAAGTACAGCATAAAAGGGAATTGGAAGGGAGTAAATGATGAAGGATAATGATAAGTCATGAGATCTCTCATCACGTCAACCAGCCAGAACTCTACTCATTCCAGGCCATTTATAGTTTCTTTTCTACAGTACCACTTAAAAGTTAAAAATAACTTAAAATTTAATACTTTAAACCTAGACTCTACAGGAGTTTTATCTCTCATTTTCCTTTTAACTTCTTTGAAAATGTCCTTCTGAGGCTGACATTTCATTAGTTTATATGATTTTGTTATTTATAGAATTTCCTTATTTCAGTGCACAGTCCTCATAGGAACTCCCCTGCCTGGGAAACATCATTCTTCTCCCATATTAATTAGTAAACACAAACTTTCCCCACATCTCCCTCAAGTGACAGTTCACCCTTAGCATACCTATGTTCTGTTATGATATTGAACAGCAGCATTCGTGACACTCCCTCCCTCCCAGTAACATCAGATAACCAAGCAGAAAACACCCACAACACAAGCCCTTTGCTAAGTCTGTCAGTATAAAAGGTGGACTGTCCAGTTTTCTTGGGAATTTAGATCTTCCTGGCCAGCTCAGAGTTTATGAACATGTCAAGCTAAGATAATGTGCTCATTTCTTAGCGATCTGTTGCTAAGCTGCACTGTAATCACACCATGTCAGTAACAGAGCCCCTGGACACCTCTTTGAGTTGTATCTGAGTTCAATGAAAAATGAGAGAGAAGTGACTTTATCTTCCCCACTAATCTCCATGAAGGTATGAAGCCTGCAAAGATGATTCCATATGTGCTCGTAACTGGCTGACGGACTGGGAGTGGGATGAAAGTGGAGAAAACCACTGTAAGGATAAATGTATTCCATACAGTAAGGTAAGAAAACCTGATCAACTGAAGCAGAAAATATGGCATTAGGAGGAGTTTTTTTCCCTGAATATATGGGAGTAAAATGCCATCAGTGAATTATTTTTACTTCAGCAGTTGCAAGTCATTCCTACATCAGACTTTTTAAGTACACAACTGTTCAAACATTCAGCTTTGTGTACAGCACTTACTCTAGGTAGATATACATTTAGTTAATCACTATTCATTCCACTTGTGAAACAGAAGTTCAAGAAACTCTGATATTTTAACCACAGTGGGATTTACAAAGTAAAAGATAAATTAACTTTATTCATACAGAGACACTAAGATGCATTTCATGAGGTTCCTTACACAATATGGGGCTCTACACACCTCTGTCTTTTTAAATTGGAATGTAAATTCCCAAACCACTAATTTTTAAAGTTTTCTTGCTTATTCTTTGCCCTTTTCACTATATTACCTTGTCCTTCGCCATCACATCTTTCTGAGAATGTTTAATGGCTGGGATAACTAATTATATGAGCAAAAGTGTATAAAATGAGAACTGATAAGAGTCACATGAGCAAGGCTGCCTAGAACCTGATCTAGACTTTTCCAGATTCAGGTAGGATTTTTGTAGTGACTCAAGAAAGTTTAACATCAGAGTGATTTAACACAGTTCAGAAGTGTATTTTTACACCTTTACAGAATATTTTTAACAGTTGCACTTCACTGAGTCCATGAAAAACTGCCCAAACTGCAGAAGTAAACAAAATTCAAGTGAAGTGCTTAGAGATTGGTAGTAAGGGTTGCAGATTCATTATTTTTAATTCAATTCAAGTGCATGGGCTTCCAGAAGTCATTTCAGCAATTCATATAAGTGGAAGACACAGTCCAGTTAGTTCTGGATTGCTGTCTGCTTTGCAAAAGTGACACTAATCAGCAGACTCAGGAAGGTGGCCAAAACCAAATGGGCTGTGGAAACTTACAGCTTCGTTTCCCAGATGTGCTAAATCATCAGTAGTTCCAGATGAGGTGAAAAACAAAATGATAATCTCCGTAAATAATCTCCAGTCTCTGTTCAAACTGTCCCTGTTTCAGAGATAGGAGTTTTTAACCTTGAGTTCCCTTGCACTTACTTCCTAAAGAAAATATACCATCTTCAGGAAAAAACATGCAACAAATTCTGAGGTCTTATCACTTGAAGCCAGGCACAGCTATTCCTTAACTAAATGGAACCGCGCCCTAAACTGCCCATGTTTTTCACCAAAAATAGGCTTGCATGGTAAGTAAGCATAAAGATGAAATTCCTGCAGAGAAATTAAAAACCACACATTTCCTATATGAAAATTACATGATATACAAACACTGAACTGCCTTGGTTTGGACTCAGCTCATGGAAGAGTTCTCACGATTCAGAGCACTGTAGACAGATCCTTACTTTTTCACACAGAGGAGCAATCAGCAGCTCTACATGTGGCACATGCAAGTTGTTCTAAGGCCCATTTGGGACAACTGCTGAATAAAGAACAAATGCTGAATATTAAGAATTCACAACTGACCATGGCCAGTCTTAGCCTTGTCATCATTCTCCCAAGCTGGGTGCTCCCCAAGCAGTGTTAATGCACAGAATAGGTCATTTTCCAAGAAGCTAAAGAATCAGAGTCCTTGGCAGTAATTTAGGGTCATGTTGGTTAAATGGGCTGTGTGTTCCATGTGTTTGCTGCAGCATTCTGATTATGCTCTGATCTTTAAGCAGAATTAGGAGGAAGGTTAAAATAAAATTACCAATTTAGCAAGTAGAAGAGCACAAACACATTGCAGAACCCCTTGCATGAAGACCTAAATGAACCCATGTGAGTGGCTTTAATACTTTTTGGAATGATTAGCTAAAAGCAGGTAGAAATTCAGAACAGCATAGGAGCTGGAAGAAAATATCTAATGCTACTTAAGATCACAGGAACAGTGGGAAATAAAGAGCTAAAATCCACCTGCCCTGAGAACACAAGGGAAGAACTAGATGGAGGGAGCTTTCCTTTTCTGACCCTGCTCCCAGTGCACCATCCAACCTCCATATTCCTTCTCCAGCACCTGCAGCATCCATGGTGCAAGCCCTGGCTAGAGATGGTATGAGTTGGAAAGCTGTTTTACAGACAGAGTCTTTGGGCCTATTTGAAATGGACTTTGTATTATTCATAAAGGATAGTTTTTTAGGGCAAAAATCAACTTAGTTTTGCACATGGAGACACAGGGAGATGTAAGAAGAACTTGTGCAAAATAAATGGAGCAGAAGAAGGACTACAAATACCCAATTTCATTTCTGCAGAATAGTCTGTAATTTTTTTTTTTTTCACACAGAGAAGTTTCCATGCAGAATTATCCCAACACAAAGACAGGGCACCTGCTCTGAGATTCACAGTGTCAGATCTTTGTATGAGCTGGTAATGGTAGTAAACCAGCAGAGCATTCAGGAATTAGTGCAGTGAGATAAACACTGTAGGAATCAACATCATGGCCAAGGACTACTTGTACTATTACAGATAAAACAACGCTTCCATCAGAGAGATGCTGGTGACATGGTCAAGGTGAATCAGTCAGCAGCAGAGCCCAGTGGTGCTGCTGCCTGGCCCCCAGTTTCAGTTACTAACACTCCTACTCCTTAATTTCCAAGGCTTTTACTCCTGCCACCACTCCCATCCCCAATCTCATTCTTAGCTTTGCTTCTGGGAGTACCTGAAGTTTCCTTTTTGGAAACAGAAAAGATTGAACTTCAGCCACAAACACGTGGGAGAAATGCAGGCAAGATAAAGTGTACATACTGCCTGCTTTGTGTCTGGACATGATAACATAACTCTTAAGCTAATACTCAAGCTGGGCAGGCAGAAGGTTGTCACAATGTGAGCTCAGCAAACAAACAGGATCTTTGTTGTGTGGCTGACAGGTCCTATGACACAGGCCTTACAAAATGTTATAGTACCAAGAACAGAACAGCTTCACTTGATAAGGGTACAAGAAGCTGCAATTCGCAGTTTCTTGAGCCAGAAAGGCCACTGCCCCACTGGAAAAAGCACTTTGGAAGCTTGACAAAAACTTACTTTCTTCAAGCAGTTGCTAAATTATCTCTCTTCTCTTTGCCTGTGAGGTCCTGCCCGGCCATGAAGTACATTGCAGCAGGCACAATGAGATCCTCAGAGCTGTGACTCCACTGGGCTGTCTTTGGCCTGTAAATAAAAAGATTCCCATATTCAAAGCACTGTCTGGCACTTCCAGCACTACTCAGATTTCAAGGCATGTCAGGGTGTCCTGACATGCTACAAGTTGTAAAAGCTCTCACACACAGCTTTAACTGTCAGCCCCAGAGAGCTGCTGGGCTGTCAGCCCCGGGGTGGAAACAAAGGGCAGCTGTTGATCCCTGCATTTTGTGTAACCACTTGCTCTCAAAACAGGCAAATGACTGGGTAACATTTTCAGACATCTCAGAAGAGATGAAGCACAGTACACAGCAAGACAGTAAATGGCTCCAAGACAACATTTTTATAACCTGGTACCTATTTTTAAAAAGTGATAAATTATTATTAATTTGACACAAACTGTTGTTAATTTAATTATTTTTAAATGAAATTGAGGCATTTGTTACTTGACACACAGATGTATGCCAATGGGACTGACATGTGCCAGAGTATGTGGGGGGAGTCATTCAAGGTGAGCGAATCCTCCTGCCTCTGCCTGCAAATGAACAAGAAGGACTCGATTGCCATCAAGTATCTCCTCTCCAAAAGCTCAGAGGAAAGCTCCAGCAGCAGCAGCAGCAGTGAGGAGCATGCCTGCCAAAATAAACTCCTGAAGTTTGAGAAACAACAGCGAAAGGAAGGTGAACAGACAAGATAAATGACAGTGGATGTATGTCAGGAGAAGAGAAATCGTCATGGAGGCCAGGCTCAGGGCATCATGCCAGCCTGCTTTATCCTTTCCTTTCTAGAACACAATAAATCAATGGCTGGGTGTATTAATCTTTCTCTGGTGTTTTTGCATCTGCATCACAAAGTTCCAGACAGGTTAGCACAGGTGTAATCTTGTGACTTGAACTGAACAGCTACAAGCCTGAAGGAAACATCTAGGGATTGACTTTCAAAGAGAAGAGGCACAGGCAGCCCCTGCTGACTTAAGGTGGAACAGTGAGAACTGGAGATCTCTAGAAGGTCATGCCTGTCCATAACACACCGAATCTTTAACCCAAACACTTCATTAGCACAGGCACACTGTACTGCTGTCATGAGTTCCTCTGTGCCTGGATCTGCTCAGATAAAAAATCTTCAAGCAGAAATAGGTCAGGGCACCTGGCTACTGGCCACTGAAAATGTATTTATTTTGTATCTTAAAAACAGGGCTTTGTGGTGTACTACATAAATCCCTGGATCCAAATATGGTCAGCATACAGCATGCAGGGTCTGTTGCTCAGGGATTTTACCTTAAGCAAAAGCAGTAGAAAGTCTCCTACAATATCAGTTTAAAGCATAATTTTGAGTGAAATTATTCCCACTGAATTATTCCAAACATAATGATCTTTGAAAAACCAAGTGTCAGGGACAGCCCCAGTCAGGTTTCTCCCATCAGTAATTCTGCTTCCCAGCATCACTCTTACAGTCAAACTAAAATCAAAATCTGCACCAGTCCCAGAGGGATTTGCCAGGTAAAGATGAACTAAATCCTGTTTTCAGTTATGCATCCATACTTCCTCTGATATCACTGCAGAGTGGACAGGTCTGTGCCATTCTGTACAACCTTGTGTAGTGCCATCACCACAGAAACTACGAGAAGGGTTGAATTTGGGGGTCACATTATCAAATTGTGAAAATCAGCATCATCTTGGTGCTTCCAAAGGATCTGGCTGCCTTAGAGCATTTAAGGATCTGTTCCACAGTTAAAACAATGACTTGGCACATCCTGTTTAACTGGGAGAATCTTAAAAATCTAACACACTTTCTTCACTGAGCTGTTTATTTATTGGAATGGTTTCACACAGCTGCAACAGTAATGCTAAAGCCATTAGGTCATGCTCTGCTTCCAACCAGCTTCTCAGTACACTTAACAATGGACTAATTCCTACCAGCATTGAATTGTTCTCAGATTGATACTTTGCCACATCTGTATTTTGTGCTAACTCAATTTGTCTGTTTCGCTGTTAGAAAAGAAAGAACAAGAATTTAGTCTTCTGCAAAGCTTGGACAGTCCTTTTCTCTCCCTATTTCACTAACTCTGTTCTTTTCTGTCCTTCTTTATTGCACCTGAATCGAGCAGAATTGAGCAGAAATTTCCCTGTGTTTTATTTTGCTATGCTCAAAATTCAATAATTAATTATCCCCTCTCACTGCCATAACACCAACTTTATCTGTATCACCATGGACAAATACTTTCTTCATGTTTTTTGTTAAGTGCAGCACAATTGTTTCTGCCTGTGCCCCTGCTCTTTTTCTTCCCATTCCCCTTTATTCTCTTTTCTCTGACTAAATTACTCTTAAAACCACTCTCAACAAACACCTCCTCCATGCTCAGTTTCAGGCTGACCCGTAAGACTGGTTATTGCATGCTTTTGAAGAACATTGGGTCCTGCAGCAAGATAAAGGACCAAGAAAGACCATTTTGCTCCTATTCATAACTTTCTCACTGACTCATGATGCACCCTAAGCAAACCATTTAACTCTTTTGTGACCCAAATAATTTTGTGGGGCTACCATATTTCCTATAGGTCCTCTCTTTTCTAGGACAAAAATTCAACCACTTCTCAGTTGTCCCTATGGGACAGTTTTCCACTCTACAGCTCCCTGGTCCCAGAAGTGTGAACAGGGATCTTCAGCTCTCATGCTCATGGCTTTGCACTCACTTGTGCTACAAAAACTTCACATGAATATGCCAATCTTCTTAAGCCACTGTTTGCTCTGTCTAGTTGCTTTACATACACAATAAATTACACCCTAAACAATCTTTGTGATACTCAGAAATGCTATCAGTGGATATTTTAAATTTACAGAAAGACTAAGATAAATCAGGTAAAGCAAAATGAAAAATAACACAAATGGCTAAAAAACAGAGCTCAGCAATACACTGTGAAGACAAACAGGGAAAAGAAAGATCCAAGTCACTGGTGGCTGCAGACATCCCCAGCTAATGCTGCCTGATTGGTAGGTGCCTCTGGGCATCACATGTCCTGCCTCTGGAGCCACCCTGGCCCAGACCACTGAAAGCCTCCGTATGAAGTGACACTAGACTTGACTAAGATCATTATTAAAATGTCACATTGGTAGTCAAAAGCTTTGGGAAATAGGTTGGGAAATATGTTCCTACACCAATCTGAGGAAACAGATTTAAAACCCTTATCAATAAATTAAACTGGACTTATCAACAGGACAATGTTGATAAAAATAAAAATTATTGCCAATTATCGACTTATTTTACAACTTGGCTGAGAATCAACTTTTGTACTGTACTACTTGGGCCTGGTGTCATGTTAACCAGCTAAGCTGGGTCATCCTGATTGCTCTGTTTATTTAACTTTCTTTCCTTAAACATTGGCAGAATACTGTGAGTCTTCTGAAATTTCACTGACATGCCAGAATTTCTTACAAATGAAACCTCTTGTGACCGATCTGTTAGAGTTCTTTAGTATATGTTATCTTAGCCTACTGCTTTAAAAGTATGAATATTACTGATTATGATGATGAACCTCATCCTTAATTACATGCAGACTGAAAAGGATTCCATCATATTTCTGTAATACAAATGCTTCATCCAGCATATATTTCAATATTAAGTATTATTAACAAAACTTGACCACTGTTCCTTGTGCCATTGCAAGGCTTTCTTCCTCAGGCCACAATTTCCTGTAGTACCTTCAGAGTCCTTACTCTATTTTTATGGTTCATAAATCTCCATGGATATTGATTGCCAACCAGTCTTCCTTTTCAAAAAATAATAAACATCAGTAATTATGATATTTTCAACTTCTGTTGCATTTTTCATGTGCAGGTTTCTCTCAAAACATTTTATAAATATTCATTAATCTTCAAAATAGACCTGAGAGGAAAGAAGTAGTGAGAATCAACCTATGTCAGTGGGAGAGAGTCAAAAAGAGACTTATCTGATCACTGCAAGTATTGCAGAACTAGGACTAGCACAGACAAGTTCTGCTGCAGAGTCTTTTTTCACATTGCAAATGAAGCTGCACTTTGTAAGATAATCCTTGGGAAAAGTTATTATGTTAAATATTTATTCAAAAGTTATTATGTAAAAATTATAGAATCACAGAATTGTTCAGGTTTGAAAAGACCTTTAAGATCCTTGAGTCTGATGCTCCAGGCTTTTATGAAATAAAATAGTGCAAAAAGCCTGAGCATCCAAAAAAACAAAACAAATTATTAAACAATGCATTTCCATTGAAGGATATCCTTGAAGGACAAAGAAATTATACAAAAAATAATTATGGCAGTATATAAGATAAATCATGTCAAACAGGCTAATTTGCCTTGCTGAGAGACAACTAGCCCAAAGAGAAAGAGAAAGCTGTAGATTAGATCTGGCTTTTTAAGATTTTGATGACATTTGATATAATATTCTGATAAGCAATTGGAGAAAACTGAAGTGCAAACAGAATTACCATAATATTTGTTTAAAATTATATTAAAATATTACTGTGAGTATCTTGTCATTAAACTCAGACAGATCTTCTGTTAGTAATCCCAAAGGCTCTGTTCTGATCCAGTCAACCCTTATGCTTTCCTAAACAATGAAGTAGAGATTTTGCAAGCACTTTGAAGGATGAGATTAGAATAAAAATGATCTTTCTATCCAAAGAACTAGAGCAAGCCTCCAAAGGTGAAATTCTAAAAAGGGAGATTAAAAATGCTGGCACTGAGGAAAGGTAAATCATTGGGAAAATTATCCAGGAAAGTACATGACAGAGCAACAGCAGAGCAGCCAAGGAGCTGGGATGCACAGTATCAAGCTATGCCGTTTACAGTTGAAATGTTACACTGTGGAAGAAGTTTTAATCTTTTTAGGTTCAGTGAATGCAGAGCCCTGTAAGTCCTGACTCACCAAGCGAGCAGATGCAGGACCTACAGACATCCTGCTAACAGTTACTCAGAGTTGTGACGTGTCTCACATTCCACTGAGGCGCTGCTTCTGGAATGACCCCACTGCATCACACAGGCTGTGGAATGTGGTGGGTATCAGGCAGAGTTTAACTCTATCCATCTTCCCAATGAAATCAGCTCGCAAGCTCTGTCAACACCAGTGCAATATGTTCTAGGAGAACAAATACGCTCTTGGTATATATCTAATGACTATACAATTTAAAAGGAGTGAAATTAGCTGAATTTATGCACATTTTCTGGTTGTTTTCCTTCCTTTTTTTCTGTTCCAAAGGTTTGCATAACTTGGAGTTATTGAAAAAAAATGCCACTTGCTCCAGACAGCTCATGTCTGTTGTGTGTGTTTGCTCTACTATATTATCCAAGGAAACACAGAGATTTAGACAAGAAGAGGTAAGTAAAGAGTCCAAAAAGCATTAGGGCTTGGATTACAATTTGAAACATTGCCAAACTTTACTAAAGGCAAGGCTGAATTCCCCCGTGCCTGAAGACTGATAATTCTCAAGCACAACTCATTTTTCCTTTTGGCAAAAAAGACCTGCCCCTTTGATATAGTCACCTTAGAGAGCACATGTAACTCAGTGTGAAGCTGCAGGTCAGCTCTAGACTACAGTAAAAAAAGACCCAAGCTATGAAATCAATCATCTGCTTCAAATAAGTGTGAGGACACAGTTAGGATCAGACCTCAGCAATCTGGCAGCTTTCAACATCTCCAAGACAAAGTTGCAGCAATTCCCTACTACTGAGATTTATCTTCACAAAGAAATGAGCAAGGAAAATTTCTCTGCTGCCTCTGTTTTGATCACCAACTGCTATCTGAGTCCTAGTATTCTTTTGGCCTCCCTCCTTGGAAATGCAGAAAGGTCTCTGTGGAGTTCGCCTTGGTTCCCCCTCTCAGACAGCTGTGACTAATTCAATGTTCAAGCTCTTGAGTTAATTCTCTCATTAGATCACTTTCCTTCTTCATGGAATGATTATTCCCACGGGAGAAATGAGAAAGACTAAAACAATATTGTGCTAGTATCTGACACACTGCATCCAGGATGTTTATTTTAAATCAAATTGCCTGGAATTGCTCCACATCTATGGTTTAAACACAAGAATCTTCTAAGTGGTGGGGGACTGTAGACATGTGTGTTGCACAACATTCCCCATTTCACTGGAATCCCTCCAAACTTCCTGCTAGGTAAGTGTACCTAGAACACAAACCTCTCCACACAAGTAGGTCAGGTGACACGATCCTTTCATTGCTAGGGAATATTTTAAGACTGAAAAGGGGTTTTTTTTCCTTATTTTATTATTTTTTATCACACACCAATCCCTTTTCCACCCATTGCTATTGTGAAGGAGAAGCCTGGAGCACACAGTAGTGAAATATTTCCAGTGCTCCTGAAATCACAAGCCAGTATCTGTGCATTACTCACTGGGAATGTCACATTCCCTCTGAAGGCGCCTGTGGCTCAGATGTGTTCCCCACTTTTGCTGCCTGACAAGAGGCTCCCCAGGGCATGGCTGCTCACTGGAGAGCAACACCCCCCTCAGCTGGATGCCAGCACAGCCTGTGCCACAGCACCTTTGGTGGGATGTGAATACTTGGGAGTTTCAAGATCCCGATTTCAAGGGTGCTAAACCTGTCTGGCTGACAACTCTGATACCAGGCTGTTACCTTAACGCCACCTTTACCTCAAGCCATCTTACAGTGAAAATTGTGAAAATACTTAATTACAAATTTCAAAACAGACAAGAAAAGTTCACAAAGGGAAGGGAAGGGGAGGGGAGGGGAGGGGAGGGGAGGGGAGGGGAGAGGAGAGGAGAGGAGAGGAGAGGAGAGGAGAGGAGAGGAGAGG
>JAHLSL010000008.1:8997631-9008662 GCA_025920805.1 Petroica traversi
GGGCGGGTGCCCCGCGGCCGCAGGCTGGAGCGGGGCCCCGCTGTGGTTTGGTGCCCGCAGGGGTGGTGAGCATCGCGGAGCACAACGTCCAGGAGCTCATCGTCGCCGCGGACATGCTGCAGCTCACCGAGGTGGTGGAGCTCTGCTGCGAGTTCCTCAAGGGCCAGATCGACCCGCTGAACTGCATCGGCCTCTTCCAGTTCTCCGAGCAGATCGCCTGTCACGACTTGATGGAATTCACCGAGAGCTACATCCACGCGCATTTCCTGGAGGTGCAGAGCGGGGAGGAGTTCCTGGCGCTCACCAAGGAGCAGCTCGTCAAGATCCTGCGGAGCGAGGACCTGAGCATCGAGGACGAGTACCAGGTTTTCACGGCGGCGATGCAGTGGATTCTGAAGGATGTGGGGAAAAGAAAGAAACATGTCGTGGAAGTACTGGAGCCTGTTCGATTCCCTCTGCTGCCAGCACAAAGGCTGTTAAAATACATAGAAAGTAAGTGAAAGAAGGAAAAAAGAAGTATCAGATGCATGTATGTGAGCAAAACCTGTTCTTCAGAGTTACTGGCTTTGTTGGACTATTTTTCACATTATTAGCGTGATGAGTGACAAAATATTTATAGCATACAGCTCTATTTTTAAAAAAAATAAGCACAGCTTACTTTAAAAACATGCTTTTGAAAAAGCCCGATAAAAGCAGCATTGATTTGTCTGCTGCTTTAGGAGAAGCTAGTAATTTTTCTACAACTGAATTGCATACAGTTTGTTACTTTTCACTGTGCTTTTTAAAAATTCTGCTCATTTTATTCTTATTCTGCTTATGTTACTCTTGAAGGTATTCCAGATTTCAGTCTTCGAGTGGCCCTGCAAACTCTGTTGAAAGAATATTGTGAAGTCTCTAAATCTCCCAAAGAGAACAAGGTCAGCAGTTTTCTGCAGGCTTCTAAAGGTCGTCCTCGGAGGAAAGCCAGGAAGTACCTTTATGCAGTAGGTTAGAATGTGGCTGTTTGAACCTTATAAAACAAATGAAGTAGTATCTCTGAATGCAGTACTGAAGGAGATACTTGAGGATTTGTTTTAAATCAAAATATATAAAGATAGCAAAATGTTTCATCATGGCTGAGTTACCATGTTAGCTTTGACTAGAATGGCACAGAATTCCAGCATTCACATTTTTTGTCATTGTGACATGGCATTCAAAGCCCAGATCTGCTGTTCAAAAATAGTTTGCCTTGGGTGGAAAGCTGCAAATCAGCAGAGGATTTACTCGGGGTTCACTGCTAGAATGGTGTATGCAAATTCACTGCACGTTTTGTTTTGATGGCTGAAGTTTTCTCTGTGCAGGATACTTTGGTTCATATGATGGGATACTGGAAATTTTGAGTTTTCCGCAAAGCTGTAGCTTTATATTGGAAGGGAACATGTTTTTTTCACTCTGTGGGCAGTAGCACCACCTTAGAGAGCAAAGCTGATCCTTGTATTTTACTGAAAAATATTAATCCTAATATTTGTAGTGTTGTGGCATCAGCTCAGCACAATTTCCATGACCCTCAGGACAATCGGAGAAACAAAGCTACTTGGAAAAATCCAATTCCTTCTAAAAATGACTAATGGCTGTTACTGTAATATTTTAATAGTTTAGATATAGCAGCATGAGGATGAACAGGAAGCTCATACTTGGCCTTTCCACTCACTTTCCAGGAGGGTACACCCGACTGCAGGGAGGACGCTGGAGTGACAGCAGAGCCCTGAGCTGTGTGGAGCGATTTGACACCTTCAGCCACTACTGGACCACGGTGTCCTCTCTCCACCAGGCCCGCAGTGGGCTGGGGGTGGCTGTGGTGGGAGGAATGGTCTATGCCATTGGAGGTAACAGCTGAAATAAGCTTGCTTTCTTACATGAATGCTAGAGAACTCATGCGTGAAGGCTTTTAAAATTATTTTCTTGTAAATGGTTCTGAGGATAATACAACTTTTAGGTGTAATAACAAAGGAATTTGGGTTCCTTGGTTCAATATTCACAACAGGCATTCACAGGTCACTGCTCTGTGAATGCCTGTTATGCTTCTGTGCTGGCCAGGGGAGCCCTTCTCCCCTCATAATGTAGCAACTCACAGGTTACAATATAGATGCATGGAGATATACTCAGAGACGTTGGTTGTTCTGTGACCTTTGTGTACCACCACTAATGGAATTTCTTTTCTCACTAATGGAATTTCTTATAGTCTAGCAGAAGCCCATAGCATAAAAGGCAGTAGCACAGGACAGACCACTTGTGCTCTGCCTGCCTGGAAAGGCTCATTATATATGTTTGCACAGGGATGTGATGAGTAGCTCTACCAGCCCATCACAAAAGAATGCATATGCAGACTGTTTTTGTCACCGCAGAGCTCATTCTTTGGTCTTGAAAACCCAGTCAGTTGTGCTGTGGAGTAAAATATGCAGCAGAGGTTGTTCACCTCTCCGATGTTTTCAGTAACATTTCAGGGAACTATTGATGAAAATGGTTGCTAGTGATGGTTCAGTTCTGGGTATAAATGAAGCTTTTGCTACATTGGCCATTTGACCAAAAGATAAGTCTTGTATTCAAATATTGCCTGTCCTGGAAGAAGTTGAAGAATGTTTCCATATCTGCAGTGCAAAACATTGCATGTCCCCTGACTCTTCTTGCTCTTACTGTGCAGGTGAGGACAACTCAATGATCTTTGACTGTACTGAATGTTATGATCCTGTTACTAAGCAATGGACAACTGTGGCTTCCATGAACCATCCCCGCTGTGCACTGGGAGTGTGCACCTGCTATGGTGCTATCTATGCTTTGGGTAAGTTGTGAGGGTTTTCTAGGTGAAGTTAAAGATGTTAATTCATAGAACTTGTAAACTGATTTGATCTTAAATATTAGATCTTGGTGATGCAGATTTGCAAACTTAAGTTTTGAAAAACAGCTGTGTCCATTAGTATTAACATATATACTACATTTCTGTGTATTAGTTATTGTTTAGTTATAACTTACCTCCGTTGTAGACTGACTGCATGCTGATTTCAGAATTTGTCCTGGAGCAGTGCACTGTATGTCAGAAAATGCAGCTAATACACAACTTTGTGCCATTAAATTCCTTCCTGTGTTTGCTGTTATTTGCAGGAGGCTGGGTTGGAGCAGAGATTGGCAACACAATTGAAAGATTTGATCCTGAAGAAAATAGTTGGGATGTGGTGGGAAGCATGGCTAAGCCCCGTTACTGCTTTGGGTGTTGTGAAATGCAAGGTGAATGAAGTTAAGTTTATATCTGTAAATAGTTCCAACAGCCATTGGATTTTGAAGCTTTATTTCTCAGTCGTGAATTCTTACCTTTGTCTCATACTGAGCTGTCAGTCACATATGCTTGTGCCTTGCTTATTTGTTGTTCAAGTACTCTGTTTTTAATTCTGCAGAATTCAAAGACAATGAAGTTCTCTCTTGTCTTCTGCCTTTCATCTCATTAAAAGTTTCTACATGGCTGCCAGTGTGGTTATGCAGCTAGTCTTTTAGCAGTTGACTGTTCTTCCTGATACTGCTTTTATTTATCTTCCATATTTCGGTTTGCACATTTTTCTTTGTGACTGTCTGAAGACTTGCCACTGGTTATTTTAAGACAGGCATATCTAAATATTCGATCTGTAAATGTGCTTACTACTTATTTGGTCCTGGCCAGGTCAGCAGTTGCAACCTTCTGAATTCCTTCCCTTGCACCTAATTAATTTTTGCTTTCCTCAGAGCTTCTAGTACTCGAGGCTCAAGCTATTCATGCGAAAGTTTTAAGTATTCTATTACTGAGCAAGAGGATTTTCTGTCATTCTTTAACCATCTTAATGTCAGGCTGAAACTTGTGTTGTGACAGTAATTTTCTGTCTTTGCATTCTGAAGCCTAAAAGAGGAGAATCTCTGTTTGTGCAGGTTTGATTTACGTGGTTGGTGGCATCAGCAGTGAAGGAGTAGAGCTGCGTTCTGTTGAAGTCTACGACCCCATCTCTAAGCGCTGGTCTGAGCTCGCCCCAATGGGCACCCGAAGAGCCTATCTTGGTGTAGCTGCTCTCAACGATTGTATCTATGCTGTGGGAGGCTGGAATGAATCCCAGGATGCGCTTGCCAGTGTAGAAAGATACTCATTCGAAGAGGTATGGTAGAGTCCCTTCTTTTCATAAATGTAGATTGCATCAGCTTTGTGTAAGATGCTATAGAGGTAGCCTGCTTCCTCTCTTTAAAAAGAAAAAGCTGTAAATTCCATTTCCTTTTCAGTACTGACTGGTTATCTTGAGTGAAACAAAGCTTTGGTGATCTCAGGGTCTGGCCTAAGTAGTTGTCATGGTTTAATCATGCACAGAAAAACTGTAGTTTGGTAAACACTTCTCAGGGTTAAGATGAGAGCATAGATTCCCCATCTGCAATAGAAAGCTCAATAATCGGAATAGAGAAAAAAAGCTCATTGTAAAGATAAGAGTTACCTTTTTTTTTGGCAAAATTTGAGGATCTTCTTCTGCATCAAAACGTAGTGGTATTTCAGCATGACTAAAATAAGATTAAAAAAAATCATTCCAGACTGTTATTTCTCATGTTTCTATGATGCTCTTTGGAAGAGTAACTACTCTTAAAAGCAGAACATAAACCCATGTGCCATCTGTTTTGCTTTTCAAATGGAACCCAGTTTTTCTGTTTTCCCCACCTCAAACTGTACCACGCTCTATTTTGGAGACTGACTGCATCTTGCAGTGACTGAAGAAAGGGAGGGGTGTTGTGTGCAGACAGTATGGGATCTGCTCTTTAGTGACTGATACAGTTTGGACCCCTTGTGAAAAGTGTTATCATTCCTGGCTTGATAATCCTCTGGATACTGTAACATACCAGGTTTAAGCCTGTGAAATGTATACATAGTGTTCTTTGTATATGTTTCATTCTTTAAGCTTTAAAAGTAACTTTATCAGAATCCGGGTTTGCCTAAAGCTATTTCTTGAACTTTCACCTTTTTGTTAGGAAAAGTGGGTCGAAGTTGCATCGATGAAGATCCCAAGAGCTGGTGTGTGTGTTGTGGCTGTGAATGGACTTCTCTATGCCTCGGGAGGCAGAGCTCCCAGTCCTGATTTTGCTGCTCCAGTAACTTCTGACTCTGTTGAAGTTTATAACCCTCACATGGACAGTTGGACTGAAATTGCCAACATGATCACCAGCCGCTGCGAAGGAGGTGTAGCTGTGCTGTAAAACACAAAGAAGAAAACTCATTCAAGGAATGAGTAAATTATGTCTCCTCAGACTTCCTGTTTCGTTGGCCAGAAACCTCTTTTAACACAGGAGCTTCAGTGGAGAATTAGATCAGAGGGATTTTCCTGAGCAAAAGGAAATGCCCTTCAAAGTAAATTGGCTTATCCAATGTCTGTCTCAGGAAGAATTCTGTTAAGAGTAGGAATGCCTCTTATAAATGGATTAAGCTCACTGAAATAAATGGTGAATTTGCCCTGTGAAAATCTGAAGAAATAATTCCAACACATTAGAGACATTAATCAGGTTTTTGTTCAGCTGGCATTTTAGCCGGACTCGAAACCTGGAAGTGGGCTACTGTCAGCAACAAGGAGTTACCTCTAGGTAAGATCAGATGGGTGATTTGGATGGCATTAGTTCTTTTTCTGGCAGAAAATAAGGAAGAGAAGATAACAGACAGGAAAGACTTGCTGCCTCTGCTTATGACCTTAATGCATTTAAGCCACTTCTCTGTTGCTGGACATGGTGGGCATTAAATATTAATTGGATCTTTACTTTCTGGCTAGTCCACAAATTTGAATGATGAGAATTTCCTGTTCTGGAAGGTTGTCCTCCCAATTCTAATGCCATTCCCATTCAGCACTGGGTTTTCTTCTCAGTGGTGTCAGTGATGCAAGTAGAGCTCCTTTTTGTGTAAGCTCTGGTGAATTTTAAATGCAAATGCTATTCATTAGATTGGTTGTTCTGTTTAGGACTGCTCTTAGTCTAAAAACACAGGGAAAGGCTTTTGCCCCTATATTTTTTTTTTCCTATAGACAAATGTGGTTTTACCATGTGACATATGCTGAGACTTGGCATTGGATATTTCCTGTTCCACAAGGCACATTCCTTCACCTTCACTACATATTGTGTCCTGCCTCATCCAAATTTGAGCCAATGGAGCTTTTTGTGATAGAATCAGCTGCATTTAGCATTAAAGTGATGGTGTCAGTGTGCTCTTAACCAGTTTGTATTTAGCTCAAATACACACAGTAGAACAATACTTCCAGGAGTTTGGAGTAATTTCTAGATTCAGTTAACATATTTGAAGTTGCTTTTTGCACACTGTGGCTGCAATTTCAGCATAGCTGTGGATTATTTGGATGGAGTCTGAAGTGAGGCTGCTTGAATTTTGATAGACACTGTTATTCTGGAACACAAAATCACAACTGGAATGTCACACAACAGGAAGCCTGGCACTGTGTAGACAAAGGAGCATTCATGCTGTTTAGGTCAAATATCCCCTGAGTAAAATTAACAAATTAATACATTAATAAATCCTCCAAGGTGAGTGTTGCAGGTACCTTAATAATCTAGGTTCTAAAATCTAACATAGGGTTGGGCTAAAACACACTAGATGATGGTGAGTTTCTCTGATTGTTCCATAATCTTGTGTGTGCTTTTATTTCAAAGAATTTCTTATGTGTCTGAATTAATGATTTTTTCAAGTATAAGCTTGTTTAAACTGTTTTTCATAATAAAATGCATTTTTAGAACTGACTGGAATTATCTTAAATAGATTGCTTTTTTAACTTAGTAAGCTGTATTACTGCCACTTTGATATAATAGGTCATTTTTTCTTTTTATTGGAAATCATATTCCCAGTAGAACATGAGGGAAAGAGTGGTTATACATTGTGACTGTCTGAGTGGTGGAAGTAACACACTGTTGTAGTAAAACACTCATGTATTTCTCTTTTCAGTGTAAAATCTCTCAGACTTCTTAGGAGTCTGGCTGTTTTGCCAGCTCTATTCAGCCCTCTGTGGGATGGAATTAAGGTGATATTTCTTAGTCTTTCTTCTTTACATTTCAGGATCCCTCATTGAACTGTTTGAGAAACACTACCTTAGCTTTATTTTATCAGTTTGGGAACGACAGATTTACTTCTGATCCCTTCCTGGTTAAATGGAGCTTGAGGGAGTCTGCAGAGGTCTGAAGTTACCTTCTCCAGGTTTTGTAACTGATTGTCATGTCTGAATGAAACTTTGAAGCTGCTTGATTATGATCTCTGATCCTCAGCACCTCCTAATCAAGACAAAGACAGAACTCTGGACCCATCTTAAAAGATGCCATGTCTAAGTAAGAAGGAACAGAAAAAACATTTTCTTTCACAAACTCAATTTTATTTCCTTTATGTTCAGAAAACTCTGAAAGATATCACTTACTAGGGTACTTTCATAGTTCAGCATAGAGCAATTGATACCCATAATCGTTTCATATATTGTTTAACATACAAAGGTTAACAGGTTGCTAAAGGGAGAGGCTGATGTACAGAGCTGATGTTTCAGCAACATCAGGACAGGCAGGTTTCTTAAACATCTGTTTTTTGCAGAATGAACAGGTAACAAATTTAAAGGGACAATATGTGCTTTATTTGGTGTAGAACAACAACAAAGAATAGTCCTAAGACCGTGTGTGGATGTCATTTTCAGCTTTCTTCTTGCATTTTATAGTGTACTTAAGTACTGATAAAAAGCTTAAAAGAAATATGCCCACATCCCATCTCATAGATTTCTTGAGGTAGCTGACACTCAGAAAGAAAATCCATGTGCCTTAGGTTGTATCTTCCATTGATCCACTAAATGGCACACTAGAAGGAATTAATTACAAAGAGCACATGTTTCTGCAGTGGTTTTGGTACTAAGGCCTATCATGGAGGGTTTGCAGGCTACAAGTCCATTGGTACCCATCCAATTACATGGATTCTTAGGCGGGAGAAGAAAAAAGCTACTTTCAGTCCCATTATCTGATCCCTTAGTGCCAGCACTTGAGTCCTTGTGTAATAGCATAAGTTAACAGTCCTTTAATTTAGGAGTATGGCAGGTCTTTATGGCTCTGTTGCATGCTCTTCCTTTGCTGAGTGGCCCTAAATCCAAAACAAACCTAGGAACAGGTGGCCAAAGTAACCTTTTTAATTGCAGTAATTAACCAAGCAGGAAGTTAACCTTCTGTCTCCTGTGGCACCTTGTCAGTGATACAAAGCCCCCCCCTTCAGCTCTTCCCCACTCTGGCACAGCAGCTGAATGACACATTTCAGGTGAGTGCTGACCTTGGCTTTCCACTCCAAACAAACCTCACCAGTCCTTTCTTGCCTGACACTGCACTGAGCACTTCCTCACACAGTATCCCTGGAAGTGTTCAGCCTGCATGGGGCTTTGAGCAACCTGATCTACCAGAGGTGTCCCTGTCTATGGCAGGGGGGTGGAATGAGGTATCTTTAACGTCCCTTCCAGCCCAAACCATTCTGCAATTCTGTGATTTTCAGCACCTTCTCTGAAAATAGGAGTGAAATAGGAACCCTATTCCACAACACAGAACTGAGTAGAATCTGCTTTTGCATAATTCTATGCTACTTATTTAAACACCAAACTAGAACTGCTTTCATCTCATTACTGCTGTTTTCTCCACCTCAGAACATGATCACACATTGCAGTTAAACCACATGCTTTCATAGTTCAGTATAGAGCAATTCATACCCATGTCATTTTGAGTCTCCATTCTAAATTCCTAGAGCAGCAACATCTCATTCAGGAGTGATTCTTTGTTCTACAGATAAGGACAGACTCATGCTTGCCTTGGAAGTAATTGCTATTTCAATCCTTCCCTCCTGAACTAGCTTCAAAATCAGCCAGAAAATCATTTTGCTTCAAGAATAAGCATCTTGATCCCTGCCATCATATGACTTTTAAGCACAAATCAGTCTTTATTTCTCCTGGAACTCCATACAAGTACCTTATTGGCAGATAATAGCTTTTCCTTACTGTTTTATTAATTTCTGTTCTGCCATATTTTTCTGTCATCACTTTGCTCCCCCTCTAAGACAGCTTTCAGTGCCACAGTGGCCAGCAGGGATAACATCATCACCACTGTCCCCACGACCCTCAGTACTTTAAACCACCTGGGGTAAGTAGGGAGAAGGGAAATGTCATAATGCAGTGCTATCCCCAAGGCCAGCGTGAGCATTACTGCTCCCTGAGTGACATCTTTGAAAAGCAAGGCTTGGCAGGCGAGCAGGGGAGGAACTGTGCCATTAGCCAGGTTCAGCCAGTCTGGCTTGGCCGGGCTGTTCTCTGGGAGAGCAAATCCCCACCTCATTCCCCCCAGGAACGAGGCTGTTGCAGCTCCATAGGCAACCTGGGCAAAGGCCAGCTCTGGGCTGTAGGTGCCCTGGATGGCCATGGCCAGGGGCACGGCCACAAACGGAACCAGCCCCCCGAGGCTCAAGTAAAGGGCTGGCTTGGGAGAATCCTTCAGTGATTCCTGGCTTTGTTGTGATTCTGCCTCAGGTTCCACAGGGGTTTTCTTCTTGGAGGTGGACAGAGAGGTGTGGAAAGCCTGGAGCCTGGCTGTGGAAGCTGATGCTGGTTTGAGGCTCAGAGGTGATGAGAGAGGCCGTGCATCTCCCCGCAGCCGGAGGGCCAAGGAAGGCAACATTGTCTTATTCTTCCCACAGAGCAGCAGCCTGGGACCAGTGAACTTCTGCAGCTGCAAGCACAAAACTTGTTCTGAACACTGCAGGCTTAGAGATCTGCAGGCATCTAAACTACCCACTGAAAATTGTACCAAGTGGTTTTCCCAGACACCACAACTGTCTTTGCTTTTGAATTTCAAATGGTTTTAGCTGAACTGATGAAGGCACCCAGTGCAGGTGATGAAGAGCAAATGGGCTCTTCAGGGTGCATAAGCAGAGCTTACTCAGTGCCCACCCATCCCTCCCCACACGCCTGCATTCTTTGGACACGTTTAATATTTATCAGTCCTTTCCAGAGCAAAATATAAGAAAGTTTCATATAGAAACAGGATAAGGTCACCCCAGAAACCAGATGCTGTCCCCTCACTACTCCATCAAGAAGTGATAGGAAAAAAGACTTTGAGACAATAAAATTTGATTTTTATTGTCTAAAGGTGCTGTAGAAACAATGAACCATTCCAGAAAAGCTGAGCAGTAAACATGTGACAAACTCCAACTAGGAAGCCACCTTCTTTTCAAAGCTGGAGTCCTATCCTTTGCTATTTCACTTTTAAATAAAATCAGCAGGAAAAGCCTACAGTAACTTACTCTGAAAGGTGTGTTGAAGCAGCATCGCTGTATGAGAGGAAACATATTTGTTTTGTCAATGCCCTAAAACAGAAAAATTCAGGAGAAGATCTGAAACCGATGAATCGCTAAGTTCAGTCGCAGTCTGCACTTGTCAAATGCAAGAGTCTACAGATATCTATTTAAAGAGATATATGTATATATATTTCATATGTATTCAATTGGTACTTGCCCACTGCGGAATATTTCGTTTCAGGCAGCTTTATAAACTGGAGTTCTAAAGTTGTATTAACTGTTGCAAGGACAATTTCTAGTTAAAGAACTGAGTACCAGGGAAGAGGTGATGGCTTCCCGTTCAGGGATCATCTCCTCTTCAGGGGATAAATCACTGCACAAAGCTTATAAACAAGCAATTCGTCACAAGCGCAAAAAGCGATCATTAATTTAAAAACGAGTGGGAAAGCCATCTCATCCAAGGGGCAGGTGAGCTCCCGGCCGGGGTACGACACTCACCGGGGGATTTGACTCCGCAGTTCCCGGTCCTGCTGCGCCGGGAGAGAAAGGCAGCTCCGCGTAGCCAAACTTCCCTAACGGAGGGCGAAGGGAGAGGAGAATATGTGTGTATTCCAGAGGGAGGCGGGGTCTCTGCACACCGGGGACCGGGCAGGACTCGCCGGTGCCGCCGCCGTCCCGGACCCGCACGCTGTGGCGGCTTCCGGTGCTCCCAT
>JAHLSL010000008.1:9009062-9042583 GCA_025920805.1 Petroica traversi
GACACGTGTGCTGCGGGCAGCCGGGGCTCCGCTCGCTCTGCCCGCTGCCAGCGGGGCTGCGAAACTTGTCAGGTGCCGCTCGGGGTCTGCTCGTAGGGAAACAGCGCCCGGCCCGAGCGTGAGGCGGCCTTTCCGGCGTGAAAGTTATTTCCGTGTGTCCGGTGTGGTTTATGCCCCCTTGGCCTAAGGTCCTGTGTGGTTTAACTTAAAGGGCTGGGGCTGGACTTGATCAGAACGCGCCTAGCGTTTCAAATATGCATTTAAGTCTTTGAATTCGGTGCAGTTTAGTAACGAGCTGTTTTGGAACGATTTTAGAGCAGTCAGTGGGTGTCTGCACAAGTTACGAGTTTTTAAACAGCTTTAGAGGAACAGTAGCTATTTAAATTCTTATAAGTAATGGCGGAATGGTTTAAGAGTGTTGCTTAAAAATCTTTATATGTGAACATGACCAGGTAGGTCAGCCTGCCTTTCCCCGCCCCCGAGCTGTGAGTGACACAAGTGTTAGTAATGTTGATAATACTCTGAAACGTTGCAAGTGCCTGAGCAAAGTGTGGAAATAGCAAAGAGGGGAAATGGAGATAACAGCTGAGATAATTGGAGCACCATCAAAGCTGAGTTTACTGTAGAGTTGACATTGCTTCTATAAAAATGTTAGGTGGTTATGAAAAAAGCTTATGCAAATGTTACTTCATGAATGAATATGGCTGGTATTTCAGTGAAAGGTTCCCCGTGCTTATCCATTTGGAGACTGGTACTTCAGATTTCCAGTTTCTCACTCAGGAAGGAAACAGGTGTAGAGCAGTGGTAGGAACAAATAAAATTCCCAGATTAAAAGGAACAGCTTTTCCTCTCACGCTCTTTCACATAATTTCTGGAGGAAAGTCTCTTTAAGAAGAACTTAAAGTTTTGTATTTAGAATAGAAAGACTTTAGGTGACACTTCCTTATGGTGGTGATATTTTTTTTACAGCTATTTGTAGGGAAGTGCAGCAGCCTTCTGCATTTTATATTCATCTGGTTTATAGCCTTAATCCTATATGACACAGAAGTTTCCATTGCAGATATCATACGAGGACCTAAAGTGAAAATATGCAGAGAACAGATGGCATTTAAAAAAAAAACCTCAAATCCTGTTTTTTCTGCAGTGTCTCAGAAATATGAGGAGCAGAATGCAGATGTGAAATACAACAAATCAAATGGAAATACATACTTTCTGAATGTTAGGAAAAAATATACTTTGAGGTTATTTACAGGGTATGGTCACCTTGTCTCGTGTGACTGCTGTGTGGTGTTGCTGAATCTTGAAATTCCTGTTTTAAATTAGGAAATTAAGTCACTTCAGGAAAAATAATATTCACTAGCATTTTCATTAAATGGAAACAATATTTCAGGAGTTGTGGAATCCTTATTTTAGTACAGAAAAATGCTGTGGTTAGATATGTGAATTTCTTCAGGAGTGTGGGGTGTCAGATAATACAGTTCTTGCCTTTACAAAGTGTAGAAAAACTATTAGCTCTGGAGTTAAAGTTACCTTTTTTCCCCCCCCAGTGTTACAAGTTGTTTGAAGTTAGTTGTGTAACTGCTGAATTGACTTAGCTGTGAAGTGTACTCCAGGGTGTGCTTTGTTTGTTTGTCCGTATGGAGAGATTGGAAAAGGGCTGACTCTGTTCAGTAGAGCTGAAGCTTTAAGCACCTCGCTCCAGTGGAGTGTTGGCTGTGCTTGCATGGACACAGCTTTTCCTTACAGCTCTGTAGAAACAACCAGGAGGTGAATGTTGCTCTAATTTATCCAGGGGCAGGTCACAGTTACTGGGTTTTGCAGTTGATGAGGTAGTGTGTATACCAGGAAGTTTGTCTGGGATTTTTAAGTTTTATATTAATTTATTTGTAGAGGCAGGAGTGGTTTAGTTTTGGTTCTGCAAACTCAGCAATGTAAGTAGACATTTACTGTCACTTACGTAGTGACCAGGATGCCAACTAAATCATGTGTGGCTTTTGTTTCAGCAAGAGAAATTCAAGTCCGTGTTCTCTTTGCTCGTCAGATTTGATGCAAAGCAGTGAAGTTGGCAGAAACATGGTCCTGCTCAGAATACTTCATGAAAGCCAGGATGTTGTTTAACTTCTGTGCTGTAGCTTTATATGTTCCTGTGAAAATGTGCCAAACTTTAATGAGTTACTGTACAGTCAGAAGATAAATGTATGTTTTTGGGAGTGGATTTAGGTACAGATTGATAGTGGCTAAGTGTCCACTGCCCTGTGTATGTATGTGCAAACACTGTGCAGACCCAAAAGTTCTAGGTTAGACAGGGCTGTGAGCATGACAGTAAGCAGGGAGGGAAGCATTTTGCCTTAATTGATCATACAAATTAGTGATCAGGCCATATCACTCCAAACTGGGAATTCTTGATTAAAGTATGCAGCTCCTTCTCTAGCTGGTCTGCAAAAGTTAGGAGAAGAATTTTCACCCTTTATGGTATTTAGACCTTTCTATAATTAAACAGCAAACAGTTTTGCAAAGTCTTGGTGTATGCAGTTCTATAATATGACTAATCTGAAATAGTTGCACTTCCAAGGTCTGGCTTAACAAAAATGCTTTGAACCAGTGCAGCCAAACATAACTGAGGTTTTCTGCAATAAGTGATGCTTAGAAAGAAATATTTTTCAGCATGTGACCTTGTGCCTCAGGGACTGTTGTACATTAGGGAGTTCGCCAGGAGCAACTGAAGTTCTAGGACTTACAGACATTCTAGCAAAAATGCCAGTGTTAATTTGTTTTCTCCTTGAATCTTGTGATCATTTCCAGTTCAGTGTTTTGCATAGTTTTATCCTCCACACTGGGAGGAGGATCACAGCTCTGTGGTGTGATGTTAGTGGCTCTTGATTAAAAAGTATGTGTGTAGTGTTGTCTAAATGTTCCTGGTTTTAAGAATTCTCTTTTTTCAATGCAGGAAGAAATTAGGAATTTTAATTTAAGTTTTATTTTTGTGTCTCTTCTAGGTTCTGGGTATCTGTATGACTCCCCTCCCCATAGCATAGTTGCAACATAGAGAGTATGTGGCAATGAGTGACACTCTCTTGGAATTTTGTCATCTTCAGTTTGTGACAAACAATTAACTTGTAAATAAAGGACTGAGTCTGCCAGGGAGGTATATGGTATTATTCTGGGCACAGAAATTATTGGTATTTACAAAGTTGCTGGTGAAGGTGTATGGTTAAGATTACAACAGGTCTCCAGCCTTTCAGCAGAGAGGAGTGTTTTGCCATTGTGTTACAATGCGTCATCCATCATCAAGGGATTAATCAGGACTCACGTGAGTTGATCTGAAAAGACCTTTGATATTAATCTTAAAAAAATCTCAGCAAGGATCTCTCATTCGGAAGATGTTGAGTGTGTTATGATCTTGGCTGATCATAACTCCAGTTGAACTCAAATTAAAAGCAGAGAAATGGGTTAATGACAGCTACATTGTCTTCAGGTTGACTGGGCCTTCTAGAATGTATCCTCTACTATTTAGGGAGCTGAGAGCCTGTGGGGGGTGGGAAAAAAGTTCTGGAGTGCTGAAGAGTTGAGGAGCATTTTTCCTCACAACATCTAGAAAAAAGGCAAGACTTGGGTATGTCCAAGGGAAGAGTGTTCGCACCAGTGAGTCTATCCTGCATTATGCACTTTTGGTGGTTTCACTTCCCTATATTTCAATAATGTTCTTACTGAACACACAGATAACGTGATCCTGACAAATTCAATAAATGGTCTGAAAACAATAGCTTTGGATTCAGCCATTTTGGTGTAGATGGGTTCAAATTACTGTGTTTTGGTATATTGCCTACACAGACAAGTAGCAGCTGGCAGGGCAGCAGCTCTGTGGGGGAGTATCTGGGGGTTGTAATGGTTCCTAAATTATCATGAGTCAGCAGCATCCCCTGTCACGAAAATTCTCTTGTCATACTGGAACATATAGAAGCATTTTAAATAAGGCAATGAAGCAGTTTCTCCATTCTGCTGAGGAGTGATAGATCTTCAGCAGGAACTATCTTATTCAGTTTAGGATAATGTGAGACTTGCGAGTTCTGGTTGTGTAACAAGAACTGTAAAGAAAATAACAAAGTCTGTGAAAGAAAAAACCATAATTAAGGATTGGGAAAAAAATTGACTGGTTAGCTCTACAATGGTTTTATACAACATGTTTCATCAGACATAAGCAGGTGATACATAAAGCAGCTTAAAGAAGTTACCTGCAGCTATAACTGGGAGGCAGCTCTGACATCCTGTCACTGCCTGCAAGCTGTCACACTTGGTAGGTGGGTCACATCAGTTTTTTCATCATTTGTGCTTTGAACTTGAAAGCTTGATCTTTGCCAGTAAAATTTGACTGGTTGAGGGTGGGTTGTTTGTAGTTCTTTTTTTTTTTTTTTAAGCATGGCTATATTTGATCCCAGAATATGATAGTAGATCCTTTTTCTCTTGCCAAACAGTGCTGGGATACAGGGTGGTCTGTGGGATTTCCCCAGAAAAAAAGAAACTAAAAAAAAAACACCTGCTAAAGTTGCCTTTCAGTCAGGGAACACTGAAGTTTTGGTCTGGACAAAAGATTTCTTAAAAGGTGTCTACAGGTAGAGTTTAATTGGGTTTCCACATCCCTCATGAATAAAACAAGCAGTTATGAGTTGAAATTGCAGCAGAATATATTCAGGTGAGGCAGTAGATGCAGGGACAGGCTTTCAAGCCATACAAATAACCAGAAGACATTGTAGGGATACACTAGAGAATGCTGGTGTTCTAATCTGGTTTGATTTACAGCTTCCAAAAAAATATTCCAGTGAAGGTATGTATAGCTGCATAATGAATTCCAGTCTGCTGATAACAAACCCGTTTTTCAGATACTTTATGGGACTTTTTAGAATTAATTTTTGGACATCTGCAGGCTGAAGGCCACTGTACAAATTGGTGAAGGGGGAGCATTGCTTAGTTGACTTTCAAAGACATCTGATGGAAGAGGGTAGAGCTAAATTCTTTTAGATCTCAGGAGAAGGTGCTTAACTAAGCAATGTATGAAGGGGGTTTTTTTTCCCCCCACACAGATATTTTGCTTGTGTTCTCTAATTTATTATAGGACACTGGGATAGAAGAATGACAGTGTTTTAGTCTTGGTCTGCACAGATTACTTGCAGAAGAACAGCATAATAATTCTCTGCAAGATCTTAAGACAAAGCCTAAACCAGCTGGGCAACATTTTGTCCATAACTCCTTGCTTTATTTTAACTCAGTTTCATGGACTAGATCATAGAGAGAACTCTAGGAAAACACTGTGAGCATCTAAAGAGGATTTATGTCCCAGCTGCAGCAAATCATTAGATCACAGGATCAGAGATCACTTTTTCCCTTTTTTTTTTAAGCCAAGACCAAACTAGTGGAATATAGATTATTTTTGCAATTTATTTTATATGTATAAGAGTTGTTTTAAACTGAATTGTGTTCAGTGACTTTTCTGCATTCACGTTTGTTAATTCTTTCTCAATCAGAGAAAGTGCTGAAAATGTTAAACCAGTGGAATGAAAACCATTGCAGACAATGTAAACTTTACAAACTGTAATGCAGGTGTTGTACACATGCTGAAAAGTGCTGAGTGAACATGTCTTTGTCATGTCCTAGTTACGGACAAATAAATGTGGAGTTTGATCATATTGTCCTAATCTTGATGTAAAAGGGTTTGGAAATAATCCAGATACAGGGAGGGGCAGAGAAGGTATGAGTTGTCCCTCAGTGTTGGCAGGTTGTCTTTAGGGGAAGTGCCTATAACTGGAGTGGCTTCCCTTCACAGTTTGTAGTACTGGTTCTTGTAGGACCCAGGCAGTGGTGTTGAGGGGAAGAATTACCACAGCACTGGTCAGGAGAATGATCTCTTATTTCTGAATGTCACCTCTTTTGTTGACTTTCAATTCTCCTTCCTCTTTGCAAATGACATGCCTTCTACTTGCTTATCCTTCATCTGGAATGCAGATCTGAACTTCCCTCTGCTTGATTTGTAGTCTCTCTTGCCTTGACACAAATATTTGATAAATAGTCTGGTTGCATTTGAGGCTCTTTTCCAAAGGAAATACATTTTTCTCCACTCCAAATGGAATATATTTAAATGTAAATGTGCTATAGTAGCAATAATAACCCTGGTAAAATATTGGTTTATAAAATACCCCTAGTGGGAAATACCCATCCCATTTTTTTTAAGGTACTGGGGAGCTACTTACTTAACTTCTGCTTAGGCTCCATCCACATTTCTGGAAAACAGGTAGGCAGGAGGTATGTAGCATACAGTAGGGATAAGCCAGTAATTACATATTTGCAATTCTTTCCTGATGATGAAGAGCATTTATCTTTGTGTGTGCTATTGGGCAGTAGAAGTGACTTTCTTCCTTAAGGCTTTGGGCAGACTATACAGATGGGCTCTTCACTGCCCTTTCACTCTGTCATGAGGGTTTGGGGACAGGAGTGGTACCTTAAAGGCAGCCATGACAAGGTACTGTGCTGTATAAGCTTCTGGGCAGAACAGGGACTTATCTTGACTTACTTGCAAAAGGTCTGTAGATCAAAGTGCACTACAAAATAGATGTTTGATTTTTTTTCCTTTAAGAGCTAAAAAGACCTTTGGATTTGATTAAAATAGGAGAATACTTTATCCAGATTTAAAATGCCTTATTTAATAAAATGGTAAAGCTGCTTGAAAGTTCAGAACATTGTTCACATTTAAAGCCTAATACTATTTAAAATGTGTTTCTTTGGTTTGTATCAGTAGTGTCAATAGATGCACTTGTTTAAGAGAGGTGTGCAGTCCCTGAAACCTTGCTCCCTGCATCAGGGCAGAGAACTAAACAGATTTTAATATTTCAGGTAAATACTGCAGTTCTCTAACAGAAACAGTACTAAGGACTGTTAAAGGGGCATTGGAGGAAAGTGGAATCTTAACAGGCCCAGGAGACAGGGATAAGGGATGACAGCATTGCCAGTGTCTGCACAGTGGGAAACACCCGGGGATAATTGGTGGTAGGCATAATACCTAGAAAGTCTGTGCTCTCCTATTTTGTGCTTATGAGAAGTTGAGCCTTTTCGATTTTACATGTTTGAAATATCTTGGTATTCTTGGTGCTTTGAGGAGTAAACTCATGAAAACCCCTTAGAAGGGTTCATTTTTGATGTATCACACTTGCTGGCTGAGGTCCAGAGACTTATCATCTTACACAGGCTTCTGCACAGGTTCCCCAGATGCTGCCTTTTCCAAAATGTGCTTTGGGCTTTTGACTGAAGTACAGCTTGCTTCCAAAGACAAGTTTGCTGGCTTTTGTGTTGGTAACCTTGCTCGCAGAAACTTGCATCGACAGAAGCTTGGAGGGCAGGTATCAGTCAGTAACATTTCTAAAGGTGGTGGTTCTGCCAGTGGTGTTTTCTTGTTTGATAAGGAATCTTTCTTACAGTCCTAGAAGTCACTTTTCTCTGTTACTTGGTTTTTCTTTTGTATACCTTTGTATGTTTAATTGCTGTCACAAGGGAAAAAAAGAATCATCTTCTTACCCCCTGCACCCTAGATCTCAGTATGTGTTCACTAGACCAGGCTGTGCAGGCTTTGCTCAGTATGTGGTTTTGTGGGGATGTGTGTTTGTCCAGATGTTTTGAAGGAGGTAAGACAGGGTCAGCATGACCTTGGAGAAGTGGAAAGTAAGTATGCAAAGGGACAGGTTGTTTGTGAAGCAGAGCTGTGGGAAATGTCAGAGGAAGGACTGTCGGTAGAGAAACAGGATTAGGACATCAATGTATCTGTCTGGACCTTTCTTAACCTATTTTCAGTTCATTTAAGTTAGTCATCTCGTTTGCATAAGTGGTCAGATATGTAACCATTGGTATGATTTTCTCTAGCCTGTTACTCTGGGAGAACTTTTGTATGGCCAAGCTTCTGGCACATTTTCATCTTGGAATATAGATTTGCAGTGTTCTGTCTAGAATACCAAACAGTTTTGATGACTCTGCAAGATAGATTCATTTGTTTTAAACTTGAAAAACAAGGTATTAGTCTCTCAGGAACATCTTTTATTTCACTAGAACATTTAATATCTGTATCTGGGAAGATTTTACTTTAGTACATGATTAACCTTTTAATCCATCATTTAGTGTTCTAAAATGGGTTCATATTTCTATAATTCTAGAAAACCTGTTATGAGTGATGCTCTGCATTTTTAGATACTAGATTTTTCTTTGGCAGCCAGATACCATTTAAACAACGCTTTTTTGCAGTATTTTTAATTAATAGGGCTGTCCTTTCTATTTGTGCAGCCATTTTGGAGGGCTGGCTGTAGGCTATAATGGGAAGAAAGGAGTAGTGATGGCATATCTGGGATATTGTTCTGGTTCCTAAAACTTCAGGTGTGTGAGCTCTGCCAGTTGTGTGTGCCATTCTGGAACATCTGCATTTGTCCTCTCCGAAGAGAGCGGTTTTTCAGTTCTGCAGACAGGTGAAGGTGTGTCTAGACAGCTGTATTAATGGAAGTGAAAGCAAAAGGGAAGTAAGTTTGTTTTGTAGGTACTTTTTGTAGATGAACTGGAATTGAATGATCTCAACTTGTGAAGATGTGGCTCACCAGTCGTTATGACAACTATTGAGTGAGTTATGCTGCATTTGTGTCTTTTACAGTGAGACCTAATAATGCATGCAAGGTTGAAGCAGGATTTACAATTATGTTACAAATGGAATTCATTGGTACAGATTGCCCACAGAAGTTGTGGATGCCCCATCACTGGAAGTGAGCGACCTGGTCAAGTGGAAGGTGTCTGCCTGTGGCAGGGGAGCTGTAACCAGATGCTCTTAAGGATGTGTGCCCAAATATTATTATCTTCATAAAATATTCTGTTTGAGGTTTTGTTTTTTTCTGGAAAGCAGGATAGTGAAATTTCATTTTGGTCTCTTCAAGGAAATCAGTAGCATGCTTTTGACTCTTTCTGAGCTGGACGCCAGGCTGTGGTTCCCCATTTCTGTGAATGTGTTGGGTCTGTTGGAGGTTATTAGAAAGAGATATTTTCATGAATGCATATTATATTAATTCCTTATAAAGTATCACCTATTCAGTGACACTAGTCGGAAAAGTAGCTTTGTGGAAAGTGGTCTGTTTCGAATGTTTGGGCATATCTGCTTGATTAAATAACTTTAAAAGAGCTTCACAGAAAGAAAACTGATGAGGGAAGTAAATTCTGTTCTGCCTTCTGCATCCATTAAATTGTTCACTAATGCTTCTGAATGCTTTTGCAACCCAGCTGACATCTGATCTTTAGGAATATTATTGAAATCCCCATTGACTTGGCTGGTTAGAAAAACAAATCTTTACTTCTTTAAAGTAAACATGTTTTATTTAGAGTAATAGATAGAAATGCAGTGAACTGAAATTGTGGCAGGGATGGACAGGTGGTGTCCTTATGACCTTTTACAGCTGCTATTAACTGGATTGATAAATGTGTAATGAAGGGTAAAAGTTTACTTTTATGCTGGTTTTCCACTAGAGGCTCCACATCTTTGTAATTCGCTGTTGCAGGAGAGGAGAAACTAAACTAGAGGCTGCATTTAATAGGATTCTTGGTAGACAGCAGTGCTGAAGGGACTCGGGGACGTTGCAGGGTACAGTGAAGCAGAAAAAGCACCCAGTAAAATGTGTGTGTTTTAGAAATGTGCAGTGCAGTACGTAATGTGGACAAAGGTTGGAAGCCCTAGTTCCAGGTATTCCCAGAGAGCTGCTGGAACAGCACGTCATGCACAGCAGGCAGCCTGGAACTCAGGGGAGACTCTGCTTCCCCTTGTGTTTTTACAGCCTTGAAGGCCAAGGCAGGAGATGGAAGAGGAAGTAATAGAAATGCACTGCTGCTAAGGCTCATCTGTTCTGTTTCTTAGGACTTCTGAAATATCTTGATCCATTTCCAGTGAATAATTTCATAGCTCAGTGGCTCTGATTATATTTAGCTCATCTCTCTAGGCTCGTGTTCTGGTCAATGTAGGTCTTTACATATTGAACACCTCGTTGGTTCCCACTGTCAATTATATCTTAAAAGCTCAGCTTGAGAGTCAAAGCTTTAGAAACTCTGGTTTGGAGATTAACTCTGATCAAATCGGTGTTAGGAATAGAAATGAAAGTAAGCAGAAAGCTGGAAACAACAGGGCAACTCCATTCAGCTGTGATACAGCAAGAACTTTATGGAAGGGGTATTGGAGAATGGGGGTTTGTCTCAGATTTTTCTTACTGTGGTCTGTGTCTCATTGAATTGAATGTGCTTTTATGTTCCTTCTGTTTTCATGCCAGTTTTTAATTTGTTTAGACAAATACACTGTAAAACCTGGTATATAAAAGAACACCTGACAATTTTGTTTGACTCAGTGATAAATACCACTTCTACTTGCATGTAAAATGACACAGTGAAGGATATTTAGTTGCAAAACTTAAAGACTTACCAAGGGAAAAAATACTTTTGTAACAACAAAAACTTAAAAAAATACACTGCTATGAAGTCACAGTTAAGACATTTTTTATGTTACATGTGAAAAGTGATAACATAGATTGTTAACATTCTAATTAACCTTTAAAAATAAATGGAATCCAGGTGCTAATACAATTTAATTTTTTTTGTACTTAGATTACTTGCCAAAGACTTACTCGTTTTGGTGGGTGAAATAGTATTTTGGAGTAGTTGACAGATAACCTTTTTTTTTCTACACCACAGCTCATTAATGTAGATTTCAATGTTCTGAAAGGAGGCATGCCATTAGAGAACATTTCATTTAGTGATATTACTATTATTTTCTCTTTTTCTGATTCATATTGCCAGAAATAATTCACATTTTAATTAATTTCAAAGGAAAGCGAGAATTAATTAGATTTGCATTGACAAGCACTTTTGTTTGCTTTTTTTCTGGAATTGGGAGTGGCTACTGATGATCTTTGGCCTTGTGTTTTCCATAGTGAAGCAGAGATCAGTTCGATTGAACTGTAAATGCAATATTGGAAGAACTGTCAAAGGTAATTTCTGTGTAGTAATAGCAGATGTTAGACATGAGGAAGAAATTATTTTAGATATTAGGAAGAAAATTTTTGAATGCGTTGTATAAATGGGCCATGCTCCCAGATCTTGAACATTTGATGCAGTTTTGGTGACGTTGTACCTAAAGAATAGGATAAAGGCTTAATGGATGGTTAGAGATATTCAGAAGACTTCCATAGATACTCTTAGTTTGGAGGAGGCATGACTTGATAAGTCCATGTATCTTGTGTAAAATTGTGAGTATCATGAAAAACTGAATAGAATGTGGTTGGGCATTTTGGTAGCAAGAGAAAATATCCATTTGAATTGAGGCTGGTATTTTTTTAATAGCTACAAGTTGACTTCTACATAAACCACAAGTAAACTGTGCCCACTCTCATTTGGGAGGCAAAAATGTATGAATGTGTCTGAAAACAAAGCAACTGAACAGGTTTGCATAGAACTCTGACTGATAATAAATTGTGATAGAGTCTCTGGCTTAAAAGCCTGAGAAAGTATCCTGGGAGTCCTAGTGCTATTTGTTCTTGGTCTTGCACTTTTTTCCTAAAGAATTTATTATTGGTTGCTGTCAGAGAGGGTAATGGAGAGACTTTGGGTCTTGCCCGTTAGGATTTGGTGATGTTGTTGTCAGTAGGGTGGTAGGTGATGGGAGTGGTCTCAGGTAGATTGCAGATGTGCTGTTGGACAGGATTCAGTGTGTGTGAGAGGGGGCTCTAAAACCCAGCATGTGGGTTAATCCTGGAGACCAAAGAGTTTCAGTGCTGCTGTAATTTACAGAACTTCAACTAACAAGGTTTTTGCCCTAGCAAAAAATATCACATTTAAATGTGGCATCCGTTGTTCTTGTTATGCTGGGATGTGCCCAGGAAGGCGATGACTGGAGAAATGTGTGTGTTCCTATGGAATTTTGGAATCAGGTCTAGGCATTGTCCTATACTGTCTACATTCATGTTAGACACTGCTTAATGAACTGCCCTGGTCACTCATGCTAACAGTGGTATCAAAGTAGCAGCTTAAGAGACCCAAATCTCTGCAAGGTCGTCTATAAATTGTTGGTGAGAGTTGTACAAAATGTCTCACCTTCACTTTAATTGTGCTGAAATATAAAGGGAAGACTCACAGCAACACAAACTGTTGATACACTTTTCCCTTGCCTTGTCCAAAGGTACTGGGAACCTTTTTGGTAAATGGAACCAGGGTATTGTACTTCTGTGGTGTTTTTATTTTTGTTTTTTACTCAGACCTGGTTCTTACTTCAAAACTGCAGTTCTGCGGTGTTCCTTTATTTAGATACCTTAAATCCAGAGAACAGTTCTCTGTGGGCTTTCTTTAGGTCCATTTTTCACATTGCAGTGAACCAAGGTTCATTAAACCAACTTCTTAAAATTTGCAACTTCTAGCAATAGCTTGACATAGCTTAATTGCTATACAGTTCGTTCTGAAAAGCATATTTATTCAGAAGGTAATGGTTCTTGTTTAAATATAGTCAACTGCATTGACTTTGTCCCTGTTTTATCTTCTACTTACTATTCAAACGTTTGGTTGTAGATTTAGAAGGTCACTTCTGAAGGAGTTCTGTACCTGTACAGAGTTCAGCATGATGGGAAGTCTGTCTGTCAGCAGCAGATGTTCTGTTATGTCCATTATGAAAAATTACCCTTTAATATGAAACCACATCTTTATAGATCAAAGCTTGAGCTGTTTGTAGTGTGTGACACTCAACAGATTGAACCACAAGGTGGGGTGCTCGGAAAGTTCCCGGGTCAATACTGTGTGTGACCATGAACACTCTGGTTTATCCTCATCTTGGCTGTTTGTGTGTATTGTGAGGCTGCTTGTTCTTCCTTTGTCTGCAGAAATGTGACTGTGGCTTAGAGCTTAGGTGCAGAAGTGTTGCCATCTTTCTGAACTCCTCTATACAACAGTAACATCTACTTCCAGAAAAAAAAATCAAAAACATAAAAATGAAGCTGTTTATTAAAGGGGTGACCCAGATAAAAGGTGGTGATTCTTTTACTATTCTCAGTGTGTGTTTATTTTGAGCCTTGATCAAAACTACCTTAAAAACTTTTTTAAAATCCTCATGCTTAAGTAAAGAATGACATAACGTATGCAGTGTAAACCAAAAACTGATCAAAGAATGGAACCATATACAAACAAAGAAAACAAACTCTGATAAGTCAAATATAAAAGCATAATAAGGCACACCTAAAGGCATCCTGTGAAACAGCTGATGGCATCAAAACAGTAATAAAACTTCTCAGTTGCTTCAGGATCACTGAACTATCTATTTGCTTCTGGTTAGGTAAGATAGTTCAAGGAAAAAGAGGACATAGCAGAATAACTCAGGTTTTTAGTGGTGGTGGTGGTATTTTCCATGGAGAAGTTAATGGAATATCCTTTGTATTACTGTCATCATCCTCTTGAAAAGGGTGTCTGCCAGTAGTGGAGCAGGTGAGAAATGACATGGGCACGTAGAAATGAGGTGTTTGGAATGGCCAGACCTACCTGCAGCCCAGAGTCCCATTATTTTAGCAGCAGGTTTTAAAATTACTATGAAGTGTGGGATTGCTTTCATCAGCTACATGCAGTTTCTCCACTCTTCTCTTTATTCTGATTGTTTTCGTTGCCCTTTTGTGGACTAAATCTGGGAAGTGATCATTTAAAAGTAAAAATGCCCTTTTCAGGGACTCTTTTTTAATTAGATTATTTCAGGTTTCGTTTTCATCAGAGATCAAATAGCTTTTGGCACTTGCACTATAGTTGCTCAATTTCCCTTTCTGTTCTTCTCTTTAGTCATACTTTGTCGTGTTTATGCCACTTGTACTGATGGAGTTGTTTGGTTTTTTACAGTGACGACAGTTCCTGTCTCACCTCTTTGATGGAAGAGGACTATGACCCAGAAGTGAACTCTTCGCTGTAGAACAAGAAGCTCTTGTGGATTAATTGTGTCCCTTTAAAAGCAGCACCCAGTCTACAAAAAATAGAGTAGAAGAGATTATTTTTGGACCTGGCTTTTTTTGTTCATGTGACCTATGTTTCAGCATGTAAATGGTGAAAAACAGGGAGAACATTTGTGCCTGCTTCTGAGCTTTATATCAAGTAGTGCTTAGCTCTGTGGAGCATTAGCCAAGTTACGTGAAGACTAGAGTATATCCTAACATTCATTTTTTAAAATATTTTACCTTTTTTTAGCAGATGTATGTGATAAAAATGAAATTTATATTTTAAGAGCACTTGAGCAGATGCTTCTTGTTTAGATCTCAGCATTTAGGGCAAACATTTTTATGTAACATCTTTTTTCCAGAGTGTTTAGGTTGATGTGCTGCAGATCATGAACTGTCCAGAAGCCTTGAGTGTATCTGTTCAGTATTAACCATGATGTTGCTCTGAATGTTGTCATGCAGACTTGACAAACCTTTTTGTAATGTAAAGGCTGACTTCTGTACTACCACGACCAGAGGAAATTTAATGAGGTGAACGTGGGCGTGGCTTTTTTAAATATAAATTACCTTCTTAGGTATCTTTTTTTTTGTAGTGAGAGTGCAAAGAGAGGGTAAAATGAGCAGCTGAGGGGGTGAAGGGCACAGTTGGCACGAAGTGCGGCCTCTCGTGCTCTGCTTCGAGACGCACGATTGCCTCAAGGCTGGCCTTCCAGAACTCTGGAGAAGGAAGGAACCCGGAGGTCACTGAAGCACACAAACTGAGGACATTGGACTGCAGAGGCCAAACTCAGGGTAGGGGATCATACGTGCTTACTACTTTGCTTATACTGTGTTGGCTTGTTTCTAGATGAATTAAAGTTGAAAAATAAAGCAAAATGTTAAATTGGAGAAGCTTCCACAAAAAAAAGGTGGAATTATATTATAAAGTATAATTCATTTATACAGGGCAATAGTGAGATGTTCATGAGTAGTAAAAATTGCTCCCATGTAGAACACAGGGCTTCAGAAGCTGGCATGTGGTTGTCTCTGATCGGCTTTTAATATCTCTTAACATCTCCAGTTGGTCATATTTGATTTACAGCCTTTGGAATAAAACCTGCAGCGATCACCCCTTGCAGACTGTGAGCAATGGAGGATTGTACCCCAAATTCTGTCATGTCTTGATTTTTACATCTGCCTTGTATGGCTTTTCAATGCCATTTGTTCTGTTTTCTTCTCCCTCCACACCCATTCTGTCATGAACTTCATGGGTGTGTTAATTGTAAACAGGAAGTAACTGGGAATGTTGAAGTTCTTACCTGTTCCAGTCAGAGGAACAAAGTCAGCAGGAGAAGAAATAGTGTAATATGAAAAACTTCAGTACTTTTCCCCTCCTATTTGTGTAGGGCAAGCTTTGAGAGATAAATTGTATTATTATTTCAGTTTGGATAAGATGACAGGGAATATTCTTTTCATTTACAGAGCCTGGCCATGAGGTTTGATGCCTCATTTTATTGAAGGGAGACACTGGACCTAAATGGCGCAGCATGACTTTGTTCCTGCCTGGCTTAACTTCTCAACACCACAGTCAACCAAGGTAACAGTAATACAGATCACCTCCTTTCCCAGCTCTGACCACGAGTAAGATCAGTGTGTTAGGTTCTCTGTGATTCTGTGTGAGACAGGTGGATTTGTGAGCCGTTCTGATCAGACTCAGGCTCATTGACATTGCTGGCTAATCAATGCAGTTATAGATGCTGTATTGAAAACTCATACGGGAATCTGGGGGTGGTGGTTTTTTCAATTAGCCAAATGTCACTGGTGGACTGAGAGGCTCCTGAAGAGTTCCAAATGAGTGCTTCATTACATGACTTTTTACTTTCTGCAGTCCCCTGCAGCCACCTTTGAGAAACATGGAGAGCATCTTCCACGGGGAGAGGGCCGCTTTGGCGTGAGCCGCAGGAGACACAACTCTTCTGATGGATTTTTCAATAATGGGCCCCTCCGAACTGCTGGAGGTGAGTAAGAAAGATCAGAATGCAGCCTGAGAGCAAACATTTTGAAATATTTTACTGAATGAAGAATTCAGCACAATAGAAACATTTTCCCAAACTGTACCTTTTCAAAACATCCTATGAGGAAGTTGTGCTACTCTCTTCTCCTGTGCAATGTTCTCAGGCCTTAAGGGGTTTCACATTAGCTGTATGTGCATTGTGTAGCTTGGTTTTGTTTTCTGATATAATCACACAGTACTTAATAAGTTCAGCTCAGCAGTTACTTACTGAACACTGGCTGAACACAACCTGAAAAACAACCTGATATTTCCAGTATTCTGCCTACTGTGTTGATTTTTTTATTTGCATCCTTATCTCCTTTTGTTTAGACTGCTGGCATCAGCCGTCCCTTCTCCGCCATGATTCTGTAGATTCTGGTGTTTCTAAAGGAGCTCATGTTGGGCTTTCTGGCAGTCAGCCTGGCTGGCATGGTCCCTCGCGGGGCCATGATGGTGTGAGCCAGCGTGGAGGAGGAGGAACTGGAGTTCATCGCCACTGGAATGGCAACTTCCATTCTCGGAAAAGTTCCGCCTTTCAAGAAAAGCTGCCTGTTGAATCCAGGGAAGAGAAGAAGGAAGATAAAGAGCATTTGCAGTTTGAGGAGGAAGACTTTGTAAGTGTGTAGCTTCTCACTAGAAGTGGAAGGTGTGAGAAGTGGCTTTTCAGATCCATTTGTATTAGCATTGATAGGTGGTGAGGATCTAGAGTTGCATTCCATTACATGTTTGAGACACAACAAAATTAACAAAATTATTCCAGCAGTGATAGGATGCTGACTGATACCCAGAGCCCTCAGGACTTGATGACCTATTGGATTATGGGCTTTGTTCATATGCTTTGCCAAATGGTTATTGTGATCTGAAGGCATTGTAACAGTCAAGCCAGGTCTTCAGCGAAACCTGTAAGGTGACAGAGGAAGAGTAGTTATATTGACTTTGTGATTTTGCTTACAAAGCCTTTTTTCTGCTCCTAGAAATACATCTGTTCAGCTTAGCTTCAGTCTGGCTGCTTCAGTCTTCCTGTCTCCTTCACTCTGATACATATTGGTGTTTGTGATAACCTACCCAAGCTTGTTCATGACATGCTCAGACCTTTGCAACCATCTGCCTTGAATCTTCTGGAACAGTATTATCAGAGATGTTTTCCTCTCTCTCTTTGTGTTAATCTGTGGATTGGGGTTTCTTGAGCCATTTCTTCCATCAATATCTCCAGTTCACCAACTTTCTTCTTAGTCAGCATTTTGATTCATGTGGAATTATCAGTATGACAGTTTTTCAAACTTTATCAAATAGTACCTGGACTTACGTCTTTCATCCTTACCATGTGCTTTCCTTAATGCTAATGCTTTGAGAAACATACACATTTTCTGCTTTCTCTTTTCAATTTAGTTCGATTTTTCCTGACCCCTGAAGAGCGTTTTATTATCAGAACATGTGTTTTTCTTTTTGCATCTATTTCTTGCTGTCTCTAGGCTCTTCTTGACCAGTGTAATGAGGAGAATATCATCTCTAAGGTTCTGCTAACTCTGTCCCTTTTCCTAATGCAGTTGCTCTGTCTTCATCTTCAATGCTAAAGCCTTTGCTGCCTCCTGTAATGAGAGGTTCTGGTGATACTGTGCACACTTGGACACTCATCATCATGAGGTTTTTGCTGTCTTATTCAGCATTTGTTTCTGGAAGGCTGTTCACAGCTGAATTTTTTGTGGCAGTTTGATGGCTTCTGTGCAGGAATTTACGAGTCAGAGTGAAATACATGAATGCCCACAGCTGCTTCAGGCCAAAATCCAAAGCCTACACTTAAATTGCCACAGGAGGCAGTTTGATTTAAGCTGCTGGAGTTTTTTCAGTGAAGTGCCTGGGAAGTGATTGCATGCTCTTGTTCGGCTGCTGCTGCTTGGAGCAGGAGCCTGCATCACAGGGTGGTTTACAGCTGGAGAGCAGGGATAAAGTTTACGTGTGGATTTTTACTACCTGATTTCTCAAGAATACTGTAACTCAGGATTTCTCTAAGCCTGTGTTTTTGACTGTCAAAAGTCTGTTGAAATCTAGAAATATTGCAATGATTGCAACTGTGCAATCTCTTGTTGTCTATCTTGGTCTAAATCTTTCTTCCACATACTTCATTCTCTTCCTCAGTGCCTTGATGTGTACCTTCCCCATCTTACACGGCTGTTTCTTCTCTAATTACTTCTCACATTTTGAGATGATAATACCACACGCTGGCTAGCAGCAAGCTTTGTTTAGTAACTCCTGTACTCTTTGCCGTAGTGGTGGAACTGACGAATGCTGTGGTTAAGAGTGTCGCTGTTAGGCCTGCATGGCTGGCAGCACTTTTCCTGTAAGGTCTGCAAAGCAGGCTTGCAGTCTTGAGTGTCAGCCCCCCCTGCTATAAAATCGACCTGTAGCTAAAAATTGAAGCACTTAAACAGGAATTTCTGGGGAATGAAGCAGGAATTTATGCTATGGTGTAACATTTTTTCCTATAGAATAGGAATACCTACTATTTCAGATGCTCAGTATTGGAGAGTTATGCTGTCACCATAGCAACTGACATATGAGGATTTCATTAAAAAGAGGAAAAAGATGGCTACATTTTGAACTCAGGTTATTTGGGACAGGGGAAGAGGAATAGCTAATCAGGAACACTTGCCATTGAATGCTTACATTTTCTGCACTCTGCTTTGAGCTTGGACATGTCTGTAGTTGTTCCACCAAGCTGAATTCTGAAACTGAATCCCGGGTAAGTCTGCAGAGAGCACTGAGTCTGCGTGCACTCTTGTCCTTAAAAGTGAACTCTGAAGTTTGATATAAATTTAAATGTAGCTTTTTTTGTCAGTAAATATATTCCTTTACATTATGAATCTAGTATTGCTTTGGGGTGGAATTTTTTTATTGGCTGATGCATAATTATTGTATTAAAATATTTGTCAAATGAAAATAGATTCTTCATACGTTGATGATGTGGATTTTATGTTATTTTTTGAGCTGCTGACCAAATACTAAATTTTTTTTATACATGTACTGGTAGGTAAAATCTACTTCATTATAGTAGAAGACTAGAGAGCTTATCCTGAACCCTCTGATAGTTCCTTTGCAAATACAGGAGAAAACAGGGAGAATGCAAACTCAATTTTTAGATGTCTGTGGCAAAGCACTCTCTTCGACTTCAGGTGCTGTTCAGAGAAATCTGGGTTCCTGGAAACAAAATGTTATATTAATACTGATTTTTATTATATGTGATATAACAATATATTGCTTTGTATTGTCTTTTTACAGCCATCTTTGAATCCAGAAGCTGGAAGACAAAACAACCAGAACAAACCTTTAGGGACACCTTCTGGAGTATGGGGTAGGTAAAGGTCACTGCACACAATGCTGATGATGGAGGAGAAAGTTGTAACTACTGTTTAAATGCTAGGTTTTTCACTCAAAAATATTTTAAAGACTTAAATGAAGCAGACAGTTTGCTGCTTTGTGTCCTTTGTTGTTTTCCTCCCACAGTCTTCTCTAATCTCTTGGCCTTTTTGTCTACTTGAAACTGTGCTTGTCTTGTCATAAAAAAACAGCCAGTGGCAGTAATGTCACTGCTTTGTGTTCGCCTCCTGTCGTGCTGCAGTTACAATTTCACACAGACATCACTTGAAGGGCAGAGCAGATTGGAGTGAACTAGACATTAGTTCCTGATTTGGGATCTTCATAGTGAAAATACAGAAAAAACTGTCATAATTCTGAGGTTTGAGTTTAGCTGATTTTTTTAAAACTCAGAACAACCTTGCTTTTGATCCTGATGTGCACTGTGAATCTGTGCATTTAAGAAAAAGGGAAAAAAGGTACTAGTTCCAGCAGTTAAGCACAGATTTGTTAATATCTAGTTGGATTAGTTGGGTAAGATACTGTAAATAGTACAAATGCAAAAGAAACTAAAAAACACTTCTTACAGTACTGTTGGGTTGTATTCTTCTTGCTTGTCTGTCAGGGAGCTGTTTTGTTCAAAACCTAATGCCAAAGTCTATGGGGCTTTTATCTGTTTATACTATTAGTATCCTTTAAATTATTATGCTTCTGGAAATGTGCTTATTTGGCCTAAGAAACATTAATGGTGCTTGTTTGTAAAAGCACTGTCTTTTGAAGTATAAGTTATGTCAATATTTTTGCTGTGTTAGTGAACTAACAGAACAGATCCATAGTTGCTCAAAAAAATGCTCATACCTATTCTGATTCCTGTAGAGTGGTGCAAGGCTGTTATCTGATGTCACTGTAGGTTTTTCCTTTCAGCATCAAGGGAGTTGTTCTGTTTAAATTAGAAAAGATTGAATTTAGATATCCAGTATCATTACTCTTTCAGCTGATAGTCTCAGAATCAGATATGTCATGTCTAAGATGGAGAGGGAGGAACTGGAGCAGTGAACTGAAGCTATTCTGAGACTGAACATCTGTATTTCTTGTTTTGTTTTTGCAGAAAACCCCCCTAGTGCCAAGCAACCTACCAAGATGCTGGTCATCAAAAAGGTTTCAAAAGAGGATCCTTCTGCCGCCTTCTCAGCTGCATTCACATCACCTGTTTCTCACCTGGCAAATGGCAACAAAGCCACCACCATTGTCCCAAGTGTCTACAAAAATCTGGTTCCTAAACCTGCAGCTCCTCCTTCAAAGGTACAGGGGGTTCCAACCAAATTAGTGAACTGCAGATCCAAGGAATCAACCCCACAAGTAGCAGGAGTTGGAATCAGTAGCTTCTGGTGCAGTGGCTTTTACAGTAGGGATCTATTTACTACTGAAATTGTTCTCTGTTAGAATGCCTTTTGGTTTTGTCCATAGGGAGAACTAACCTTTGACTACACTGAGGTCTATTTGAATGGGTGTGTCCTCATGCATTAGACAAATCCTTATCTTAATAAGACAAAACAAGCACTGCTGGAGAGGTGGAATGTGTGCTGCAATGTGCTGGAACTGTTCACGTGACTACCTTGAAAAATCTTTATTGGGTTACAATACTTTGATGTGTCCAGAACAATTGAGGCTAAGATCAGATTAGAATGTAACATCCTGCAATTCAGGTGTAATTTAGTTGAGCCTTAAAAACAATCTGGAAAAGCAATGGGGTTTGTGCTATGGTTGTCTTACTGAAGGAAATACAGTAGTGCTAAAAAAAAAAAAGTAATCTTTTCCTTAGTTCTAGGCTTAATCTTGCCCATTTTTCCAGAGAGCCAACATGTATAGATGCTTTAGAAATTTTGAAGAATTGATAGTGAAAGTATTTAAAAAAAAGAAGTTAGGGAAGTTATTCTTTAAAGAGATGGTCAAATACTTTGAGTTCTAAAATGTATTAATTACTAGTGCTAGCTGCAACATTCCAACAAAATCTTCCCTATGATTAAATAGATAATCCTTATACACCTCAAAGATAAAAGCAAAATAAGAGAGTCACAGCTTCTTTTTGTAAAAAAACAAGTTTAGAACTTCTTTCCCTTTTGTAAATTTATGTTAATTCAGGTTAAAGTCTGCCAGCTACAGAAAAAGCCATAGTGGTTAAAAGGATGATCAAATAATCTTGTCTAAACACTTAATTTGACAGCTGGTTTACTTCTTGGTGAGATGGGATAAACTGACCCATTAGAAAGGTTATTTATAAGGAGTTTTTCATTCCATGCTGTTTTCAGTCCATGTATGACCTTGTTTAGAATAGGTAAACAAAATGCAGTTTCTAATGGATAGGGATCCTCCTGTGGTTTTTATTTGTGCTTTTATAGCTTGATTGATACCTGTGTATATTTAGTCTGACCTGGGTTTGGTCTGGATGTTTTGAGTGTTCTTTGAAACAAAAGGCCAGAGGTACAGTTTCTGTCCAGACTGTTGGATTGTCTCTGGCTTCAAAGTAAACAGAATTTTAGTGAACTACAATGCACACAGTTTGTCTGTGTTACTGGCTCTTGTATGCAAAGGTAATTTCTGAGGTCTGAAAGATAATGTTGTACCAGTGTAGAGATTGAGAGATGAAAATGCACTTCTGAAAGTTATGGGAATGTATGTTATTACTGCTGATCGTGATATACACATTGCTTGACACTGTAGAATTTGGGTATAAAAATCTGCATAGCTAATATAGCAGCTTTAGAAGCAGCTACAACAAATGCAACAGTAATTGCACAGCAAGCTGCAAGAAGCAACACTGTAATTACTGTTGCATTTGCTGTAGCTGCTTCTAAAGCCCATGGACAAAGGTTTTTCATTAATTCAGTCAAGAAGAGCTACTCTTGAAGCTTTTCCTAACCGTGTTCTGAAATTAGACTATGTAGGTTTTGATTCTTCAGATGAAAAGAATACATTATTCAGTGCTCACAGTTGGAATAAAACTATGATCTGAAGGTTCAGCATCCATCAAAAATAGTGGTAGGGGTTTTTTTTTTAGCTTGCTTTACATGTTACGTAGTTCATTTGCATTCCAGATTGTTTATCTGTATTTAAATCAGAGATTATGGCAATATGTAGTGGTACCTGCCTCTAAGTTCCTTTTAATTAAGTTTTTACTTCCCTGAGTCCAGTAGGCCTGGATTACACCCGGATTTATACCTGAAATATTACAGTATAGATAACAAAGGAAATGTTCTTTGGCTGGTGGAAAAGGTATTAATTTTTGATATGTAGCCCAAGAGATCAGTCACATTAAACAGGCTATAAATATGTACTTAGTGACTTAGCTGCTAATTTCTAAGTGTTATGCACTGATGAGGTGCTGTGATTACTGGGGCAAGTGTGATATTCCTCAGTAGTGGGGATTGCAGTAGGAAGAGTTATCTGCTGGTGTCATCAACAGTGCTTTTGTTAATGAATGGTGACCATTAGCAAAACCAAAAGGTGAGATATCAGCATATCCTTAGCTAGAGAAGCTGTGTGCATTGATGCCTTTTTAAAGTCACAGCCTTAAAGCAGCTGTGGTAGGATGCATTTGCCTGAAGACTTACAGAAAGTTGTTCAGGAATTGCAGTGCATGAAGTAGTAGAGGAGTCAAAACATTGCTTTCCACAAAGTCAGCAGTATTGGAAAGCTGTCATAGGGAAGCTGAATGAAAAATGGTTTTGTTAAGTTGTACCAGGTAGTTCTGAAAGGAGGAGAACTGGTGGCAGGGAAAAAAGTGTGTTCTTTCTGGCTAATTGAGATGGCCAATAGCTCAGTCAAGCAATCTGTGAAGGTCACACTGCCACCCAGGAAAGCCACAGGGGTCTGCCATTGGATCTGTCTGAGCTGCCCCTTTGTGGAGGCTTGGAGAACAGCACTGGGCAGCTGAGAGCTGGGAATCAAACAGTGCAACCCTGGAGCTGTGGAGAGAAACTGTCAGAGTCAGACTGCACCCTCATTTTAGTACAGACAATAAATATTGTGCAGGTTAGGATATTTCTGGGGTTTGAAGGTGATGTTTTTAATGTGTGCTGTGAATGCCGTAGAATCTATTTGATAATGCAGGGTGCTCATTTTTAAGTGAGAGTGGAAGATTAAAGCTGATGGCCTCCCCATGCAATGTATTTTTTTTTTTAATTTATAGAAGAACCCAGTAGACAGTGATAATGTACTTGAAATAGTGTCTCTGTTCTCATTGCAGATTGCAAGATCTGGTGCATCTCAGATTTAGCTGAATCCCATTTGTGCATTAATTGTTTTACTAGTGACTTGAAGCTGGCTTCATAAGTCCAGTGGGTCAAAGGAACCTGTAGTTTTAATGTTCTGACAGTGTCTTGCTAATGCTACTTGATACAAGTTTCTTCTTAGGGTTGTTTTTGTAAAGACTCACTTCAGAGTGTTTGTCCCTGAATGATAAGAGAGCTTCAAGAACAACATTCCAAGTAACAAAAACTTATCTTGAAGTCTTTGCTCTTCAGCCAAATGGCCAGTGTATTCAAAGGGATACTGCAGAGGGTATCCATGGAAAAACAGCAAGTGATCCTGCACTGTAATAAACTGGCTGCTTTTGCTTCTTTTTTCTTGTTATTGTTGCTAAATTGGTGCTATGATGGACACGTTTCCTAGGGCACTTGCAGAGCCCTATTTCAATACTTGCAAGCAACCCCTTCTCGTGCTTTACCATTTAATGTATTTTGTATTCTCTCCAATACAGCCAAGCCCATGGAAAGCCAACAGAAATGAACATAAACCAGGCTCGCTGTCCACCCGTGACTCTGCCTTTACCAGTCCAGTGTCTGTAACCAAACCAGCGGTACTGGCAAGTGGCTCAGTCCTCACCTCTCCCAAAGAGGTAAGGCTTGCCTTAGGGATAGGGTGGGAGCTTTTGTCACTATCACCTACTGGAGCATAAACATGATAAGGCCCTCTCCACTTGTGGTACCTACCTTTGCACCCTCAAGGGATGACTCACCTGTACATTCTTAGCACATTCTGCCACATCAGTGATACACTAAAAGAAATAAAATTGGGTTTCATCTGGTTGTAAAGCAATTGGTGTTTGTTCAACTGTATTAGAATTTCCTTCCAGTAAAAAAAAAGCACTAGTGCTTTAAATGGTGTTGTGTAATGAGATATGCGTCAGCTTGGTGTTATGGGAGTGCAGATACCAAGAAGTGTTGTGAATAGGTAGGTAAATTGATTCCCATTATGTTTTTCAGTATAGGAAAGGAAGGGGAAGGAAGGTGATCTGCCTAATTTCCTTTCTCTGGAGCAACAGCGCAAGCACTGAGTTCTGAGGGGTTGAAGGAGTTTAACATGTGCATTTACGACTTTCCAGCTACACTATCTGTTTTTAATTTTGTTATTGGAAGGAGGTAATCTGCTGAGATGGAAACTGACGTGTCCTAGTTTTGGTCTGAAATATAGAGAGTACCTTGAAATATAAATCTCTTAATATTTCAGCAATAACTGTGACATAGCACAAGAAAAAAAGAACAAAAATTGAACAGGCTGTGATAAATTCCTGGCCAATGCAGCTGCTCTTTACAGGTTTGACTTGATGATCTTGGAAGTCTTTTCCAATCTTAACGATTTTGTGGTTCTGTAAATGATGATTCATAGTATCTGAAATTAGCTTGTTCATGTTTTAACTGTAGAATTGGGGGGGGTTGTCTAGTTGAGCATTTGTCTTTTTCCATTATCGATATTACTTCTAAAATAAGGCCCTGTCATCTTTATGATTCTCTGCTTTGTGAGCTTTACTTTGCTGCAGCCTGCGCTTTTCTCCCGTAGCCACAGCTGAGTGTACAAGCAGACATTAAAGGCAATAGTTAACAAACAGGCACCTGTCACTTTGACAAATAGATCTTACACTCTTATTCCTTTCCCTTACCTTGCTTTTGTCTCTCTTTAGACGAGGTTTTTGGTGCTGCTGCCTTCCTTTGTGTAATGCACAGCACAGTATGGACAGTGTAAATATGTAAACTTAAACAGGCTTTCACCTCAGCAGACGGGAGAGAGGCATTCACTTTGTATCACACAGGAGTCATGCAAGTGTTTCCTTCACCTGCCCCCAAGAAGGCCTTCTGTAAAACTCCAGTCTGTGAAGATGTTGGCTACAAACCTGAGAGCTAAACATAAAGGGCTTAAAAATTCCTTCCAACTAAACTGGACACTTGTAATACATTTTTCTTTGAATCTGTTGGAGATTTATAATATGAAAAGAGAAGTCTGTGGCCAGCAGATAGTACTGCATTCCTGGTTCTCCAGGACTACTGCACATAGTCTTTGGCTTTTTGTTTCTGGAAGGGGACTAATGCTCTTCCTGCAGAAGTGATAAAAATAGCACCTTTATTCATAAGAGACCACAGTGGGTTGAAAACTAAAATGGTGCCAACTAGCACTGGCCCTGTCCCCACAAGCCAGTCTAAGACAACAAAGCTACAATACAGCCTGAATTCTTAAAATGAATTCAGGATTAGTTTTCTGTAAGAGTAGCCATCCATGTTACACAGACAGACATCAGAACAAATCTGAGGTGATGCGTAGTGCTCTCATTCATAAAAAACAAAATGCAAAAAAAAGGCCACGAAAAGACTGAGATGCCTTGATGTTTCAGTCAAAGGGCTGAGCTTTAGAAGAGATGTCAATTTACTAATTTAGTGCTAAAGAAAAATGTTTTGTAAAACATAACCCAGGACACCCTTTTACAGAAAGCTATGTACAAAACCAGAATTGAGGTGAAATTCATTCCCTTTCAGAAATCTGTTCTTTCTAAACTTTAGCTGTAACTGTCTTCCCCTGATGTGTAGAAATTAGGTGTTATTACCTCAGTAGTTTATTAGAGATTAAAACAGCCACTAGCAAAGAGTTTTGAGTACTTCAGATTACCAGATGACATCTAATTTTAGTCTCCTTTGTTCATTGTTACCTTCTGTCACTGCAGTCAAACTAGTAGTTATGTTGAGAGCTTAATTTCACTCTTGTGTTGGCTTTTTATCCTGATACTTCCAGTCACTCATTAGGTCTATTACAACTGCTATTTGTTTCTTTTTGAATTAGGCAAAATCTGAAAAGTCCGCCTGAGAAATTATTTCCAGGCTGCACTTAACTTCCTTGCAGGCATTATTTCACACCAGTATTTCATATGAACCAGGTATTAGAAATATAAGCAGCAGTTGCTGCCTTGTTTTTGTTCTAGTTCTCTTGATCTTTGCTCAGAGCACTGAGTGTGATAAAAATTTTTGGCATGGGAGTTTCATTTTGAAGAGCCTGAAACTGCAGCCTTCCCCCGCAGCTTAAAAAAGTGTGTGGGGTGAAAAACACTACAAACGTCAGGAAATTTTACTGGTTTAATATTCGTTTTTAAAAAATCAAGGCATGTACATGGAGAAAAAAGGAGTTTTGAATGCAGGATTCTGGTGTCAGTTATCCATAATAATGATTAAATTCCTCATTGTTTTAGAGTAGCCAGACATGAACTCCAGCAGGAGGTTAAGATACTGGGAACTTTCCCATAACATGTTCTTAGATTGCTTTTGTTTGTGCAGTCAAAACATGGAACAGATTAAATTGAAAGCTCACCTTGGTTAGCAGTGCTCCTATTGCAGGATCGTGGCCGGGTTCTACCAGTGGGCCTGGTTCACACACTCCAGATTATTAAGAAAGCTTAAAGATTGTGGAAGAGCACAGGAGGTTTCCTTGTGTTCGTGCATTGAGCTGAGCAGGTTTCCCACAGGCTCCAGGGCTGTCCGTGTCTGGCTCCACTCTGAGCCATCTGGGCTGAGTGCTCAGAGCCAGCAGTTGGCAGCGTTCTCTCCAAGGGAGGATTCCAAGGCTGTGGCTGCCTGTTCCTCACCCGCTTGTGGTTAGTTAAGGATGTGACCACTCCCTGAAAGGAGATTACCTCCCCAAAGCTTAATTTCAGGGTAGAGTCTGTCAGGATGACATAAAATGCAGGTTTGAACTGAGTCTAATCTGCTTAATTTGCTAATTTTTATAAGGCAAGAATCTTTCATGAAGTTTTTTGTCCTAATACTCTGTTGTTGGCACCAGCTTGCTTGTGAGAGTTACACAACAAAGAAACAAAATAAACACATTTGTGGCTATCTGAATTGACTCCTAGGGAAAGAAAAGCAATTGAGTTGATAATAATAGATGGGAGAAGTGAATGTGCAACACCCATCAGTATTTTTATGGGAATTTGGCATTAGGTTGGGCGTTTTTGAGGGATTAAGAGCCACCCAGAGGACTGATGAGTGTTTGAAAGGTGTAAGCACAGCCACTGAAGAGGCCCCAGGTTGGCAGCAGTGCAGTTTGAATTCTGTGTTCTCCCTCCCCTGTGCAGAGTCCTTCCAGCACCACCCCTCCCATCGAGATCTGCTCCTCGCGCCTGACGAAGCTGATGCGCCGGACCACCGACAAAAAGAGCGAATTCCTGAAGGCACTGAAGGATGATAGAAATGGGGAGATAACAGAAAACAGGGAATGTGACAAGCTGGATGATGTAAGAGCACTGTCCCTGCTGTGTTTATCATCATTATTATTGAAGGAGCCCTGAGCAGTGTATGTAGTTCAGGCTCTGGAAGAGGAAGGGAATGACTCCCACTGCTCTGGCACCCCGGCCAGTGGAAATAGTGCACAGCAGTGGTGGAGGGAAATGTATAACACAATGAATTTCAAGTGGATAAGTAATAAATGACATGGCAAGGAAGGTCACAGATGTTGAAGGTAATCTAGATTTTTTTGCAAGGATTCTCTAAGGAGAGGAACAATGTCATATTTTAACATCCTAAAATACTTTCTAACTTCCCTGTCAAACTGCATTCACAGAAAAGTAGAATTTTGTGCTTGTGAAAGGTGCAGGAATGTGGATCAAGCCTCAGAGGCTCAGACCAGACCCCCAAATGCATAATCTGTGACTTAGTGTATATGTAAAGTGTGTCCTTAGGAGCATTTAATTCTCATCGTTTTCTTGCTGTCACTCTGAGCCACTGGTGATGGCTTTGCAGTGCCAGCACTCACTCCCTTGGCACAGCAGTACAGCCAGCAAACGTCCTTTGTCCTGTGCTGTCCTGTCACAGCCAGGTACACTTTGCTGCAGCTTCTCTAAAAAACACTGGCTCAAGGTGAAAGGCTTGGCTGGACTTTCAAAGGCAGAAGCTTGAACTTGGAACTGTGCTGTTGGCATGGTCTGTGCAAGCATACATTGATGGTTTTGTTTTTCTTTAGATGGAGAGCAACAGCACACCAGAACCAAAGGAAAACTGGGAAGAGAACTGCCATCAGAATGGCCTTTCTATCCCTTTGCCAGAGGAGGGGGAAAACCTCTCCCATTCATTGGAGGCAGAACACAGGTGAGTAACTGGCAGAATAAAGTGTCTGGAGTAAAGGAGGGCGAGTCCTTGGGCTGTGTGAGGAGAAGGAAACAGTTTCAAAGAAAACTGCTTTTGAGAAGCAGCAGTAGCTCTGTGTGTAGGAAGGTGTGTGAGCTTTGTGACTAGTGCTGGACTGGGTGGGGTCTTACTGAAAGTAAAACAAGGCACCAATGACAGGTGAGCCAAGGCTTTACCAATGTCTGTAATTAAATTCCAGTGCTCCTTCAGTACCACATCCCCATGTGTTAATGCTGCCTAGAGATATTTGTCTGCCCACACTGGGAATCAGCATGAGCCGAGGGTGATTCTGGTTAATTTACAAGCAGGTGACCTAAATGTAATGGTTTGAAGACACACAGCACACTTTGTTTGCACTTAGAATACTCTTGTGCTGCTTTACATGCTATAAAAGTGGAGCAGAGTTAAGAAAATATTTACCTGGTATCTCAGGCTGTATCTCACGTCAGTGAGTAAGCAGCGAGCATCTGGTGCAAGCAGATAGTAAGGTTTAGGAGATTCTGAGCTGTGATACTGGTTTGGTTGCCTCGTGTCCTCCTTCAGTGTCCTTGAGTTAGAATTTCAAATCCCTGCCTTCCATCAGGATGGTTATGTACCCTTTGAACAGGATGGTTAAATATATGTAATAGACATTGAAAAATTGCGGGTAAACACAAAGGATTATTGGAGTGGTCTGTGGTAAAGAAGATTCCCTGGTGAATTTGGAGTGATTTAGTACAAGACCTCTTTTTTTCATGGACAAAGTGTTCTTTCCTTTGCCATTGTTCCCTTGCTTTAGTTCCCATGCCCCTTTTATTTTCTCCTCAATCAGGTTATTGAAAGAAATGGGATGGCAGGAATATCCTGAAAATGATGAGAACTACCTTCCCCTCACGGAGGATGAGCTCAAAGAGTTCCAGATTAAATCAGAGCAGGTATGTTTACAGCTCTTGCTGCTTGTGACTGCTCTTCTCCCTCTCCTTTCTCAAGGGCTTACTCTTAAGGGTGTTAAAAGGACAAAGCGTTTGAGCGAGATTGTAGTGCAGTGGATGATTCTGCATTATCTCTGTGTGTATACACAGTTAAATGTGCCATTTATGTCCACAGAGGGTTGGTGACAGTTAATCTCCACACTTTTGCTCATTTTAAAACTTACTTTCATTCCTACAGCGAAGAAGAAACGGATTTGGGAAGAATGGATTTCTTCAGGGCCGCGGCTCCAGCCTGTTGTTCCACTGGGGAAGCACTTGTAAGACAAAGATTGAGGACTCAGACACAGAAACAAGTAGCAGCGAAACGTCAGATGACGATGCCTGAAACTGGGCACAATAAAATTAAAATAAATAAAACCAACCCAATAAACTCAGTTCATAGTTCAACACGTGTTTGGGGTTGTATAAACTAAACAGAGTTTATTCTGTCTCCAGTCTGTTCAGTTTTTTCTTTTGTTGTTGATACTTCATGCACAAGGGAAATAATTGTATCCCAAAGAAGAGAGAAATTGGCTTCTTTAGCTTTTTCTTTTGGTTTTGCCCTAATGCTTACTAGAAGTTTGTGCAGCTAGCAAATTTTGACAAAAATCCCTTGTGGGGCAGTGCACAAGTTCAGTCGTGTGAGCAGGACACAAGTGGCTGACTGATCTCTGCAACAACAAGCTTCTAACAGTGCCGCCGCATTGCCCAGCGCGCGGTACCGGTGTGCTAAAACAATCATTGTCGATGACAAAATGGCTTTTGAAGTTCTAATTATGTTAAATTAATGCTAATAACATGAATATTTTATTTTATTTTATTTTTTTTGGCGGCTCGGGGAGCTTCATCACTTAACCAGGCGTTTGTGGTTTTCTTTTTTTTTTTTTTGGGTACAGCTGTAAAATATTTGGATATAGGAATTGTTTGTGTTCTTCTTCTTGCAGCCTTGATATTCAGGGTGGATTGTAAAATATAAATTTTTTGTGAGATTTCAAAGATTAAGATTATTTTGATAACATTATTTACAGATTTTAAAAAGTGACTATCACATTGAGTCTGTATGAGGGGGAAAAACTACTGCATCAAAAATAACTAACTTGGAATAAATATTTTGCATCAGTTTGCCAATTCTAATTGTCTTTCTTATGTAAGAAGAGCTTTCCTCTAAGGGACCTGCAACTTTGGGGGTTCAGTAGCACTGGGGATAAACAGTTTCTTCTCCCGCTCTATTTTTCCACTTGGCAAACATTGCTGTAGTGCTCAGACTGCAGGAGCTGAACTCTTCCTTTAAGAAGGGAGAGGGAGAACAATGCTGAGATGACAGTCCATGTTTGGGGATTTTTTTAAAGAAACTAATTCAAAATTATCTTTTACTAAAGCAGTTTGCTTTTTTTTCCGCTTCATACAAAATGGTGAAGCTCGACCGGTCGGTGTCACTTGTTCCTAGTGCAATGCTGCTGTTTATGTTCACAACGTGGCAAGGGAATGTCTGAATCCAAAGCTGTTTTCATTGAAATCTTTTTTAAAAATTCATGAAAACATTTCTATTAGATTAAAAAGAATTTTACAAACAACTCAGTTGTGGCCTAAGCTATTTTAGTGTCTGGTGTAAGTTCAGCTTGTGCACAAAGGTTTTGGATTGGAAAGTGCTCTGGGGTTGTGCACTGTTTGTAAGTGGGTTGGAAGGAGGTGCACGAAACCTGGTCTTGCTGCCCTGAGGGGCTTTGTCCCAAGGATGTGTCTGTGTGTTCTTAATCCACTCCTGGCCAGGCAGAGAGGACAGAGGTAAGAAAATGTTCAGCCCTGAATCTTTGCATCTGGATTCAATGGCGCACACTCGGCGTAATCGGGTGTAACTCTGCTGCCTGTGCCTCCAGCTCCTGCTGGCTCTGTGGTGAACCCCACGAGAGGGCAGTGGGGCATTTCCTCATCCCTGTGCTCTGGAAACCAGGCTGCAGAAGCTGAGGCTTCCTGGAAATGCTTGGGGAACTGCTGGGGCTCCTGTAAGACATTGCACAAACCATCTTGTTCCTTTTGAATATTCTAACACTGCCTTTGTCTGAAAGAGCCTATCCATTTTTAAAAGTTTAACTTCCTATGTCCATTTAAACCAAGTTCTGTAGATGTATGTGCACTGATCTCAAGAAATGGGATACCTTTAAAAACCCCTTCATCTCAGACCCATGCTGAGAGCCACTTGGAATGGGAGAACTGGATTTCTGAGCACTCTGAAGTGGGACCGGCCTGGCCTGTGTGTGCCAGGAGCTCCTCGTGTTTCACACCAGATGTGCCTTGACCCTCCCTTGGGCTGTGCAGGGTTTAAACATCCAAACTTTGGAAGTGGCACTGGCAGCCCCTGGACGAGCCTGGTGGGGCAAGTCCCCATCCATCAAATGGCAACTTTTTCCTGAGCAAATCGTGAGTCTGTGATGGGAATCACAGTGAGGAGAGGTGACTGCAGCACCCAGAAAAAGCTTCTAAGGACGTGGCATGTGGAACTGAGGTGGGCGCAAGGATGGAATTCTGGGGGCCTTTTTGGGAACAAGGGCAGTGCCTGGACACCTGTGGCAAGAAGGGCAGAAGGAGCTGTTTCACCTCTGTGTGCAGGCTCCCCCTTAAAGTCTGCTAAGGATCAGTGGAGTGGGAGCTGCTGCAAGGTGGGCAAGGGGTACCCCTGGCACAGCCCCAGGGCCAGCTCTCCTGTCACCTGTGCCTGGTAACCACGGAGGGACACAGGGCAGCAGGGCCGCCCTCATCTCGTTTTCTGTGGACTGCTCAGGTGGCTCAGCAACACTTTTTTCCCCATTCCAGTGCCCGTGGTAAACAGTGGGAATGTCCGGGGTTGGTGGCACGGCCTTCCCTGCCCAGCCCAGCGTCCAGCATAGCAACAGTGGCTTCAAACACTGCAGCCACCGCCACTGACACCAGCAGGTCCGTGCATTCCTCCAGCTCGTCCGGGGGTGCCAGCCCCGCGGGGGGACCCCCTCTCCTTGTCAGAGTGGCCCCCAGAGTGACCCCAGCTGCTCGGCTTTCCAGGCTGTTGGACATGGAGCCCTTCCCCTGCCCCCGCTGCCGCTTGGTGTTCAGATCCCGACCGCTGCTGCGGGTGCACATGGAGAAGCTGTGCCTCGGGCCCACGGCAGCCAGCAGCTCCTGCCTCCAGCGGGGGGGACCCTCCGCCTGTGGAGGGAGCACAGGACGCGGCAAGGAAACCACAGGACATCTCGGTAGTGTGGAGCTGCGGCTGGCACAGAATGGGGACGGGTAGGAGGGATGGGGACAGGGACCTGGACAGGTGCTGGGCTGGTAAACAGGGCATCACATCCTGCATCCAGCTTGCTCTGAGCTGGGGTAGCCCTCCATCCTCCCATCCCTGCACCACACAGGCAGCCTTTGGCACTTATTTTGCCAAAACCAGAAAAGTATATTGGGGGGGGGGGGGACGGGGGAGCTGTCACCCTTTTCTTCCATTTGTGTCTGCAAGGTTGGGGTGTCCCAAAATACGGACGACGCTGAGCCACACCCTCACTTTGTGCTTCGTGGGGTCCCAGCAGCTGTGCGGGGACAGCGGGCACAAGGGCGGGTGCGTGGAGCTCCCCTGGGGGACGTGCTCACCCCCCGTGAGAGGGCCCTGCTCGGCACGGCCAACCCCACCTCCGGGAGGCTGGCAGTGGAGGTACGGTGCACCCCGAATCCCGGGGGGGCATCAGCAGCCCTGCAGCTCCCCAGGGCTGCTGCTCCG
>JAHLSL010000008.1:9042983-9055698 GCA_025920805.1 Petroica traversi
TGGAGCAGCTTCTCCACCTCCAGCTGGAGGCCACGGCGCTGGAGAAAGGAAGAGCGGGGCTGCGCAGGGGCAGGGGGATGGGTAAGCCCCAGCGCCAGGCCTGTCCCCCCGCAGGGACCGTGGCCCCACGGCGCCTGAGACACCCCGGCTGTGCCGGCAGAGCCCCCCAGCACTGGCACTCACGGTCTGGATGCGGCGCTGCTGGCCGTGGAGCTGGAGAATCGGCGTCTGGAAGATGAGCTGTTGACACTGAAGGTCAGAAGGGAGAGGAGAGCAGACGCTGGTAGGTGATGGGTCCCCACCTGTACCCCACAGCCCCTGCTGCCTCTGGGGTTGCAGCATCAGAGCTCTGGGCTGGACACGACTCCTGGAAATCTGGGCAAGCGGAGGGGGCTGCAGCTCGGGTGGGCTCTCAGCGGCGAGCAGAGGGCCTGGAGAGGCCGGGTGAGGCTGCTGTAACCCCGCGGGGGCCGAACGCTGTCGCGCAGGCTCTCGGGCAGCCCAGCGGCACACGGAGGAACTGGCCCAGCTCCAGGCGGAGGTGGGAAGGCTGCGATGCCACGCGGAGCAGGCGAGGCCATGGCTGCATCCCCGAGTCCTCCCACCCTCCATCGCCCCTCCACTGCCACCAGCCCTGGCTGTGCCAGAACTTTGGATGGTAAGAGCCCCAGCCCAGGGCGATTTCTCCCAGCCCAGGGAGGGGAGATGGGACTGGGCTGCCAACTGGGATGGGATGATGGGTGTGGAGGTACAAGCTTGGGAACATTTGGGGACAGCTCCTTTCGCTGCCCTTGGGCCACTGAGGCAGGAGGTGAGTTCCCACCAGTGCTGGACTAGGGGTATGATTTGCTCTGCCAGGGCCCTGTATGAGGGGATGGCCAGGCAGCTCCCACCCTGCCAGGACCCTCCTCCCCTTGATATCACTTCTTTCCTTTCCCAGGAGCCCCCCAGGCCAGCACTGGGGCCTGGCAGCCGTGCAGGGCCGGGGCCCCTTGGACTCCCCCTCACCCCCTTTGTGGTCCTGGAGGACCCTCCTCCTGCTCAGGAGCTCCCAGCACAAGACAGAGCTCACCAAAGGTGAGCCAGGAGTGGGCCATGGCCCCACTGGACTGCCCTGCCACTCCCTCTCCACTTTGGAGTGGCAAATTGGAGCTTTAGTAATGGATGAAGGGATGGCAAAACCTGTGTTGGAGCTGCAGAGATGGGTTTAGGGACCAGTTGTGCAGCTGGTACCAGGATCCCACAGTGGAAAGGTACAGGATCACTGCTGGGACCACAGAGGCTCTGAGCATTCAGCAGGAAAAGGACAGGCAGTGCCAGGCAAACCCCCAAGCCAGCAGCAAACTGAGTTACACAGCTCAGCCTCCACCTCAGGCCTGAGCCCACAGCCATTGTTTCATCATGCTCACTACAGTGGTTTGGGGACAGGCAGAGGGCACAGAAGGGGCACAATAAATTCCTTGCTCTCAGGCACAGCCCCACATCCAGCCCTCTGTAGGGAAAGCCTAACCCAAGGCCTACACAGCAAAACCAGCAAAAGCCACAGCCCAGCTTTCCAAAGCCTCACAGGCCCTGTCCTACATGTCTAATAAAAGCCTTCAGCTCATTGCTCTTCATTTCTCAACCTTTTTTTTTACACACACAGAGCCCAGGGCAGGGTCCCAGCCCCACCTGGGCACTCACCTGGCTCAGGGGACTGCTCTGCCCCTGCCTCAAACCATCAGCACATGCTCCTGCACACCCCTTTGGCTGCTAAAAATACACAGCAATGAAATCCAGGCTGTTACAAAGCTCCTTCTTCTATCAGCCTTCCCCACCATCTTTAGGCTGCTCCAAGATGAGGGAGGCACTACAGAGCCCACTCCAGGCTCAGCCTTGAATGAACAAAACATAGCCCCAGCTGTGACGAGGCCCCAGCAGAAGGAAAAAGGTGAGATCCCTGGCCAAGACAGTGAATTTCATGCAATGCTCTTCTTCTCTGCAGCAGCCAGCCCTGCCTGACCCATCTGACCCTCTGCTCCTGCCTCAGGAGGTAGATGGGGCTGGAAATGCTGAAATTTAAGTGAGCATGAGCCCAGCAGTGGCCCAGGGCTGAGACCTGCAGCCCAGGGGGACAGCCAGGAGCAGAGGCTGGAACCTGGCACAGGAGGAAGGTCAAGACAGGGACCATTTGCTTACAATCTTTATTGAAGTCATACAAAAGTTGCCAAAAAGTGAAAAAATACACTATGTACAAAACCATTTTCCTTGTAAGGAGAGGAGTGTCCAAGGTTAAAGAATTATCATACTGTGCTTTCAACTGCAGCCCCTGATTCTGCTTGTGGCCTTTTCTCTGTCTAAAAGAGAAGATAAGGGATTGTTTTTAAAAGACAAGACACAGTCTCACAGCACCAACTCATGCAGCAGCCCAAGGGTTCTGTAACTTGAAGATTTAGCTGACTATGTGAGCTTTGCTGTCTCCAGAGCCCAGCACTACCCTAAAGCATTGACAGGAACGAGTGCAGCCCAGGGGTAAGTAATAAAACCCAGGAACATTAAAAATTGGGGGAAGACCCTGTGCTGGAGTTGAGTCCAGAAAAAAAAAAAAAACAACACCCAGAACCTGTCTCTGTCCCACCCCACAGGTGACAAGGCTCAACAGCTGGGTCTGTCCAGCCCACACAGGGTCAGCACCACAGTACAACATGCATCCTGCCCACTAGGAATACTCTTCATCTCATCTGGGAAACCTTGTGAAGGCCAGCAGGTGATAAAATCAGGGCATCTACTAGGCACAGAACCAGCCCTGAACAGAGAGGAGGGGAAATAAAATAAAAAGCACGGCCCAGACTCCTGGTTCAGCTGCCCACCTCCTCTTCCATTTTTTCTGCCACCTCATTTCCACTGGGGACAGGATCCCCACCACCACCATTGACAGCTGGTTCTGGTTTAGATTTCTTGGCTTCATTGTCTCCCTGATGAGTCTCCTCCTCTGGTTTCCTCTGAAGACAAAATTGTTTAGAATCTCCACTAAGTAAAAATCAAAGTTTAAATCTTTTAGAGAAATTTAGCATTAGATTTCATTGCACACCATCTACCCAACCCCTGCTTGCCAGGTGCAGGATGGACTCCCCAGTGCTGGGGTTTAAGCAGAGCTTTGAGGTTCTGGCACCAAGGTCTTGACCACAGTGACACTGTTTGGGTGCCAGGGTCTCCAGAGATGAATTATCCTCAGTTATAGTCTGGCAAGGAAAGGTGCAACCACTGAGCCTCTAACAGTTGCAGGACAGACTTGGGGCATCTAAAACATCTAAAATCACCTAAAGCAGCACACCTGAACTGGCAGGCCAATGGAACAGAGGCAACATAAAACAGAGCATCCCCTATAAAAATCTTAATTTTTAATCAGGAAACACTTCTAGAGAACATATGACACTTAAAGGAACCAAGCACTCAATACCTGATCTCTTTAAGAGGCAGTTTAGCATAACCACCAGAGTGGCTTTACTATCTATTAAATCCAAGTCCCCACTTCCCTTTGGAAAGAAGGGAAACCAGCCCAGCCTGGTTTCCAGCCTTTTCCTTGGGATCTGCAGGTGACCCTTGGGATCTTGGGATCTGCAGGTGATCTGCTGCTCTTGAGGGTCCTCAGCAGAGGAAGCTCTTGTTCAGGGAACACCGAGAGAAGCTGGGTCAGATTTACATAAGTGTGGGTCAGGCAGGTGCTGAACCACCAAGAATGGTCTCCTGGAGTCCATCAGTTCCCAGACTGATTGGTTCCCAGTGGAAAGGAGTTTCATACATTACTGGTTTTACTTTTGTAGTGTTTTCCCATTATACAGCTAAGTTAAGAAAAAAAAAAACTTATCATATTACACAGAGCAAGCCAGAGGTACTTCAATGAACTGCTTGTTTAACAAGTCATTTCTGGACTCACCTTTTTCCTGACTAGATGAGAGATGTCTGTTACACACTGAGATGCACCATCAGCTGCTTTCCTTACTGGAATCTGTTACAAGACAGACATTCACACATGAACAAATGCAACCAGCAATCCTTAGAGCAGACAAGAATTAACAATATTCATTTCATAGTCACTTACTGTGGAAACAGAACCACTGCATTCACTTTGTGCAAAGCCAGATGTAGTTCCAACCTTAAGAAAAGCAGAAAAAACAGACTGTGGCAGACCATACACAGGAACTTAGGGAGCTACAGAAACCCCAAGTCCTTCATGTCCTAACACTGGATTCTGCACAGGACAGATGCAGTGTGTGCTCCACATTTCCCTGACCCATCATTTCCAGCCCTGACACATTAAATGCCACAGAAGCTTATCAAATTAATGTTTAGCTTGAAACAATTAGGCTTTTAGTAAATATCATATTTAGATTATGTCAGTTGTCTCAGTTTCCTTCTCAGAATCAAAGCCTGGTAACACCTGTGAGCAACCACCAGCTCCTGATCAAGTCTGAGCTCTTCCTATTACTGATTTACTTCAAGCTCCACTGGAAGAAAGGTTGGGACAAAAGGAAACCACAGGACACACTCACCAGAGTTGCTTTCAGTCCCAGCTCAGCTACTTTTGCACTCTTCTGTGACTCTTTTGAATCTTCTATCTTCTCTTTAATTTCAGGAAGCAGTCCCTTCAGTTCCTCAATCTCCTTCTCATCCTCAGAGGACCCAGTGTCCGCCTTCTTTATTCGCTCAGTCAGTATTGCTGGGGTGAAACAGTTATCAGGGCAAAACAGCTCGAGACAAAGTAACTGTCCCGTTACCAACACCCAGAGGCAACCGCTGCTAACAAACAGTTTTAACAACTCTGCCCTTGCTGTTGTCTGTCACTGCTTTCAGATAAAGCACGACAGAGCAGACAACGAGCACAGCTCACTACTTTGCCTTGTGAGAACTCACCAGGCAGCTTCAGAATTCCACGTACCCAGTCTCTTGTCTATGACCTCCATGGACTTCCCAAACTGCAGCACGGCCTGCTCGAAGTCGCTGTTGTAGTGGTAGGCCAGGGCCAGCTGGTAGTGGCTCTCGGCCAGCAGCCGATCGTGAGCCTCCAGGTACTTCTGCTGCAGGGCCAGGCAGGCCTGGAACTCCTCTATTGCCTGAGTGTAGTTTTCTACAGGAGAAAGGCCCAGGGTCTTTACAAACCTCAGTAATTATCCACAGCAGCACCATCTAAACCCTGGTTTGGTTACTCTGTGTTTTGTTACACGTTTTGCAGTCTGCAAACAGAGTCACGACTGTTTTGTGGCTGCTTTCAGACCATCAGGTGCCAACTCTGCCTCCCCTCAGAGACTGTCCAGGCCAGCTCGTCTGGTTCTCTCACAAGTGCTCTGGCTGATCTCAGCACAGAAAACTGAGCAGCCAAATCAAAGCAGACCCAAACCCTCCTGCTTTACCTGCTACCAAACTGAACGTAACTGGTCACAACTGCAACACGAATCTGGAGCCAAGGACAGTCCCTGCCACCTTCCTGCCAAGCTCTCCCCAAATGTGCTCTAGTGACATAAGACACAACCCTTGTTCTGTAGCCCTGGCCCAGAATCCTGTTGGATTATTTCCAATGCCTGCCCCAGAGAAAAGAGTATATTTGGATTTAACAATATTAAAAACCTGGGGCCTGCTTCCCACTCCTTTTTTCTGTTGTGTAACAAAAGGTTTTTCCTGACCATAGCCTGGGATTTGAGAAGGTCTAAGAGGGTCAACTATTTTACACATGCAGTCTTTATGTTCTGACAGTGATGCTGAACTGACACCTCCTACCAAGTGACAATTTCAGTAAGTCTCTCAAGTTCATAAGCAAGGTTTGGCCACTTCAGACAGCATAACACAAGGCTGGTTTTGATCTGGAAATACATCACTTCTTATTCAAAATTTTTTTTCCCCACTGCTCTTCAAAAGCACAGACTATCCTGTTTAAGGCACCAACCATTAGTTCCAAAGCTTCTCACATGGCTGCAACTACCATGATCCAATTTGTTCTCATCCTGACAGGCTTAACTCACACCTGCTCATTTTAAAGTACAAAACTCAGTGACAGAAAGTGGAACCAAACACTTTGCACATGAGAATTAACATCACTTACCAGATTCAATGCTAACTTCTCCTAATTTCAGATGAGCTTGAGCTGCATGGAGCTGAGCTTCTTTTGTTTCTTGTCTACAGCAAGACAAAAAAAATCGTTTTCATGAGCATGCCATGCTCACTAACTGGCTGTGCCACCCTCCAATTTACACTGAGTTTCTGGGGCATATAACCAAATTACAACTTTGGTTTTTACCTCTTGTAAATGACTTTTGCTAACTCCAGCATGTCCCAGGCTAGCTCAAGATTGCCGACTTCATCCTCCTCACTTTCCTGTAAACACCAGAAGTGCATGAAAGATTAAGTGACTTGGTCACAGACCACATCAAACACCACCATTAAATTCCTAACCAGTGTTATCAAGGAATCTATTTCTGCAAGAAGTCAACGTTTTACCACTAGAAGAAAAAAAAAGAAAAAATATGTAGAAGATGTTATTGCATCAACCAAGACTTTGCCTGGAGTAAAGATGTTTCAATGGAACATCAACTCACATTGTTTTGTGAGATGTTTTAATTTTTTCCAGAAATAACAGAGCACCAAGCACCAGTATTGTCCCACAAGCAAGATCTTGGTTAAGGTGCTCTTTAGATGAACCAAATAAAACTGACAGTCCAGCTTTTATTAATGAGCCTTTGACCTTTGTTAGAGTACTCTGAGAAAGGGACAGAGTTATCTAGAATGCTTAGTGCCACTCTACAAGGCTGCAGATTTTTCCAGGCGTATATTGATGTAGCAATCAAAACATCTCAGGCTTGAGGAGCACCACACTTCTCAAACAATTCCCATCCTAATCACAGCTTACTGCACCAGGAGCATTCAACATGTTCAGTAAAACAACGAGACAAGCACAGAATTTACTGCTCCAAGTAACTAAGTAACCCCAACAACAGGCTCGAGCAGCTCTCCCTGCCTGCCCCTGCACCAGGCCACGTTAGCTCAGCACACCACAAGATTTGTGCCAGAGCAGCTGAACAAACCCAGGTTTACAGACACAGCTGAGCAAGTTGTTACAATGCAGACCAGGGCTAAAACTGGCCATTTATAGGCAATACTGGCTTTCAGAAATATTTTCCTATATAGAACTGTATGACACACAAATTAGCTTTTAGAAGGACATCAATGTGATATTTAGGCCTACACTGCACCCTTCCATGAGCACTGGTGTCAGACCTCAGCAACCTCACCTTGTCTTCCACTGTCAATTCATTCTCCTTATCGTCTTCAGCTTTATCATTTTCTTTATCATCCTCTTCAGATTCTTCTGTTTCTAGAAGGCAAGTAGATGGATGAGCAGACTTCCTGCTACTGTGCTTGCTCAACTTGGAGTCAGGCAGAATGTTATGTCCAACCCTTATCCTTCCAGTGACAGGTTAGAGGTGTGATGTAAGAAGAGCAGATACATTAAAGTCTCAGCATCAGCAGCCATCTTGCTGAAACTGTTCAGCACTGTAGACTAAAGTAACCCGTAAGTTCAACTTCTTACTATCTACAACAGAAACTTACACAGAATTTAGTTCTCACAAGTCTGCTGTGAGCTCCCACTGAAGCCACAGGATCCTGAGCAGCCCTAGAGGCACTGGCCAGCTGCTACAGAAAACAAGTGTTTTCAGCAAGATAGCTGCCAAGCTGCACACCAATTAGTTTGTTTCTGAGTTCACGATCCTCATGTCAGGCATTCAAGCACCAAAGTTAATGAACCTCCTCTTGTGTGGTACTAATTTGACTTCTGACACTGTGCAAAAGCATCACATCTTCTGTTCTACCAGCAGAAGACATTTTAGGAAAAAGTGAAGGATTATGGCTCATAACTTCAGAGCACTGGCTGGACTGCAGGCTTAAGTCACACTCTTAATTCCTGTATCACAACCTCTGGCTAATTCCAGAACAGAAGCTGGATTGGGTGGGGACTAGAGAGCCTGCAAACTGACTTAGTCTAACTCCTGAAAAAGCACACACCTACCACTGAGAGGGCCAAATCTGTAAACATGAAGACACCTTGTATAAAGGTAAAACAGAAGAGATGTCAGGAAGCTAAGATTTAAGTAGTGGGAAGAGTTTGGCTTGTTACAGCACCAGCCCAGGATGTTCCAGAGGGTCCTCACACTACCAGACTTGGGGCAAAAAGCAGCAGCATGTGTGCATAAGCAGCCTTTCAGCACTGAGGGTGAGGAGCAGTAACTACTCTTAGTTTATTTTCAGCCATCCTCTCTCCACACAGACACTCTTTTAGGCCACTGCTCCACCACTGAGTGTTCACTATGCTTAGCAGAATAAATCCTTCCAGGGTCCAGAACTGTTGAGTCTGAACATTTGCCACTCCTGAAGTAAGGCATTGCCTGTGAAAATAAGTTATTGACAAGCAAAGCTGCAATTACAGTTCATCAATTAACTTGTGCAACAGAAGGCACAGGCCTGCTAAGGCCACAAAATGCTACTGCAGCAAAGGGAGCAAGTCTCACTTCAACAGAGTCCTGGAAACAGCTATAATAAAGCAGGAAGCAGCAGGGCAGAAGCTAGACAGCCAGAAGACTGTACTACAGCAGCAATAAGCCTTCAGCAAATCAAGTTTAGATTTTCCAACTAAATTCTACTAGCAGTGACCATCAGAAAGACTCAAATGAAGAGTTCCTTTCCTCCACCAAAAGTAAGTTTACTACTTGTGTTCAGCTATTTTAAAATAAAACCACCATTTTAAAATAAAACACCGCTGTAACCAGAGGCAATTTGTGCTTCAAGTTATGTGAAGGTTAGTGCAATACACCCAGATGCATGCAAGTGAACATCCATTCAGTATTCTCCACCAGCCTAGCCATTACTTACACATTTCACAGGGCTGTCAGTTTGCTTTCAAGTAAGACTTGCTTTGCAGTTAGTTAAGCGTTAGTCTAGAGAAACTGAGACTATTCTCTATTCCTTGAAACTTTACTTGGATGTAAAGTCCTTCAAGAGCCCCTTTACTGTGCCTTTTCCTTATTCTAAGGCAAACAGAAAATTCTGAATGGAACACTTTTTACCCATTGTTAGCCAAATCCATCAAGTCATCCACCCACAAGTACTTTTCTCCTCTCAGTGTTACCTTCTCCCTCTTCCATCAGGTCATCTTTCTCTTCTTTTTCTACCTGAGCACCTTCACCCTCTTCCATCAGGTCATCTTTCTTTTCCTCTTTCTCTACCTTAGCAGCAACTTCAGCCTTTTCTTCTGTGTCTTTAGGTGGCTCTTTGCCCTCTGTGGGCACAGGTTCCTTTGAGGGTTCTGTCTCTTTAGATTCACGTGGTTTCTCTTCTGTAACTGTCTCCACTGGCTCTTGTTTCTCTTCTGCCTTCTTCTGTTCAGCCACCTCTGCTTCCACGTCTGCAGTTTCTTTCTGTTCCACAGCAGTTGCTGCCTGTGCTTCCTCCTTCTCTTCTGCTTCTACCTTTTCTTCTGCCTTCTCTTCCACAGCTGTCTCTGCCTGCCCTTCTCCAGCCTCTCCTTTCTCCACAGCTGGCTCTTTTTCTGTTGCTTCTGCTGCCTGTTCTTCCACCTCTCCCTTCTCTTCCACAGCCACTTCTCCCGCTTCAGCCTCTTCCCCAGCTGCCTTTGCCTCCTTGTCTGACACTTCTGTCGTGCCCTCCTTCTCTTCAGTTGCCTTCTCTACCTTGTCCTCAGGCAGTGCCTTCTGCTCTTTTTCTACCTCCTTCTCTTCCACAGCTGCCTCCTCTTCTACAGGCACCTGCTCCTTCTGCTCTTCTGAAGTTTCTTCTTCTCCCACAGAAGTATCTGCCTCCTCTTCAGCCTCTTGAGCCTTTGCATCCGTGTCAGCAGCTGCTTCTTTGGGTTTTTCTTCTGTAATCTCTTTCATTTCAACATCTTCTTCTTTTATTTCCTTCTCAGATAGTACTGGAGACTCTTCTGTGGACTTTTTGGCCTCTTCCTTTTCCCCCATGGCGTTATAAACCTGTTCTCTCAACTCCTCCCTTGCTTCTTCTACATGATTGAGGAAGCATAAACATTTCTTCGAGTTTAGTGATAAAGACATTAACGGGCACTGACAACACCACCCTCAAGACCCTCCAGTGTGTTGTTTGTTACCAAGTTGGATGACATTCCTAAAAGCTTCATTTTCCAAGTACAAGGAATTAGGAGACAACCAACATAGCCACTTGATCTAAGCAATCCCTTCCCCTTCCCCAGACTGCAGCATTGCAAGCGGCCGCTCAAGCAGTGTGCGGTTGTGCAGCGATTTTAGTCACAGCTAAGCAAGAGGTGCCAGCGCTTTAACAGTCTGGATGGACAGGAAATCCTGTATCCTCTCCAGCTGCAGGCAGTGAAAAACAGCTACTGTTCTTGGGACTTTTTACAGAGACTCTGACCTGTGGGACTACACACACTGTACTGCTACAAGGTTACAAAGCAGTTGGAGTCAGCGGTGAAGCTCAAGAAAGCAAGTTTGAATGCAGTGTTTCAGGACACAGACACCTGGTGACCCTTTACACATGCTTTCAGTGACCAGCTCCTTACAGGTGTTTTACTCATCTTTAAGCAAGACTAAAAATCAAACGGAAACAGAGTCCATTCAGACTGCCAAGAGTTTCAACAGAATGATTCAGGCTACCCAAGATATCAACAGAACAAACTTGGATCATTTCAACAAGAAAACACAGCCTGCTGCCTCCTCAGCAGGGCAGGCAAAACTTTACATACCATCAGCAGCTGGCAATGCAGAGTCATCTTCTGCTTTTTCTCCTTCCTCTTCCACCTGCACCCCTTCTAAGGCATTTCCCAGCACACCATTTTCCATTCTAAAGGGAACAAGAGTTTGTTATCCCTTGGATCTTTTAATACCATCATTTGAACTGCACAAGCTACAATGTCACAGCCCATCCCACCCAGGGCAATCCTGTTACACCAGACACACTCTTCAACAAATGACAAACTGTCATCATACCTTGCCAACTCCAGGAGAGATTTTCCATAATAAAAAAAAAGCTTCTGCACACTCATCCGCTGTCTCACCATACTTTTTACCCCTACAAAAATAATAAAGAATTGTTTGCCTGTGCCTGCTTTAGATTTGGATATGTGAACTTAAATGTTAAATATTCCTAAACAAAAGGATCACTTTCTTGGCTCATCTCCCATTGCTTCAAACTAATAATGAGCACTTCTCTCAGTTAGATATGGCTCTCACACACCAACTAATGAAATTAATCAATAACCCAAAAAGTACCATTCTCAGAGCCTGATCAAAACTAGTGAACAAGTTACTAGAAAAGACAGCTTCGTAAGAAACTATCAAATCCCTTTTCCTCCCTAGGGAGTTGTGCTAGTAATGCCTATGACAAAAGCCATCTGAACTGCACATCAACTACTGCACTGTCCAACTCTTGGGTGACTTTAAAATAGTTTGTCCTCTCCTCAGCTGCATTATAAATTATAAACAGGAAAAAATCCCACTCTTTCTTGAACAACCCACATCAGAACAGCCAAACTGAAGCCCAAGCCCACCAAGAATATACAGAGTATTCTACTACTCACAGTAAGCTTGCAGCTTCCTGGAATGCATTCACAGCAGCTGGAATATTTCCCATTACCAAGTGCTTCTGTCCCAAACCCAATAGTTTCTTTGATTCTCCATCTACATCCATACTGGAGGAAGGGGAAATAAATCAAATGCAGGATTCTGTTAATTTTCACAGTAATTTCAGCTTTCAAAACCTAGTCTACTTTACAGAATAGTGAGTTGCATACATTACAGTGGTTGGAACTATCAGGGTAGGTGGGATTTGGTGGGTTTTGTTTGTTCATCTGGAACAACTGAGAGTTCCAATAATCAAGGGAAGACGGCCAATTCTACCCAAGATCTGTAAGAAGTATCAGAATCTGCTCTGACAAAGGCTGCTAAAGAATACACTAGGAGTTGCACACCAACACACTACAGAGCATCAGTACTTTAGACTTCAACGCTAAATGAACAAAAAGAATAAACTCAAGTCAAAATTTTTCACAGCACAGATGGGTGCATCTGAGAAGAATGACAAATACAACTGTCACTTTCAATTCAGTGCATCTCACACAGCTCCATTTCCAGCAGGTTTGGCCCAAAATCTCAGAGTGGGACAAGTGGAGCTGCCCACAGGGGAACACCACCTAACCCATGCCAGCTGCATACTCGTGCCTCTCCAGCACTAGTTCAAAACCCAAGAACTTCAAGGACAGCTGGTACTTGTGTATGTCTCAGTCCCTGAAAGGGCTTTGCAGCACTAGATTTGTGCAAACCACAGGTGAGCACAAGTTTTCAGCAGCTACAGCATGCCTGTGAGTTTAACTCCAAGTCTAAGAACCAGCTTGAAGGGTGACTTTTGTGTTTCACTCAGTAATTCCGGGATTTTGCGCTGTTTACTAATTGACAGTTCCAACTCCCATCTCACCTGTCTGTCTTGTCTGTGGATGTGGAAGGAGCTGCCAGTTCCTCTTCCATCCTGCAAACAGAAAACCGAACGTCGTTTTAACTCGTGTTTAGAGCCGGCCACCCATTTCACAGCAGGAGCTGAGCTCTAAGGGGCGCGAAAGCAGAGCCGGGGGTCCCGGGCAGAGGAGCAATGTCCCCAGTGCGGTGCTGTCCGAGGGGAGGCGGTGCGGGCTGGGCCCGGTGCG
>JAHLSL010000008.1:9056098-9076520 GCA_025920805.1 Petroica traversi
TTTTTTTTGCAGCTCAGCTGCACACTGTGAGGCCCAGGGCAGGAATCACCTGAGAAGTCATTGCACTCAAGATGAATGCATAGATCTGTTACAGGTCTATTGCAAATGAGGTTATCCAAATTCAAGTGTCTAATTCTATAACTTTTGAACTATTTGATATACAAGACAATTTCTCTTATTGTTTGCTGCTACTACTACTGTGGGAAAAAATTAATCCTATTTAACAGGTGGAGAGGACTAAAACAAGTGTTGATGTTGCTAAGGCCACAAAGTGTCACCACCAGAGCACAGGTAGATACTAACACCTCATGCCCTTTGTGCTCAGAGGGTGAGCCAATTCATTAGGAGACTGAAACAAAAGAAAACTGTGCTTAGAGCTGGAGTTCCAGTCCAAGGGTGCATCAGCACCTGGCAAATTAGTCTCTGCCAGGGGGAATACAGAGACATGGCAAGTAGGAAAATAGGCACCAAAGGCTCACTACAAGTTACCAGCAGGTCACAGGAGCAGCAGGACACAGGAGCAGCTCTCCCAAGCATCAACCAAAGACACTTTTTGGCAGCAGCCAAAAATGCAACATTAAAACAGAGGGAGCTCTGAAAGGTCTTAGGTGTTACTGTACAATCAGGAACTAATTTTGTGACCTTCCAGAACTCAAAGTGGACATCTTTGGTAAAGAAACACGGGACAGCTTCACAGGAAAAGCAGAGGATGTTTTTCTGCAAGACTTGCTGAAAAGCTCTTGGGACTTTTATGATAGGATCAGAGCTGCTGTCAGAGCTGAAACCCAGCACTGTGACAAGCAAGAGACCCTGAAGGCCTGCTCCAGGGTCTGCTTTTATTCTGCTCAAACCTACAGGCAAATTAAAAGAAAGAGAATATTGAGAATTCTAGGTCCCTCAAGTACTATGAATGGATAAAAGCACTGGGCACAGCTGATTACTTGGGTTTTAATTAATGGATTATGGACATAGTGCAACTGTAGCACATTTCACTTTATTCCCTGTGCAAAAATTTAATAAAGATATCAAAGTTGATGGCTGAGCAATTCTTTAGTCTTAAAAAACTTTCACGCCTTTCCCCTTCTTTTTTTTTTTCCCTCATCACAGTAGTAACTAAAGGTTTCAAAACCATTTCACAGTAGTGACCAAAGTAATTACCCAAAGTAATGCCCTAGGTGATAACAATGTGTTTGGAACTTGACTTAGACTCCATCACTCTTTATCTAATCTCCAAAAGATCTGATGCTTCCAGAAGCCAGCTTGCAGTCATGGAAGTAAATCCACAAACTTTGGCACAGAAGCTACAGGATCTCCAGGTCAATTAGAAGTAACATTGTAGGAAAACCTACTTGGAAAGGAAGGTTTTAATTTGAACAGTACTTTTGACAAATTGTGGCAACAATTACTTTGTGGAAGGGCAGGCACAAGAGCATTATTTCAACACCTTATTTTCCAGTAGTTAATAGGGGTCATTGAAGGGGTAGTGGGGGTGTCCAGCATCTCTGGCTACCAGCTTTCCATCCACCTGTGAAATAAACAACACAGACTCAAGTCAGAAAGATAAAATCTATTCTTACTCTCAGTTTCAATGTTCTCCATGATTCAGAGTTCCAAACCTTTTTATCCCAAATATCTGGAAGTACATTTTTCAGGTAAACAGAGCTCTTCCCTCTACTCCCAAGTTCTCTTAGCCTTTCTTGAAAGAAAAGACAGACTTCTGTAGCCTACAGCAAGAGTCTCTCAAGCTGCAGAGACTTGAAGAATTAGACTATGGACAGTTAAATGCCTTGTGCCTTGTAGCTGTTACTGAGTAAGTGTTGCAACATGCACACTTCACAACACTATCGGAGTTGGAGGCTTTGTCCATGTGTCCATGACACAGAATTGCTGGGCTGCCAATTTTAGAGATGGGTAAGATGAAACACATCGAGAGGCTTGTTCAGGATCATATACTGAGGCGTTAGTAGTGCCACTGAACTCCTTTTAGGAACATTTCCACAGAAGACCAGCTTGTCCAGTTGTAAAATGGGAGCACTGAAACCAATATTCACAGATAACCAGAGGTACAGGCTGGCCCAAAACCAGACATGGCCATGCAGAAGTCTCAGTTCCTACATCCCACCTTGAAGCATTCAGAAGCACAACTTGCATTTCTAGTTGTACCAAGTCCATTGCAACACCTCAACTTCCGTGTAGCTGAGGTAAAACCTCATCTGTAATATTTGGGGAAGTTTGGGTGCAGCACTGGCCCAGAGCACACACCTCCCCATGTGTCAGCCAAGCATCATCCAGCTAAAACTTATGTTAAACAACTAATGCCTCAATAAAAATTATATTAGAGAAATCCTTGATTTTAATAGATATAAACGGGATAGTAGTGATCACTCAAACTGTTACAGGCACAGAGGGAATCACCGAGACTTTCAAACCAAGTATCCACTAGCAAGTGCCCCATTAGCTTTGAATGTAAAACCTGCATTTCAATGCGCCTGGAATTCCTGCAATGAGCTGTTTAAACAAAACGAGTCACCTGGGGGCACTGCAGAGCTCAGAACGAAGATGTTACGTGTAACATTTGACTAATGCTGCAATTAAATTAGACCTGAAATGAAGCTGTCAGCTGAAGGCAATCCTTAAAACAGCACACAAGTCTCACAACAGCTTCAGGTTTCCTCAAGTTCTCCTGAAAGCCAACAGCTTCCTCATGTTCCTAGAATTCATATTCTTCACTTTCCTCCCCAGCTCTGTCCCCCTGCATATTTGTCCACACAGAACAGGCAGGCATTCTTGTTCACAGCAGGCCAAGACAGCAGCTGCCAGAAGCAATGTTTCACATCACTGATTCCAGTCTACTCCAGGAATTTGAGAGGAGGGGGGATAAAATTAGCAATGAACACACCTGCAGGTCAATAGTAGTTACCTCTCAAAAAGAGATCATGATGTGCTCACCACACTCCTCTCCTGGCTTGACACTCATTTAAGTTTCACTTAAATATATTCCTTGGCCAATTAAGTGTTTCCAAGTTTGGATTTCAGACTGGTGCAAGGTAACTTCCAAACTCTATCCTGATAATGAACAGTTAACAATACGGAGTGGCTTAATTGTCTACATGCAATGTAATAGCCTGCCCTCAGGCTTTAGACATACACAGTGAGGAAGAGAGTGGCACAATTATAAGAACTTGTGGTTATGGATCAATGAAGTAAAGCAAGGAAGAACTGTCTCATCAGTTATGACAGGAGCTCTCATGTCACTGCCATATCACTCTTTGAAATCCAGACACGCAGTCAGATTCATAGTGGAGACAGGCATGAAAGGTTAGACAGGAATTTTAATTCACAGTTGATGAAAATTCTTTCCAATAAGCCCAGAAGGTATGGGCAGGAAACAAAAGGTTCCATTAGAGATCTTAGAGCTACAGAGCTTTGATTTAACTCACTCATCTTGCTCCTTCCTGTCTTGTTATCTGACAATATGGCAATATCTTTGAAGCCCAGCTGCATCACATTCACCTTTTCTCAAACTGGATGGGCTGCCACTTTGAACTGTATTTCATCTCTCCTTTGTGAGTCCTTGTGATCTGATCAGTTCTCCCAGGTAACAAAAGCACATGAATTAACCCTGGCTCATTCAAGCCAGGCTATATTTGAATGTGTTTTGCAGTTTCATTAACAAAACAACTTTGTTTGAAGCATGAGTAGCAAAACACTTGAAAGAAGCATATTGTCAGCAGCAGGTGTGCTTGTCACTACCCCATTCCCACAGATCAGCTGCTAAGCTTGTTGTTTGGTATACACACTCCTGATCCATAAACACCGAGAGAATTTTGGCTGCAGGGACGTGAGGGTTTATATTTATGCACACAAACAGTTTAAAGGGTGGCCTTGAGGCTCTTGTAAGCATGACAGTGAAAGCTGTAACACGTATCCACCCTTGATATGAGACAGTTATTCCCCACACATCCACAGCTTCTCTTTTCTAACTCAGGCTGATCACTGATATACTCTCAAGTATCTAAGAAACCCACAATGATAAATCCTGGAGAAAAGTTTTCCCCAAGGAATTACTACAGCAGCAGTCACTACTGAAGGATAATTTACAGGCAAAGCACTGAAGAGGACAGGCTATGCTTGACAGCTCCCAGATTTGCTGAGATTTCCTCTATCTGTGCAGTGTACTGTATGGCAGGGAAGGGATAAATCACTTCAGATTCATTATAGCACAACTATAGCAAGTCATTACAGTTGCCATATCCTGGCCAGTGATGCACCAGGGAATGGCAACACCCCTCTGTTCTACAGTCAGAAAGCAGGACAGGAAGAAATGAGAAACACTATAAAGACAGGAGACAACAAGGCATTGACTTTTTTTTTTCCAGTGAGGGAAAATGAACAAGTTTAGGTCCTTTAATGTAATAAAAGAAAGATCAAGAGGACTTCAACATTTGCAAGGCTTCTCTAAAAACAAACTGGCTATCTGCTAGCACACAAGGTAAGGGTTTGTGTGACACAGTAAATCAGTGATGCTAAAATATGCTGCAGCTAATGGATTTGGGAAGAAAAACACAACAGCCTAATCCAAACTCCTTACATTGGAAAAAGGTCATTACAAAAGATTCTGAAAAGGGTGACATGTAGCAGAGGGGAGGGGACAAATTCCCTGATGTGACTTCCACAATGGAGGTGGAGAAACAGCAGCACCCTGAGTCTTCACTGATCTTAGAGATTTATGGTACAAAGAGAGTGACAGCTGACACAAGGAGTTCTTCTGGAGGAATGCCATAGTGTTTAGCCTGCTTGGACTTGAGTTGAACAAATCAGCAAGAGTTTGGTGAGATTTAAAGATGGCACTCAGACTTAAAGACCCATGGGAGTCAGTAATGAGAACAGCCTCCAGTGTCCAAAACAGAGACAAGAGTTTTCAATAAGCTGCCTTTTCTGTAGCCAGCTTTAAAAAATTCTTTCATCTTAGATACCCTAAGAAGATGTGGTGTCTTATTAGTAAGTAGTTCTGATGGGAACACCAAAGAAACAAAACTGTAAAAATCCCAAGTGGTGGCCACATACAGATAATGAAAACTATTAGAAATGCAAGAAATTTACCGTGATCATTGGCACGATGTAACGCCAGTTTTTATTCAGCCTTCCAATGTGGCTCATCTCCTCTTCTGTGAGGCTGAAATCAAACACCTGAGAACAAAAGCCAGAGGCTTTACTCAGTAACCATAGGTTGCCATCAGTTTGCTTTGGTATTTGTTATGAATTGCAATTTCATACTTATTAGCAGAAAACAAAGTCTTAAAGTCTGAGCTGTTGATACACCTGCCAACTCCAAGCCTACACTGGTACTGCACAGTGCTCTGCCACTAAGATAGAAAGCAGTGGGACTGTTTCTTACAGTAAGTGCTGCCTATTCAATAAATATTCTGTTTCCATGCAGATCTATACTTCGAGTGAATTTATGGGAAATTCTTTTGATTTCTAGCAGTATACTACATGGCAGAATTCAGATTAATGAGAGTAACAGTTACAGAAACAACCCCTAACTTAAAAACAAGTATGCAACCAGCCAATCTTTTGTCATAAAGATCCAAGGAGGTGATTCAGAAAAATCCCTCAAGATTATTTAAAGTCAGGGTTTTCAAATAATTTCTAAAGTCTCTATTTCAGAGCAGAAGTGAACCACACTTACTCCTTCAGCATCACTAGAATAGCTGTTTGCTGGAGAAGTGTCACCAGCCTTCACTTGCAGGATAGAGCAACTATTACTCATAAATAAGAATCACTGAGCATAATTACAAGACTCCCTATTTCAATAAATTTCCATCTCAAAAAAAATTAAGTACAGATTTTTCGTTTAGGCCTCTACAAAGTACATTCTTTACCTTCTGATGACAAGACTGTGCATGTGCACATTGCACACACACACACACCAAGAGACTTAAAACACATCCTTTCTTTTCAGAAAGAATCTTTACCCTCCCTCCCCAGTGTGTGCATACGTTGATGAACAAGTATGAACCAAGTGCCTCAGCTTGCTGCTCTGCGGGTTGTAGGACAGTACAGCAATTGCTCCCATGAAAAGGGAATTGCTGAAACTCTCTCCTCCATTTCAGCTTACCTGGAGATTCTGCTGAATGCGAGCAGGAGTGACACTCTTGGGAATGACAACCACTTTACGCTGCACTTGCCATCTGCAAGAGGAGGTGAGAGACTTTGTCTGTGTGTGTAGTCCAAGAACAATAAGTATTTATTTTGTTTAAGTAACAATTTGTGGCAGCAGAGATGCCACTTCTGTGAAATAAAAATCTCCACAGAAGGAGTGACACAGCCCTGTATTGTATTACGACCTAGCGTGTCCAAGCTCAAGCAAGACAGTAACAACTGAATTATTCAGAGAAGGGAAGATGTTCATGCCTTGGAACAACCATGCAGGTTTCAAGTGTTTTAAGCTAAAAACCCAAGAAACAATCAGAAAAACGTACTTAAAACATTTCAAACAAGTTCTAACCTGACAACCACTCAGAAACTAGATGAAAACTCAGATCCCTGAAGTGCCTGTCTAGTGGCTAGAGCACAAAATCTTGAATATTTCAGCTCTCTGGGTAACCTGCTACTGCACAAGACTGTGGTAGTGACACTGATAAATACAAAGCCAGTCAAGAAAAATCAGGACAGAAATCCAATTTCAGTTTAATGGGTGTTGGTGGCATTCTAGGTATCATTCAGTCACCTTGTTTCCCAATATCCAGTACCTGGCTATATAAAAACAAAAGAGCAAACTGTTCTTTGGTGCAAAGAAGGCAGGTCTTTTCCTCAGCCCCTCTCCCTGGGAGCCCACCTGAGTGCAGCAGCAAGCACCAGAAGCTTCAATGCAAATTCAGAGGGCAGCACTCTGATGTGGTACACTGCTGCCTTAACTGTCCTACTGCTATTTCCCAGCAGAAAAGGTACTGTCCCAGACATGGAACCAGTCCATGTGAATGGTCACAGACGTGGATCCAGGCCTGAATGGACTCCTCTGATCTAGTCTACTTCCCATAAGGCAGGACCAACTCTACCAGCTCAGTAAAACAAGCACCAAGTGGGGTTTGGTTTTGGTACTCCCTGTGAGTTTAACCCCTCCCTGACATACTTTAAGTGGAGTCCTTCTAGCTTGTATGTTCTGCTTGACTGAAGTTTGGGTCCCAAACACCACCTGTCTCACAGTTACTCTGTACCTGAGGATGATCTGTGCAGGTGACTTGCTGTATTTCTCTGCAATTTTTTTGATGCCAGGTTCCTCCAGAAGCACAGGCTCCTCTGGGTGTTTCCACATGCGATCTGGAGAGCCAAGGGGGCTGTAGGCAGTGACCACCAGTCCTCGTTTCTGGCAGTGAGCAATCAGCTCGTTCTGAGCTAGGTAGGGATGGCATTCCACCTATTAAAATGACCCACAATGAGTGGCGACAGAACAAATATCAACGCACAATGAAACAAACGAGAAGTCAAGCACAAAAGAACCAAACATATCACAGGAGTTCATTCCAGATTCCAGAAAACCTTATGAGGATATGGCTTAAGTTAACCTTAGTAACTCAAGTCACTACCAGGAGAAAGAAGTGTCTGGTAGGTTAAGCTTACACAAAACAGAGAACACATCACCTAAGCTTGGTGCTGGACTTTCCCTTGGTACCAAATAGATCACCCAACATTCTCTGCAGTAGGGATTCAAGTTACTCCCTCACAATCTTTCCTTCTTACAGACTAAATTTTTCCTCACATGGAAGATGGACTCTTCCACAAACCTGTTCAGCTAAGCAGGAATAAATGCCCAGAGAACATGGATGTAGGCCACCTTCCCAATAAATTAATATGTCTGGAAAGACAGCCCCTGTGTGCCTGCTCCTGCAGAGCTGGCTGTATTCTTCCCTGCAAATAAGAAGCTGAACCTCTTGTGTTAAATACATGACACTGGTTTGCAAATTCTCCACTCTTATGGACAAATAGGAAATGTACTTTTCTCCTTTATCCACCTTACCTGGAGCACAGCTGGCTTCACAGTAGCCACACTTAGTACATCATCAATCTGACGACTGTTGAAGTTTGACAGCCCAATGGCTTTCACAAGACCTTTTTCCACCAGTTTCTCCATAGCCTTCCAAGTATCCTTGTAATCAATGTAGTCATAACGCATCGTGTTATCAGGATTCTTTGGGAAGAGATTGTCCCCTCGTCTACAGCACCAAAGGTGAAGTGTAAGTACATATACATTATCATTTATGTTAGTTCTTCACTTAAATAAACCTTCCTCAAAGTAATCTTATAAGTTTATACACAGTCTGAAGGGTACAAACAGAATGAATCTGTCCAATTCCATTACATGGCTTAAACTATAAGCAGTTAGTACACAAGATAGTCTTTCCTACATGAAGCTGTTAAACAGCACTTTGAAGTACTTACCTATACAGCTGTGACAATACAGAACTGATAGACCACTGCACACACAGCAGCAGCTCTTTGCACGCTTTGATCCCAGTAAAACAACTGATTTAGGGAGCAGCAACTCAGAAGGCAGCTTGGAGTTGCTAACAAAGGGATCGAAGTTTAAGAGCTACCTAGGATAAACTGTATTCAAAGGACACTGGCCTTCCCACTCCCTCTGGATTCTGTAGCTGTCTCAGTACTAAATACAAGCACAGATTCTCCCAGAAGTCTTAACATGTACATGTTGTTTATAGGCTGGGTGTGTTTCCTTCCAAGTCATACCCACACATTAAATAAAAAACCAAAACAAACCAAAAAACCCACCCAAAGAGACACAAAGTACCCAGCTGTGCCAGGTGACACCCCACAGCGAAAGGGCTGTGACTGGTCTCTGGACAGTCCATGCTGGGAAGGGTACAAGCAATCCCCCTTGAATAGCTCTGCTCTGTAATCACTGCAGGACTCTGCCAGCTCAGCACTGAGAGACTCTTACACTGCTCCAGCTAAGCAGTGAACGGTGTGAGAAATGGCAGCACTTAGGGGCAAGGGGAGATGGTTCTTCATGTCACTGATAAATCTAGAACCAAAAGTAACTCTGAAAGCATTATGAGCTCCCAAGTCAGAAGAGCAGCCTCATAAGTCAAGAGTATTTGTATTAAGTGAGAGTAATGTTCAAGACCTAGAGCCACTGTGATTTTCACCTAGAAGTCTGTTTTAATTTCTCTGTAAAAAACATTCAGCCTCCCAATGCAACAGGCATCATAGATAAGCATGCACTAAAACAGTTAAGTAGAAATAATAGAAAACTGCAGAGTATGTAGTTTCCAATGAGAAATGAAACTACTCTATTAGACTATCAGTTTTGTCAAAAGTGTCACAATATAATCTAAATTTAAATATCAGTAGTATCTAAACATACATATTATTTGTGTAACGTGTCATTATCAAAGCAATGTTTGATGGAGTGTTTTTTTCAAGCAAATGAAAGGCAAACCTGTTGCACAACAGGGGGAATTTTTAAGAGCTCTTCCTCCAGACCAGTTCTAGTTAAAACACTTCCTCATTCTGTTATACTGAGGAATATATTTATACATGGAGCATCTTTCATCTTGTCATTAGAGTATGACATTTGTAAAATTCAGTTCATATGACTCTAAGGAAAAAAAACATTCTCAGATTTGCAGAACAGAGTTTCCTTAAACTAAAAAGGCTTGAGTGAAAACTGCATGCAAACATCTGGTCAGGAGATTTATTCCCCTTGCCTTTTTGCTGATTGTAGCTGGATAGGGAAACAACTGCTTCCACATCTACAAGGAAATAGAGTATGGAACTGTGCTCCTCATGGAATTTTAGGACAAATACATTTAGCACTTAAGTGGAAAACTTTCTTGTCTCTTATTTCCTCAAATCACAGAATTATTGCAAGTTGTGTCATAAGAAGTCAACTCACTTCCTCCTCATACAGATACCACCATGATACTGCTTGTCCACTCCAGTACAGTTAATAACTACAAGTGAAAAGTGTTGTCTTCTTTATGAAGCATTTAATTCCCATTTTACAGATCAGTACAACTAAGGCACAAAGCAGTTCTGGTATTTCCTCATGGTAACCATGGAGGCCAATGGCAGAAACAAGAACAGCTGCCACACTTCCCCAATGCCTAGATAAAGACACTAGACTGTTTTAAACTTTAAACACCAAAAAACACCTTGCAGGCAGCACAAACAGGAAAAAATTCACAGCTCAGAAAGAAGGTCCTCAGGATATAACATGAGCTTATGTAAAACTGGTGTTTCTGCATTCTGTGCCCTTTCCATCTAGAACTTACTCAAAGGCATGAGGCCAGTGCATGAGGTACAGGTCCAGGTAATCCAGTTTCATATCTCCAAGTGTTTTCCTCAGTGCTGGCTCTACATCTTCTGGGTGGTGCTTGGTATTCCAGAGCTTTGATGTTACAAACAGGTCCTCCCTTTTAATAATCTTTAAGAAAGGAAGGAGAACATAATATACTGGAGCAAGTTCAGAAAGAGAATTGCAACAATTCCTCAGTTAGTTTTAAAACAAAGAGAACAACTGAACTGTTGTGGTTTGTTATTGTTTTTGTTTTTTTTTTACAAAGGTAACACATGGAACCTACAAATTAAACCTTTCAAATATACACTGGATGGAGAAGAGCCAGAGAAATACACAGTGGCAAGTCCTAAAGTGTATCAAAGGCTTTAGCAATTTATTAGAAGTTTTGAAAAATAAAACATTCCTTTCCACATACACATTCTCCCAAACCTTCCAATTCAAGGGTTAAAACCATTACTAAGCATGATGTGGCCAAAAGAAAGATTAGTCAGCTTATTCATATGTAAATTTTGAAATTTCTATTTAACAATTCACATATTCCAGGCCAAACCTACTAATTTACTTTATTCATCACATGCCATAAACCAAGATTGCTTCTTGTGAAAAGAGTGTGGGAAAATAAGCAGAAGATTCCCCAAACCTCAGCATTTGAGTTTCTAGGGTGTGGAAGGAATACACTAAGAACTGAGAGCCCTTTACCCTGTGTTGGAAGGGTAAGAACCAGAAATAAAATAGTGGAGAACTGGTTAACTAGAAAGTATAAAACACAAAATCGAGATCACATTGGGCAAACTGAAGCACAGAGTTTCATCAGAAAGGATGCTTCTCACTGTCTCATGTCCGACAAAACTTCACTCAAGTCTGTATTTTGAAGAACTTGGAATAATTAACTCATTAGTTTCTCTCCTCCAACCATTCAATTATTTCTGTGTTTCACACAAGGGTGTGTTGTGTTTAAAAGGAATATATTTTAGAATTCTTTAAAAAATAATTACAATTTAAATTACAGTTCTAAGTTAGCTAGCTAATGTGAACTGAACAAAAGGCCTATGATTCCCTTTGTTAATTATCACTGTCTAGTAGGGAGGAATCCCTGGGGCAAGCTGAAAACAGCCTCTCTCAAGCACATCACATAACAAAGAAACTGCCCTAAAGCCAAGGCAAGAGCAGCAGGAAAGCAAGAACATGAAAACTTCCTTTCCATGGGCTGGGAGGCTGTACAGTTTATCCTTTTGGCCCCTTTAGGGAATAAATTTAGGATTTCACCTCAGGTCATACATAGGAATGCCTGACACATTACATTTTACTTAGGCCTCAGACTCTCAGGTGCAGACTCTGGAGCCACAGTTATGAACCTTTCACATGCAATCACTGTTTAAAAAAATTTTTAAATTCACCACACATACTCACTGATATTTTATCTTTGACCAAAAAACCTAGAGTTGATATTTTATCATTAACCAAAAAACTAAATTTGCTGTGGCTATCCACCATTGCATGCTAGAATGGAAAGGCAGAGTAACTTTTCATATAAATCATGACAAATATTTCACATTATAACTACTGATTCTGGGAACCCTGAAGAATCCGAATTGGGATACTTTATAAGGGAAAAAGGGGCAGGAAGGGTCAAAAAACCACCACCAACAACAAAGGCATTTTCTGCAGCTTCCATCCAAATATCCCTGACAATCTTTCCTCCTCATGACAGCCAGGAGGGTTCTAGGAGCAGAGAAAGCCCTCTTTCATGCCTTCTCCTGATAAATAGCGAACAGCTGGGGTAGACCAGCAGGAAAATCCATAAATGGTGACTTCACAGGTGACAGCTGTGGGTTTTGGCACAGCAGAGTGAGGACAGTTGTGTGTTTGTACCTTGCTGGGCCCAACGCACTCCTGGAAGGCCTCCCCGATCTCGGCCTCGTTGCTGTAGGCGGCCGCGCAGTCGATGTGGCGATAGCCCACGCTGAGGGCCTGTCTCACTGCCTCCTTCACCTGCAACCACAGACACACTGCCATGCAGCCTCTGAAAAGGGATGTGGCACTGGGGAAAAGGTTCAAAAACGCTAAGAGACTTAGTGAGGAACACCCCCCCAAAAAAAACACATAAGGTCATGAGATTCGAACAGGAGGATCTGGAATCTCTGTGACACAGTCCTTGGGGGGAAGAGCAAACTGCTGGCTGACATTCCAAGAGGAATGAGAAAATGGATCATGCACACAGGGCTATCATGCAAGAATGCACCAGACAGAACAAATCCCTACTTTTCGCTACAGTTTTCTTAAACATAAAATGAGCTATAAGAAGCAGTTTTCTAATAAGTCATGGCTTAGGAAGACAACTTTTCTGACCCAGGTGTCAAAACAACATCAGTTAAACCTGGAATATATTTCCTCTTGCTGAGTGAAGAAAGAGCCTGGCTTTTAACTCCAGAATACGCACAGTTTGGGTTTGGTTCAGCCACTCACACTTAATTACCAAGACAATGCTCTTTTATGGAACAGTTTTCTTTCTTGTTTCATGATTGCACAACAGTGAAAGTCATACTGCTGGGATACTCCTGATGATGGTCACAACTTTACATTTTGCTTTCAACGTTGCTGACAATGAAGGTGTTGCCAACAGCAACACAACCCTCGCTCCATAAAATCACTCAACAGCCAGAATGGTTTTTGGTAACCACAGGACTTTATTTCAAATCTGTATCTGCTTTTGGAAGCTCTACTGAAGTATAAGCACCAAACATCTTCATATCTGGGCTTCAGACATGGAGCAAGCCTAAAAACCAGATGGAATCACAGAACGGCATCTTTGAATGAGGAGCTTTTGAATAAAGATTTTTCATAAACGACTGTGCAAGAATGAAGAATTACTACAATTGCCAGTGTAGTCATCACCTCCCATTAGGCTGATGACATTTAGCAAAATCTGTTTCATTTAACTTCCAGTGGACACATTCTCTCTTACATCTGTCCTTCTGAAGTACTACAGAAAGAATAATTCACCCCATCATCTGCACTGGGATTGCTATACGCTGCCCTTCTGAGACTGGTCTCTCAAGACTGGCAGACTGTAAATTAATCTGTGTATAAGGCTTGACGCAACAGGGCCACAAATGTTAAGTGAGATCACACCTCTCTTGTCATGGGATTAAAACATAAGTCCACAAAGGCTAGAGGGAAATTGATATCTTTCAACTTAATCAAAGTACCAGCACTTTCAAATTTAAAGCTGACAAAATTCGTAATACCAAGCAAAGGCATGTACAGTCTTGCTTTCAGATGCTACAAAAAGGCAGCAGGGAATCAAAGGTGAGAAGATCTCCTACTGGTGGATTTCAGTTGTTTTTCTAGTCAAGAAGTGCAGTAAAAGCAGACACAGGATATTCTGACTACATTCTTTGGCATTTTGAGAGGAAAACTGGAAGGCAGCTCAGTTTCCCTTAGCCAGGATGACAAAGCACTTCTATTACAGCAATGAACTTTTCCTTTCTCTAGCAGGATGGGGCTTACAGTCCTTGTTTCACCCAACAAAGACATTTCTCAGGTCACTACAAAATCAAGGGCAGGGTAATTCTGAACTCTCTCGAGACATAGTAAAGGCTTTTAAGACTCAACATCTATCCTCCAAAAAGATGAGAGCTGTGGAGAAGCACAGGAAAACAGCAAGGTTTTATGTCTGGAATCCCCTTTTTCCTGGATCAGATTAATACTTTTTTTAATCAAACAGGCACAAAGTTTACCACAAATGAAAGTAGGCACCACACAGAAAGCCAAAGATGTCTCTACAAAGTAATCAACAACAGGCTGTATTTCTTTATCAGCATATTTTGAGAAATTTCTAGCACTGAAGAACTGGCACTGGTCATTTAAATAACGTTTGTATCTGAGGAAAAAATCTGTATTTGTGTAAGCTACTCCCAGCCTACTAAGACATTCCAATGTGAACTGAGAGCTCCTGTTTCACACAAAGGCAACCAAGAGGAAGGAAATGTGCAAAAAAACCCGGCATTTTGGAGGAGAAAATAATAACATATAGACGTAAGTTTAAGTAAAGTACTTTTTTTAAACAGGAAATTTTGTGTTTTTGAAATCAACTTCAGACAGGTATATGCATTTCATGCTAGGGGACAGAAAAAAAACCACAACAGAAACAGCTGAAGATTCATATGCCTTTGGATATTTGTTGTTGTGAAGTAAAAATAGCTAAAGGACCCTCCAAACTTTCCATATATTCTTTAGTTTAGCCTGTCAATACTGCTATGAAAGGAGCAATTGGTGAGTTTACTTTGCATTAGGCAAGTTGAGTCACACAGCTCGAGTGTGACTCACCAATGCATCCCCATAGAATGAAAAAGTTGGGTCTAACTAAAAGTAGGTCTGAAAGGATCTTGAGACATCTTCCAGTCTGCCCTCATGGCCCACTGCTGGGCAGAGTAAATCCAGACCACTCCTACACACATTTGTCATAGCTCTTCTTGTGACAGGCAGTGTATTCCAATGCTTTGAAATCTTCATGCTCAGAGTCTTTTAGATGACTCACAAAGATGGCCCTGATGCCACATCCCATCCCCCCAGACATGAAATCCACAGCCACCTTTATACTTCCAGGCAACACAGAGTTCAAATGACCCAAGAGCCTCTCCTGCACTGCCCCAAGCCATTGGGAAGAGATTTGCACTCTAATAGTTCAATACTTCTGGGAAAGAAAAGGCTCTGACCAGCCTCCCCTGCTTCCTGCAAAGTTGACACATTTTAGCAGTCCAAGTACTTTTGCTGACAGGAAATAGGAAAAAAACAGATAATCGGTGCACGTGATGTTCAGATGCACTATGACCAGAACCCAAGAGTTCCTATATCACAGTTTCTAAATATTGCAGTAAAATTTGCTGAAAATGAACACACACCACCAGAAAAATAATGCCAATTTAAGAGATGGTGTTCCATAAAATAAAGAGGTTTGCCTCTTATCCTTCAAATGTCGAATTTAAGTCCCTTCCTTAACAGCAGTGAATTTTTTGTGCTTGTAACCAGGATTTTCAATACTATCTAACAAACTTCAAGAACTAAACATTCTCCCCTGAAGCTGCAATCCTGTCACAAGACACCCTGTCTGACTGGTTTTCTGAGGTGCACTTCTCCTCTTCAGCTTTTCCAAGGTTTCACACAGAAAAACTTCCTCAAGCCCTGTGTCTCCCTCTCCCATAGAACCAGCCTCTGCCACTGCAGGTTAAGCTGCTCATCAGGTTGAAAGCGTGGCTCACTTGAGAGAACAAAGCATTAAAGGATTACAGATAATCCAGCTGCAAAATCAAAACGCTACGCTACTGATATTCTTGATGCTCCTGTTTGAACAGATTTCTCTTTGAACTCATTCATGCTGCTAGTTCATAAACCTCTGTACTGTGCTCCCTTCCATTCAACAGCCCTCCATCATATTCCTATGGAAACATGCAAAACAAATTTCTCTTCTAGTATTTGATCATGTAAAACACAAAACATCCTATTATTTTATAGTGTCAATCCTATAGTCTTTCAAAATGGAATTAGATTCAATTATTTCCCCCCTATTAAAATCTATGAAACTGAGACTGCAATGACACCTTGTACAGGACTGCTAAGATCTGTCTACAAGGTTGAGGCTTGTTTACAATCAGGAACAATAACAGCAATAATAAAGAAATTACTCAAGCTTGGCAATGGAAAGAATGACAATGTACAAAATATTTACCCGAAATAATTTAAAAGCCATCCATTCCCACACTTGCTTCTAATGCAGCCCTTGAACAAAAGAGCTTTTGATAAATAGCCTCTACTTGGTAAACAGCTAAACCAAATTTAATCAATGATAATTCTTCTGCTTCTCTGGGTTTTTGGCCCCATGTCTTTAATTCATAATAGTTATTATCTCTGAACTACATCATGTCCTTCTAAAGGTAAACCATCTGGACACTGCCAAATTGCTGCTATGCCCCTGAATTTTCAAAAGTGATAAGCAGAAATTCATTTATTCCACAGGAATAGCATCAACTTCTGTTATGCTGGCCCTTTGCACTGTACTTCGTGATTTTGCCTTCAATACATTCTACAAGTAAGCCTTTGAAGACAGCAGGTATTCCAAATAAGTCTTTCCCAATGACTTCCAAGGATACCCAGAGAAAATGGCTGGATCCTGTGGGGTTCAGCTGTCAGCAGCACTGCTGATTATGGCAAAATCTAAAAGTGAATTAGGTTTAAATTATGCACAAACAGGATTTGTCCTGGCTCCTTTCTAAGGCCACACGTTTCTCAGAACAATTCGTTCAGAGAATAAACAACACATTCATATTTTATTTGATTAGTTTCAGACATTTGCTTTAGACAATGCACTTTTAACTGCTTTGAGTGCACAGAAATTCATCCATTAAGTTTGTGCATGTTAATAAAATTAATTCAGCTGTCATTTGATGTTTTAAGTGGCAAAGCTGTACATTCACCCTTTTCCTCATTTAAGAGGTTGACTGAGCTCTCACACCAAATCAGCTTCCACATTAGTACAACCTCTATTCCCAACAGATCCACTGTCCTGACAGTTGTTTGGACAGGCAAACCCACAGTAAAATGGCTCTGAATAGATTTAATTTTTTTGCTTGTTTCCCACTTTTTCCTCTAGCTGGCATGGGAGAATAGCACGTCTTGAGAAGGGTTTTAACTTTTCCTCTCAGTCATGAGCACAATGTCATCCAAAATACTCCAAAAACCATCATGAAGCTCACATAAGAGTAGCAGTGAGACATCCATTTACTTCACAGACATGCAGGGGTGTGCATAATCCAAAGAAGCTGTGGTTGCCCCATCCCTGGAAATGTTCAAGGCCAGGGTGGATTGACCTCTGAGCAATCTGGCTGAGTGGAAGGGTGACCCTGCCCACAGCAGGGAATTGGAACTAGATGGTCTTTAAGGTCTCTTCCAACCCAAACCATTCTGTGATTCCACCATTCTTTGAATACCAGCTAGGAATTCCACCAAGCAGTGGACACTGACTCTCACAGGAAATACATGCAATTTCTTCCCCCAGAAATGTATCTTTTAACTAAATGAAAGAGATATGAAAAGACAAAGGAGAGAAGCATCACAATAGCAAGCACACCACAGAGCACGCAAACATTCCCACAGACTGTTTGCAGTACCAGACTGTTTGTAGTAACACACAGAATTGTTTCCAAGTGTGGTGTTTGCCAATTCACTGCACTCAGAAGCAGAGTGAATGTCCAATGATACATGAGTTGTCTTGTTCGAAATGCAGGCTGATCCAAGCAAGTTCTTTGTTTTCCTGCTAACCATTGGCTGGGCTGCTGGAACAGGACCTTTTACAAGAACAACTTGAGTTTCTGCCTCCCTAAATAATGTTTTCTGCTGAGTCATCAGCCGAAGCCAGAGGGGTGTCTGGTCAGACTGGAAGCCTGAGGACCAGTGGAAGAGTCTGGCACCATATTATAGAAACAGCATTCACTGGTCTCTTTCTGGGTTTTTGTCCCAGAGCACCACTGCCTGAGGGTTAACAAGTCTAAAGGGATCTTCCTTTCTGGAGGGATCTGCTGTCTTTGTGCCTTAAGGCCTTAGTCATGCAAACACACACACACACACACACACACACACACACAGACTTCAGGGGACTCAAGACTAGAACAACTCATGCAAAGGATCCAGGCCTCAGATCTGGGATCTTAAAAAAAAAAAAGTGCAAAAACACACACCCTAGTTGAGAGCCCAATATCTTATTGTTCCCTGCTTACTTGGCCACGGTCACTTTTCCAAGTTCCCAGTCCCACGAGAGGCATCTTCTGCCCAGTGTGGAGTGTAACGAAGTCGCTTGTTGCAGGCATTTTTGCCTAGAGAATAAAAAGAACAAACAGTTTTACAGCAATTCCTTAAGTTGCAATAATTTACCTGGCAAAGTTTTTTTTTAATCAAAAACGAAGGGCTTACAGTGTCCCAACAGCCTCGCAATTATGTTTCTGATCAAACAGTTAAAAAGAAACTGCATTCAGGATGAGTTCCAAAGCTAGTTAGATGATTTCAGTTATTTCCCAAGCTCTACTGCATCCAAAATTATTAATGTAATTTGTTTAAAAAAACAACAACAAACACAACCAAGAGTGGAAGAATGCAATGTTAGTTGAATAGCTGACCATGTAGGAGGAATGGATGTTTCCAAAGTAGAGCATTCACACAGCATAGTATCCCAAAATAGGTCTGCCTTCTCAGTGTTGTAATTCCCCTCACTGAATTAGGTCCCAGGTGATGGATGTGTTCACACAGAGTTTATGTTTTCAATTTCTTGCTTTCAATATGTTTGCAATTTCAAGCCAAACTTTCGTAGATTTAACAGCAGACACCAAACAGCACACTTGTTTTTCAGAGAGACATAAAAAGCAGTTGGGGTGCTCCTGACCTGAAGGCCACTGTACACCAAGGAGCTGGGGATCCCTGTAACAGTTAACCTGAGTAGGTCCAGGCTCATCTTGTTCTGCACTGCATGCACAGCCTTGTGCTGCAGGATGCACAGGCTGCAGGATAAGCTCAGCAGTGATCTGTAACAGGGGAGTCTGAAGGCAGCTCACACTTTGTACCTGCAATTATGCCACCTATGCGTCCTTGCCTTTACCCAAAAAAGCAGAAGTTCTCCTGCCAACATCCTTTCTCTTTGACAGCAGAAATGACAACAGAGATGCTTTCTTGTAAAAGCATCCCTAGCAGTTCAAATGACCAAAACAGGGTATCCCCTGCTATGGACAGGGTCTGCACACTGTGCTGTGTGAGGTCTGCTCAGTGCTGCACAACTTGGGGCTCCCAGCACCTGAAGAGATGCACAATTATCAACACTGTCCTCTTTCTTTAAAGGATTAGCTCTAAAAAACAGCATTGGAGATAATACCTTAGAGTCAGTGCCTTTCTTATCAGGATTATAATGGGCCAGCACCTCCTGGTACAAGACAATCATCACACTGAACTAACAGCCCTGGATTTGCACTGAGCTAAGTCCAGCTATTGGTGCTGAAGACAATTACTGGTGAACCAAACTGCAGGTGTACATCTGTTTTATTCGGGTAGGAGGTCAGAGAAGGCAGGATGACAGTGCCAATAGTATTCTCTTCTACTCAGAGCTTGCATAGCCATTTTGTAGCCAGCTTCACGCAAGTGAGTGCTGTTTACCTGTATTTAGTTGCCTAAATAAAGACATCTTTTTACATCACACAACACAACTAAAATTCAGGCTTTTTTATTCACTTTGGCCTATAATATAAATAAGATATCAACCATATGCTTTACACAACAATATTATGCAATCATCTTAAAGGTAAGAGTTCAGCCCAGAAGACAAGGTACATGTTTAATCAATAACTAGCATCAGCACATTTTTAAAGGACCATCTTGCTTCATGGAGCAATGTAGAGAGATTTGAACTATAGCCTCTGAAAGACTAGAACACATCAGAATGGTAGACCGTGGAAAAAATACGTTAATTAATACTTTCCACTCAGATTCTTCCCTAAAATAGGGGATTTAGGAGAATCATATTTATGATGCTAGCCATAATTAGTCAGTTCATTAAAAATCTGGAAACCTCTTCTTAGAATGGCAGAGACAAAAACAAACATAAAAGCAAACTAATTCTGGATAAGTAAGATGTGGTTATGGCTTCATATCACCAACCTACTGCCACATAAAACAATTACAGCTCAGAGTAATTCAACGACAGTGTAAGGCTGGGAGGATGCATGAATAACCAGAGCAATGTAAACCACCCCTGCTCATCAACCCACAGCTACAACTCATTTTTAACCTAAAGCAAGGAGTCTTCCAGCAGTAAAACACCCATAGCTCTGCACTCATTAATATGCATAGATATGCAAAAAGGTACATATTAGCAATATTCAAGGCGCTGCTACTGAGCCACTTCTGCCACACAGATCGGAGTAACCCCTCTGCATTTTGGCTCCCCCAGCGGGGCTGAGGGCGCCCACCAGTCCCTTATCGGGGCGGGGCAGGGCGGGCCCGCCCGGCGCGGGGGGCGAAAATGCAGAGGGGTTACTCCGATCTGTGTGGCAGAAGTGGCTCAGT
>JAHLSL010000008.1:9081520-9100678 GCA_025920805.1 Petroica traversi
GAGCTGCTGCCGCTGCTGCGTGTGCGGGACCGCGTCAGCGCTCCGAGTGAGTGTGCAGGGCCGCGGGGGTGCTGGGGGCTTTGCACGCTGCTTTGCACGCTGCTTCTCCTGTTTTTCTAGATTTGATTTTTATGGGGTTTTTTTTTTGTTGTCGTTTTGGGTGGGTTTTTTGTTCGCTTCCCCCCTCTGCGCAGATGCGCCCTTGAGCGAGGCGCGCAGGGCGAGCCCTTCTCCCCGCGTCCCGCTCCCGAAGGGTCGCGCTGCGATCGAGCTGCGGCTGCCGCCTGCTCCCCGTGTGCAGTTCTCCCTGGTTTGTGGTTTTTTTGGCGGGGAGAGCGGGCAGATAAGCCCCCCCAGCGCTCCGGCCTTATCAGCGCTGCGCGGGGAGGAGCCGCGGGGAAGGCCCGCGGGGAGAGAGCGCCGGGAGCCGAGCGGCCCCTTCCCCCGGGAGAGAGGCGGCATCTCGCCTCTGAGCCTAAAAAATCCCCAAACCCGAGGCTGGATGCGGCTCGGGGATGTGCAGGGGGCGGGTGCCCCTGTCCCCGAGCGGTGCAGCCGCGGCCTGGGCGAGGGAAAGGCTCGGGGGTCGCCTCGGAGCCCCGTGGGCTCCACGCGTGCCGCGCTCCGTGCGAGATCCCCGCGGTTCGGAATCGCGCTGCGGTGCCTGACCGCATTCTTGTGAGTCTGAAGGTGGCTGGTGGTGTGTTTTGAGACGGCCTTTCGCTTTTGTTCAGGGCACCCTAAAGGTATGAAATCACTCGTTCGGGAGAGCAGGCCTGGCCTATTATAATTGCAGTTTGAAGGTAATTGAGGCTGTCTGCGGCTGTGAGCAACAAAGAGATACTCTGGCCGGATTTGAGTGTGTTTGATTTACGGTGCTCATTCTGCTTTCCTCCAGAATGAAAGGAAGTAACAATGGTTCTGTGGTCTGCTCCTCTGCGGGTTAGGAAATGCTGTGGCTAAAAATCCAGGCAAAATACGCGCTGACCCCGCACGGAAAAGCAGAAGGGTTGGCGGGTCACAGATGCTGCTCTGAGGAAAGAACATGGTTCTCTTGCGGTGTGAGGTCTCCTGCCAATATGAAAAGATTTTAATGCTACCAGAGAAAGGGACAATGACTTGTAGTTTAGAAAGGGGAAGTATCAAAGTGCAGTCTGACCTTGAATACCTAGTGAGATACTCCAGAGGATTGCTGATGGAACAAATATAGAAGGACTGGCATAGTACTGAGCAAAAGGATGACCTTGAGCTTGGGTAACAGAAAATAATGTAATTCAGTGATAAAAATGTAGGGTCATGCACTCCAGGCCGAGCAGCTCTTACAAGATAAAACTCAGCAGTTGGAGGCATCTCAAATAAAAACTGTGCAATGGTTGTTCCCCCATCCCTCTTGCAGAATTGCACTTTGAGAACCATGGTTGCATTTGTGAGTACAGGATTCTCAATGTCCTCCTGCCAGGCTGCTTCAGTGCATCCTTCAAATGCTCTCTAGTTCTGGCCCCCACACTCTTTCCCAGTCTGCTGCAGTTAAAGAGTAAAAACCCTTGGATGAACATGGGGATAAGAAGCTTTGTTGCACAAGGCAGTTAGAAATACTGAATGTGTGGGCGCTTCTCAAAATGAAAACTGAGAGTCAAATCGTTATTGTCAGGGTTTGCAAGAGAAACTTTCAAAAGCAAAACCGGTGCTGAAAAGGCCAGGTGTGGGTTCAAAACTAAATGTTTGACTTGTGGGCTAGTTCTCCAGGAAAAAAGTGGCTGGCAAGGAGGAAGGAGCTAAGAAATGAGGTACTCTCAACCTTTCTTAGAACGGACTTGGTGCCCTGCAGGCACAACTTGGAACAATCCTTGGCTCTTGGCTTTCCTTAGCAACATGAGACTCACGCTAACCTTTGAGGTGTTTTTTTATCTCCGAGGCAGCCAGTGCTGCGGTGAGTAGAATGAAGTGAAATAACTTCGAAGAGTATTTTGTCATCTGCAGAAATTAGGTTTGTAGAGTTGTCTGTTTGAAAGATAATGTTCTGGAAGTCTAAAGTACTGTACTGCATTCCCAGGCTGAGCAAAAAAAACTGCACAGGGAATATTACAGATGACAAACTTCTGGGGCAGACAGCCAGAAGTGGAGTTCTCTTGTCCTTGTGTACCCTTTTATTATTTTTTCAATAAACTTAAAGGGAAAACAACCTGGCTGTACTGATTTAGAGTTGGTGAAATTGTAATTAACATAGAATGTGATTTCCACATATACCATGAGTCCTTCTGGTTCCAAATAAAAAAGGGTTGAATTGTCCAAAGGGTTAAAGTCTAGCTATGCAGAGCAGTGTTCCCTGGGGATTAACAGAAATTGTTTTCCTTTAGAATCAACAGGAAGATCAAGTCTGAGGTCTTAAATTCCCTTGTAAAATTGGACAAGGTTCTTCTCATTGAAAAGTTTAAAAAACAAACTTTCCATGTCACCACCTTGTGGAATGGGATGGTTTCCTGAGTACTAGTAAAGCTCTAGGCTAGTCCTTCTCCAGACTCTGAGCTGTTAGTGGTTAGATAACCATTATTATATCTTCAGGAGGCCATGAGCCATACATTTTGAAGTGCTGGCAATCTCTATAGTGGCTCAACTACCCAACTTACAAGACTCATTTAACACTTAAGCTTTGTTGCAAGATCAAGTGCTGATAAACTCTTTGGTGTTTAGTCTAGATTGATAAGATGCTTTGAATAAATCCCTTCCAGGTGCAAATGTACTGCCATCTAAACTGTATTGGTGTTAACTCCTGTCTAGGCTAAATCAAGATGTCTTCAGGAAAGGCTTTCATTGGCAAACCAGCCCCTGACTTTACTGCCACGGCTGTAATGCCAGATGGGCAGTTCAAAGACATCAAACTCTCTGACTACAAGGGTAAGTTCATGTGCTTCTCTAGTTACACAATAGTCTGGCCATAGGAGGGACTGGAGGGTATCTGAAGATACATCTTGATTTGGTTTTGAAATAATAGTGACCACTTGGCAGTGATCTGAAGATCAGAACTTGTGCAGTGGTGGCTGCAGTATGCTTAGAGGGATGTCAGCAGCATGGCTGAATGTCCCAGCTGTGATAACTGTTACCAGTGAGCATAAAACTCCTCTCAGCTGTTACCTTGCACCAGGCTCATTGTGCTGTATGGTACTGACACTGGTGGAACATTTCCAGGCTGTGGAACAGCATCATCTTCTGTCCCATCTTTGTCAATGGAAAGCAAATTCTTTCATGTAACCAACAAAGTCCTTTTCTCTAGAGTGCTGGCAATATGTTGGCTTTGCCAAAAAAAACTTGACTAAAAGCAAAGGGAAAAGCCTGAAGTAATCAAGTGCTCATATTGATGGCTTTAGAAGTAGGTTTCAATGATGCTGCAGGCTGCATGAGGGTGATGAGTAGGTACAGACTACTCACCCACTCAGCTAAAATGTCTCCTTGGCTGGTAGCCTTTCACATCTGTGCCTTTTTTCTGTTAGGGGTCAGCCATGGTGTCTTCTAGTGCAGCACACCCAGAGCTGTACTTGGGGCAGGCCTATGGAAGTAGACCCAGGAGGCAGCAATTCTGTCAAATTTGACAGTCTAGGTTTGGGGACTTCAGTTGGATGGGGTTTTAAGGTTGTTGTTTGAGTTTTTTCTGGTGTTTTGGTGGGTGTTTATTTTTTCTTAAAAAATCCTAACAGATTTACTGCTTTTCTAGGAAAATATGTTGTGTTCTTCTTCTACCCCCTGGACTTCACTTTTGTGTGTCCAACTGAAATCATTGCCTACAGTGACAGAGCTGATGAATTCAAGAAAATCAACTGTGAAGTAATTGGAGCTTCTGTTGACTCTCACTTCTGTCACCTTGCCTGGTAAGATTCAGCCTTTTAACCAACAGACTTGCAGTTCTTGCAGGAGATGAGTCCTGTGTGTATTCAAAGGCACTTGGTAAAGTGTTGGTAGTGCCAGGTGCTTCTGAACAGAACTGAGCATACTGGGCATCAGTCCTTTTGCTACCTCATGGCAGATTGAGTATGATATTGCAGAAAGGATCAGCTTCTGTTGTACCTTGAGCCTTTAACATGTAAATTTCTTTCTTTCAGGGTCAACACTCCTAAGAAACAAGGGGGTCTGGGCACTATGAAGATCCCCCTGGTTTCTGACACAAAGCGTGCCATTGCCAAAGAGTACGGGGTGCTGAAGGAGGATGAGGGTATTGCATACAGGTAATGTGCCAGAGGTAAAGAGCTGATAAAGCTGTGTTGCAATCCATGGGCACGTCAGCTGAGCATAGAGCTTGTGTACACTCAGACTCCTGCAGCCAGCTAAAGCTATTGACTGTTCTAGGTGTGAACTCCTGCAAGCTCTCAGACCCTCCTGCAAGGGGAGATGCTCCTTGGTTCTCTATGGTGCTTAGGCTTCCTGTGCTTTTAAGTTAAATTCTGCTTGCCTTTAACTGCCTCCTGCACAGTCTCATGCAGCTGAGCTGCAAACATTGGTAATGCAAGATCTACATATTCATGAAAGTAATTACAGGTATTTAGTCTTGTGATCAAGGTACAGATTAATTAAACCCCAAGTCTTTAGCCAACTGTTCATAAAAGTTGGCAAGGGAGCTGAACTTCTGAACATCTTAACCTGATTTGGAGGACTGATGAGCTGTTCTGTGTTGTTGTTTTGAGAACAGTGTGTAGTGAGGCTTTTTTAATGTGAGCATGTCTCTCCTTGAATTTGTTTTTTCCATGGGTTTCTTTTTTTTTTCCTACTAGTATCTTCTTTAAATAGGTAGCATTTCTTTCTTGTATCAGTGCTTTGACTTGCCTTCTGTCCCTCCTGGTTCCTGATGGGCTTTCAGCTGCTACTATTTCATTGCTGTGCAAGCACCAAGGTGTTGGTTTCTAGGAGGGGGTCACAGTAATACCAGATGGAATGGTGCCATAATCAATACTGAACCTGAGGTTTTGTAACTCATGTCAGTCTTTCCTTTCAAAAGCTCTGCTTAACTTCAGGGCTGATTTTTGTTTGTTTTAGGGGTCTGTTCATAATTGATGACAAGGGGATCTTGAGGCAGATTACAATCAATGATCTTCCTGTTGGCCGTTCTGTTGATGAAACCCTCAGACTTGTCCAGGCCTTCCAGTTTACAGATAAACATGGAGAAGGTAAGAGTGCTTTTCAATTAAATGTTTTCTCTAACGAACAGTATAAACTAGGCAAGTTAAATGAAGGGTTACTGAAAGGTAGTCAGTAGATGTATCAGTCTATACACAGCAGGTAATTGTGCTTGTTGCAGTGCAGCTGATTCTGTAAATCTGATTGTTGAAGTGGAATAGGATAATGCTTTATCCTATTCCAATTAATTGTCCATTGAGTACTTGCTCATGTTGAGATTTCCATTAAATCAATTTAGTGATGGATGTCTTGTCCAGCACACAGCACTTGTCTCTTCCTATTAGACACAGAAAATACTTGAGACAAAAATTAAGAGCATGTAACAAGCTATCCTGCAAGGGTAAGCTTGGTTTAGATTCTGCTCTCAGATTTGGTAGGTTGAGACCATCAGTACTAATGTAGTGTTTTATGCAGCCTGTTAGACAAATAACTTAAATTCCCAGAAAGTCTACTGGTCTTTCTGTCAATCTGTAGTGAGGGTAAAATAGATGAGAGTGTCTGTCCCCTTAGTTCAGGAGTAATAAAGTGTTTGAGACTGGCAGCTTTTCTGCAGGAGTGAAAGAAAAAAAAAGGCACTGCAGGTAAAAAGTTAGAACCAAGTAATGGAAACTCAGAATTGCTATGCAGTTGTTAGGAGTCTCCAGGTGTCACTAACTAATGACATGTTGCTGCTGATCATACTTGATGTGCTTCTGAAGTGGTAAATCAAGGGCAGGTTTTATTTTAATAAGCTTCTCTTGTGACTGTGGCATATGAACATATGTCATGTGAGGAGATGTCCCAAACATTTGGTGATGGAGCAGTCACATGTCATGCAAATAAAGTTTACTGTGCCTTTGAGTAGTCAAAACCTGGCAAAAGGCTTTCCTTCAGGACTGCAGTCACATCTAATCCAGGACAGACCAGAGTAAGATGGGTAGCAGCACTCAGAAGCTGAGCAAGCTGTGGCTAAAATTGCCAGTCCTGAGTGGGGCAAGCATCCAGCATTCCATGGCTGTAAAGAAGGAACACTGTTCAAAAAATGCTGCTCAGGAGCTGCTGCAAGTTTGAAACCATGGAACCTCTGCATCATGGTGGCTTTTTGATAGCCATGTAGGGGAACCAGTGACAGTTTAACGCTTTTTCCCCTGCCCCATTCAGCTGGAGCCCTGGACCAGGGTGGATTAAAGATAAGGGCAATACAGCCTTGCCTGGATCCAAGGAGATAACTGTAGTATGGTGTTAGAGCCTTTCTGACCTGGGCTGCTGAAGATGGTGTTACCTTTGCTGTCAGGCTTCCCAGAGCTTTTAAGGGAGAAGTGCTTGTGGAGAGGATCTAGTGTTGCTTGGGCAGACACCTGATTCCTTGGGTCTTACTGCCCAGTAAACAAACAGAATCAAGCAAAACAGAGCATAATGTGACACTGAATGCGCTGTCTGTTTGTTGCAGAGATGTGTACATGTTCTGAGTTGTTACTTTGCTATTATGTTGTGTAAAACACGTTCTGCAGGAGCAGCTGGTAAGACTTAAACGTTCTTATCATTTCAGTGTGCCCAGCTGGCTGGAAGCCTGGGAGTGACACAATCAAGCCTGATGTTCAGAAAAGTAAAGAGTATTTCGCCAAGCAGAAATAAACATTCAGCCTGAGTGGAAACTAGTATGCCTTACATAAAAAGCAAGTATCAGTTACTGAACTTGGATTAAGTCATTGCATCTGAGTCAAGGGATCATGTTGTAGTTATAAACAGTAACTTTTTTACTTGAAGGAAAGTTTGTCCTGTTGACAGTACCTTCATAGCAAATCCTAACGATCAGTATCTGTACATCAAGCCCTGTTGACCTTAGTGACAATGCCGTGTCTGTGGTTAGCCATGTGTTACATAGAGCAGTGGTATCCTTTTGTAACTCTATTAAACTTGTGAAAAGAGCACCCTGTCTGCTGTTCTTGTGTGTAGCCATCAGGAGAGCTGGGAGCAGTGCAGGCTGCACTTCTCAAAGCTCTCTGTAAGTCCTAAAGGCCTTTTACTGCAGCTCCATTGGATTGGAGGAGAAAAGACTTGGCTTTCATGTTGAAGGAATAAAGTACTCCTCACATTCTTCATGACTTCTGCCAGGCAGAGCATCAAGCTGCTGGCTTAAGCTCTGGGCACTCAGGTATTGCTTGGAGCATGTGACTGACAAAGGTGGGGCACCTTCTCATGCACCATGACTTCAGTCAAAACTGACTGCTTGTGCCATTCCTGGGAATCCAGCATTGAGATTGAAGGCTGTCTCTATGGGGGTAGAATACTGGGCTTTCTGGAAAGCAAACTTCCTTGGATATACAACATTCATCCCCAGTCATTCCCACTGCATGTCATGGGGGTCATAATATGCCAGTTACCCATTAGCTTCTAGTCATATGATTTAGATCAAAAGGGTGGCATTTTAAAAGCTGGCACTCAGGTGTGCTGAGCTTTGTCTTTAATCTTTGTATTTCAAGTGATTATGTAAAACTCAGAGCACATGACTGGCCTTAAGTTACACCAAAGCTGTGACTGCTGTGTAGCTTCATAGTCCAAGGTGGTTTGTGATAGTGCTGAACTTCAGAGCTGAGGATTTGGGTAATGAGCTCTTGCCTAACAATGCAAGAGAGTTACAGCCCTGTGATCTTTATGAAGCTGTAAAGATTAAACTCTTACTGGACCTTGTAACCATCTTCAGCTCAAGTTGTAAACAAGTTCTGTCCTGCTTAAAGTCAGTAACAGCAAAGGTGAGGCCCAGGGCTACTCCTGTCACTCAGAAGGGAAAGTTGTATGCCTAGAATGGTAAACTTGTTTTGTACAGCTGCAAAAAGTATGTGGCAGAAGCCTTAGTGCCAAATAATTCAATGTCTACTGAAATAGATAATCTCCATGGAGATATGTGAAAGTAATGTTTAGCTGGATCATTTCTGCTTAAGTTTTGAAAAATCCAAAGTCTCAAGATAACAAATGGGCTGGATTCCTAGGAAGCCATTGATAAGTAACAGGAGTGTGGTTCAAAATAAAATGAATATAAATTAATACGGCTGAGGAAGAAGTTACCAAACTTCATTTTATAGCCAGTGAAACAGAGTAAAGTTTGGGCTAAGCTAATGTAAAACTTGCCTTAGTTGTTATATTAGCCTTGAAATGTAAAATTAATTACAGCAGTTACTGGGAGGGTACCATGTCCAAATGCCACATCTACATGGGTTTTTTAATACTTCCTGGATGATACCACTTCCCTGCGCAGCTTGGTTCAATGCCTAACCACCTTTTGAGTGAAGAAAGTTTTCCTAGTATTTAATCTAAAACTACCCTGGTGCAACTTGAGGCCATTCCCTCTTGTCTCATTGCTTGTTACCTGGGAGAGGAGACTGAACCCCCCTCACTACAGCCCCCTTTTAGGCAGTTGTTCAGAGTGATTTTGTAGCTGCTTTGTCTCCTATCCATGGACATAGAGGATAAAGGGTTCTCTGATGTTCTGCTCCTGAACATCTCTCCCAAAAGGGGATATTTATGTGCCCATCCCAGGCCCTGGGAGGAAGGTGAAGGTCTCAGGGTGGCTCCAACACCAGCAGCTGCCGTGTCCTGCTGTGGCTGCTGTCAGGAAGAGAGGTCAGAGCTGCCCTGACAGCACATGTGGGCACAGGAGTGTCCTGCAGAAACACCCCTGGTGTTCATTTCTTCATCCCACTCGTCTGGTGTGAGGAGTTTCCTTTGTGTGCTGTGATTTCCTGTGTGTGCTGCCCACCTTGAGCTCCTATGCTGAGAGGTTACAAACTGTATCAGCTTAAACATCCCTGTCCCAGGTGAGTGGTGATGCTGTGGAAACTGGAAACAGCCAAGAAACTGTGGATTAAGAACTGCATTACCTGCTTCCACCAAATGGGAATCTATGCATTTAAACTTTTTTCTTTATTCTACAGCCACATGAGTCATTCCTGGGAAGGTTTGCTATGCTGTCATTTTAACATTTACATTACTTATATTTCCAAAAGCATGACACACAAAAAATGGGTAACACAAAACTTCAAATTAAGGAGAATCTAAGTTTATTTCTTTGTTTAAACTCTGTTGATTCAGATGTAACTTTGAATCTCCATTAAGTGTCCTGGGGCTTGCACCCCACTCCTTGCATCTTAGACTGGTGTAATTTTTATTATATTCAAATAACTATACTTTATTTAGTTTTTTTTTTTTTTAGTCATTTATTGAGGTGGGTTTTTTCCATGTACCAAGATGCAGATTGTATTTTCATTACGACTATGAACTGCTTTTGCTTTCAGAATCATCAGGTGCTGTATCTCCCAGTGAGGTAAAAACCCATCAGCAGTGTTTGAGTTTGGCAGGATGGGGAGCTGCCTAGTGGGGTTTTCCCTGAAGATGTAAATCAGAAAGGCTAGATGTGATATTTGCTATTTTTTTTATGTATGAGTGACTGCACATCTATTTTCCCAGTCTGGGAGCTTACACAACATTTATTCATTAATTTCTTTAGAATAACTTCAAATAGTCAGGTGAAGAGAAACTGAAATATATCTTACTGTGTCTCTATCCTAGATCTCTTAATTTGTAGCTGACTGCTGGGGATTTATGTAACCACTCCTCAGCTGGACAGGGAGAGGAAATAGAGTGGAAGGCTCGTGAGTCAAAGTTTGGACAGGGAGACCTCACTCACCAGTTGCTGTGTCAGTCAAAACAGGCTTGGGAAATGGGCTTAATTTATGACCAAGCAAATCAGAGTAAGGTAATGAGAAACAATGAGGCTGCAGGGGAATCTGTGCTCTGGAGCACCTCCTCCCCCTCCTTCCCTGGCCTTGGTGTCTGCAGAGCTGTTTCTCCCACGTTCTCCCACTCCTCTCTCAAAGTGGAAGCTTCAAGGAGCTTCTCACAGAAGCCTCCCTGTAACCCCCCTGCTACCAAACTGCAACACAAACAATACACAAACACTGTGTTCTCTCATATTATCTAGAATTAAAAATAACCATTCCCTCCTGTTTGTGACAGATATTTGTAATGTAATTAAGTTTTCAGATAATAGCATTTGTGTAGGAGCAACACCTTTATTTTTTTGTATGTATAATACAAAGCTGGGAACCAGATAAAAACTCTCTATATTATAGTTTATCTTGGCATATATAGAATATGATGGTCAATATTCAACATACAGAACCTAACCTTTACTAGATTTTGTACAACTTCTATGAGTTTATTTCAAAATCAACAATATTTAGGTGTTTATAAGAAAAAATTGCCTATTAATGTTTAAAGAATTATCACTTAGTTTTGAAAAACAGTATAAGAAGTTAACTAATTTTTAAAAATACTGTTTTCTTAACAAGTATTCCAGCCTTTTTATCAGGCCTTTGTGGAATATGTTAATGGATTGTCCAACAAATCAATACAGTTCAAAGAACAAAAGTATTTTATACCTCACAGGAATTGCAAAATTATGCCCTTTGGTTAGGGAAGTATATTTGCAAAAGCCCCATGAAAGCATCTTTTAGTAATGTTGTACATCAAAATAACAGTTATGTAAAGATTGTTAAAATGCTAGGGTTTCTTGTACTAATAGTCTGAAAAAATATATTGTATTAATAGTCTGAAATTTTCAGTGGGTCTGGTGTTCAGTATTATGTGACAGTCTGCAAATGTATTTTCTGATATATAGACAGATGGAGGACTTAAACCAGAAATGTTTTGGTTCTAATTTGCAAAGGGTGAAATGAGGTAAGTGCAGAGAATTAGAATGCAGCACACTTGGACAATTAATTCAGAAAGTGTAGCAGCTGCTGCTGTCTCCTTTATTTAAAATGCAGTTTAATGGTACACACAAAAAGAACACTGAACTAGGAAATCACAGAAATAGCAGGTATTTTTTGCTCATGAATACAGTAGCTCTGTTTTTAATCCTAGAAAAGAAAAAACAGGAGTTTGCCTTTAACTCTGTATTACCAAGGGCTCAGTGCTGCACCCCTGGGTGGCTGCAGAACAGGCTGTGAGTTGTTTGCAGTGTTCCTGAACAAGAGCCTGTGGGAAGCAATTCTCACCACACCTTGTGATGAAAGGTATGGACTTCAATGTGAAATTTGGCTCTTTCACCTGAAACTTAAATTGCTGTGCACACTATGGGGAGACATGGCTGAGTTTAGAATGATTCTGTGCAAGAAACCATTTGAGCACAGATATGTGACTAAATATGTGTGAAGTCATTAAGGTTGCACTGTCCTCTGAAATGGAGCCCAGTGGGTTTTTATGTTCCATATTCCTCAGCAATAGATTTTTGAAGTATCTGCACTGACAAATGAAACCAATATCCTTTGTCTAGAAAGGAAAAAAGTCTTTAATCTACACTTAGTAAAACATGGTAACCTAAAATTGATGTATTTCATCAAACTCACTTTTCACAAAAATAAGGCAGCTTTTTACATTTTGGAAGACTGAAGCAACAGTGAATGATTCAGGATGACTAGTCTGAACAATACTGGAAAAAAGGTTATGAAATTAAATTAAAACCTAAGACTAATTCCTGTAAAAGGATTAAGAAGGTTTTTACATTCACAGAAAAAGCAATGATTCTGCATAAATGTAAGAAATACAGAAAAATCCCTCTACTGTAATCCACTTAAAGGAATTTTCCTACCCCATGGTTTGTTTTACATGAGGGGAAAAAACCCAAGCAACTTAGTACAAATGTATTTGGTTTTCAGAAACTTTTCAGTGTTTTGGGGAAAAAAAAAAGATAATGAAGTTACTAAAAGTAAAATTGCTTTCTCACTGAGTTAGGTACAAACGTCAACCAAGATGAGATTTGTAGTTGTAATATTAATGAATTCTAGTAGCCATTTCAAATATTTGTATGCATATATAATCACATTTTGCAGATTTTGGCATATTACCAGAGAGATTTTAAACATTCCACTAAAATATCTTACTGTTTATTTTATGACAAAATATTTAATTCTTTCAAGTTTCCCACTGTATTTCCTAAGGAATGTGAACATCTCTGGGTTTTTTTTCAGTCACAGAGGGAAAAGAAAAGCACATTTGTGTTCCTCCTTGAAAACCTAGAAGGGAAGTGCTCTGTTCTGTTTTCTGAAGGAAACGTGATGGATGATCTGCCACAGGATATGTGATAGCACAGGAAGCCAACTTAACAGCAAAACTCCTCTCATGAATACATTTGTCTCTTTTGGTAGATGAATCTGTAAAAGTTCAGGTTGCAGAGGTGCAGCTGTTTCTCTGCTGCAGTGAACAGCAAAACCACTTCCCTCAGAGCAAGAGTTTTGAACTGTTGCTGCTTAAGTCAGTATTCAAAGCTAATTTATTAAATACCCTTTCTGCATGAAGCTCAGCAAAGGGTGCTGATAACCACACTGGCACTGATCAGTAGCTGCCTCTATCTTCTTTTGAGAAATACGTCAGTCTTAACTCAGGAGTTTTTTGATTCAATTTCACTTCAAGTCTGTGCATTCTCAGAAATACAACTCATGTCAAATAGTAGCTGCACCAACGATAATTTTGGTCACAAATGAATAAAAGACTATGAATATTATACTGAATGAGTAAAATTATGCTTCTGCTCCAGAGGAGGGCAATCTAGCCCTAAAAAACACGCAAAACAAAACACAGTAAAAAACCCAACCCAAATCAGACTTTAAAACCCCCATCAAAACAACAAACCAGAAGAGTTCACTGCTCTCCTAAGGTTGTCTATTTTCATCTCACACAACAGCACTGATTTATACAGAAAATATCTTTAGTTTTACACAGTTTAGAGGAAGACAGCATTGTTACAAGCCACTCTTTTTATGGGTGAAGGAAATAAGTCAGAATCAGGAATTAAGTTTGCCACACTCTTCTTCATACCACAAAGGAATTTTAGGGCTTATTCTTGCCCCACTGAGATGTAACTGATTTAAACTGATACCAAAAAAACCCCAAAAGTGTTTTCTCAGGTGTTTTTCTGAGCAACAATCCTGATGGCTGCTGATCACCAGGTTAGATTGTGCTTTGTATGTAATTGGTATTGTCTGACAGATCCTTAATTGTTATAAAAATCTCAGTTATTTTTAGGTCAATGAAGTAAAGAGGGAAAACATAACTCAAGGAGACTAAGAATGGTAAATGCATGAAACCATTACAAATTTGTTACTTCTCCATAAATATTTTATTAGCTTAAAATATACTGAATATCTTGTTGCTAAAACTGAATTTAAGTTCAAGTAGCTTTTAATTTATTTTATTTTTCCTGTTCAGCTCTTGAATACTCACCCTACTGGTTATGCTCAGGAAAAGAGTCTTTAACAAATGTTTAAAAATCGGGATTTAGAGAAAAACTTGTCTAAAAACATAAAATGTGATACCTGAACTAGTAAATCTATCCAAGTATTTGCAATTACTTGTTTGACATTTGCAAGTGCTGGAACTAAGAATGCCTTCCCAATGCCTCAGGATGCAAGGATGATCCATTCCTCACCATGCCTGGTCTTGTCCCAAGAGATGAGATAAGTCAAACAGGTTCTCAAACTTGAGTTTTATAAGACAAAGGCCATTATCCTGCAACCAGCAAGGGGAGGAAACTGCTCAGTGCAGCTGTGGATCTCACTGACCTGGCTAAGACAGAAGTGGCATTTCTGTCACTCCAAAATCACTGTAGTAGGAATGGATCTTGCTAAATTCTGTTCTGCCCAACACAACTGTGCTCCCAGAAGCACAAGGAACACTGCTCTGTGACTCAGAGTTCACTAATAGGTTTAACCAGTAAAAATTCCAGTATTTACAGGTCTTACTCTAATGCTGAGGGAAAGTCCCTCAGTTATGTCTCACTGGACATCTGGAACTTTTGTTACTGTAAGAGCAGAGGAAGAAATGAAGAGTGCACTGTCATGGTGCTTGCTGTTAAATACTCTTGCTGAAATGACCTGGGAAAGATAAACCTTTATTGGACTTACTCATAATGTGCAGTGTGTTTTATTTTTTATATCCCAATGATAATAGTTTACCAGGTTCTGCTAAGATAACCAATTTTTTCCTTAGTTTTCAGATACTGGACTGTGCCTTAGGTAGCTCACTCTTTTCAGGGTATTAAAAACACCATGATTGATTCTTGCTTGAACATCTTGAGTTCTCCACAAGTCAAGAACTGCATTGTTAAAATAAAAAATACGCAGTACTGAGGTTTACTTACAACTTTGTATATTTTATTAACCAAAATACCATTTGAAGAGAAATAAATTACAGAAATTGAAATGCAATGGTCATGGTAATCTGTTTAATAAATTAAGACAAAATATTAAATATTTGTAAGAAATCAATGTTAAAAAATCAAACTATTTTACTTTAAATTGTAATGTAAAAAGATAGATCTGATTCCAATCTATATTTATCCTTCTAAGAGAATCAATGTTTTGTTTGTTACTAATATGAGGTATTAGCTGAAGCCCCTGTTAAATTACAGTTCAGTTGGAAAGTTCTGAAACATCAAACAAATTTGAACCAGAAATAATTCTAAAACAAAAGAACAGAATTTAAACAAATATCATTATTTTACTTAAATTAAAAATCACAATACTTCTATCACACACTAAGTCAGGTGTCTGCCTTAGTCAGAGATGAACAAATCATGGAAAGCAACAAAGACTTTTTTGTAACAGCAAACGCAGTGAACAAACCCAGTGATCACATGTTCACTACTCCGTTTGCAGGGAAACAAACTTGTTATCCTGAATTTGGATTAGAATGAGTTAGTGTATTGACCATGAGCAACTGTATCAAGCACTGAACAATTGTGAGGGCAACATCTGTGGTGGAGTCTCCAAAAGGTTTGAAGAACCCCAACATAAAAAGAAAGGGCTCAGTTCATCATCATCATGTTGATACCATCAAAAGGAAAAAAGTGCTTGTCCATTTGCAGCACTGCACTGCAGTCTAGTAAAACAACTCCCACAAAGTATTATTCTTATGTATAATATTATTGTAATGAGATCTGAGCCTCAAATTGCTCAAAGAGAAATTAATTCCTGATTTCCAGTGCCATTGTAGCCTCTGAACAAATATAACAGGACAAAGTAATGTAAAAATGTTATGTTTGTCTGAACATGTTTTATCCAGCAATGTAAGTAATGTGAATGTTATTAATATTTTCCTTTCTGTGAAAAGGCTTTGTGCCATGGCTTTTACATGTGTGCAGGTTTACATTCCTCCCACCAGGAAACTGTGTGGGGTGTGCTGTGTGCTGGCACTGAAAAATACTTTAAACACAAACACACCAAAGGTGCTCTACCTTAGAAAAGGCCACAAGAATTGTCTTTTTCAGTCAGTTATCTTAACATGAGTAAAACCTCCACTCATATGGACATTACCCAGCATCTTTCCAAACATTCCAGTCAGCTGCTCTATAAATGGATAAATGCTTAAATGTGACCTAGGCAAGACTGAAAAGACTGGACATCTATTCCCTAGGGAGAGTCATGGCACAGGATAATAAAATTCTGGATAAATCTAAAAAAGTACCTGCCCCAAGTTTAGACAAAACCAAACTTAGTAGTATGACTGAAGTTTTTTACAATTGCAAAGATTAAAACCAGAACAATTGGAAAGAAAACCCTTGAGAACAAAAGTGATTTCTCTAATGAGCAGCACTGAACTATTCCCAACCAAAGGCTAACTGGCATCTTACTGGACTCCCCAAAACACCCCAGATCAGCAGCAGCACAGAACAGATGGCTCCCACCTCCTCCCAGATCGCGGAGCAGAGCCCCCCTCTCTCTGTTTCCCCTGAGGCTGCTCGGATTTGCCATCTCTGAATCAGCATCACCAACCTCCTCCTCCTCCTCAGCACCGGGAAAAGCCGGTGCTCATGAGTTACCCTTTGCTGCCCTCTGCCCTCCACAGAGCCGGTTCCTCAGTGAAATGTGACTCTCTGGGCTTCCTGTGGGAGCCCCAGCAGCCGGAATCTCTCGGCCGGAGGAGTGGCAAAATAGGCTTTTTGCTCCTCCGAGTACCTTTCCTTCACTTCAATGATGTCCCTGTAGCGGCCGTCCTGCCAGTGGAAATTGAACTGCTCCAGCAGCTCAATCCTCTTCTCCTCCGTGCTCACACAGTCCACAGGGGCTGCCTGCCCAGGAACGGCACCTGAATGTCTGGGAAGAGCAGGAGACCCCGGATAGCAAACCAGCCACCATACTTGGGATGGATACACACGCCAAAGATCTTCTGCAAGGAAAAAAAAATAAAAATCTAGGCTGCCCCACTTTGTGTCTAATAAAGGTCAGAGTTCAAAGCACCAGATGCTTCTCACACTCCCAGCCTTGTGCTGCAGAAAACTCTTTCCTGAACTTGTGGCTCGAAGCACTGCATTTCATTCCCATTTTTCTGTGCCCACACACACCTCCCTGGAATGTGGGGAGAGGTTCCTTCCTGAAAATCTAACACAGAAATTAACCACAGTGCATTTCTTCCCCCAGTTTGTAATGCTCCAATCACAGGTTTTCCTTCACACTGCCATGTATTCTTTAAGTAGGTTTAACAGATGAAGATACTTCTCTCCATGCACATCTCCCTACCACCTTGAAGAACCTTGGAAGCTTCCAATTCCCACCTGAAACACTTTATGGAGCTGTCAGTGCTCTGGATTTTGTAATTTCCAGCAAAGTGAACGAGTGACTACTGAGCAATCAATCATTGTACAATTCAGTGGTTGCAGTTTAGTGGTTCCACCCAGGCTGTGTTTTTGCCTCACCTTTTTCCCCCAAGGATCAAGCTTCACATCCTTCCTTTGGTAGTAATATGCAGCTCCAGCAACGTGGGCAGCTGTCTGTGCCAGGAACTTGGGCTTTCGGCTCGGCAGCAGCTCGTAATCAAACATGACATCCACCCTCTGGTCAGGGAATTTCTGTGAAAATTTGAAAACATCGGCCCAGGCTCATGGAAAAAGCTTTGCCACTCCAGAACTGCTGGATGGCAGCAAATCAGGCTCACGTGAAGCCCTGCAGACTTCACATGCTGCTGCTGAATTCTAACAGCAGGTTTGAGGCTGAGAGCATTCAGCCTGTGCCTGCAGAGCTCCCTCACAGCTGCAGGAGTAACCCAGAGGCAGAACATGCAAGCAAAGCAGCCAACAGCCTCCTGATGCTCCCACCCTTCATGAATAATGCTTCACCTTCCAAAGAGCAGGGCAGGAGCCTGCAGGGCTTTGTCTGCTGCTCAGCCCACCTGGTTATGTGCCACAACACTAAAAGGAATCGGTATTTCAGCTTCTTACCTCCTTCACACGTGACAAATGATGGGAAACACACTGATCCACAGGATCCCTGATTATTTTTAATCGTTCTTTGTTCACAAAAGGCTTGAGGGCTTTGTCGAACATCGAAGGTGTGCTGAGGACCACGAAGGCCAGGGTGTCATCTGGGTAGGGGAGGTGGAAGGCTGGCTGGAGAACAGCATTGTACCACCCAACCTTCAGCAAAGAACACAGATTTCCATTAGAGCACGGACATGCAGGAATGTAAAAACATGGAAATAACTGTAGCCCCTCCATTTGCAACCCAGATGGACAGCCTGCCCAGGGCCTTCCTTTCAAACCAAGTTGTTTTGCACACCAGGATTCACAGTCTGGGGAAGCTGTGCTGTGAGATAAGAATCACACAGCATTTGGCTCCAGTCTGCCCTTTATCCAGCTCTGCTCAGAAACCTAGAGGGAAGTATGAGCAATCAGTCTTGCCAATGCAAATCAGATGGTTTGGTTCAGATAAAGCTTTTACAGGTTTTCTCTTTTTCTTATCTTGGGCTAGAAAGAAGTTGGTGCTTCTGTTTAATGTGACAAGTTGCAAGTTTTACTCCTTCTGCAGGAAACAGTTGTGTTGAATGAAGGATGTGAAGCTCTTGGCAGTGCTGAACCCCCAAAAACGTTACCAGTAGCACATGGATTATGACACTGCCACATTTGGATATTTGATTACAGAGGTGGACATGTCAGAACAGTCCAGAAATGAGAGATCAAGCCAGGGCAGCAGGAAGCACGACCAGGACAGGGCTCAGACTGCCAAGTGCAGGAGGAAAAGGCCCAAACCCTGCACCCCACTCCTACTGCCCTGCACAGTAACATCAGCCTTTTATTGGGTTGTGACAACTCCCACTCTCCCACGGTGCCACAAAGGTCAGGCCTAACAGTCAGAGAGATACCAAGTAATGGAACATGGAAAATGTAACATCCTGGTTATTCCAAATAATCAGTGAAGTGACTCTGAAAGTGACTCTGCAGCTGGCAGTGGCTGCCAGACTGCCCACCTGGAAACACAGAACAAAAACCAGGTTTACTGTAATATGAACCTCTATGTTTAATCAGTTTTGTGGCACTTAAGGTGCTGAATTGAGATGTTACAAAGGATTAGAGAGATGAGAATCTATGGTTTGCTGGTTTCCCAGTGAGCATCAGTCAGTGCACCAGGGCTGGCTGTGTCAGAATGAAACCTGCAGAGAGCTACAGGCCTGAAAGGTTTCCCCTCAGGTAGCTACAGTTTTTTATCTGAGTTCTGCCCCAAATTCTGCTGATGTGTTTTACACAAGCAGCATTAAATTTTCCAAATTCGGGAGGCACTTCTCTCATCACTTCTCTCCCCACCTCATTGCCTTGTACTTTTTATGCAAACAAGACCATAGCAGGAAATAGAAATATTTCAGGTGACAGATACAACACTCCCCAAGGGCACGTTTATTGCAGATTGATTTGTATTCGATATTACAGATTGATTTATTGCAGATTGCCCTGGCACAGGCAAAGAAGGAGCTCCAGCCTTTACAGCAGAAGAGGGGACAGCGGCAGAGGCTGCAGGGGTGACCCTTCCACGGGCAGAACAGCGGGCAGAGGCCACGTAGGAGGGATGAGGCGCTCCCACAGACAGGGGCTCCCACGTTACATTAAAATTTAAGCTTGCCCGGAGGACTTTGCTGCCTGCCCGGTGAGCCATTACGTAACCCCTGACCCGGCCGGTCAGGGCCCGCACGGTG
>JAHLSL010000008.1:9101078-9126109 GCA_025920805.1 Petroica traversi
GCAAAGCACCACGGGAGTTGTAGTGCGCGGCGCCCGCCTCTCCGCGCCGGTCCACGCGGAGAGAACTCCATGTCCCGGCATGCTCAGCCGGCCCAGCGCAGCCGGGGGGTGTTCCCGGCCTTGTGGCGCCGCCGGGGCTCGGGGGGTTCCTGCCCTCGCACTCTGTGGGGAAACCACCCCTGTCCTGAGGGTGGGTGCTGCTCGCTGAAACAGTGAGGGCTCTGTGCTGGAAATCCTTTCTCCTTCCCCTGCTGAACGGACACGTTCTCTGCAGCTTCCGTGTTCCCTACCAAGGCTCTTGCCGTGCTGGAGCCCGAGCTTCAGATTCGGATCGCCTTACCCTAATCTTTATAGCCGCTTATCGTAATCCTTATAGTACTTGTGCATTGCTCTCCAGCCCGTAGTCCTGGGTTTTATGAAGTTCAGGACACCAAATGTGCAAGTTATTAGGGACAGAACTTCCTCAGCTATGCAAACTTACTGCTTTGTGCAGTTTCCTTATATCTTCTCATATCCCAAGGGTTCTTCCTTATTGTATCCATGCCCGCTGTATTGGGAGGACAGATGGGTCCTATCAGTCTTGTTTAGAATTAGGGTTTGTTCTTCCCAGATCTTCCTGTATTTCCAGTGAAGTTGAACTAAACCACTAACTATGTTCTTTCCTGGACTAAATTGTAAGTAATCCTCGTACAAAATCTCCAGCCCATGTGCTCATATCATTAATATCTCAATCTGTGTATTGATTTAAACAGGAGAAAGAGCTCCAGCAGGAGCTAGGAAATAGTGAAAGTAAAGGCAGTGGAACCTAAGCACTGATAACTACAGGAGCATCTTACAGGGATCACTTCTTGCCTAGGTTTCTGAAGTCCTGTTGAATGAAGAACAGGCTGTGAGTGCAGTCTGGCACACGGTAGCTCCATCTCCCTTCTTAACAAGCGGGCAGAAAGAGTTGGATACAAGGCAGAATCTTTGGTGCTGGAAATAAGAGGTTTTGCCTATGGTGGCATACGTCCAGCTCCTTGCTTTTTCTCAGTTGTTCTGAGATTTTTTGGAAAGGTTTAATGCTGTGCAGGATCAGAGTGTCCCCTCTCTGTCAGGTGCCAGATCTGCTGAGCAGCCACAAAGCTCAGCCTAACAGAGCACAATCTTAGGATTTGTATAAACTCAGGATGGGAGAGTGGAGCACCTGACAGAGGCTGGGCCACATCCGTGGAGGGGGTACCCCTGCAGGGAATTTGGGGGTGCCCAGGTCCCCAAATGCTGCAGAGCCAAGGGCAGCTCCTGGGTTTGGAGCGGAGCAGCTGCCTGGGAGCTGCAGGAATGTGTCACAGGAGGGTGCTGCTGGCTGGCGGCGGCTCAGAGCTCTGCACGACAGCTCTGCTGAGGCAATTGCTTCCACAGGCACTTCCACAGGGTTGGCAAGCTCGGAGATGCCGGGGACTGAGCTCTCATCCCGCTGTTCTCTTTTGCCAGCTGTCCTTTGCCTCTGCCTGTGGAGCACGGTTCATTTCCGTGAGTGGCTCCAGCTTTACCGATGCAGAAAGGAGCCGATTTGCGGCTTTGTGAGGTGGGGTCTTGCGTTTAAATCCTGACCTGGCAAAGCTGGAGGCAGGTACGACTTCAGTGTGTGCCCTCTCCTAGAGCTGATCTCTGGCTAAGGGCAGGCAGGGCGTTCAGTCCTTCTGAGGCAGCTCATGAAGGGGTGACTCCCAGGGAAGGGGAGACAGCCCTGGGCTGCCAGAGTTCATTTGGACAGTGATCTCAGACACACCGATGATTTTTGGGCTTGTCCTATGCAGAGCCAGGAGCTGGACTCGAAGATCCTTGTGGGTCCCTTCCAACACAGGAGCTTCCAGGATTCTAAATGGCAGCCCCTGTTACTGAGACGTTTGTGTCCTGAGGGTTGGCATCATCTGCTCATTCCACGTGGGCGTGGAGAATGGGTCCCTGCTGTTCCCTGTCAGCTGTCCTTGGAGCTGCTCCCTGAGCCACCTCCTTTGCCTTGTTTAATGAGAGTGCTGCTGTCTCCAGCCCAGGCCCTCTGTCAGGGCGGTCTCCTGGTTGCAATTTGGGCTGTACTTTACTTGCATTTTACTGCAATGGCTGAAATAATTGGTGCGTTTAAGAAGAGGTGCTCATTTGAAATGCCTGAGCTCCAATTCCTTCCCAGTCTCCCCATCCCTCACATTCCTTTCTCCCTGAGCTCGGCTGGTGGGAACTGGCTTTGTTTGTGCCTCAGACCTCTGCTAGCTTGGCCCTTGCTCTCCCCCACCCCTACCCGAGAGCTCTGACCTGCTCCCTGGAGAGAAATGAGTGACATCTCAGCTTCCTTGTTGAAGATCCTTAGATCTTTCTGGCTCTGTCTCATTGTACCCTCTGTCCAACCCCAGCTGCCCTCGGACAGCTGCCAGATGGCCGAGCTGTCACAGGTCTGGCTGAGAATTCCTGTCACTGTTTCCAGCATTCTCTCCCCCCTTCCCTGACAGTTTTGTGCTGCAGTAAAACAGCATCCAGAGAATATGATTCACTTCCCTGGGGGAAGGCAGCAATGTGTCTGTGAGGTGTCTGTGTCCCAGGTATGGCTTTGTGGTTTTATCTATAATTAGAAAAAACACAACACTCTCATTCATCTCCCTCAGGCTAATGCTGATGACACATGGGATGCAGTGTGATTTGGTGTCATCATGAAGCATTTATACGAAAGGGATCATTAGTTCTCATTGTTCTCCACAACAGAAAATGACAAAGATACAACCTTGTACTGATTGTAACAGAAGGGATTTTCCTTCTGCTTTCCATCCACAGCTCTTGAAACCTTTTTCTGACCCTGGTAAAGAAAGACTGCTCTGCATTGCTCTCCCACCTAATGTGGGAGAGAGAGACTCACACAAATTGTTTGAAGACTCATGGCAATTTGGTAACTGAAATGGAGTTAAAGGACATCTTAATTCCTTATCTGTTTTCCTGATCTTTCTACCTCTTGACCATAAGCATATAAATGTCTCTTTTTATTAGTGGGGAAGTACTGGTGAACACTGAGTCTGGAGGTCAATGTAGATTCATTATTAGGTTTTCTTTGATAAAAATATTGTATCAGCTTGGTGAGATGTTTTCAATTATGGAACTTCATTGCTGTTCTCCTGTAATTAAATATTGATTCCCTACATCTTTCTATAAAAGCCTAATGCCTTGCCTTATTATGTCACTCTCCCACCTGTTAAGCTCTGAGTTCATGAGATGTTGTCTGTGCTGTCAACATCAGCTTAAAATGTTCCAATCTCCCTGCATTTTCCTGCCCTGGCCTCACAGCACATTGCCTCCCAAATTTGTGCTGCTGCAGTTGTTGGTGTGCTGTAAATCCGATCAGGGAGCCGAGCTGGTTCTAACAAGTGCGTCATTGTTTGGCCTTTTTTGTTGGGTTTGGTTTTTTTTTTCCCCTGAAGTGGTGTGGTTCGCAGTGCTGCTGCAGGGGAAATTTGTGCTGGCACAACTGAGAGAACAATGTGATCAGGGCTAGGTGGGGAGGCAGAGGTTCTGCTGCCAGACCGTTCATCTCTGAAATCACAAGTGAATTGCTCAGCAGAGCTGCCTTCTGCACAAGGCAAGGCTGCTGGAAACCCCATCAAAGGGGTGCCCATCCCATGCCCACCCTCAGTAACTGCTCCAGTTGGCATTGCTGAGTGTAAGGGACTGTCAGTGCTATCCTTCAGCCAGATCTACAGTCACTGGTCTGAAAGATCAAGTGAAAAGTCTCTTCAGGAAGGAAGTAACATCCATGGCACCTGCAGGGAAAGAGGAGGTCATAGGAACGATTCCAACACTTACTCCAATGTTACTAACTGTCTGGGATATGGTTTTCCAGCCTCTGGTTTAGAGAACTCATGGTCAGGTCAGGTGTCCTGTTGTCCCTTTCCAACACAAACTGACCCCTGTATGGGAAGGGCTTGGCATTGTGACCGTGGCTTGGAGCAGAAATGAGGTGGCTGATTCTTTGTGTTTTCAGCCTGGAATATGTGAAGCTGGCTGGAGCTGTTGGTGCCACAGACAGGTGAAATCCAAAGCCTGAACGTTTTTGCCAATTTATTTTCTTGCCTGTCATGGAAGCTGTTTTCTGCTGTCTTCTGCCACTGCTTGTACCTGAGTAAGAATAAGAAAATGCTATTAAATCGGAATAACAGCAGTTTCTCCATGTGTAACAAATGTGACAAAAGGTAGACAGAGGACACTTAGACTCAGCAAGTTTATCCTTGAACTTTTGGCCTAATCTGCTCCTTTTTTTGTTTCTTTTTGAGAGAAGCAAGAACTTTCTGAGAGAGGCAGAGTGGTTTTGTCCATCTTTGGCTGAGGTTCCCACCCCAGACACTTCAGCTCCAATGAGCTTTCCAGTGCCATGGAGACTGAGGTGCCTGAAGGTGAGTGTGGCTGGATCTGCACCCTCAGGATCTGGGGAATCTGGAAGGGTTTTCTGCTGTGAAGTGGGTGACAAAGCTCTACTCTCAGGGCATTCCAGAGGTCATACAGGTGAGAGGCTCTGCTGGGCCCAGTTTCACTGGTAGGGCTGAGTGTTGGGTGCCTAAAGGCAGGAAGACAGGACAGTTTGGAGTAGTGGCCTAGCACTTGGGCCAGATTTGAAACTTAGTTCTTAGAGCAGTATTGCTGTGCCAGGACAGGGGTAACATGTGTGTGCCTGTCTGCTCTTTCATCCTCCCTCCCCGTGTAGTGTCAGGGTAATGAAAAGCTGCATGTGAGGGCCAATTATGATACTTATCACTTCCTCTGACAGTGCCAAGATACCATTTTTTTAATGTGGCTCCATTTTTGTTTTGGTGCTGACACACAGCCAGTGAGAAGGTGAAAATTGCTCACTTCAAGAAGGCTTGCCTCTCAGCCTCCTCATCCTTTTGGATTTATGCCTTGCTTTAAGGATATAAAACCCCCTCGTGTTTGCATTAACACTTAGCATTAAAAGAAATCAGGAACAAAGGGCTAATGTTCCTTTAAAAGAAAAAAATTCATGCCCTACTTTAGTAAGATGCTTAAGATTCTTGTGAATGGAGGCTGTAAGGCATATTAAACTGCCCTGTGTGCTGTTTTTCCAATTGACTAATCCTGCTGATTCAGACTTTACTAGCAAACCTGCCACAATTAACTGCTTTGTAGATGCAGTTGTAACATGTCAGGTTGCTGTTAGGGCAATGCCTGAAGAGCCTGCATGTCCCATCAAAGGGTTAAGCTTCTCTCTAACAATTATTCTGAGGCACAAGCCAGATGGGGACTCTTATGTAGAGCTTTACTGATCAAATATTCGAGCAAACCCCCTCATTTAATAACAAACAGCTACTTACCTGTTGCTGTACTATCACCTGTACTGTTAGTAGCAAATATTTGTATGTCAGTAGCATCAGAAACTCTGCAGGGGTTATTATGGCAGGGGCACCCAGTAGCTGTGTTGGCAGCTTGCTGGTGTAGGACACTTGGAACCGTGGGCACCTGTTTTTATTTGAGCTTACACAGCTTGTGAGGATGCTTGTTGGCATTTCTGTTTCAGTAGGAGATAAATGAGGTTGTTTTTAATAGGACTTGAGAAGATTGCAGAACACACTGACCCTGCAGAGCTGGAGGGGATGGACACAGATTGCTGTTGTTCTCAGGTCTGGTATATGGGGTAAGAAGGCTGGGGAAGGATAATTCTTTGGTCTTTTGGTGTAGATTGTGCACATATCTCCAGGCTGTGTTTTGAGCTGGCAGAAAGCAGTGCTGGAGAAGTGGCTCGAAATAGCTGGAGTGATGATCTCAGCAGTGACCTGCCTGGGCTAGAGCTGCATGACCTTTAATGTTAACTAAAAGATGCACTCTTTACTGTCAGGAACAACTGAAAAATGGAAAGGGTATTGGCTTCCCTGGGCAGGCAAATTCTCCTTGGCTTGTTTGTTCCCTGGATTTTCCACAAGTGTGCGGTGTGGGGCTGACTCAAGTGGGGCAACACCAGGAAGGGAAACAGATATTTTGATAAATCATTCACAGACCTGCCCAGTCCCACACACTGCCAGAGACCTGAGCTGTTGTTTGCCATCTCATGCCCCCTTGCTCAGACCTACCCCCTCTAACCCTTTCAACACCAGCTGTGAGTTCTGCTCTTTCACTGCAGGGACAGACACTGGTGCAGGGTCTGATTTGTGATTTGTCAATCAGCTTTGCCAGCTGGCTTGCAGAGGGAGAGATGCTCTGGGGCTTGGCTGCAGTGGGGGTGTTCCTCCAAGGTCAGAGAATTCCTAGCCACAGTTCTCCACTTCAGCCCTCTCCCATGGGATGGGATGTATGATCCTGTCCTCTGAGCTCTCACTTGGTGGACCAGAACAAATTGACAGAATTTAGCATGTTTTCTCTACTAATGCCTTCAAATGTTTAGTTTTTTCTCCCAATTTTACTGTAAGTTCCGAGTTATGTTGGACTGTCCTTAAACTGTTGGCTATCTAAAGCTCTGGGATGTGGAGCTGGGCTTGGATTGTTCCTTTTAGGGAGACTATGCACAGCAAGAACAGAACAGATATAGAATGACCATAGATTTACCCTGTCAAGATCCAACAAGGAGCAGCTGACTTGACAAGTGCTGGTAAATTGCTTCCTCTTGTGTGGTACAAAACAGGTGGAGAAATCTTGTTATTTGAATAGAAAATTCCATGACGTCCATAAAGGGGAGGTTGCTGGTTTGTTTTATGAGAATAGAGTGCCACAGTGGCAAAAAAGGGCCCTGTGAAATTTCCTTATGTGGTTTGAATATTTTTATTCCATTTCCCTCTGAGATAATTTTATAATTGCTCTCTGTTGAAGGAGAAGGGAAGAGGTGAATGAATGACACGAGCTTAGACTCTGTAAAAAAAAAGGGAGATCTTTTCCCAGTACTTCTCTAAGCCCTTTGTGAAAAGAGGTTCCCTTTCTGCTAGACAGCCACAAATAGTTTTGTCCACTGTTGCCTTCCAGCTAAAAATATTGACATCCTTTTAAAAACGTGGGCAAAATTTCTCATCCTGCTCCTAAGCTTATCAGAAGGGAAACTGAAGCAGTGATCATTGTTTATTTGCCTGTGTGATCTGAAGGGATAGCCATGATTAGCACAAAGGAACAGTTTGCTAATTTTGTCCCCAGTAAAACTCTTCTCAGTCAGAATCAAGTGAGTGTCTAAATCTGGCTGAAAGTCATGTTCAAGATCCCAGGAATTTGACTTGTTCCAAGCAGAATCTGTAATTCAGCATCAAAGGCTTCAGGAGTCTGGACATAACAGCAAATTTTTAAGAAAATACTGACCATGGCTGACTGATCATCCATCTTCCTACTGATCCCAAGAAAGACCAGTGAAAGGAAACACTCTAATGCTTGTGAGAGGCATCCTGTGGCAACTGATGTGTACTTCTGAAAGAGAGAGAGGATTAAAACAGGGGAGGAGAGAAGTTACCCTGCGGGAGATTGTCAACAGATGTTCCATTGTAGTTCAAAGAGAGCTAGCACAAGGCTTCTGCTGCAGGGATATATTAATTCTGGGCAGTTCATCACAGGGAGACCTGTTTTATGGCTGGGAGGATACCTCTGGTAACTTACTTAGCTCTTTATTTGAACTGTGGGTGGGGAAACTGCTCTACCTGTAAACACAGGGAGCTGAACAGAAGGAACAAACATGTGCTTGTTTTCTTGCAGCTGTGACCACTGTCAGTCTGATCAAGACCAAGCTGGTTTTGTGGTTCAGGGGCTGATGGGTCATTGAACAGAAAAAATATTACAGAGGAACTAAGGCTGCCCATTGTTAAACTGCTGGGGCACGTGAAGCAGACCTGTGTTGAGTATGTCTTTCAAGTACACTTATTGGACAGAAAGTGGGAACAAGCTCAAGGAAGACTGTACAGGCTGTCAAGCAGATGGAAAAATCAATCCCTTTGTATTTAAAATGCACAAATTTATCAACTATCTATGTTCCTTTGTGTAATAGCCAATAATTTCTTATAAAATCTCACCAATGTTCAGAATTAACTGTGGTGGGGGATCTGGTTCACCAGCTCTGTATCAGCAGGAACAATTAGAAGGTACTTTTCTGGGAGGTTCTAAGTGCTTTATATTCTGGGATTGTTTTGAAGTTGTGCTCTAGATGAAGGTTGATTTTTCTCAGATCTGTGAAGGAAATATGACCCCTGTAGCATAAAAGTGAGGAAGAGTCTTCATTCAAATGTCTTTGGGTGGGGAAGCTTGAAGCCTATTGTTATGTGCAAAGTTCTGCTAGATTAAAACAAACCAAACCACAAACAAGTTTGGGAAACTGCTGGGAGACTTTTATATTTGCAGTCATGGTCTTCCAGCTTTGCTTATCACTTAGGTATGTATCAGTAGGTCTGAAAATTTGGCTGTTCTATGGGCAGTAAGTGCATGATTTCTATTTTCTTTGTGGGGGATGGAAGGGAATATAGGAAATAAGATTCCTGCCTCATTTCTGCTATGCAGTGAAGCAGAGGTAGCAAGCACATGGCAACACCACAGGCAGAGGCTCAGGAAGTACACTTAGAAAAACAGCCCACCTTTCACTGTGACAAATCCACATTTATACTGATTTGATGTAGTTATAGAAAATTAAGTATAAATAATGTGGAGGTGTGCAGCCTCCTGTTTCCTTCACAGGTGCCTGGGAAATTACAGTAGGCATTTCTGTTCTCCCTTGAGTATAAGAAGAACACTGGCTAGTAAAAGCTTCCAAGTTCTGCATAATTTCATAGCCTTCATTACTGAAAATTTACTGCTCTGCCTCCCTGGCTTGCTTCTGCATTCCTGTTCCCTGGATCAGTGGAAAGCCTTTTTCATTCTGCTTTAAGTAGTAGCAAGCACAGGAGATTGTTATCCATGGGAAAGCCTTAGGATGGTTGGTCTTACAAGACCCACCCACTGCTTTGTCTACTCCAGTGGTCCTTGTGGCAGTTTCTCTGTCTCTGAGCTCTCTCTGAAGCCTTATTTACAGACTTGCAGTGTGACATGATGGTTAAATGCAGTGTCTTAAGCCAAAATACAGACAATGAGACATGAAGGATAACTGAGTGGGCAGAGAAATGGCATAAGCACAGGTAGCCCTGCCCATGGCACAGCTTTCTGTCACTTTTCAGCTTCTCAAATCTCCTTCCCTTCAAAACACGGGACTGGAGAGAGGAGGAGGGGAGGGCAGAGGAGGCAGATGGGTCTCAAACTCTGCTTTTCTTTTACCTGGGTTTCTTTCCTCTGGGTTTCTTTCCCCTGGGTTTCTTTCCTTTCTATTTAACTTTAAACCTGAGTGACTCAGTTGATTCTTGGTGCCATGCTAATTAGTAATACAATCCTGCCTTAGCCTAGGAGGCATTAAAACTAAACCCCATCAGGGGCAACAGCTGTGTTCAAGGAGAAATGCAGAAGTTGACAACAGTTGGTTTCTGGTTCTGTCAGTTCTCTTTGCTGCACAGGAAAGGTGAAGCCCCCACAACTGGCCCGTGGTCCATCTCCAAACCTGGCCACCCCAGAGGTTGCATCATCTGGCTGGAAGGTCAGAACTTGGCTGGGCAAAGGCACAAAGCTTCTTGTGTCCTGGAGTGTTTGCCTGCACCAGCCTGTCCTGCTGCTGCCCCTCCAGCTAACACAGTGCTGCTCTGGGCTACCTCTCCAACAAGGCAGCTGAGAATTCTGCAGAGAATGAATCAGCTCTGAGGGGGTTTGGTGGTAAAAAGGCAGAACAGAGAAAACTCCAGTATAAACCACCTGAATAATGCTGACTTTAGACCTGAGAAGACTGGGTTAGTTGTGGCATGTTTATTCTGCTAACTTAGTTATTCTGGTTTGTATGGCTGTATGTTTGGACAGGACTGAAAGTTCTGCAGGGTTTAGAGTTCACTCTCATGTCTTCAGATTACTCAGCAAGCACTTTGCTAGGCTACAAAGCCTTTGTTTGCTCTCCCCTTGCTCTAGATCTTCCAAGGATTTGCTTTTCTAGGTTTGTTGTGGGAATTCTTCAGAAAATTACATAAGCCAAATGACCAAGTAGTTTCACTGACCACATTTTGCTTCTGCAATAGGAAATCTTTAACACGGTTTATGACATGAGCTGACTGATTTTGCCAAAGTATTTTAACAGCTGGGAGAGACTCTTTCCAGGTCTGTAGCAGAAGCTGGGCTCTTGAGCACTTACCTCCCTGTGGGCTGAGCTCTGAAGGGAAAAGTTCAAAACAGCTAAAAAGCTAAACAAAAGTAACTATATGCCTTTCAATTTGCTTTGTCTGCTGTACTATAGAAAGAAGCATGACAGATGATGCTACTAAGGTTTGGATTAGGCTGGCTTTCAGGATATTTCTGGAAATAAAGTTTGGGGTTACAATTGACAACATGAGAATATCTTCAATCAGAGGTAAAGGAAGGGAGTCTAAAGGTGTAGATTAGATTATTTGGTCTAGTGTGGTTCTCCAAGACAGATTTAATCTGATTTAACTGTACACAAATTAATCTCAGTCAATCCAGACCAGGAATGACCCTGACAAAAAGGAACAGAGGCAGGGGGTGGTGTCCTTCTGAACTGTCAGAGCTATGGTTCATAGCTGTCTGGCATTTTCTAGTTATCAGCTCTGTGAGTCTTTGTGCCCTAAACTGCTGCTGTTTATCTATCACAGGATTCATTGTGAACTATGAAATCGTTCCAGTTAGAAAACTGAACTATGAAATATTTTCATTTATTTCATAAAGAGAAGATGAAGACTCAGACTTTTGGCGTTTGTAACTTTATTGCAGAAAAAAAAAATCCACTATCAACATAGTTTACAAAGAAAGTTGCACTTTGGTGTTGGGCGAGTTTTCTTCCTCACCCCTTTCCCCTGGACAGTGATGCACGGGAAAGCAGAACAACCAGCCCCTGCCCTTTTGATTGTGTGCAGACACACTTCCCAGACATGCCAGCCTGCACCAGTTCCAGCCAGGATGGAGTTCTGTTTTCCACCACTAACTTGCCAACTTTGTGCCGAAAACCAGTAGCACCCTGCCCTCTGGCAGGGGAAACAAGTCTGTAGCTAGGGAGATCACTGTGCAGACAATGCTTGATACAAAAGCTTTGGAGTTGTGACAATTGCTCTTTAGTTCTCATGCAACCAGAGCAGAGAACCAACCCTCTTCCCTGTTTTACTGGGCATCCTTACAACACACAGATGGAAGTCCAAAGCCAACAGCTGAACCCCAACTGCACTGCAGCCATTTGTCAGCCACTCTGAAAGCAGCAGCACAGGGAGGAGGAACTGCTGCCTTATCCAGTTCATCTATTTGTTCTGCTCCATCTTTGGTCTTTCCAGGTAACTTGAGCTCAGCTGATGGGGAGATTCTCCTTTCCCTGCTACAACAACTAATAACTGCACTGGGGAAAAAAAGGTACTTTTGCAAGTGAGGCCTGGTATCTGTCCTTTGTGGGGTTCAGTGATGTTGCTACCGAAAGGAGAGGAGAAACTGAGGCTTGTAAGAGGAAGGGGGCAGATCATCTCTAGCCCTTGCTGTATCCTGAGGGAGCAACTGGCTTAAATCCAACACTCTAGAGAAGGCATGTGTTTCCATTTACCTGCAGTCAAATGTGAGTTAGAAAACAGGAGCAGGTGTAATTACATGAAGACTATCATGTCACGCACACTCTGGTCTTTCTGAGGCAAGGGCACCAAAAGATCCTCTGACTTACTCTGATTACTCAGAGCTCTGGTCTGTGGGTTTCCTTCAGAGGCCTCAAGCGCCTTGAATGCAGTCTACAGCAGTGATATTTTGAGGCAAAAGTGCAGAATCTAATCAGCCTAACACCAAGAAATGGAAGGGAAGGAAGGCACCTACATCCAGGATCTGTCCTCATGATGAGACACCAGCTGGCTCAAGAGACCAACATCAGAAAGTAAAGGAGCTTTGACCTTGCATAGCACAGGAGGGAGAGTGAAGTACCAGTTTTATACAACTTCCAGCAACCAGCTGCTAGAAGTAAAATGGGAGGTACCTGAGGAAAGGCTTGTGTTAGTCCAGGCAGGGAAATGGACTAAAGCATTTAATGAGCCTGGGAAAGGAGTTTACACATATGCCAAAAGCATCAAGTGTAGGAGACACGGTTTCCTAATTTTGGTGAGACCAAACTAGCGTGTCTAATTGGCAATAGACTGAGTCCTATCAAGCTCTGTTAAGCTAACATTATGTTCATTTTCCTCTCAGCAACTTCAAAGCAACATCAGGTAGCAGGGGCATTTCTCCAGTGGCCACAAAACTGTTTTCCCTCATTAAAGAGAAAAGGTATGCATGTAGGAAGGAAGCAGAGTAGTCTTTTATCCTCCTGGTAGGTGTTTCAGGATGGGCAGTGCCAATCCTGTGACTAAAGCTGAAACAGGAACAAAAAAGTGCAAGAAACCCCCCAAACAAACAAAATACAGAACAAGAGAGTGCCCAAGAGAACTGATTTTCACATCCTTGGCTTCCTCAGAAAACAGCAGTCTCCTTTGTTGGCACTGTGCTGACACCACCAGTGTTAATAGCCCTAGTCTGGGTCACTTGCCCACCTCCTTTGAAAGCAGCAGCCACCAAGATGAACAGAAGAGATCCATGCAGAACACCATGGCAAAGGCTGTCTTGGCTAATTGGTTGCCACGCTAAAAGGAGGAGACACCTCTTCAGGGCATTGATTTGAGGAGAGCCTGGAGAAAAGGGCCAGACTTGGGCTCTGATTCGCAGCATAGAAACTTCAACACTGAACTATTTAAAATGTCTAAAACCAAAAACCATCTGAAAAGGATCTTTCAGTTGTGTGCAAATCACAGCCCCTCATTCCTCAGCAGATCGTCTGGGACCCAGTCCTCAAGGCCTTTTCCTCTGGGCAGTGGACAGCCTGGTTGCCTAGTAGCTGTAGAGGGAGAGAGGGGTGTCCTCCATCATGTCATCCTAGAAGCAGAGAAGAGGGTGCTTTAATGAGATGTCTGCACGATGGCACCATGGTCCCAGCCTGGGAGCCTGCTGTGCAGGCAGCACAGCCTTCTCAGCCACACTGTCACAGTGTGGCCACCTGCCCAGTCATCCACCTAAATGCTGTCACTGTGCAGCTCCTGGATCTTTGGACTGTCAGTGTCCCTCCTGCTGCAGCATTTGGAGAGAAGAGGTGTGTGCAGGAACTGCCTGCCTGCTGCAGGGATGTGGAAAACTCGCTGTTGAAAACTCCACTCAGCTTGAAACATCATCAGCTTGCTTGCTAGCTGCAGTACTCCTCTGTCCCAGAAAGTGCAGGGAGTTATTTGCAGCTTCCCCAGAGCTAGTCCAGCCTCTGGAACCCTCATATAATTTTATATTCCCAAAGAGTCAAACGCAGACAGACAGACAAACAACCTCCCTGGAACAAAGTATAAAATCTGCTTTGTCATAGTCACAAAGCAAATGTATCAAAAAAACATGAGGAGAGGTTAGGAAGGTGTGTCATTTCAGGACAAGCCTGGATGGAGCTCTCCTTCCTCTCTCTATTTAACCTCTCAGCATTCCCCTGCAGAGTGAGAGGAAGGCAGAGAGCTTCTTTAGTGCCCAACCTTGAGACTCGCTGTCTTGATTCAAACCCTGGATGGAAGGAGAGGGACCTAAGGAGGAACAGGAGTGTGTGATCAGCATTGGTGCTCCTGCAAATGCCCAAAGCATTGCTGCTGCAGGAGAAGGAGAACTGCAAAGCAGTCAGTGGTGAGCCAGCCCACGTCAGGCTGGGCTGAAGGTGGGACTCACCATGGGCAGGTCCTGCAGGCGCCGGAATTCCATGCGGTTGTTGTGCTGGCGGTACCTCAGGAAGCCCACCAGGCCCAGGATGCCCACCATGACAATGAAGACAGAGATCACAGTGATTACCAAGGGATCAGCCCTCGTTGCACCAGCCAAATTGGGTAGCTCTGCAAGGAGACCAAAGGAATGAGGTCAAAGGAGAGCCTCCGAGGGCTGGAACAGTGAAGTTTTTCTTTTCTGGTTCTGCTCAGCACAACCAAGTGGCAATTTGAGGTAGCCCCGGCCCTTTTCCCATGTTTTGTGAGAACAGGTACAAAACAATTACAGAATTTTTTGGGCTGGAAAAACCTCTGCAGTCATCAAGCCCAACCTACGTCCTAACAAGGTGGTGACCTTGTCAACTAGACCATGGCACTGAGTGTCCCTCCAGGGACAGGGACTCCACCACCACCCTGGGCAGCCCATTAAAAGCAGAGCATTTACCTGAATTGTCATCATCACCAACATTCAACACAGAAGCCTTCTCGTGCCTGGGCTCCAGTGACTGTGCCAGTGTAGGTGTGCTGGTGGGGATGGCAGCTGTGTTGGCAGGTCGGGAGCTGGTCACGAGGGGTGTCACTGTCACAGTACTGGAGGCAGCAGCAAAGGATGTGCTCCGTGCAGTGGAGATGGGAGCAGAGGAAATTCTGGGCTCCAGAGTGCTCCCCTCTGTGGCACCCACAGGGCTCGTTCCTGGCTTGGTTTCAGACCTTGCTGCTGTGGGCCCCAGGGTCTGCCCATCAAAAAGCCCTGACTGAGAGATGTTAGTTGTTGCTGCAAAAGAGGAACAAGCAGTTATTTCAAAGGATCCAGTGCAGCACACTGTTCTGTCAGGCTAGACAAGCTGGAAGCAAGACTGTAAGGAAGACTGCTGGGACTGTAGGGATAGCAGATCATTGTCAGTCTTTTGGAAAACGAGCAGAGCCTTTAGCACAGCCACAGCTGAGCCACACTATAACCCATAATGCTTACAAGTCCTCTCAGTTTTCATATGTGCCAATCTGCAATGTCAGCCAACCTCAGCTGGGCCCACAAGGCCTGTCCTTGGGGACAAAGGACAAGCAGACAAGCTAAAACAACTCCACACACAGCTGGGGACAACCCCAGAGCAAGACACTGGGAAAGGCCTCTCATCCCTCCTTGCAGGGAGCACAAAGGGGGCTGCCCAGGGAGTGGTAGCAGCATCCCCTGAGGCTGTGTTGGTGTGTCACAGGACAGCAGGGCCATGTGACACAAGCCAGGGAAAACAATGCAGTTGTGCATGAGCACCATGCAAATCAGTGATCAATCGGTATCTGCCTTGCATTAGGAGTATGTGACAGCCTGGTAGGCCACAAGGTGGGCAAAATTAGGATTGCAGACCCCATAGCCAGTCCCCATGCTGCCCAGAGGAATCTGAAGGTAGGGTAGGATTTCCTGTGGTTGCCCATGGATGGATGAGCTGCCACTTGTGCTTGCCCGTCTCCGTGTTTTGTGTTAGGGGAGGGAGTGTGTGCTTCCCCAGGAAGGCTCCCAACAAGCCCCAGCCCTGGTGCCAGAAAGGCCCAGCTGGGCAGCACAGCTAAGGCGTGGTGTTTCAGATTAGATATATAAAGGATGCTCCTGCACACCATCAGTGTCCTCGTCAGAAAGCAGCCAGCACAATTAATACCAAAAGTAATGGTGGCTGCAAAGAGGATGCTGAACTAACTCCTCTGCAAACAAGTGGCACTGAACTGGCTCTGCTTAGTGCCTCATTCCCTTCTCCCTCTCCCCAGCTCCCAGGAGAGTGCTCAGACATTTCCAGGTTGTGCCTCCTTGAGGCAGGACTTTGTGTACAGGCAGTTAAGGCAAAACCTCACCCGGCACAGTGTTCAGAGGAGGCGTGGGTGTTGCACTGCTGTCATCTTCCATTTCTTCAGTTGTGCTGAAAGGCTGTGTGGCTTCATGGCTGGGCTGGTTTTCTTCCAGAGTGCTGGCAGTCAAGGTAGGGGAGGGGATTTCAGTGCTGCTGTTGGCTGACAAGCTCATGTTGTCATGCTCTGGATGTGTAACTGTGATGTCCCCAGGACTGGCGGTGGAAGCCTGCAGTTCCTCTGCCTTGGAGCCTGCCATGGGGGTGGTGGGGATGAAGGCATCCTCCACCTCTGCAGCGTGGGCCCCAGTGGCACTGAGTGTGGCAGCAGTCAAGTTTTTCTCCAGGCTTGTCTGAGGAATGGCAGCAGTCACTGGACTGAAGGCGCTCAGCTGATGTGAGGTCAGCGCTGTGCTAGGAGGGGATGTTGCTACCAAGGCCTCTGCTGTCTTCTGACCCCCTCCTATGGAACAGAGAAATTTGTCAGAGATCCCACAGTGAAAGGAGATACAGAGGGGAAGGACAGAAGCTGAACTTCTTTATCCTCGTAATTCCAAATCCAGCACAGGCGCACACTTGGGAAAGGGATTCAAACAGCTCCTCTGTCCTTCTGGTTGTTGAGGCATGGACCTGTTCTAGGGAACTTTTCCTTTACCCTTCTCTCCTTCAAGTCCTGTGCTGTTGTTCTGTAGGGTCAGCACCACCAATCCCTCTACCCTGGAGCAACTTTTAAACTCTTTTAGAGGTTTTGGGTTTGTTAAAAGTACTACCTAAGACCTGATTCTGTAAGAAATTTAGGTACGTCTTCTTTGGTTCATTGAGGAAGAGTCAAAAGTGGTGCTGAAAAACCACAAACGAGGAGAATGTGGATGTAGACTCTCTAGCTCCCCATGCCCAATGGAGAAAAGTGATATTTAAAAAGACTGCAGATGGCAAAGGTAAAGCATATATTGAGTCATCTTAGTGGTAGTGTGGGATTCTGCTAGAAGGAAAGGTGAAATGGGTAGCAAGAGTATTACAGCTAACAGGGCTGGTGCTTTGGGAGCCGCCTTTGTGAGCTATTTATGAACATATCCCCACCATGAAGCACAACTGTTGTCATAGAAATGGGGAGCCACTCAGCAAAAAGGGCCAGATTCCCTGAAGGGAACCTGCAGCAAGCAAGCATCCCCCAGATCCACAGCTGCTAGACAGTGTGACAGCATATGGGAGGAGGAAAACCACAAGGCTCTTACACTGCCTGTTCATAAACACAGATCCTGTGAGGGTTTTTCAGGGTATAAACAGGAAGAAAACAGAGAAATGTGGCCACATCAGGATGGACTCTCCAATTTAAAAACATCTCATAGTCAATATTTTGACAATTTCTGTTTTAAGTTTCTACCCAAGCTACACAGGACTGATGAGCTAATTACAGAAAAAAAAATGGTACTGAGGCAAATCCGTCTTCATGTCCCTTCTCTCCACAGTGAAGAAGCATCCAAAGTGGATGCTGTCAGCAAGAAACATTCATCCACCAGCAACGCAGCCCATTCTTATCCTGATTTGGGAAAAATTCAGCAATTTTTAAAAGCTCTTCAGAACAGATAGGGTTATCATAGCTCTTCTCCAGCTACAGCACTTAACAGGCCCTAAAAAAAGACACAATACATTGCTCTCTCAAGACCTTTGCAGTACCCTGACCAGCTGGAGAATTCAAAACCCTGCAGCAGCCTGATGGAGCTGTGCTTCCCTGGCTGGGGACCCGTCCCTCAGGGATGCACAACCCTGCTCGGCACATTCAGAGAACAAGTTCTCACAGGGAACCCCAGCTGGGGCAACTTAAACATGAAGACCAAAGGCCTGAGTGATGCTCCTTTGGCCTCGCCTGGACCCAGATGTGCTTGGCCAGAATGTGCATCCAAATAAAGCGAGCCACTCTGCAGTGGAGGTCAGGTGTAGGACACACACCAAAAACACCTGGAAGGAAAAGACCTGAGCTCTGCTTTTCCTGGGATCAGGCACCAAAAGGCACAGCTCTTCATGTGACAGTTTCCAGCCCTAAAGCCAGCACTGCTATTCAGCACGGGGTGGGATCCCAGCAGCTCCGGGTGCTGGCTGGGCACTGGCGGATGCTTGCTCGGTAAACACCCAGCTACCTGCTCCTGCACAAGCAGAGACAGAGCTGTGCTGTCACCGTGGGGTAAACAGGAAAGGTGGTGGCCAGGAGCCCGGCCACTGGCAATCCTGGTTATGTGCTGCTCTGAATAGCCGGCCTGTGCCCGGGACAGCCTCTCACGGGGTGACAAGTCATGACTTGAGTCACGCAGAGGAAAGATTTGTGGAGAGCCTCTTGTACAAAGGCCTGAGCAACTCTGAAACCATCATGCCAGTTCCTGGAGAAAAGTGGTAGGCAAGATGGGTGCTAATGTCTTTACAAGCACCTCGATGGGTGAGGGTCTTTAGGAGAAATGGGTCTTAATGTCTCTACCAACTTCAAGCTGCCCAGACAGTTTGACTACAGTTTGAACTCCTGAACTTTAAGGTTCAAATGGGACAAATGGGTCCGTGCAAAGTCTATTGCAGAGCCCAGTCAGTCTGAACTTCTGAACCTTGGGGGAAAATGGTGACTTTATGCACAAATGGAAAGTCAGAGGGAAGGCAGATGAGTCTGGGCCCTACACACCAGGACACCTCCCCACAGTGCCAGGAACTGGCACCCCTGCGACAGGAGAGCTGGTGGGGACAAGCAGGTCCCCCCACCCCGCTGCACACACAGCTTCCTGTGCCTGCAAGAGGGAGAACTGGTGGGACTGGCATTTCCCTAAGCTCTTCTCTCCAAGAAGCCACTTGGCTACTTCTCATAAAATTATCTGGTGTCTGTCCGTCCCTGCCAAAGCAAATGGTTCCCGGACGGACGGGCCGCTCTGGCCCTAGTGTAACACAGCACTGTGGTGTGTAAAAACCTGGTTTGTAGAGAATTGCAGAAGAGATTTTAAATTGGCAGGTGAGGAACAAGCGACAGGCTTTGAGTATGGCAAGTGTTGATGGCACCTCAATTAGCAAGTCATCCAGCCTAGCACATCACAGCACACTCGGCTCAGGAAACAAAGGAGAGCCTGAAAAAAAGGAAAGCCTAATCCAGGCTAACACAAAGATTCAAGACATTAAGAGATATTGGTGGGAAGAGAGAGAAGGAAAGAGCCTTAAAATGGCCAAGGAAACAAAGGACTGACTAAATCCTGATCACCCGGCGACAGGCAGACAAAAGATTCCCATCACCCATCTGTCAGCTCCTAAGGGGTAAGAGCACATCCAAAGCCAGCACTGTCACCAAGCAGAGCACCTGGGGCAATCCCCCAGAGGTGCAACTTGGTGCTAGTGAGCTGTAGGTGTTAAAGGTACCCAAGCGCCGAGTTTTACTTCAGTTTCAGATTAAAATAAAAACACTTCTCCAAAGGGCCTTGCTGCAATGCCACAGCTTTGTTTGCCAGTGTTGTCATCCATCCAAAATGGCAACCTATTGCCACGCAAATGAAACCGGTGCAAACCCTGCGGTACAGAGGGGAGAGCAGAGCGCTGCTGCTGCCTGTGCTGGGGGAGATCCAGCAAACCCTGCACGGGCTGGGATCCTCAGGGGTGCAGCTCCTGGGCTGCTCTGGAGCTTGGTACCCAACAGGTCGGAAAATCCTCAGCTCCGGCGCTGCTGTTGCTGCTCCAGTCCGTGGGTGCTGGTGGTTTTAGCTATTTATCGGTTACCTATAGAGACGCAGGTCAGAGCTCGTTCCCCTGGCGTCTTCCTGGAGAAGCTCTGCTTCCTGCACCACATGCCAGGAAAGCCATGGCTGCACTGCCTAAGGCGTCGCCCTCACCAGCTTCAGGAGACAAGAGGGAACCATATTCTTTTTGTTTCAGATGCAAATGGAAAGAGATAGTGTGAATGCTTCACTTTTTGGGTGATTCTCGCAGACCTGATGGTTGCAGCATCTCAGGACAGCTGGTAAAGGTGCACTCGCCCTTGGCTCCACAACAAAGCAGCTACGACTGTACCAGGATCTGTAAGCAAGAGCTCTGACCATAAGAATACCTCTGTTTCCCTGACAGGGGATCAAGGGTGAGCTCGCTTTGGTTACACTGAGGTGCCTGCTGAAGCAGAGCTGGCCCCTGGCTACAGCTCCACTCGTGCCCCGTGTCTGTGATAACCTCCAGGCTCAGCCTGTGCGTGGTGAGAACCAGACATCCCAAACCACATTAGGGCCGGGCTGGTGGATTTGGAGCAGCAGCTCCCACCAGACTGTGCTGACTGCAGTGACCTCTGTCTGGGAAACAAGAGGGGCAAAGGAAGAGAGTGGTCCCAGGGGAGGAGTGATGCAGCCAACCAAGGAGCAGCCCCTGCCTCGGACAAGGGTGGGAAACACTCCCAGCTCCTTGAGGGAAGGGAGGGCTCTGAACATCAGCCCACAACTTCGACCCCCTCTCCAGCACTGTCTGACAGCACTGAGGGACCTCCACATATCAACCCAAGCTCCCACCAGCTCCAGAACAGACACGGTAAAATTATGCTGTAACAGAGAGGAGTGAAGGAAGCCAGCTCTGCAGGAGACGGGACCATTCCTGCCTTGTGCTCCCAGCCTAGGATTCAGGGCTGGGGCCAAGCGAGGGGTAGAGGAAGGTTTGCAGAAGCAGCACAGAGTTACTGTTGTGCCAGGGTAGTCATGCAGAGTGGGGACCGTGGTCTTCATCCTCTGCCACAGCAGCCACCCCACCATCTCTTTGTTTCTCAGAATAAAACAATGACATGGAGCAGGGCCTCAGCTGGACAAGCCTGTCAAGGAGCTTCTGCCATGACCCTCCTGCCACTCTCAGCAGCATCCTCTGCACTTTCCTTCCTGTCTGACAGGAACAGCAGCCTGAGCTTCCCAAGAGTCAATCCATAGACTTGAAGACTTTATAAAACTCCTCTTAGGATGAGATGCAGGAGAGCCACATAAGGTGAGGAAGCCCATGGCAGGCTGGCTCCTCCCACCCTGCAGGCACCACTGGAAAAGGTGCACGGAGTCCCAGGTGGGAGGTAAGCACAAAGATGAGAAGGATTCACCCTGGATTTCAGAGACAGTGCCAGTATGAGCAGGACTCCCTGGTGTGGATGTATCCTCCTGCACAGGCTGTCACTGCCTGGGGATAGCACCTCACTTAAACCAGCTTCCTGCAGAATGCATGTCAAACCACTGCTCTGATTCATTGAATAGGCACCCAAACCCTTCTACAATGCTATTTTGGTGCACTAAATGAATTCAATTTCCATTTAAGTGTAACAGCTCCACTCGCAAACAACCTAGTGGAATAGAAAAATACAATGTTTAAAAAGTAACAGCGTAAACTGTAACCTGTATGTATCAAAGCAGTTATCTCTTATTGCTTAGCAAACTGCTTCATTAAGTGTAGAAATTATCTTTTGTTGCCAGTTGTTACATTTTATGGTTACCAACCAACGGCAATTAGACAATCTCTTCAAGGAAAAAGAGCTCGAATATAAATGCAAATAAAACCATATAGTGGGGTTTAAAACCAAGGCTCTTCATTTCATTTAAAAGCAGAACTGGAATAGCTCCTGATTATATACTAGCTGAGCCTGATCTCTTTTCCTGGAATAGAAATAAAAACAAACGAGTGGCAGAATAGATTTCTGGAGCCCTTCAGGAAGGTACCAGATGCACCCAGGGATGTTGTAGAGCAAACACCCTCATTGTGATGAAATGAGCTCAGAGACAGGATCTGGTATAAGGGGCAACTGCTTTGTAAACTCAGCTCCAGTTGGATACCTTGCAGGACCTCGATGGATGCCCGAGGGCAGCATTTGCCACAGGCTTCAGTGCTGTCCCTGCCAGAGTTGATGCCCGGACTGCCCCATCCCCATTCTGGCTGAGAGAGACTGAACTGACTCTCTGCTGTGAAGAGTCCAGGCAGGAGGTGTAGGCACAGATCCGACCTTGCAGCCTGCTCGGGGACCATAGTGAAGCTCTTCAGGCAGCAGTTTAATTCACTGCACCCCTCGTGGCCTCTGTGAGCTGCTGTGCGGCAGCAAAACTGGGGGTGCCAAACTGGGGGTGCTGAGCACCCACTCCAGCCCTGGAAAGCTGCCAGGCTGGGCACACAGCAAAGCAGGGGCTGAGGTAAGGGACTGGAATAGAAACCAGGTCTCCTGACTGAGAAGGCAGGTGGCCACGAGCAGAGCACGAGACGGGGGCAGATTAGATATGGGGTGCTGAGCGAGTGTGGCACTGGGCAGGGACGGCCCAGCACCCAACCTGCCCGGACAGGCAGGAAGCTGCCTCCTCTGGGCATCTGTGAATGCCGGGCCACAGGCTTGAACCACGGGGAGACAAAAAGGGGAGGCAGTGCTGCGACCTCGACAGATGGCACTGCGTTGGGGACCGGGACAACCAGCCAACAGTGGCATGGCAGAGCAGGGCAGAGCAAGAGTTAAGGGAACAGGGATGAGCAGCCCTGGAAACAGCACCATAAATGCCAAGCACAGGTACTTCAGCACTAGGAAAACCCTTAAAACAGCACAGACATGCCCAGAGCACACAGTGGTGGGGCAGCACCAGCACAATCGCTGCCTGCAGGGCACAGCACCTCAGGGTGTCGTGCTCTGCCTGGCCCTGCACGGTGAGACCCTCTTCACCCCACCAGGGGAGAGAGAGATGCAAAAAATTTCTTTCACAGGTTTACAGGAAGCTCTATCCCTGATCCCCCATTTAGAGGTGAGGGAGCTTATCCCAAATTCCTGTGGCAGGGGAAAGGGAGAGCAGGCTGCCTTGCTCAGTGTTAGAGGAACCACTTATTTGCCGCAGGCCACATACAGCTGTGGAGCCCCTTGCTTGGCAGGAAGGTGCCTGGGAGGCTCCCATGCTGTCTGGTTTTGGTCCTTACTGAGGGACTGTGCTGTGGTCAAGACCCCTTTGCCCAGAAGCTGCTGGGCACACCCATGGCATGCAAGGCCTGGGAAGCCTGCCCTTCTCTGGGGTTGTGCAACCCCAGAAATACAGCAACATCAGGGAGATCTGGCATCAGACAGCCTGGCCCTGCTTACCTTGAGTCACAGCTGCAGTGGGGGAAGCATTCACGTCATTAGGAGAAATTCATTAGCCAGTTGCCTTAATAGCGGCCCCATGTCAGCAGGGAGCCTTCTCTCCAGTGCAGCGTGGCATGAACTGGGGGAAGTTTGGACATCAGGAAGCCTGTCCAGCCCTGAGCAGCCCCCATGTCCTTCTAGCTGTGTAACTGCTGGTTCTATTGGCTGTGAGGCTTGGAGGGGAGATCCTGCCCTGACCAGCCCTACAAGGCTCAGGATGTGACCCCAGATGTCAGTGGTGCTGAGCCTTATGAAAGTTGCCCCAGAGAGCATTATGGGGATGACCACAGATCTAGGGAAAACCCTGCAGCAAGAACTGTGTCCACCCACACAGAGAGTGGAAAGGAAGCCTTGGTGGAAAGGAAGGAGGGACAGCGGCCTCTGTGCTTTGGATCATTCTTGCCCCCCTTTGTCTGAAGGGTTGGGGCCAAGGGAGCTGAAGGTGAGTGTTTTGCCCCAGCCCACCAGGTCAAGCCTTGGAAGGGCAGCAGGGAGCCAAGGCCCACCCTGCCCTGAGGGAAAAGCATGTATAGAAATGGCATCAAAGACTGATGGCGTGACATTAAAGGTTGGGCTGCGGGTGCAGTGTCACACAGCTGGAGGTACCACCCGGAGGAGAGGACCAAGCTGTGACTCAATTTGGGTGCAGCAGAGCTGGAGCTGTCCTATCAGGGTGGGGTCAAGTCCATCCACTTGTCCTTGCCCTGGGCAAACAAAGGGAAATAATCACGGAAAATCGGCAGCGGGACCCTGAAGAGGACACACTGCCCGCCTGTGTGCGCGGCCCCGCTGGTGCCGACAGACGGGGCTTTATGTGCTCCTGCTGCTCCCAGCCCTGCTCCTTCTCACTGCTTGTGAGGCAGCTCAGCACGGGAGGGACAGGCAGAAAAATGCCCAGACCAAAATTACTCGGGGTTTTATTTGTAAGGCTGATGGTGCTGGAGGAAGTGGATTTCCGCAGGCAGTGAAGAAAGGCTGCATTGAGAGGCCGGGGCGGGCAGAGCACAGGAGACGCAGCAGCCCAGGCTCCTCTGGCCCTGCTGAAAACCCAGACGGGGAGTGGGAGCAAAGGGAATCTGTGCTGGGAGCAGTGCAGGCAGCAGCTCATGGAGCAAGGACGAGCCCAGTTTCAGATAAATTTGTCTAGGGACTGCTGACTTCGGGGCCGGTCTCTGGGCAAACAGTTCCTTTCCCCACCACCAGCCTGCTGAGATTGGGCCAGGTCAGCTGCAATAGGTACCGTTTCCTGAAACTGTGGAGAATCTTGGACTGGGACAATAAGCAACAAAAATCCCAGGAAAAACTCAGTGCAATCTTAAATTCTGGTACATTCTGGCAGTTTGACTTTGCAGCAAGAGGGTTCCTATGAGCCAGCTGGGGCAAGGGGCTCCCCGGGTTTTCCCAGTGTGCCCAGAGTGTGAGACACAGGGCCAGAACAGCCTCCGGCAGCTCAGGCTCCTCCTCCTCCCAGCGGTGGAAATCTTGAGTCCTTTGCCAGTGGCTGGTCACCTCCCCACACCCCATCACCGCACAGCCACTCTCGTGTGGGGAGTGCAGCTTTGCCCACAAAAAGAGCGCTGCTTTGGGACTGCTCCTCTTGCTCAGCCTCAAACTCAGCTAAACCGCATCCGGCACCCAAAACCTCATCCTGAGCGTTACTCTCGCTGCTGGGGCTCAGCCCCAACGGCATCTATTCTAGGGTTTTACCAGCCCTAATTAGTTATTAGAAACGGAATTTCTGTGTGTCATCCCTTGGTCTCTACTGCTGCCGTCACGGTGCTGGGATCTCACCAAGATCTAGCCCACGGTTTTTCTCGACCACAAAGAAGAAGAAACACTTTCTGCTTCCTGAGCTCCGGGCAAGTCCCTAAATGTCACAGAGCCTTTGTCATTGCCAGGGTCATGGGGAAAGTGACAGCCGCCCGACTCGGGGCACACTCCAGCCACGCGGCAGAGCTCGGTGGTGTCGGTGGACGGGGCTGTCAGCGCCACGCTGCAGAATGAGTCTGCCCACGTGGGAACGTGTTGATCGTGGAGCAGAACCGAAATACGGCCCGGGAGAGTCTGCCTGGGGCCGGGGTCTGGCTCCTGCTCCGTCCCAAACAGCTCCATCCGTCCTGCCCCTCTCCCTGCAGGCACAGGGCCCTCGTCCCGCCGTGCTGCGGAAGGCGGCGGAGTTCGGGCTTTGTCCGGGGTTCCCTCGGGGGGAAGCTCGGCAGCGGCTCGCAGGCACCGCGAGCTGCAGGGCGGGACGAGGGCCCTGTGCCTGCAGGGAGAGGGGCAGGACGGATG
>JAHLSL010000008.1:9139498-9224208 GCA_025920805.1 Petroica traversi
AGGGACTGGCGCGGAGCTTTGCCCGGCCGGGATTGCCTTGGAAATGCTCGCTTTGCTGAGAGGTGCGAGGGCTGAGCGCAGGTTTTGGTGTTTAGGTGCTGCTCTGTAAGAATACGTGAATCACGCGTTAATGACAGGCTCGAGTGTTGTAGTGTATGTGCATATATATTTGCTTTATGACCTTCAGGTGAGACGTGCTGTATAAGTGTAGATGGTCACTTTTAATGTTGTATTCCTTGGAGGATCGGAAGGGTTTTTGCTTCAAGTACGGGGGACTTTCCACTTGGGTGTTCCTGTAAGTGGTGCTGTAATAGTTGAAAACTACACTTTCAAGAGTAATGAATTGAATTTGAAGAGTACCGAGTTGAATTTTATTTAAACCTTTCTGTTTGCCTCTCTAAAAAAAGTAACAGCTAACATTTAAACTAGTTTATGAGAAGCCTTTGTGCTTCAACTGATTTTTTTTTTTAAATAGAGATCAGAGTTCTAGCATATTTTATTGTCTGCAAAATCAACAGACTTCTAGTTCCATGGACTTAATTAGGCAGTGGAATTTGCAACCTAAGATAAGATTTTTTTATGAGAAACTCTGACGTGCCCTGTGGACTAGTCATAAACCTTTCCATTTAGTCATCATCCTTGGAAATTATTGGTGCATGCCAATAAAAATGTCATTTTCTGGTTCTTGCAGTGTTCAGCTGTAGACATGGCTGAGTAATTCCATTGTCAGTTTTGGTTTGTGTAAAACTTGCATGTAAAACTTGCATGCAAAACGAGGTGTTTAAACTGAAGGCAGAGGGTTCCCCATACCTGGTGGCAAGTGTGTGGTCTCCTGTGTTTTTTGCTTCAATTTGTTTTGTGGCTTTTCATTAGGGTGAACAGCTGGCAGTGGGACCAAACACAAATTAGGACCTACAGAGCAACCTTTGCTTCATTTCTTAATATTTTTGTGACTGTGGACAGAGTTAGTTCACAAGGGCTGCTCTGGTGGCACAGGCCTCCTGTAACCTAGTTATACCCTCTAATTCCAGATATTTGCTTTTGCCATTGTAATCCTTTATGCAAATAGTTTCACAGACTCATGAAAGAAATGCAGGGTTAAAGGAGGGGAACTGTTGCTTCTGTGTCTGCTACAGGAAGAATACAGAAAGGGAACTTATGATGCAAGTGAACCACAAGCTTCATTCTTTTCTGCAGCAGACAACCATGCATTTGCACAATGGCACAGCTCTTCATTGTGTCCTTGCAGGGTGGTGTCCTGCAAATTGGCACAAAAATCAGAGCTCTGCTAGGCAAGATCAAAAAAAAGGTCAATGTTGATAATTTTTCTTAAAGCCCTTTTCCTGCTCATTAGTTCCCTACGATATTCATTTGGAGCTGTGTGTTCATCAGTAAGTCCATCTAATAATCAGCAACTGTATCACACTGGCTCCATCTGTTGTCTGTTGCCAAGTCTTCTTTCTGACTTAGATTGTAAGCTTCTTTTCATATGATCCTGTCACTTTTTGTTAAGTTGAACACATTGCTGGTAGTGGCTAAGCCACTTTCTGGTGTGATTGTCCCGTTGGTTGCACTGGAGAAACGTAACAGCTTTTGCAGACAGGGGTGGAGTTGGTTGAGATAACTTTGCTTTTGAAGGCTGACCTTGTACGCTCCAGGTCCGAGGCTCTCAGACTATGAATGTGTTTTCCATTGTACAGGGAGCTTCAGGTTGGTTTGTAAATACCAGCAGACATCAGTACCTTAGGAACAACGGGTTTGGGAAGCCCTGTTCTCACTTTAAAAATTCATAAATTAGTGGAGTGTTACTGTTCCGTTTGTGCAGCTGCTACCTGCAGTAAACAAGGTACTTGGTGTTTCACTGTAAGGTGAAACCAATAACACAGGCTTGTGCTTAGTAAGAGTAGACTACAGAATGTCTCTTAAGTATTTGTGGAGATGATACCTTTTAGCTGGAAAATAAAAATATTGACTGTCTTGTGTGATGATGCATAAGCGTAAGGTTGTATCCAAGAGATGCCAGTCAGGTATGAAATTCACCCTGTTTACTTTGTCTTCATCCCTCTTTCAGGCATTCATGTTCTGTTTCCTTCCTTTGCTGTTCTGGATTGTCTCACTGGCTGCATTGAAACAACACAAGTTGCTTTCAGTCTCATGAGAAACCCTCAGTGCTAATAGAGCTGTCAGCCCTCATCCAAAACCCAGTGGAAAAGGGTGGGGGGAATTCCTAGATTGAGATGTTACAATACCTGTTGCTATTAGAATGCTTTGATTCCCTTTCCTTATGTTAAGAGCTCAGCAAATGTCAGCCTGCTGACACCTGGAAGGCATGGGCAGCTTCTCAGTCTCTACTGAGCTCTATTTTGTTAAGCAAACATAATGTATTGAAATAACCCATTTGAAGCAGCAGCTGTGTCTTGTACATGATCTGCTTGAGTGGTTATTTAACTCTAAGGATGCTCTGTAACCAGGCTAGAGCCTGTCTGCACTGTGGGTTGGAGTGACTGAAAGCAGGCTGGGAGAGGAATGGATTGTTGCAAGGTCCTTGGTAGAGCTTTAGTTTGGTGTTCTAATTGGACCCTAGAAAATGCTGGCAATTACACTGTGGGCATAAGGATCAAGTGGTTTTCTGTTTATTTGTGAGTTTTTATTGTTCTCCCTCAGTTATATTTGCCTTCTAAATATGTGCTAGAATTTTTGCCTATGCGTGATGAAAATATTTTTAAACCTACAACCTTGGCCCTGAATCCTGAGCTCTGCAGTAATAGCTGGTCTCTCTTACTCATTTCAAACTTGGCTACAGTCACAAAATAAATGAACTGTTTGTTTCAGCTTAGCCTCTTGTGGAGGTTTGTTTGCATTATAAAACCATGATGCAGCTTAGCAGACTTCCAGTTTCTAGAGTGGTGTAGTTGGGCTAATGCAGTTCTCCTCTGAGAAATGTCAGTTTGCAGTAAGCTTGTGCTACAACGGTACTGGCTAGAGCTGGGAATTATCCTATGCAGAGAAGATGAAATTAAAGTGAAATGTTGCATAAGTGAAAATAGAAAATATTGGGATTTTCATGTTTGAATGCAGTGTTGTAACTAAGACTATAGACTGAACCTAAAGATTTGTCCCACAAAGTAAAAAAAGACTTTGGGTTTAAGATGAGCTGGGCCAAACATAGTCTGTAGCTACCTCATCTGTAAATATTTGATATTGTCTTTCTCTCAAGGACAAGATGCTATGTTATGGACAAACCAAGAAACTTCCCTCTGTTAGGGGAGCAGGTGACAGCAGCTGAGAAGGAAATTATCGAGTGCCTGGTTCCGTTTACCTGTTCAGTTTAAATTCTTGTGTTTCATTTTTAAACATTTTTTCTTAGTTTTTATATTTTTTTTCTCCAGGCTAAGGACCTCAGTCAATTCAGTCTTTGGAAAATTTTGTACTTTACATTTCTTTGAAGCCTTCTGAAATTTGCAGAGTACTACAGTGAAGTTTTCTTCTCCCTCAAGTTATTATTTTGTTGAGTGACATTTGCCAGCATAATTCCTTTAATTCCTTTATGTTTTTGAAGTACTGGCTGTTGAAGCTTCATCAGACTACAAGTTTAAATAGTTAACTCTTGGCAAATGACTTTTATCAAAGCTTTGGCATCTTGTTCTTCAGAAAACCTTTTCAAATTAATAACATGCGTCTGCCAGATTTATGGCTTTCCAGGCTGAATGCCTAGCGACCATCTCTGTGTCTAAAAATGGTTGTTGTTATTAGGGCCATCTTTTAGGAAATTGCGAGTTTGACATTTGAGTGCAAATATGCACATATTTATAAAGATACTGGGGACAGAAAACCTCTTAGGAATGAGTTGAAATGTTTTTGGATGAATCTTGTTTTATAATCTGAGGCATTAAAAGGATGCTGCTGAAGCTGAGGAGCCTTCCCCATTTTTAGATCTATGATATATAAAATGTTAATTACTGACTAATATATGCCACCTGTTATTTTGACATTGATATTTAGGGTATAACTCTATATATGCTTTTGTGAGGTTTCCATCTTTAAATAATTGCAGGCTCAGGCACTGATTTTGAAAGGTAAATCTCTAATTAACCAAATTAATGCTGATAGTAGTTGTATTTATAGTAATTTCTGTGATTAAAAAAATCAATAAATTCATGCAGTGAATAAACTATCTTAATAGAATATTAATATGGATTTTTTTTTCTTCAAGATGTGTTTTGATAAGCCAAAAAATTGGAATATGATAGGGTATGAAATGTTCTGAAATTTTGCTTTTTAGAAGTGCATGAATAGGGCAGATACGCATTTTGAGAGGTGAATTTCAGAATTACTTTGGTCTTGGCAGAGTAGGGAACATTTTTCTTATAGAAGGGTGTCAGAAAAATTGTTCTGTAAGCTGAGAATTTATTAGGAAATGTTTTTTTCTAGTATGTAGTGTTTTTTAACTGGCTGCCGAGCACAGCTTAAGAGTTTTTAAGCTGAACCTTAATATGGAAAAAAACACCCAACAACCTTTTAGTTGGTTACAGGATTTGCAGGATAGTCTTGGATTCTGTTCAGTGCACTTTAATTAACCATACAAGGTAGTAAATTAAAGTACCTCAGACTGACTTGACAGTCAATTAAACCTTGGTTGATTTCATTGAGAATGTAATCATTAGTGTAATTGGCCAAAATGACAGGAGGCCCACTTGGAATTGTGCCCACTTGAAATTTTCCTCTAATTCTGTGTATGCAATCCTGGGCAAGATAATGTAGCTGTATCCTAATAATTTCCAAGGATTTTGTGTAGCTGTCTTGAAAGGTAAACTCTAGCAGGCAAAAAATGAAGGAATGGGTTACTTGGGAATCCAGATGGCAAAACCTTTTGGGGTTTATTTTGTGTGAAGTACATTGAATCTCTTCTCTCCTTATGGAATTTGTACAGAGTTTTGCAAAGTTCACCATGTGATTTCAATCAAAAGGATGTGTCTATGTGTGAGGGGGATTTTTTGCTTTGTTGAACGTAGAAACTGTGTTGAGGCCATCTTTTGTTAATGGTGTCTGGATTCTAAAGAGATTTAAGCTTTCCCTCCTGTTTAATACTGCTCATTTAGGTTGGTCCATCTTCCTCTAGTTAAAACAACAGCAGTCTTTGCTATTTTGTTTTTTCATTTTTTTAAATCTTGCTTTGCCTGAGAACTTCTAGTCTTTAGTTTGCTCGCTTGCAGTGTAGATGTGTTGTTTCACTGGATTTACTGGGGGGCTCTGCAAGCTCCAGTTTCTGTGGATGGTGGTCCTGTGATCCCAGGTCATCAGGTTGTGCATTTCCTGGGGCACATGCCTGCTTCCTTCATGGGAAGTGTCTGGTGCATGTGGGTGCTACTCTGAGGGAAATAAGTTCTAAAAAAATGTTTCTTCAGTTACAGTAGGTTTTCTGGTCCATCTTCAAAGATAGCATCTCCTGATCCAACAAATTAATTGTTAATACCATGCTTTCCTCTGTCCTCATTCCATAGACAGTTCTTTCTTTATCTTCTCAAAAAGTATCCAAAAGATAGCTTGTCCTAAGATCAAAAGGAATTATTTAAGCAGGCCTTGGAAACTCCTCAGCATCTTGTCTGTAGCTGAGTAGGTTCTCTGGGCTATTTTTCTCCATCGAGGACATGTAACAGGCTTTATCTTCCTGTGGTGCTTCTGTGCCTTTTCCAGACCCTCAAGGCTCCTGAGTCAAGAATCTGAGAGCAGAAACTGGATCCCGATCTCCTGTGTGCCAGTTGGCCACTATCATCTGAAAAGTGCAGTAAGATCAGACATGTGGGAGTCTGCCCACAAAATTTTGTAGGAAAACCATGATACCATGATGTGGGATTTGACAGAGATTAAATTTTTATAATCAGGCCTTGGTAAGAGTCTCTTGGACTCACTGCCATCCATTTAGAGAGGTGTTAAGAAGTTTGAAATAAACACCCTTCTTTTTTGGAGCGGACAACCTCAAATTAATTCCAGGCAGTTCAACAGAGCTTATTTCTGAAAGCAGGGAAGGGCTGTGTGTTTGCCTGATGTGTTGGCACAGAATGTCTCTAAAAGATACACTGCAGACAAAACAAGGGTATAGCAGCACTGCTGTGTTTTCGAAGGACAGCTGGTGTGCCTCTGGTTTTGAGATGCTTTTCAAATTTATTGTTCAGGTTCTGTACATCTTTGTAAATAGAAGTGTAATTACCTGCTCTGTTTGTTTTGCCCACCTTTTAAAAACATTATTTTATTGTTTCCTTCCCCTCCCTCTAGTTTTTCATTCCCCTCAGGGGAAAAGGAAAGATATGTATCCTCTTTGTGACTGTTCACTTTGTCAGGCTTTGTAGGTGCTCACCAAACTGCTCTAAACGAGCAGTGAAGTTTGGAATAGATGAATAAACCTCCTAAGTCTAAGGTTTAAAGAAAAAAAAAAAACCTAGGCCACCTGTCAAGTTTGCCAGTCCAAGCTGAATTTGATGGGCTCCAGAGTCATCCTGATTACTTCATCATCCTCTTAAAAAGAGAAAAAAATGTTGGTTCCCCTCTCTTTTTTCCCCCCCCTTTTTCTCCTACTTGGCAAATGTAGCTTGTTTCCTGTGTTTTCAGTTGAACTGAAATTAATATAGCTTTGAAAAATATCTTTGTGGGAAAAATTTGTCTATCAGATTGTTGTAAGAATACTGTGTTTTTGTATCAGGATTGGAGATGTTTTTCTAACAGGGGATAGGTGTTCAGTGAATATAAGCTGTTCCTACCAGGTCAGGAATTGGTCTTGGAGCACTCATATGTGGAAGGTTTAAAAACAAGGTTTTGACTCTTCAAGCAAATAGTTTTCCTTGTGTCAACTGAAAATCAATCTATATTTTTTTAATGTTGGGGATCCCTTGTTCACTCCCGAAAGTGAAATTGTCCTTGCTGTCGCAGTAGATGGGTCACCAACTGCAACTGAAGTAGAATAAAATGTTACATTTTGTGGGTTTCCTCCTTTTTGGTGGCTTGCTGTAGCAACCAGAATTTAAGTAAATAAAGAAAGGGTTGGGGGAAGGGAATCAAAGGTTTTTGTTACCAGTTAAATTTTGAGTTCCAAGCCTGTTTGTCTCAGAATAGCCAGAGCATAGGGTATTTCCATGAATCTAAAGGAAAAGTTCATTAGGTTGCTGTCTGTACTGTTGATGTTTGTGGTGGTTTGTTGTATTTCTTTGGTTTTTGTGCCCCTGCTTGGATATCTTCTTTCTTTTCTTATTCTCTTAAACTGGTATAAGCTTTGTTGGAGTCCTAGCAAACTTATTAGATACCTTCATAATAATGGTAATCTCAATTTCTTATATTTTAGGATCCAACAAGAGTAGAGAAGACAGCAAATTACCTAAGATGTGAGAAGTCCTCCCGTAGTGAAATAAAATCTTGTTTCCAAAATGGACCGAAGTAAGCGGAACTCAATAGCAGGATTTCCACCACGCCTGGAGCGCGCTGACGACTTCGATGGTGGCACTGGAGAAGGGACTGCATCCCAGATAGGAAGAGTTTGTACCTCTTCATACAGAGCCCTGATAAGTGCCTTTTCCAGACTTACTCGTCTTGATGACTTCACATGTGAGAAAATTGGCTCTGGTTTCTTCTCTGAGGTGTTCAAGGTGTGTTTAGTTTTTTCCTCTCAATGTTGATTGCTTCATGGTTTGATGGTGAGAATGTACAAGAGAGTCAGCCAAAGTACTTTCCATTGAAGTCAAATGGTAGTCCTTGTATTTGCTTCACTCAGGATGAGTGAGTGGTGAAGAACTTTCAGGCTCCAAATATTTCTTCTATCACTCCTCCAGCTGTTTTTTTTTTTTTTTTTGTGGCTTATAATTTATTTGAGGAGTTGCAAAGCTATTTGAGAGAAAAAAATAAAAATAATTGGTTTATTTTTTGACCTCTGCCATGTATTTTTGCATTCATGTAGTGTTAAACACTGATGGCTGTTGTTTCTTCCGTACATAAGTGTAAATGTCTTTAATTTAGCTGGTTTAGTGGTTTTGTGGGATAGTACACATTCCTTTGGTGGTCTTTGCCTCACAACACTTAGATGCATGTGTTAAGGATTTCCATACATAGTTGCTAAATTTGGAACCACAGATTTTCTTGCACTGAAATTACAATACAATTAACTGCTCTGCTCAGTTTCCTTTGCTGCTTATGCCACATTTCTAACTCCCATAATCAGAGATTGATTTGAAGTAAATAATATGAATGAGAAAATCTGATGTTGTCAGGCTTGCTGCTGGGATGTGGGACATGGAAAAGATCTTTTTAAAACAACTTGTCAAACCTAGTTTTGTAGTGCTGGTAGTGTATCTGCTGCCCTGACCCTGCTGGTAAGGTTTATTGTAGAAACAGGACATTGAGTTGACTTTCTGGCTTTCAGGCATTGAAAAAATAATTTGTTTCCTTGTTTTAGTTCCTGACTTTACATGAAGTTACTGACCACATTATTTCAACTTCAGTGAAATGCCGAAAAACTATCTTACAGTATGTTATGTCCATTCCATGACAATTTGTGAATTATTTTTCTTGAAGCTAAACATTAAAGCCTTTTATCCAGTTTTATTGCTGTAAATAGATACCTGCATTAGAAAATGGAAATTTTAAAATATTGCTTTAACACCCAAAGGCATTCAGATCTCCATATTTACATCTCCTCTTGCATAAAGGCAAGTCATTCCACAGAAGTTTTTCTGTTTAGCTCGATATATGAAATTTTAGTTTTCACTAACACAAGTTTTTAATTCTTCTGAATGGGAAGACATGAAGAACTTTATTGGAGGTTTGCAATAGGAGACTTGGTACAGGGCATTTCTTTGCAAAGCCAGCTTTTGTAAAAGTTAAAAACAAGGGTTTGTTTGCTGTTTTTTGTTTGGTTGGTTTTTGTCTTATTTCCCTGTTTGGGAAACTTTCTGTAGTGCATTTTGTAGCAACTGGTTTTGTATCGAGACATTTCCTAATGTTAATTGTTTTAAAGTTCTGTATGTTACTGGAATTCATCTTTATGGCTTCTCTGGTGAAACTGCTGCAACGTGTATAAAGGTAGCAATAGTCTTGGGTTGTGTCTAATTAACTAGGAAATAACAGACCTTGGTTTACTTCTGAGAACTTCAGAATGCAGGTGGAGGGAAAAAGGTAGCTAAAAGCAAAGATGAATTTTCAGCATTCATAGCAATTGAGAATTGGTTGATTGAGAGAAATCCCTGATATCCAATTTATTTTTGTGTGCCTTAACAAGTCCTCTGATTGTTTAAAAACCTTCCCCTGCTCTTCTCCTTTGCTGTGAGCTAACCTAGACATCCCAAGGTGTTGGCTAGAGTCGGTGGCATTACTGTGGGAGTGATGGTGGTAGTCTGAGTGTCTGGTGTCTGTTTTCCCAGAAACAACCACAGTTCCCCTGCAGGCAGGCACTGAGTGATAAAGTCTTTTCTTTTGCATCAGTTTCGACCAGAGCTCTCTGCAGTTCTGGCGCAGAGGGCTGAGAGTGCATTACAACTTTATCGTAGATGCAGCTCCAAACTCATTTAAGCAGGTTTCTCTTCTGCTGCTTTATCAGCCTGACCACCTCTGTCATTAATCCTACTGTGCTGATGATCAGATTTCACGTGAGAGCCTTGATGTGCTTCCAGTAAGGAGAGCCTCGTGGCTTGACGTAGTTAAATTTCAGTCTGATCTGCAGGCTCACAGCAAATGATTGAAGTTGAGAAAAAATCCAAGATCGTTCTAAACTTCCTGTGTAAGTAATTTTATGAGAGCAATGAAGCCTTCCCTTTAAATCATCAAAGGTGTCTCATAACCTACCATGTCTCCAGAGCTTTTTCAATAAAGTGATTGTCTGTTGTTTTGTGTCATACATTGGGTTCACTCAAGTGATTTTTGCAAAGAATGCTTGGACTGTTTTAAGAGTTTGGGATTTTTGTTTTGCTATGTAGCTGACAATTTTTTTCAGTGATTTCTTCCCCTCCATCCTTTTCTGTAGAAATTTTTTTAAAAATATAGTGTATTGTGGTCGATAGGTGCCTTTTCTTAACTTGTGGATAAGCTGTGAATACAGCTCAGACGTGTATGTTAATGGTCATATATGCTATGAATGATCTTTTAACATTTCTAGTGCACCTTTATTCATAAACATATGAAACAGAGTGAACAGAACAGTATTAAATTAGTGTTTTGATTTTGTTAGCCATCACAATAACACTTCAAATTTGTGTTCACCCGAATACTGGATATTATAGAAGCTAGTCATAATATTAGCCATCTAGTTTGAAGCATATGACTGACTAGTGTCTGTTCTCAATTTCAATGACAAGTGCAGCACCCTGAGGTTTGTTTTTAAGATCGAGCTGTTTGTATAAATGATCTGTGCCCAGCCATGATCCCAAACCCTTAAACTCCTGGTTGGGAAAACCAGCTGATGAAGCTGTAAGGAATTGTGGGGGGAATTCAAGCATTATACTGAAATGAAGTATTGTATTAGGAAATAGATACTGTTAATTAGGCTAAAATCCAGGGTGATCTTCTATGCACATTTACCTTCAGGTTCAAAGCCAGTACCAAGTATTCAAGTTGCTGTGAATTGCTTCAGGTGCCTTTTTGACTCTGCATTCTGTAGTTGAAATTTAGAGAGAGACTGGAAATACTCGTGACATTCCAGCATTAAAAATGGACTCTTTGCAGTTTATTGTTTGTATATACATGAAAACAAGTGTCATTGAGCCAATATAGAAATGTACTGGTTTGGAGTCCTGTGCATTTGTGTGTAGGGAAGTTGTGTTGCTGCACAGGTTGGTTGCTGGGGAGTTTGAGGATTTTGACTGTTGAGGAGTGGTGAAGTCTTTGGACATCCAGGAAGCAATAAGTCAGCGTAGTTTGGAGCTTAAGTCTACACCTGGGAAGGTTATTTATGTGAGCAGTGAAAAAGGTGCATAATACTTTAAAAATAGTGAATGAAATACTTGTTTAATTATGGGCAAAGATGAATATAAGATGTATAAGACAAAATGCAGAACAAATGCCTTTTAGATCAGAAACACTAAACATCCGAGTGTGGGTGCCTCCATAGAAAAATCTTAAGATGAAAATCAGCCCTCCTATTTCAGCATATTTACTGACAGCCCTGTGTGCTAAGCAATCTGTTTATTATTCCACGTAACTTGAGATCCTTTCTGTAGAACTTCTGGCTGCATGATTTTCTTGGTTTTGCACTTGTGCAGCAGATTTACCTTTTTTTTGGTATTGCCCCTCATTCAAGCATTTCTAAATTTTTCAAGAGATTCCTCAGTCTTGATAATCTTAGAAGTTTCCCTGTGATCTGCAAGCTACTTTTTTGATTATAGTTTTATATGGCTACTTTATAGTATTTCCTTTTAGATCTCAGTTGTCTGGCTCATTTATGAAGATGTCTAGAGGGGTACATAGAAGCCACATGAGAAAAAAGATACAGCAAATCTTAGTGCTGATGTGACTTGGAAACCTTTGAGAAACAAATGCTGGAGAAATGTCAGTGCTATTCAGTGAGGTGTGGACTCCACACATAAATGAAACTGGCACTACCATGGTGCAAGGCCAAGCATAAATACAAAGAGAGGGCATCATACTTTTACATGACTTAAGAAGATGGGTGGTGGGTGCAAAAGGGTCAGTATCCTCAGGGTATTTGTGCTCTATGTGCTTATACTGTGAAGCCTCCTATTTGAATACCCTGGAGGGATGGTGCTCCATCCATTAATAAGTTGTTAGAGTCTTTATTTGTGTGGTCAAATTTATGTCCTCTGAGTTTCAGAAGTGCTGGCTGATCAGGAAAGGTGTGCCTGTCCAAATATGTACCTTGTACCTGAGGTTAGGATCCTGTTTCTCATATTTATTTAATGTCTTTGGGGTGTTTAAAGATAAGCAGCATCCAAGTGTCTAATGTGAAAGGAGAAACGAGGCTGGAGTTGGGCTCAGAGGTGCTGTGAAGAACATGTATATAATTCTTTTATCAAATACTTGTAATGCCCTTAGGATAAATCTGGTAGGTCTGTTACCTCCAAATAATAAGTGATACTGTGGAATGTATAATTTATGATATTTTGTCTCATGGGCACGTTGTCATGATGGTGGGCTTGATTGCTGGAACATCTTGTTCTAGGCTGTGGGAGGTTTAAGAGATATTACTGATCTGGCTTTCCCCAAGTGACTCAATGGGATGTTTGGGGGTTTTTTTTGTACTTTATGACTTCATTGCCATTCAGTTTAACATTTCTTTCTGTGTTTCTGTAATTTTGCAGGCCTCGAGGAGTCTAATGTTTAATGTCACTTTCTTCTGTTGCCTCTGACCTGAGTTTGACAGAATTCACTTACTAGAAAAACAGTGCAGAGTACAGTAGAGTAAGGATTAACTCATGAGATTTCAGACCCAAAAGTTATGAGAGGTCATTTGACAAAAAAAAAGAGAGTATCTGTCTTATTGGGCATGAATATCTATATCACGTTGTATTTTAGCTATTATGTCTTACAGTTGAACTCTGTATCTAAAAATAAAGGTATTATGAACTTTTCAAACAGTTAAGGCTTGGAAGAGTTAATGGCTCATCTACACACACTACCACATCACCTAAGGTCTTTAAATTTAACCAGTAACTGGAACTTTGTCTGGAGCATATATTGACAGCACTTACAGCACAGATATACCTCCATTGCTGGTTTTTAAATTCAGTTGTGAATTTAAGATCTCAAAGACAATACCATCACCTAGTTTTCTCAACAATGGCATATAAAAACCATCCTTCAGCTATGTGTCACGCTCACTTGTCATGGCATATTAGTACCTTATGTTTAATGGGTATGGAGCTCCTGTTCTGTAGCCTGCAATCCATGTTTGTAATGAAGGTTTTCATTTGGTGTTGATTTTTGCTGAGATAGATTTAAGATATGAAGTGGCCTTCACTACTTAGTGAAATAACATGAACAGGGTAATGCTCCAAACAGAAGTTTCACTTTGTTCTGAGTGGCAGCTTCCATCAGTGAGCTGGAAGGGAATGCAGAATATTGAGTGAGGGGAGACCTTGCTGGGTACCTCAGGAAGCTCCCTGAGGAGTCTCCCTGTCTTTGCTGTGCCATGTCCAAGTGGATCTTCAGCTGTCACTGGCCAGGCCATAACCTGGTCTTAGTCAGTTGTGACACAGAGTCAGATGCCTTACAGGAGTCTATGTATGTTTCAAAACATGAATAAGTTTTACTTAATCTTATTACCTAAATTGAAAATTAATGTAAATCCAGGCAGGGATGTTATGAGAATTACTGCAGTATCCTTAGCTAAGCCAGGCATAAGTCTTTCTGCTGTGTTCTTGGTGGTTACTTTTGTCTTGTCCTTTAAACTTCCATTATAAAAGATTCTACAGCCTCCTTTGGTGTATCCAGGCTATAATTTATTATTTTTAAATGATCCTTTTATAGATAGAATCTCCCAGTTTGAGTTGTTTCTACAGCTGGTCCTTCCTATTTGCTTATTGACTCTGCTAGCAGCTCATTACTGACAGAGGGTTCCATTTCCCTGTGGCATTTAATCAGAGGAGTAGCATGTCTGTGAGTGTGTGGAAGGAGGGAAGCAGATATTTGAGTAGTTATAAAAATGAGCATGCAAGGAAGGGAATGCCAGTTCGTATTAAAAGGAGAGTATGGCTGCAAAAAGGACATGGAAAAGGTACAGGAAAATAGGCAAGGGACCTGCTGCTTGGTTTTCAGCCCACACTCAACAAAATCCCACTGGAGAAGGTGTTGGGAACAGCGTCTCAGAGCTTGCAGACAACACTTTCCCAGACTGGAATCTTTATTAACTTGGGTTTTATCAGATAAACAGGCACTGCAATATTTGAACTGTCAAAGAGTTTTAAATCTAAATGTGAGTCTGTGCATTATTGCTGGTCTTTGCAGGATGGCCAAGAACAGAATGGGTTTGGAGCTCCCACCTGCAGGACAGGGCCTCAGCACTCTCCCAGGGCTCCACAGGCCCTTGGTCTCCTCTGTGTGTGCCTGTTTGCTGCATAAATGGCATGTCAGTCCTCAGGACTGTCAAACCAGTATAACCTCCCTGCTGAATTCTGTCGAGGAGGAAAGGGTTAATTGTCAGTATAAATTAAGGAGAATCTGGGTATTTCAACTGGAAGCAAGCTTTTATTAATTGTATTATACCCTTTTGATTATTATTTCAAAACTCCCAATATAAACACTGACAACAGGAAGAGGTTTATTTTTTTGTTAATACCAAACTGAGATGAATTTGACTCAGTGCATCTCTGGCTTTTGCTTATGAACAATTTCATTGCTTTGTCACCAGACTTCAGGCCAACGTTACATTCCTCAAAGTGACGTTAGCATCACCATGAAGTCACTTAATTGGATAGAATGGTTGTGTAGAGGAGGATAGGAAGGCTAATTGTTTGTAGATGGTTTTCTTTATGATAACTGAAATTGACTGGAATTTCATGTCCATGGAATTGAATTGCTGGAAGCATTGCTTGGTTAATACTGTGTGTATCATGTCCCCAAACTTATAAGGCAGTAACTGGAGTTCTCCTCTTGGCTTTAGTACTGTACTGCAGATAATCACACTAACTTTTTTTTTTCCTGGGAATTAATTCTTCCCCAGTAGGCAGAATTCCTTTCTGCAAGTTTTGCTGAACATCAAGGTATGGCTTGATGTTTTTATTGCTATCTAGGCCTACCTGCCTCACTTTAAATCTTTGTTTTTCTTTGCTTTATAGATTTGTGGAGTCAAAAAGCATAGAGTGGGAAAAGGCTTCTTGTCATCTTGCTCTAATCCTTTTGTTGCGGGGCAGGAGCAGCTTTATGTGTCACTGTGTGTGGACAGCTCCTTAACCTATTCATTAAAGCTGATAGTAGAGATTACTGCAGTGGGAGGTACCCAGAAGTTTGTATCTCTGAAGAATCAATTTTATTGAGCAAGAGAGGAGTGGTTGCATCATAACCACACCAGACTGAAAAGCCTCCAACAGTAGGTCAGGCTGCTGTGACTTCCTGTGAAGATGATGTGTATGGTTAGTCCTTCCCCTGGCTGAGCTGGAAGGGCAGAAGCTCCTGGAAAAGGGATGGTACAAATTTATTGAGGAATTGAGAAAGCATCTGGAAGAATTGCTTTTCATCATGAATAAGTGCTATCTAGTGCTACCTTCTTTATCTAGAATGATTGTCATTTTGCCTTAAGGAACAGAATAGTAACACTGTCAACTTAGAAATTTGAAACACAACTAAAACATCTTTCTGCATGACACTTTCTGCATAGATTGTCTGGTATTCAGGTTAAAAATATTCTCAGAGCAGCATTGATAATGTAAAATTTCACTGGAAATCTCAAATCTTTCATTATTTTTTTTTGTCCTTATGTCTTCAGTTTCAAAATTCTCTCGCTTTGTCATGTGTTGTTTTGAACATTTATGAAAGATTTGCACTAGAAAAGGATCTTCTTTGGCTCTGGAATTGGCAGCCTGAGCAAAAACCTGAATGTAAGTGTCTGAACATGTACTTCAAAAACTTTGTAAAACATTTGAGGTGAGATCACACAGTATCCATGATATTTGTGGTACTATTTGATAGGCTTAAAAGATACTTTATTTTAGTTATTCTATGAAGTATTTGTAGAAAAATTTCAATTTGTAGCCTTTAAATACTTTTGCAACATTGGATATTTGACTTCTCTAAGTGTGGAGAACTGTTGCACTTGGTGTTGAGGACAAAGAAACAATAAAGATTGGTTTAATAACTAGAGAAGTGATTCAGTGGATGACTTCAGTCTTAATGTGTTTGCTTATAAAAATTATCATTACAGTTCATAAACAGACTTACAATAAGGAAATAGTTGTTTGAAGGGGCTCTTCAGTATAATGAGAAAGGCATGATAAAGCCTAATGGCTAAAAACTGTAATAAGGATTGTGCTTATTTGAAAATATTAAGCATCTGTGGGACCTCCCTTACCAACTACGATTTTTCTCCTGTTGCTTTGTTTGTGATATTTGTGGCTTTTTTTTTTAGAATGTTCTTGATTAAACTTGGCAAGATGTTGAGGAGGTTATAGCTTCCAGCTATAGTCCGGTTTAAGACCACCAATTTTGGAGAGTAATGGTCTAGACAGTTGATTTTTTTTTGTTTTGTTTTTTTTTTTTTAACTGACAGGTGGGTTTTTTTCCTCTTGCCACTGCTGTTGAAATGAGATACTTCAAGGTCTGATTATGACATGGCAGAAGCCATCCTTTTAGGGTGAAAAAGGAGTAGGGAATGAGTAAATTGGATTATCCTACATTTTGGTTATGCAGATAAATATTTGATCTTGTAGGCATGGGGAATATGATTTGTGACTGAAAATGACACCTGTTTGACCAAGTTAGAAAAACAGACAGCAGCTCTTGTGCCCATGTATGTCTTTTGGCCTGGTTTTTTTAATAGGTTTTAATTTTAAGCTGAAAATCTTTTCCTTTTGACTAGTGAAGGAAACTCGCCTTGTCAAGGTGACAGAAGCAAGGTATTTGAGGCCAAAGGTCTCTCCTGTGAAGTTACAATGATAAAACAAGCTACTAATTGTTTGGGAATACAGTCACTCTGTATTATGTAATTTGGCCAAGGAGGTTGGAGTAACTCTGAAACTTCACTTCAGACTCTGGAGTTGTACTAGAGAGGTGATTCTAATCTGTTTCTTTCTATTCTAGTTCTTTTCAGGAGTAGGAAGAAACACTATGGTGGAACTGAGGCATAAATGCTGAGGATGCTGGTGGTTTCTTAGTTAAAGTAGAACTCGTATGAGTTCGGTTTTTCTCAGATTGATCTGTGAAGTATCAGTCCTTTGGAGCCCTTCTTCCAACTGCTAAGATGATTTGTGTGGTAACCACTTAAAGACAGTTGTCTTCCTCTTGCTAATGTTTTTTTTGCTATTGAGGTGCCAAGCTGCTGTCATCCTAGTTCTTGTCACTTAATTAGCAAATGCTTTTATAGGGCATAGGCTACATAGAGAAGTAGTAATAAATAGGCTGTACTCCATTGGGTCATTAATATAGGAATTAAAAACCTCATCTTTGTTGTTAGTCTTTATAGATTGCACCATTGGGGTAAGATGCTTACTTCCTCCCCACTTAGGCAATTCTTAATTTTAATGATATTTGCATGTATCTGAAGTGTAGGTCATTCTTACTTTTAGCAGAATTGAAAATGCTTTGAAATACAAAGAAGAATGGAGGGCTAATTCATATTTATTATCTGAAACAAGGTCTGGTTTTTTTCTGGGTAGAAGTCTTAAGATATGCATATTATAATCACCTTAAAGCATTATCTGAGCAAACGCTGGGATTAAATCAAAACCCATCACCAGGCAGCAAATTTAATGAGCCTTGTCTTTTGTAGTGGTGTTTAAATATTTCAAGAAAATTTTCAAAACTATACTTCTAAAATGTTTCTTCCTACAGACCTGCTTGGCATCACTACCAAAAATTCTTCAGAGTAACACAAAATAGGATGAAACAGTTCTTACACTATGTTTCACTTTCTCTGGTTGGATCAGGCAGCTCCTCTGGTGAAGAAATGTTTAGAAAATATGACAGAACTACCCTGAAAGTGAAGGGTTTGTTTGATGATTAAAAAGCCAGAACAAAAATCACTGAAACAAACCTGATGTTAAAAGAGTACTCAGAGGAAAAAAAAAAAAAAGCAGCATAGTTTAATGTAAAATTGTCAATTTTGAAATGTGTTTTTCACCTGTTTGGAAACTTGGCCTCTCTTCAGCCTTGCTGAACAGCTAATTCATGCAGTGTCTGAGGCGAGTCTTTGTTGTCCTCACAAATAGAGAGAACGCTCACAAGTTCTGTCAACAGTAAGAAAGTCACTGATACTATAACAAGTACCTTGCAATAGGAGATAACCCCTATTTGTTTGGATTTTGTGTTTAGTACAGTGACTGCTGTAGTTCAGAGTCCTTTGGGCCTTTGATTTTCTTCTGTAGGAAAAGTTGTGCCAATCTGAGTATCGTTTTGCAGTTTTCCCAGGGCAAAACAGGTGGCAAGATTCCCTTGGCACTGAAATGTTTGTGTGCTCTTTGTCTTGTTTTCCATAATAATTTCTCAAGCACAGTTAAATGAGATCTGTTTAGTTTTCTGTTCTGGATGGAGATGTGCTGGGTTGGCAGCTCTGGGATTTTCTGTGTTTTGCCAGCTGGCAAACATGCACATTTGTGTAAGCTCATTCATAGCTGATACTGAGAGACAGGTGCTGATTTACTGTTCTTCAAATAACTGTGCTGGCATATGCCCAGTATTAACATGACTGTGCCTGGAGAAAAGAGTGCATCACTTCAAATCTTTGTGAGACACCTCTGAGGCTCCTCTCTGGACTCTTATTTACTGGTATTGGCAGCAGGGGAAAGTTAAATATATTTCAGTAATGAATTTCACTGCCTGTACCTGGGGAGTGTCTGTGATGTTAATACACACAAATGCGTATGTGTTACTGACTAATATGAAATGTAAAAATGAGAAGTGCAAAATATTATTGATGGCACTAACAAAAAAGAGATGCTTACAGTATCAGATCCATAGGTAATGCTTCTCCATAGCTCCTTAGCAGCCATTGGAAGTGATTGGAGAAAGGAACTCCAAAGCCTGTATGACAGGGCTTCTTTTAGTCTTTCCTGCTGCAGTTGTTGGTGTTCTGTGTGCGGGTGATCCAGAGCTGAGGCCATAGCCAGGCTGTGGGAGCCCCTGCTCCCAGCCGTGCTCTCCCTGTGGCTGGGAGCGGGCAGAGCTGGTGACCCTCGCAGTGCTGGGCACAGCCTGGGAGCGCTCTGGGGTGGCTGCAGGGCCCTTGGCGTTGGCAGCGGCTCTGCAAGGCGGGGCCCCTCTGTTTGATGGTCCGGTGGCATCAGGGGTTGAGGAGAGGACAGAGCTCTGAAACATCCGCTGGAGTGATCGATTCCGAGACAGCTTTGCTTTGTTAACTAATCCCGAGCTGACAATGTGTCTAACACTGACTCACTGGTGTTGCTTTGTAACTTTCACATGAGCTGCCTGCAGTTAAGTCCTGCAAGTCCAATTCTTGTGCTTCCTAGCGTTTGCAGGCTACGATGAGACGTAAGAAATTGCATGACAAATTTAATTAACTAATTGTGTAAGAAGAAGAACCTGATTCTCAAGAAGAGCAGTTTCATGAAGGCTTAAATAACAAGAAATTACTTAGAGAATTTTGTTCTGGCTGTAACCTGAAAGTTATTATCTGTATCAATTTTTAAAAGCTGAAGTATTTTCAAGTAGTCAAAATGTGGGTTGTTCTTCCTCCTTACTCTCCTTTATTTGTGGTTGTGGTCGAGTTCTAAGTGCTGTGATTATAATAGCAATAGTTCTATGTCAGTGGGCTCTGTTCAGAAAGGTGAGACAACTTCCTTACTCATGCATGGTAATGTTTATTTGAAAGATTTATAAGGGAAATCTAAGGAAATTATTTCTGCCCCAAACAGAATTTTCTGTCAAGGATCCCATGCAGATTTTGAATACAAGCCTCACAAATGTGTTTGAATACCAATCATGACATAATTGGTGTAGTGGGGGAGACTCTGTGTTCAGTGCCAAAGTGTTCATATTCTGTAAAAGATAGAATGTGCAATTTCTGTGTCAGGAAAACTCAGTCCGATGTATTGTTTTGCTTCAAAAACATCTGCAGATTATGTAAGTATCATTATCTTTCATACAGGATAAACCCATAGTAACATGGGAAATATTTAACTATAGGTATTTAAAATTAAATGAGAAAATAGGAACACAGATACAGTATCTGATTATGTAGTATCATTGGATGTTACAGCAGTCGTTTGCAGCTGTCAATCTTCCAGTTTTCTGGCAGGTAGATAATATCACCTCAATTTTATAGAACAGTTAGAGAGGTGACAAAAGAAAGGAAGCAGTGAGCTGAGGATAGCTAACATTGAAAATTAGGAATAAGCTCTCAGTTATGAACTTCAAACTCATTATTTCTTTTTCTTTCCTGACTATGATATTACTCAGGTATAAAGTACATGCTGAGCTGTTTACTGAGGTTGAGGTAAAACAGTGCTCACTCATTGTCTGTGTTCCATGTCCTGGACTGCAGAGGAAAGTTTATATGGTTACATTCTGCTGAACTGGCTACAAAATCAGTCACCTTCCCCACCCTGGGCTGTGCCTGTTTATTTCTCATCTCAAACTGTGGAACAATAGTCCTCTGATGAATTTGTGCTTTCTCTCCAAATTAGACTGTAGTCTCTTTTTGCTTTTATGGCTTGATTGAGATCAAGTTAATGGCAGAGATATGTGCACAGATTGCTATCAATAAATGGTTTGTTTAAAATAAAAGGGTGCTCTATTTTGGGCCCTGGTTCTACATTACAGTGGGCAATGAATAAAAACAAAATACAAAAGAAAAATTGAGGGGTTTTTGGCACACAAGTGGATTTACAAAGTATCAATGGTACTGCAGACTTACTAATTAGAATTTCACTTTAGTTTGGAAAAAAAAAAAAATGGAGAGTTAGTTTGACCATAGTGTGGAATATTCTCTAATAATTGAACTTATTTCTTTGCCAGATTGGTGATGCTAGAAGTTACTAAAGTTATCAAATTAGGACCTTTGTTTGACTAATATTGAGCTTTTGTACTAAAGGGAAACAGTGAAGTCTCCAGCTTTTTCTATGTATTTCTCTCAACTCTTTTTGGTATTAGAAATTAGTAGCATCACGATTACTGCCAGGCTTTTGAAAGGTTTTGGGGTTTATTTTGTGCCTAGTTTCTGTAGATCTTCTGAACCAGTGCTAAAGCTCTTGTAGCACATGCTGACTAGTTTCGTTTGGCAAAGTTTTGTTACATTTGGCAGCGCTCTCTCTTGCTGCAAGAAGTTAGAGTATAGTGACATTCTGTATTACTACTCTGAAAACAGCCACAAACCATCTGAGTCTCTGGCATCAACACAGCAGCTTAATATTATCTGGACTGGTTTGTTTCTTTCAGCTTCTATTTGTCATTGCAAATTTTCCTAGTGATATGAAATTCTTGACTGGATGTAGACATCACCACTATGAATATGTGTATCTGACAGTAGGTACATTTTAATTTTTAGAAAAACATTTCAGATTACAGACTTATAAGCACTGTGATCTGAGCTGAAGAACAGGTTTATCTTCTTTGCTGAAGGGAGCTTTTTTCAATCAACCATAGAGTTAAGGCAGTCTTTGAACATGTTCATCCTCGAGGCATGAATATCTGTCCCTCTGAGTGTGATGACTTGGTGTCTTGACTGTGAGACTTGGATAAAATACAGCTGACTCTATTTTTGTTTTTAGATTTCTTCTGCAGTGACAGCAAGGAAGTAATCTGTTTTTGAGAGAATTTTTGCATCAGAGCCAAATATCTGGTCTGCTTCCCTGTGAAAGACTTTTTCCCTGTCATTTAGAAGGCACTCTTATGATGAAACCTTTTCTCTTTAACAGTGATTACTTCTATCATCTCATGTGCCTCACAAGCTTTATTGTTAACTCAGTCAATCAAAATTAAACTGTGTTACATGTTTAGTGCAAATGGCCTAGAATGGTAGCTAAGGGAAAGTCTTCATCTATCTCCTGGCATTAAAGAGAAAATACTTATAAATCAGATGAAGACAGAGAAGCAAACTCAGGGAAGGTAAAATATTTGGACCAGAATGGACTGCTTTTAAAATGGTGCTTTGGACACATGGCAGCACAGGTGAAGGTGAAATGGCCAGGTCAAGGTGTGTAAAAGAATGAACAAAAAATTGGTGTGTGTGCTAGAGCAGCAACATGATTTTATGGAGTAGGCTTTGTAAGTAAAATCTGTAAATGTATTTAGGCAGTGAGGCTGGATGCCAGAAAAGGGGAAGGTAAGGAAAAAACTGGAAAGCAATTAAATGAAGTTTTGGAAGAGAAGTATGACAAAATACTTCCAGCTATATAATGAAGATTTAGAAAATAATGAAAATGCAGTGAAGAACTAGGAGCACAGCTGAAAGCTGTGTTGGCAGATGTAGAATATCAGTATTAGGAAATGTTCTTCAGATGTTTATTTCAGGGCCACCTGCAAAGGTACAGTGAATACTGATCAAAAAGGCCTTGTGAAATATGAAATCAGGCTAGATTTCAGCTATTGCTTAAAATACCTCCCCTTCAGTCCAGCAGAAAGTGGAAGTAATATACATGTTTGGATTTTTAGAGAGCTATGAGACTTGTCTGATGTAATAAATAAATAATAATTAAGTTATATTTAATTTTTTAACTAATAAAGAACTTTACAGCTGAGCAGCAAACTGACTATTAAACTCACCCATTTTTGCATGATAATCCTTGTGAACTTTATGTAGTGCCTACTTCTCTGGAATGTGAGCCCTGCTTAATCACTATTATGAGATTTCCTTTAGATACATCACTATTTCTTTGCCTGTGACTTCCTCTACTTCCCACTTTCTTCTAAAGAAATGGTAAGGATCAGAGCATGGATGTGAGCTGTCAGGTCACACAGGTAACCACAGCAGGTCCAAGTCCAAAGTACTTTTAGTCCTGGAGAACCAGAGTGCAAAGGGACAGTTTAACTGCCTGTCAGCAATAAAACAGGGAGGCAATATCTGGTTTCTGTGGCCTTGGAGATGGAGTCACACACTTAGGTAAGCAGGCTGAGAAGCTGAAGTGTGTTCAGAGCAGCTGTAGGATTGTCAGATGTTTCGAAGCGGAGACGCCGTGGTCCAGACATTGCTGAAAGGTTATTTGGTCTGATATGCACGGGGCCCTAATTAATAATAATGTCAACAGCTTTAAAAGCTTCACAGCAATGCAGCTTGCATCAGTGAGAGGTTTGAATTGCATGAGTGAATCCCTGTTTATGTTTAGTATACAGGCATATGCCTGAGGCAAGCTACCTTGTAAACAAATGTTAAAATGGATCGGCAGTATTGCCAAAATTTACTCGTTTTCCTTCTGGAGTCAGGTGGTTGAAACACCACTTCCATGTTTTTATGGCACAGAGGTGGCCTGAGAGGAGAAGCATTAAAACTAGAGAGTTTTGCAGGGCTTTGGCAAGGGATGCCAAATTCTGTCTAGGGTATGACTGATGGGTAAGTAGGCATGGAGGGCAGAGCTGACAGCTCCTTCCATGTTGATGATTCAGAGTTTGACTGAGGCCTTAGAGACAGAACCTGTCAGTTCCTTGTTGCCAATTTGTCCTTGCCATAGAAATGCTGTTTGCCAGTTGTGCTTCAGAGGAGAGAACATGGTTAGTCTTAGGTATATTCCAAGTGATTAGCATTGTGCTCCGTAATTTATAAACTGATCCTTGATTTTATTCATAGTGTTGAGTATTGTCCTCTTGAGAAAGATGCCCTCTCACCTCCACTTCTGCTTCCTCCTTGCTTAAAGGATAACTAGAGAGAGAGGAAGAGTCCCTTTTTTCCCCTGTCTCTCCTTTGGTTTGATTAGGAACTTTGCTGTTCTGTCAGATCTTGCAGGAATACAACCTCCAACATCACAACAGTATACAGAACTTAAGATAAAATTGCTGGTGTTACCTTACTGTGTCCCTTTAAGTGAAACAAAGCATAGTGCAATGTTGGGTACTATTTAAAGACCGGGTAATTGGACAAAATGTGCTGCTCTATGTGTAAGAAACTCGAAACATTTCCAAGTACAGGAAAAGTGATTTTATAAAACAAACAAAGAAAAGCCTGCTCACCTTGTCACCAAACCTTGTTCAGTCTGTCAAGACTGAAAATACTGCAGGATAGCCTAAAATAGAGGATGAAAAATTTTGTCTTTGCAAAAGCAGCTCAGTTTTCTCTGGATATGCAGTCAGTGCTGTGGCCACTCAGACCTATGACAAGCAGTTGTTGGCCACTTCTTGTTGCATATCAGACCTGAATAAGCAGGAAGTGTGCAGGACACAGTGACCCAACAAGTTACCCACATTCTTTCCTGAGGTTTCCTTAGCTTGAGAGGAACACTCTGAACAAGGAAAAAAAAAAGGTCCTATGGTAAATTCTGCTTTTACCTCAGAGTTAAGGCAAAAAAGCAGGACATTTTGTCATGAAACTGAGTGAATTATAGAAATGGACAAGAAATTAAGAGATAGCTAGCAGAGTTAATGAGAAGGCAAATAAGACCACATTCCATCTGAGTTTATGATCAGCTTCCACCTCTATTCATTCCCTTTTGGCAGGCCTTGAAGCTTCTGTGTTGGTGGAAAGCTCATTTCTGAGCAAGTTCTGTTGAGAGCATCACTGACTGTAGGAACTAAGTTACTTCAAATCCTTTTCTGTTCCCTGGAAACCCCAAATTACTCCACCACAATACTGAAGATTTCTAACCTTCCTCTCAGGGTAACTGTGTTGATTTAGCTGCTGCTGTGTATAGGTTCAAAGCATAGTCTTTTTTTTTAAATTTAAATTTACATTGTTGAAGTTTTCTGTTTGTAAATCTATGAAAAAATTTTAAATTCTTTTCTCCTCACCCAAGGCATTACTCCCGGTAAAACTAATGTGTAACTAAAAATATGTTTTAAAAGTCTCTATGTAGACATTGACCTGTCAAACTTAGTTTGTCATTCAAATTGGCTAGGTAAAATTAAAAATTAATGGAAGTACACAACTGACACAAGAAACCTGGCAAGTAACAATAAACCTCATCAACTTAACATGCAGTCATCCTGCTTAAAACCAATAAGCATGCCAGACAGGCAGGACAGGTTGTGTTGAGAATGATTCTAGATTATCTTGTAATGCACTAAAGCTGTAGTTTGACCAGTTTTATTTTAAAACCAATATTACCACAGAAAGGAGGAATCCCGTGCCTGTGAACTTGCTGTTGATTTCTACTCAATGCTGGTTTCTATATCCTTCTCCACCTCCTTTCCCTGATCCTGCTTGGGATTACTGGGTGACTATAGGTGAGGCATCTGAGGAGCTCATGGCCATAAGCAGTGGGGGAAGCAAGAGGCAAAGCATCTGAGGGCTTTTTTCTGCTCAGTCCCTCGATGTTGTTACCACACTCACCTGTGATGTTTCCAGTGCTATCCTATACTTGAAACTAGGACGGGAAGAGACAACTTAGAAGTGTTGAACCAGACCCACACCTGAAACATGACACCCTTTCCTCCCAGTACGTCCCTGTGCTGAATTCATGGGCTTTCTGTCTAGATGAGAATATTTAGCTGAAATATGCCCCTTTTCTTGCAGAGTTTTATGGTGTGCAAATAAAACTTGAAAATGGGTATCACTGCCTCAGAGCTACCAGAGAGCCTTACCTTCAAAACCCATACCCTATTTTCTTATTGCATCTGCTTATCTTGAGTTCAGTTGTTCTTTCTGTAATTAACATATCACAGCTAAAGGAGCCTCTTACTGGAAAAGATGAGCAGTGTCCTGGAATAAAAGCAGGTGGGCTGCTGTTGTTTAAAATATAGGTAGTTTGTATGTACCTATGTTGTAATGCTGATTTTAGTTTTATATTAGAAAGCTGATGAGTCTTAAATTCCTGGAACACAGACTTTCCTAAGATAATCTACATAAACATGAATGAATTTGCCATGGGGTAATTCAGTGTTTTGAGAAGTACATGTTTTCTATTTATGAGCTGCAGGTAGTGATGTAGGAAGAAAATGGGAACATAATTTCCATGAATACTACCAGTATGTGTGTGGGAATGTCTAACTGCAAGGAAATTCAAGGGATTGGCAAGACTTAGACTATTGTGACAGCTCCTTTCTAATAGTAACACACATCTACATAATGGGCTAGTTTGAGAACCAAGTTAAAAATGGTCACAGTCCTGCATTTCTGACCAGGGAAAGTCACACTGAAGAAGGTGCTGGTACTGCACAGTTGCCAGAGAAATTCTCTTTTTCCTGCTGGCATGCTACAGCCACTACTGACACTCTGGGAGAAGTGATCCTGTTTGCAGGAACCTCTCTGCTTTGCAGGGGTTGGCAGGAATGCATTCAGGCCCCTGGATGTGGAAGCTGGATCATAGTTGATTTTCAGAAATAAACACTGAGTACCTTCAAAATCTGCCCCATAGCTGTAAGCAAGAGGTCCTCATAGAACACATTCTGTGAACAATGACAGAAACCACTGCAGAGGGAAAAAAGGATATGGGTGGAATAAAGGTAAGTTTTGTAGGTTAGAATGGGAATCTTTTTCTCTGTGGACAAACAGATGAATTTCTTCACTTGTACTAAGAAGCTGATAGTTGGGTTTTTTCCAACTTCTCAAGCTTTCTGTCATCATGAGTTGCAAGAGAAGAGCAAAATGCCATTGCATGTTTGCATAGTGGGCTGATAGAAAGGCATCTCTGTGATAAAGACTACAGGAATTAGTGTATAATCACTTTTATCATGAAGGATCTCTACATTGCACTACAGCTTCTTCAGTCTTGCATTTCATACCCTTACCATTTTTTTCCTTCTATCCAATAGGTAAGGCACAGAACTTCAGACCAGGTAATGGCTTTGAAGATGAACACACTGAACAGCAACAGAGCAAACATGCTGAAAGAGGTTCAACTTATGAATAGACTCTCACATCCGAACATCTTAAGGTACACTGGCTTTTTTCTGAATCATTTAGAGATAGGTTGTCTTTGACAGAGCTCTTCTCTTTCCAATTTTTATTTATTTTTTGTTGTTGATTTCTATTGTGAATGTGTTAGGATCAGTTGCTAATTTGATAGGTGAATGGGAGGAAGAAGAAAGGACATAGGAGAAAAAAATCCAAACATGGACCTGGTTTTCATATCTGGAGTTTGCCAGTAATGAGTAACTTATGTCACAGAAAAACAAGTGCTCACATTTTTAATTTCTCAAGAATCAATAGAGTGGTAGGAAGAGTAAATTTTGGCTTCTTTTTATGAATTTAAATTATCATAAGTTTAACACTTTTCAACTAACTTATAGTTACTAATCTTAGAATTAAACAATGTAAAGTACCACAACTGTTTCTTATCCTCAGGTCTCCTTCCTAGTTTTTTAGCATTTTCTTATTGCAGTATTGCAAGGCAGGATAAGGACTGAAGAAAAGAAACTGGAGTTGAACTAATCTAATTTATATGCTCCTGGAAGGAACAGGATAGTTCTTGCTTTGCATTAGATAACTGCATGCAAATCCAAAATGTTCCAATGTGTGTCTTGTTATTTCTTGAACCATTTTAGTCTTAGTTTCTCTTCTGTGTGATATGACAAGCAATGAGCATAATTGGCTGAAGCTGTAACATTATGAAATTTAAAGATGAGATGACAGTGCACTAAATGGCCAGTTCTCCTAAGCTGCTGTTGCACACCTGGGATCCATTTCTGATCTCAGCTCTTTTCAAAAAGTTTTGGAGACACAACGAGCTCTGTTATTTAATTTCATGTTCTTTGCCGTTCTGTTACATAGTACAGACATCATACTGATTCCTAAAGTCCTTGATAACCAATTTTTCTGATCCTTGAGGTCCTACCACAGTCTTCATCAACTGATTTGTTAACAATATTATCTGTGTGTGTTTTCTTCAGTGTTTGAGGGCATGTGTCAGAGGCATTTGGAATATCTGTAGGGAGCATTTCATTAATTCATGTCTGTTTTCTGTTACTCTTTTTCTTAAAACGTCAAAAACCTGTGAACTTGAAGACTTCTTACTCATAATGAACTGTGTTGGTTTTGTCACAATGCATTTATTTAAGTGTTGTAGTAATCTGTCCCTGATTACAATTCTTAGTCTGTTTTCTCTACTCCAAGGTGATGTTGCATTCCAAGCAACTCCCTTTCTGTTTGTTTGTTGTTGTTCTTTTTAAAAAAAAATTAAATTATATCATCTGTCTGGTTGTTTAGATTTCAGGATCATTAATTCTTTCGTATCTTTATCCCCCGCATCTTTTCCCTCATTTCCTTTTTTCTGAATCCTTTGATAAGCAGCATATGACCCTGGGGACTGATAAAGCTGCTTTTTTAGGAAGGTTTGTGGAAAGAGTAACTTTCCAAATAAAGATTGACATTGTCAGAATAATCAACTCAGTGCGCTTCATCAGTTTCTTTATCAACTTCGTGTGGTTGGTAAATCTTATTTTAAAAAAAACCCCAGCTCTACTTCTCTGTTCAAAATGAGGAATTTAATTTGGGTCGGGCTGAAGGAAAGCAGAAAGGGGATATCTTGACAGGCCAAAAGCATTCAGTTGTACCTAAATGTAACCCTGCCCCCTCCTGAATGGAATTACTGAGGTGTTGCTGAGAACAAAAGTTATTGTGCTCAGTCCTGAGTAATTGCTGAAATTTCGGTGTCTTGTGATATAAAAGAGATCATATTTGTGATGTACTGGTCCCCTCTGGCCTTAGAGCCTATGAATAATTTCAAGTCAGCAGTGTTACACAGATGGTCCTGAAGGAAGAACAATAATATATTGATTTATGTATGAAACAAAAAAAGAATTTCATTTGTTCTTCCAGATATTACCCAAGATTGACAGAGAAATCTTTTTCTTTGTGTGCTCAAGTAAGCAGATATGAGTGAATACATCAGAAATAAATTACTTAAGTAGAAACGGTCTATCTTTGCACAGTTTGTTTAGAAGAATAAACTGCATAGGATTTACGAATTGCTTGATTTGAGGCTTCTTCAAAAAAAGTAGGCTCTCTGGTAAAAAATGCTGCCTTTTTCTTATCTGTTAGGTAAGTCCTTTGCTACAGGGAACAAAGACATTGCTACAGGAAAAGCAAATTAGAAAACAATGTTTAGTTTTAGTTCGTTTTTTATTGAATTATAATGCACAGTCAAAACTACTACTTTTCTGTGTAGCAGAAAATTTGATGGTTTTATGTGTTAATCATGTGTCATTTAAATTTTTGTTTAAATTTTACTGCAGAGTTTCTAATCCCTTTATGTCTAGGAGAAGATTTTGCCCCTCTTGAATGTTACCTGCCTGTGTGTCTGTGTATACCTGTATATAAACACACACTTGCAAGCCTGTCTGTTTAGGTTTCATAAATGTAGAAATCATTGGTGCTACTGCTAGTCTTGTGAAACAGCCTGTTTCCCACTTTAGAAACAGATTAAAAATAATAATTAATAATAATTTGCACTTAAAGTGGTGAGAGGTTGTGTTGCTTGTTTGAAAACATTGTGCTGTCAGATAAGAGCAGCTGGAGTTGTATTGCTGACAGGTTTTGAGGAAAATGTTCTACAGCAACATGTTCCCACCCTGGGATTATTTTTTGGAAATTCTAAGCTTGTATTAGTATTTAAAGGGAACATCCTCTTCCAAGAAGTTCTAATATAACTTTTCCAGGGGCTATGAGCTATCTCAGTTTGCTGTTAACTATTTTCTTTACTTTATTTCTTTCCTTTGAAATTCTTACATGTTACTGAGTGAGGTGTTTTGTCACTAGCATCAAGTTCACTTCTCTACTGATTAGTCACTGGATCTCTTCCACATGCCTTGAAGGTGTCCTGTGATTTTTATCCAATGTGTCTCTGAGCTTCTTCATCTCCTCTGAGCTCTAGGACTACCTACTGTTAACTTACCCTGTAAACAAGTTTCTTTCCTTCCTGTTGTTAGCCAGTCTGGATACCAATGGGTTCTTAGGCTGAAATGTTGAGATCATGTTGTGCACTGGTTAATTGAAGCAGGTGAGTGCTGCAATGGTTTGTAAAATTATGAAACTGGATAAATACTGGCTTTATAGCTTCCAGAATCTACTCTCCATTTCAGCATGTGCAGCATAACAAGTTAATGTTTTAGAAAGTCAATGTCAGGTTCAGCAATGAGGCATTTATTTTAGTATACTAAAACCTTCCTTAAGCTGGGAGTGTGGTTGTGTTTTTGAACATCCTGATGCATAACATGTCATATTTGTTATTGAATCAGTGTTTTTGTCCAAGAGCTTTTCTGTAGTTTATGCATTTAAGTGTTATGGAAGGGAGAAGATGCTAGTCTTCCTCATAGTGCATTTGGTAGCCCAGGATTATCATTTTTCTTTGGGTAGTTAAAAACCCCATCCCTTTGCCAATGCTCTAAAATACATAGCAACTTTTTACAAGCTGTCAATTCCCATGTGCTCACAGTTAACTTCAGGATGTTATTGTGAAGATTTTGGTATTTTTGCCATTGATTGCACTCATGTGACTAATAAATACTGCTGACTATTTGAAACTGCTTTTGCTTCTGTGCTGTCCATCTCAACTCCTTTTCAAAGTTCAGATGCCTTTTGAAGTTTTTATCCAGACTCTGGTCACTCTTCTGGAGTGTGAGTTTGTCAGTAGTTCCTGACTCCCATTCCTTACCTGAGCAGAGATTGCCTAAAGGCCAGTCTGTGTTTTTTCCTTATTGACACTTTTGTACTTCCTGAGGGGGTGAAATTGGATCAAGGTGTTTCAGTTTCTCTTGATGAGTTTCTGTTTTACTTGGTGAAGCTCTGATCTGGGTATTTAGGCTTTCAAAGCAGCATGCTTTATTCGCCATGCGGTGAAAGGCTACCTTTAAATCTCCTCACTCATTTCAGAATTTCTGCCCTGGGCCAGCTGTATAGATCCATCTTGATTAGAAGAGAGATGTAAGTGAAGAGCTTGGTTTTCACTTAGCAAGTCCCCAGTAAGTCTGCTGTCCCCATGGTAGGATCATAAAGATTCCAGTGGTCAAATATATGTGTATATATAAGTTTCTAATGTATTTTCCATAAAGAAAATGAGAGACAGCCCTCTATTAGAGGATTTATTTTGGCAAAAAACTTATTTTTCAGTCTGTTAAGGATATTTTAGAATAGAAGACTCCAGCTCTTGCAGCTACACAGGCATGATGGTAAAAAATAAGGGGATTTGGGATTTTTTTTTGTCTCCCTTCCTCTTGTTTCCTCTTTCAGCTAGCAGATGTGATTCCTGAGGCAGAGAATATGTTAAGCACAGTGTAGTAACTTTTTGTTCAGTCACTGTCTGTTGTTTATAGCAAACTGTTTATGAGAGCTACTTATATTTTTGATTTGCTGTTTTTTCCCCAGGGCCCAGGTTAGGGACATTTTAGGGCTGGACAGGGCAGAAGCAGATGAGGAATGTTCAAGGAGTGTTTTATTCTGTTTCTACCATCAGCCTCATCTCGTGTCTCCATCTCACTCCTGCATACAAGTTAAGCATGGAGAATTAAAATGCTTTTCTACCTCTGATCTATATTTCTTCCTGCCTTGGATGTGGGATGTGCTGGTTTTATCACATCTTCCCTCAGACAGATGGTGAGAGGAGGTGTGGAAAAGTGAGCTGAGGTTGGGGTTTGTACCATGTGATGTTTACTATGATCACTTTAATACAGGTTAGTTGGTACATGGCAAGACTGTAATTGCTGGGGTTAGGGAAAACAGGGGATTGGAGCGTTTCTCCACTTCCTTATTAGCCTGTGTACTACTTAAAGTGCAGTGCTGTTTCAGGGTTGGGTTAGATCAAGTACCATGGTTATGGAAGGTCTGGTGTATGCTTGGAAATGTGCTGCACCATTTTGCTGCTTCTCAGAATGCTGATGTGCTCCTGTAGTCATGAGTTTTTACCTAAATCAAAGTAAAAAAATAGGTCTGAAAAGGTCTTAAGAAATCCCCATCCTTGTGTCCTGACCTTGTGAGCCTTCAGGCTGCAGCCTGAAAGACGTGACACTCTCTTTTTTGGAAATATCTTACAGGTGTGTTTTTCTCATACAAGTGAAGTGGTGTGCTACCAAAGATTCTTCATCTCTTGTGCTGTCTCTTAAATTAGTGTATCTTCAATTTTGAGGTAGAATTTCAGTCTTTAATATCACTATTGTTTGCATGAAAAAATATTTCTTTATTTGATCTGTACCTAGGGGACTTAATTTAAAAGATTCTGTACATAGAAAGTCTTAGCTCATGTCTTAAGTGTTCTCGTGGGAGCACTTGGAGGTATTGCTGCATGTTTGGCTGTGAGTGTGCAGGCAGATTGACTCATTGATTAAATCCACCTTCTTGTGTGTGCAGGCGCACAAATAAGCACACTGTGTGCATATTCCATGAACTCCTTTCAGGGAGAATTTTATTTCATCTCCTTTGAGACAAATCTATCATCCTGGGAACACAATGCCAGGGTGGGTTGTTTTTTTTGTTTGTTTGTTTGTGTGTAGTTTTATCCTTTCAAACCTTCCTTTTTTTGTGGAAGTGCTTGTGATGGACTTTGTTACAATAGCCAGAAGGATGGATTTTGTCTTTTACTACCCTTTGTCCTGTACTGAACAGTGCCTTAACAGGAAAGAAAATTGCTTTGACTTCTCTTGGGGTAATGTGGTCATCAAAAAGGAGTGTTTTAGAAATGCAGTGTACAGGGCAGCAGGAGAGAGGCTGTATGTGTTGTGTATAATGCACTACAGAAATGCTTACTTTTGTCTAGAATCAAGATGCAAGGGTAGAGAACTTAAAATACATTTTTAATCTAGCAAGGTGCCTAAACCATTGAGGAGGGCCTTAATGCAGGCTTAATATTTTCACTCACCCTCTTCCTTCTCCAATACTCAGAGCAATGAATAAGCATTTGTCTTCTGACCTTTTGTCTTGGTTAATGAGCTTGTATTTGAGGCTTTTATATTGGTTTGTTTGGTTTGTTTCTTTCATTTAATGTTATAAAAATGCTGAATTTTCTCATACAAGCAGTACATTTTGGAGGGCATCAATTGCTTTTGTTGAGCTGTAGCTGCTCCAGGTTTATCCACAGAGCAGGAATGTGTCCCAGTGAAGTTCTTTTAACTGGAAGCATGTGTTCAGTGTCTGGATATCCACTGAGGCTGTATGATCTGGATATTAGTTTTGCTTGATAAATTAAGGCAAAGATTGCAGACTGAGGCTACAGTATTTAGTCTTTTTTTCTGTCCAGGATTTTCTCCCTTGCCGTCTGACTGAACTGAAAGTAGTTTGTATAACTGCTGTGAAGGACTAAGAAATACCCAGGTTTCTCTTGATTTTGTTTAGGAGGACAGGTTGACTGTTTATAAAACAAGATTCCCAACATGTGTATAGATTGCTGACATTTGCTAGAAAGCATTTGGTGGTGGAAATGTGCTGCACTGTATTTAGTTGGGCGGACTCAAGTATCATCCCTTTCTATTTGCAGCTTCTAGGAAAACTTCTCCAACCACATTTTGGAAGTGTTTCAGCTTGCTGATAAGGCCAGATACACTGTCTCGAAAAGAAACTCCCTTAAATCTGCAAATGGTCTCCTGTTTTGTGGATGACTGGCTTATTGGAACTCCTTCCAGCTTGAAATGCTTATAGGAAGTGTAACCTTTGGCTGACAAGACATTCTGCTGAAGTTCACCTACAAGCACATTTTGGCTCAGCAGACAGTGTGTCTAGCCAGCAGGAATAACCTCAGCTGTGCTGGACCAGCATGTCAGCTTCCTATCCACACAACTTGCAATCTCATCTGGGACAATCTCAGAAATTGAAACCATCTTAAATCTTGCTTGGTAATTGTATTTCCCAGTAGCAGCTGGGTGTATTATTTTTTAGTGGAAATCCTTTCCAACAATGTTTTGTAGCAGTTCTTGGCTTAACCAAGTGGCATATTATTGCTTGATAAAACAGCTAAGCAGAAGTTTTCCAGGAATTTGGATTGCTACAGGTCTGTTCTATCAATCTATTTTCCAGAGCCTGAAAACTGAGATTCATTCACACGAAGTTTAAATGGCTTCAGTATGTTGCTTGTAAACTCATTAATTCTGTCTTTATCAGTGTATGTGTGTTCTCTTTTCTTGGGTAATAATTTCGAAATATGTGGGGTTTATAAATGTATCTGTATGTCCAGCTTTTCTTCCATGAGATCATGATATGGAGCTTTGTTTTTTATTTTTGATTCTTAGTAGAAACCCTAAGCATTTGAGAATTTTTAAACTCTTACTCTTGGTAACTTGATTCAATGTGTCTTTGCTGCCTTAAGCAAAGGTTCACAATGATTATGAATATGTTTCCATTGAGACTTCCCGTGACCAAAACACGTTGGCAGAAAATGTTAAGTTCTACCAGTCTTGTGACAGTGACATTTTTGTCACAGTGACAGTCTTGTCAAGTGACAGTGATATTTTTCCTGTTTGATAAGATGAGACAAGAAATTAATTTTTTCCAAAATTTTGATAAATTCTTAAATGCATTTGTATTTTGGAATTAGGTCAAATCAATGAATTCTTCATTTGTAAGTAGTGTAATACATCTTTACAAAGGAAGAGTTGATCTATAGATGAAAACATAATTATTTTTAATTACTTAATCTCAGTTTTTGTTGGATGAAAATATTGCCATAGCAGGTTAACTTTGTTTAATTGATAGAGAAAAGAATGCTTGGAAAAGTTGTCTTATAGAGGAATTAATATATTGGATTGGTGTGCTTTCCATTTTTGCTTGTGAAAAAAAAGCCACTAACATAATGATAGCTTTGGACACTTTTCAGAATGCACTAAGAAATAGTGATCTGCTCTGTAGAAGTCTCAGGAATCTTAATTTGTCAACTTCCTTGCAAAATTGTTCATCTATTGTTTGAAGTGAAACTCAGAACCAGCAATGTTTTGAGTAGGTGAAATATCTAAAAGAAGCTTCTTCCTTTTTCCCTGGATACCTGATCATGCCCTATGATTCTACATTAAACAAGAGTAATTGGATTTTCAGTGTCTTCGAAATTAAAATTCCCATGTTCAGGGAATATTGTTTGAGGTGAGAGCAGGCAGTGGATGTTCTAACACAAGTCTTGCTGCTTCTTTGGTTATAAAAACAGATTTCCACGGCTCAGCTTATGCAAAGGACCTTACCTATATTATTTTTCTTTGGCTGTTTGTAATTTACCAGTCAGCTGTTAGACAAGAGAACAGTGAGGATCATTCATTTCTTCAAAAGCAGCTTAGCTGAGCTAACACTACATGTCTTGCATCATTTTGTTTTTAAATTCAGAAGTGTTTCAGGATATAAAAGGTCCTTTTCCTTTGAGTTGTTGTCCACAAGATTCCCGTCACATATAATGAGATCATACATGTCTACCTCTTACTTGCAAAATGGAAATTTCTGAACATTATGGAAATGACAAACAATTTGTTTTTGCTTGCTGAGACCACAATCTAAATGCTAAAACTGAGAATTAATTAATTTATAAAGAACAAACACTTGAACTGTGCAGGGAAGGCTCTAAAGTGTTTAAAATTTCAGCTTTACTGAACTTTCTCATGGAGGTGTTTACTAGTAGTATTAATTTGCATTTTGTCACTTTTGAGTTCAGCTTGTATGGTGGCAAAAATGAGCTTTCAGTTGTTTATGGCACATTCTGTTCTTTCCAGACAAACCAAGGGTGGTAATCATTACTTTTAACAGCAGGAGGCTGAAAATTGTGCAGTGTAGGTAATGCTTGTGAAATATGTCTATACTGGATACTATTGAAACTTGCTTGCAATCCAAGAGTTGGAAAGGGGAGTTTGTGGAGGGGAAGTATACATTGCATAAGTGCCCTCATATTCCTGAGTGGTTAAGAATGGGATGGGAAGAAACATCTTTATGCTTAAACAGCAAAATGCAAAGGGAAGTAATTTTCTGTTTATGCAAACCTTCAGTGGATTACTTGGCTTAAACTTCCTTAAAATAGGACTCTGAGACTGTTCCTTTCTGCATAAATCATTATATGCTGGCCTTTGCCTATAGTCAAATTAGTAACTTTCCATTTTGAGGTTTAGCCGTCTCCTGTGTTCTCTTGGAACAAAGAGAAGCTAATTCAAATTATATTGTAGTGTACGTACGTGATTTTGTTTTGTGCTGAGATGCTTAAATAATCAATGGTGAGGAATGCAGTGTCTGTGAGGCTGAATTTTTTCTCTTTCCTCCTTTTTCGGTGTATCCTATATTAGTTTATTTAAAGAACAAAAAAGAGGGGGGGAAAAAAAGCCCAAACCACTTTTCTTTTCTTGTTTCTTGTAGGTTTATGGGTGTCTGTGTGCATAAAGGACAGCTGCACGCTCTTACTGAGGTAAGACTATTTCATAATATACATACTGAATATGAAATATTCAGTTCTCAGGACAGATTCTGCCATTGCCATTCACCTTGAGTGAAGTTTATTTTATGATGACTGGTCAATTAATCACTCACTATTTGCTATGCTAAGGGAAGACTGCAGAATCAGCCCTCAGAACTCCTCTCTCCTTGTATGTATCTCTTCAGAAGCACTTATTGGGGTGAAAAAAATCACAGTAAGAACATAAAACTTCACTGATAATGCTCTGAACAAGAGATGTGCATTACCATTGAGCTGCCCCTAAATATTATTTATTTCAGTGACATTGCATTGTATTTAAGTCTTATTTATACTCCAGTTGTACGTTTTGCGGTGAATCAATAACATTTCAGCTGGGTCACATTATTGTATTCAGTCCCTACCACTTTCACATTGCAATTTAATCCAGATCCCATAAAAAGGAATTATTCCATTGCCCATGTACCCAGGCCAATCTAGGTATCAATGTGAAGCTGAAGTTTCCATTCATCTGTGTTCCCACTGTGCTTTATTGGGTTATTTGTTTAATCCCCCTGTAAACTGCTCAGGAAAAACAAGAAGAGAGTATTCTCTTGTTAGAAATAGTTTTGCCTGTTTTGAGTCAAAATCAATAAAATGCTTTTCCTGTTGTATTAGTTTGAGTACAGACTGAAAGGAAACTCATGGTTTGTAAAGTTAATGTTTCTTATTTACTTTTGTTTTGTAGGAACTGCTCAATTAAAAGCTTAACCCTTTCCCACCCTCCCAAAGACAAATCTGTTATTAATTAGCAATTTAAGCAGGTTCCTGGTGTGGTGTGCTTGCCAAGAACTGCTGTAAAATGAGAGCTGTATACCAATTAGCAGGATATGAGGATCTTTGCCTCAGAGTTGCACATGTAAGTTACAGAAAGTGATGGTGACACTTATGTGGGCAGTGCATTTCTTCACCTTCTGAAGTGACAGTTTTGCAGTTCTCATTCTAGCTGCTATTGAAGTGCTGCACTCTGGTTCAGTGTCTGTGTTTCTGGTGGAGCAAAGGAATTACAGGATACAGAATGTTTGTGAGCAATTTGGTATGAGAGGGACAGTTTATTTGATTTTTTTTCTCTTTTGTTTTTTTTTTTCCTTCCCTGTGCTCAGTACAGGAAACATTTCTAAGATGGCTGATCAAGTTCTTCAGGCAGGCTTTGCTAACATTACTGCTGATTTCTTCTGGATATCTGATCAATTAAAACAGGGAGGTTTTGGGCCATTCCACTCACTAAACATTATCATAGAAGAGGTGGAGCTTCATAATGAGTTAGTGTACTAAAAACTTGGAAGATTTTGCTCAATATGAGTTTTTTTGTTTGGTTATTTTTTTCCCTTCCTTCACAGCAGTTGCTTACCATTTAAATAACCCTCCCCACCCAAAAAGCCAAGAAAATGAAAACAGCACAGATGCTTCCACACAGTGAGCTAATTTTGTAGCTGCTGCTTTGTTCAGCTATTTTTGAGCTCTTGGCAAGCAAATAAATCTAAGAAAGACTTCAAAGAATAACTTTTTATAGTTATAATTCAGAATAACAGAAGCGATTCCTGAAGCATCTTGAGACCAAAAAGGAAAAGTTTTAGACTGAAGAATATTTTGAGAAATAGAATAGCTTTAGTGATGAATTACAAAAGTATAACTAGTGATTACTACTTTTCTTCTGTGTACAAAGGTGGGCATTAAATGCCTTCGATAGGAAAATCCATGACAGGAATTGATGTTGTAGGGAATCCACACACAGTTTTGCCTGGTTCCATAGCTATTATTTGATTTTAGAGTGCTTTAAAAGTTAAAAACTGTGTATGTTCCAAGTGGTGGAATTGCCTTTCTAGCAACAGCAGTGGCTATCATCCACTGCCATCCAAGATGTTTCATCTTCAAGTGTATGTAGAGTAATAGTTGAATTCTGAACACTTCTGGAGGTTGGAGAAGGGGGCTGAAATGACAAGCTGAAGGAGTTATTAGTAAGGCAGACAGAATGAATCACTGGTTCAAATATAGCCCAGGAGGATAAACAAATAAGCCACTGTCTCGTGGCTTTTTTCAGCCTGTGGTCCAGAAAGGTGGTCTCCTTGCTTCCAGTGCTCAGCACAGCTGACACCAGCCTGGCTCTCCAAGTGCTCAGAACTTGTGCCAGGGTTTCACTTCTCTGGAGGTGAAACTGTTGATTCAGAGGCCCATTGGTCAATAGGTGTCTGAGTCACTGCAGGGAGAATCCTCTCAGCTCCCTGTGCTGGACCTGTTCTGTGAGGAGCTTAATTATCCCCTCTGTGTTTTGAGAGCACAGTTGATGATATGTCTGTGTAAGAGGGATACAGCATCACTTAGGGCTTGTGTCTGAGGACAGCATAATGGCAAATCAGGTTTATTTTATATATGTATATGTTCCCATAACAGAAGAAATGGAGAACTTCTGCCAAATGTTCAGTGACTGGATTTAAACAACTTGTGCTATTAACAGGCAGGGCAACCACAAATGGTGTTAGAGAAGCCTTGAGGGTTTTGTAAGCCTGTTAAGGGGCGACGTTAGGAATATGCAGCACTTTGTTATTGGAAGGCAGAGTTTGAAGCATTACAGATTTCTTTTCCTGCATGTTTACAGACATAGGAGGCTTAATCACAGGAGTGGATCATGCAGAGCAGGTTTTTTGCTTGAGGAAGGTGTTAATCCTATGTATGCCTTGGGATTTTCCCTTTTGGCAGCATTTTATGTTGTTTTAATTTTCCTCTCTCAAGTGGCTTTTGTTTTTGAAACTCTTGAGCAAGAGGCAGTTTCTGTTTGCTTTGGTTTATTTTTTTTTCAAAATAAGAATGGAATTGTTTAATTATAGACTGCACTAGGACTTTGGCCTTGATCTGAATCCACGGTCTTATCAGTTTTGATAATCCAATATTGTTTTTGAAGTTCTCGAACCAGAAGCTATGGCATATGCCTCTTCTGAAGTAATTCAATATCCTTAGATTGACAGAACAGCTTAGGCTGACAAGGACCTCTATCCCTGCAAGCACCAAGTTAAGAAACATTTAAGGAAAGGAAAGTAAATGCTTTAGTAAGTGTATCACCCAGATGAGCTGGCAGGCATTAGACTGCCTCACTAATACTGAGCTGATGAGCACAGATTTACCATGCTTGTTTTCTCTAAAACCAGAAACTGGTTATTCCTTTCCCAGCATTCAGCTCTAATTTGAAGCTGCTGGTTTGTTTCTTTAGCTACGGGAATCTGCAGTGTTTCCTGCTGTACTCACATGCCTCTCCAAACTCATTTGGCCTTTCCCTTAATCCTCTCTGTGTTTCCCAGCCACTTCCCTAATCTGACAACTTTCTTCACTTCATTTTCTGGCACACAGCAGTATCCTAAGTCTTGGAGAAACTTTCATAGGAGTAGAGTCTCTGGTGTCAGCATGGGATGCTGCTGAGCATTCAGAGGCCAGATGGGAGCTGCAGCCAGGTGAGCAGACAGACAACGTGTGCTCAGGGGATGTGGAGCCTGAGCCAGTGGGGAGCAGACATGGCTCAATAGCAGCTGTGTATGATTTTATGCCATACGCATTTACCATGGAATGGCTGCATGAGCAAACATCCATTTTAGATGGGAGGCAAACAAATTTATTTGTGTGTCGTAGGTTTTATAGACCTGTGCTATTGAACTGAAGCAGATAACATAGCAGCATAAAGTCTAGCTTATAAAAGACACTTAATACCTTCTTGGAGATCTTGAATTGTTTGTTGAACTCAGTTAAACAGGTTTATCTGAATTTCTAAGAGATGGGTCAGGCTAAAATCTTGTTATAATTAGGTGTATATTTATATATGCACAGAATGAGTCATGCAGCTTGGGAAATCCATCTTGAAGGAAATGAAAGCCTTGGCAGTTGCTTGTATAGAAGATGAGGAATGGAAAGTTATTATGTGTTGATTGGGATATCTTGAAATTGCAGTGCTTCAGGGACAATAGTTAATTGTTGCAACAGGAGTTTTATGGCTATTAATTTATACTGGATGATAGTAAACATGTATGCAAATGTACTGCTGCCACAATCTGATTGCTCAGTGCGGGATCTGATGTGCATTGCAACTTTCTCAGGCAGGGAGCAGGGCTGTTGCAGTGTGACAGGAGCGTGGGGTAGGTGATGGAGGGGTAGGACAGTGTTATTGCAGCCAGCAGCTGGATTGCTGGCTGCCTGACTTGCTCTGTTGAAGTGTTTCAGATTTGGTCCTTGCTGGTGAACTGTGGAACTCATGGAACACCTGATACCACACCAGAGACTTGGGGTGGAATCAGGGCTGAGTGTAGTTGAGCAGCCATGGTTTTCAGGGGCTGATACATGTGGCAGTGAGACAAATGCTAAAGCTCTTCATAATGAAAATGCCAGTGTCCTTTGAAGAAAGAGGGGGGAGAAAAAAAGTAAATTTTCAGTAAGTTCTTTGCTGATAACTGGAAACTTCCCTTCTCTGCTTTCCCTCTCAGTAGCAATAACTTAAGTAAACTATAAATGCAATTAGTGAAGTTTCAGGTTTTTTGAGACCTTACTTTTTTAGTATTTTTTCTTCTTTACTTTTGGAGATAGCACTGATTAGAAAGAAAACATATTAAAAGCTTAAAAATCTCAGAATTGTTTCAATTGTGCTGAGTTGCCCTTTTACAAGGAATATAAAGTAAGTTCTTAAAGCGAGAAGGTTCTTCTGATATACAGCTTTCATAAGCAGAATATATCATTAAAAGTATTTAATTCTTCTTTCTTTTTTCCTCCCCTCAGTTCTTGGTTATCTTTCTGTGGAGAGCCTTTGACCCTAAAATGGAGAAAACAAGACAGACATCACTTAGATCTCCTCTTCTGGAACTTTATGCTCCAGCTAAAATTGTAGTCATACGTTGCCTTCCAGGTGGCAATTGCACATTTGTGAGAGTTTTAAAAAGGCCTGAAATACCATTCTTTTCCTGCTCCCTCCTTTCCTCATCTCCTGTAAGACTCTCTAATATCTACTTTTGTTCCACAAGTGTGATTCATATTGTTTGAGTAACTTAAGTTTTACTTATGTAGCACTGCAAATATTTAACTCAGCTTTGGTGATGGCAGTAGGCTGTCAACTCTAGAGAACTTGGTGTCTTTGGAACTGGAGCTCCTATTATCAATCACTCTGCAAATACTTTGTGCAGCAAAGGAATTGTTCCTGCTTTAGGTATTACCTGTTTACCAGCTGACATTTACTTCCTGGATAAGTTGGCTCCAGTGGTTGTTTCTCAAAAAAAAAAAAAATAGAGAAGAGCTATTGTGTGAAGTTGATAATCCTGAGCTTGGAGACAACTGAAGAGGAAATTGCAGCTGTGCTTACGGTGGCACCAAGTAGAAAATGGAAAGAAATTAAAGGACTCTTTTTTTCATCCTGTTAGAAAATACTACATATTTCCTGGATAACTGCTGTCCCATTTCTAGCAAAACCCCCCAGCAATTCAGAGAATTATTAGGGAAGTCTTTAAATTCATGTAAGGTGGGTACTACCTAATGGCTTCAGTGAAGCCTCTGAGTAGAGGCTCAGATCAGTTTGTATTCCTTAATATCTTGTACTTATCTAATGCTTGTGCATTACCTCCATTTGCTTGCTGAAATCTTTCTTAGACACTTTATAATGTCCTTCTGACTGAAGTATTGAAAAAAGAATTCAAAAGGAGAAGGAAAACAGCAGAGGGGTGGGAGAACTCTAAAGGTAATTTTGTCCTTTATCTCTCCTCAGATTTGGGACCTAATTCTGCTCCAGTTTGATCTCATTTGCATACATAAAGCATCTTCCTTGAATGTATTAAGGTCTTGGCAGTATGCAGTTATTTAGTTTATGGTTTTGTAGCACTGGTCACTCTTTGGACTTTCTGGGGGAACACAGACATACCTGTTAATTCTAAATGTTTTTGCTGTAGTGGAATGAGTCTTGATATAGAATAGTGTAAAAAGAGAGGAGATTTACTTTGGAGTTATTTTAAAAAATGATATTATCAGGTGATGATGACAAAGGATCTTTCGTGTGACTTTCAACAACTGACAGGCCAGAATTTTTAAATGCCTTCTGGCTGTAGGGTGCAGTAGAAGGACTGTGGTTTGAACTTTATAAGAACTCTAAGTATGCGTAAAATTCTGCAGATTAAATTGATCCTTGTGATGTCTCAGCCAATGAATAACACGACCTGTGGATTAACACTTGAATAAACCTCTACTCGCAGGCTCTATTCTTTTTGTCCATAGTTCAGATACTTCTTGTAGCATAAGTGCAGCTACAACTTCACTTTATGAAAGAAGAATAGAAGAGTTCTTTCAGGGGTGCTGTACCAGTGCTGGGCAGTAACACACAGAGGCAATCTGGGCCTTCACAGTATAAAAACCAAGCACCAGAAGAGTAAATTTAGTCCTGTTATGTCAGAGGCACTGAGTCCTCTGCTAAACTATTCTTACTTTGTATCTTTCCTGGAATGGACTCGAGCTTTAGACCTGGATATATTTGGTGCCAGGAATATATGCTCTGATGACAGAATAGTTATGTGATATAAAACTAGAAGTATCTATTGCTATTATTCACTTGCCTTTTTTTTGCTTTTGTCACAAGACTGGAAGTCCAGCCAGCACATATCTGTGTTTTTTCTTCTGTTAATTTGGTTGTTTGGGTTGTTTAGCTTTGCCTCAGGGTCAACAGAAAGCCATTCACTCAGAGCCCAGGGATTTGACCTCTAGAGAAGAGTAATGGTAACCTTGTCTGATGCAGCAGTTGTTGCACTCCCTGTTAATGTCTGTGTGAGGATTCACTGTAGGACCTGCGAGGAGCAAGGTCATGGCAGCAGAAGTAGGATTTAAAACAGAGTGGGGAAATAGGTCAGGTGTTAGAAGGACTAGGCTAGTCTGTAATGTCAAAGGTGAGAAATCATTCCATTTCATTGGCACTGTTTTTTCCAGCACTAAATTAGAATTAATGGGATCATGAGAGGTCTCTTAGTGCTGTTTGCTGTCTGTATAGTGCTTTTTCACAGAATCACAGAATGGTTGAGGCTGGAAGGGACCTCTGGAGGTCACCTGATCCAAGCCCCTGCTTAAGCAGGGCCACCTCAGGCCAGCTGGGGCAGATTGCCAAGGACGTGGTCATAGAATCACAGAATGGTTTGGGTTGAAAGGCACCTTTAAAGATCACCTGGTTCAAACTCCCCTGCCATGGACATGGACACCTGCCAATAAACCAGGTTGCTCAAAGCCCCATCCAACCTGGCCTTAAACACTTCCAGGGATGGGACATCCACAGCTTCTCTGAGCAAACTGTGCCAGTGTCTCACCACCCTCACAGCAAATAATTTCTTCCTAAGACCTAAATCTAAACCTACGCTCAGTTTAAAAACATTCCTGCTTGGCCTTTTAAAAGGTCTATCTCCATCTTTCTTGTAGGTTCCCTCCAGGTACTGGGAGGCTGCAGTGAGGTCACACTGAAGCCTTTTCTTCTCCAGCCTGAACAATCCCAATTCTCTCAGCCTTTCCTCATAGGAGAGGTGCTCCATTCTTCTGATCATCTCGATGGCCCTTTATATTTTTGCTCTTGAGAAAAATCACTTCTCTCACCACAGAAAAAATTGCTACAAGATAGTAGGTGCTTTGAAATATCTTGTTATTTATATAATCCTTTATTAAAATATTAAACATCTATGGCAAATAGAGATAAGGTAAACCTACAGGATGCAAAAGGCTCTTATTGTGTGCCTGCTTACTGGCACATGCGAATATGGACTTAATCTTTTGGCATTAAAAAAACCCAACCAACTAAACGTGTCCAGAAAGACAAGTCTATTACCTGTGCTTTCTGCTTCATTGCACATGAACACCAGGACTCAGTTAGGAAGAACTCAAAGTTTTATCACCTCTGTTGTTGCATGCAGCAGCTACCTGCTGAAAGAAGAAAGGCATAGGCAGCAGGGACTTTTCTTACAGCTGAAAAATTAGGAAGCTTTTGTTTATATCCCAAGATGTATGTGTTTATAAGATGACAAACCAAATCTCTAGCAATATCTTTTTGAAATTACAAAAGTCCTAATTCTTTAAAATTAAAAGCTTTGGGATGTGCTTCGGATTTCTTACATCAAGGTATAATTTTTAGCTTTTGCTTAAATTATTGTGAGAAAAAAAGAGATATCAATAAATTTGAATATTAAGTACATATGTGTGTATGTATCTGACAATTTATTTGGTTGGTACTGCATGTAGACCTTGGGCTTTCTTCTTTCTGTGTCACTTGCAAAATGATTTCTACTACATCTTTGATCATTTTGAAATGCAGTTATAATTCTTTTTATAAACTTGGTTTTGTGCCGACACTTCCCTTCATCTCTTGATTGTTCATAATAGAATTTTAAAAATACTTGTCAACACTTGAGCCATATTTGGCCTTATTTTTGCACTCTTCACAGCATATGGACTGTCAGTTTCATTTTTGCTGCAACAGTTCACTTAGGTTCTCAGTTTAATTTATAAAAAGTGGCTGAATGTGCTCTCAGCAAATGTAGTTTGTGGCTTGACAGCCAGCTCTACCTCATCCTTTCTTTGTGCTATGCGAGGCACTGTATTGCTTCATCTTCAAAGCAGAATCTTTTCCCCTCTAGTTTTATTTCTCTTCCGAGGAGTACTGCATGTCTCTTCAACCTGAGAGCTCCTCATATGAAAGGCACATAACAGCTTGCAAAACTGAAGAGACCCATTCCTGTGCCCTTGATCTTGTCAAGAAGCACAGGTACCTCTAGAAGCCTCCATGTCCTGATGAACTGGAGAGTGCTAGACTAAACAAGCTGTACTGGCTTAGTGGGAGGGATGTCTGCCCTAACTGTATTTTTTTAAAAGGTGCATGAGAAAGCAACAAAAATTGTAATTCTATTTTCAGTGGTGGTTCAATATAGATTATCAACTCTGAGAAAGCTGAGCGAGGGTCAAAAGAAGGTGAACACCCTCAGTTTTGTTTTATCAGCTAAAGATGTCTCATTTTGTTGAAATGATTCTATAGACCCTTGCACTGAGCTTGTTCCAGCAGCTGAAGAGTTGTAGACTCTGGTACCCATGTGTACTTTGTGTGTGAGATCTGAGTCAGGCTGATTAAAGGTACGTGTTAACCTGACATCTGTATGCACCAATGGATGCAAAAGCAAATCTAAACATGGTACATGTAATAAGTAAATGAGACTGTTCAATGAAAGTCGAGTTTAAAAAGCTTGTAGCAAAGGGAGAGGGGTGGTGTTGGTTTTTAGAAAATGTCACACTTTTTAAACCTTATGTTGTAACTCTAAGGGTTCATGTATTCTTTTGTAACATAAAAAAGCATTGTGTCTAAGGCAGTGAAGTTATTTCACAGAAGTTTAGACAAAGTACATATTCTTTACTTTTATATGATTTTCCTTGGGAACCCAATGTTTTTGTGATTTTTTTAAGAAAAAAGACTTCAGTCCTAAACACAGCTTGATGTGCTGCACATACCAAAAAAGTCCATTTAAAATCACACAAGGGGGCCTGGCTTTCAATGGCAGGAGGCAGGAAATTTAGTGTTCTGACTGAAATTCCATCTCCGGTTCATACTCTTGCAGCCTCATGTTGTGGCATATGTGGTGTGCTTGACCCCTTGGCTCTTTCTCCAGCAAAAATGATACAGGTCTCCACAGGAGTTTCAGCTAAGTCTCTCTGATTTGTAGCTTTTCAATTTTGAGTGCTTAAATATCAAAAGTCAGGTTTTTTGGAAAGTATGTGAAGGACCTTATTTAGGTCAGGTGATATTTCATTTTTTTTCCCCTGCATCTGATGTGTACTTACTTTTTAATTAATGAAAGTTAACCATCTTGTCTGATTGCAGTGATCGAAGACCTGTGTTTCCAGAAAAACACTTAACAGAGCAGTTTTTAAAATCTGTTTGGGCAGATTGTACTTGGCCACACAGGATGCAGGGGGCTTCATTTTGAAAGGAGATTTGTGCTGCTGTACCTGGTCATGACATTTATTCTGAAGACAGAAAGGTGGAATTGATTCTGAAAAATTTGCAGTAAAAAGCTCACTTATAGGAAGCAAAAAGCTGACAAAAACGTTGGTTTCTGGAGGACACAAGCTGGCATTACAGGCCCTCTCTGAGGAGGGAAGCTGGAGGGAAGCAAGGAAAACCCTGCTGTGGGCTGGTGGTGAGCAGGTAAATTAAACACCCAGGGGACAATTCTCCAGACAAAGTCTGTGCTTTTACCAAAAGCAGATATGCAGTGAAGGCTGTGTCAGCCCTGCATTGTGCTGGAGGCAGTGGGAAGCTACTTAGGTGCATCTGCACTGTGTGGTTAGGCAAGAAGGGTGGGTTCTCACAAAAAGAAAGTTCAGATGTAAAAAGAATATAATCAAAGACACTAACGAAGTCCTCATGTAAAAGTCAGAGTCTGACTTGAGGTGCACAGTCTATATTATTCAAGCAGGTGCTAGATCAGAGGTGGTGAGCAACCAGTTACTTCAGTGAGAGCTTCTGGACATGCAAACTCTGCAATTCAAGTATTTTTTAAATGCTTGTGTATGAACTTAAGAGCTCATAGTTAAACCTCCTTTTTCCCCCTGCCTCCTCCCCTCTATTTTGTAAAACTAAATCTTGGCTCTGCAGGCTATACCTTGGCTTTTGTTATTTTCCCCTCCTCTCACAGGAGAATGATTGACTTGTTTTATCACTTCAGAGCCTGTAATAGTGCACAAGCAACTTTTATTCGTTATTTTATTTGAGATAGGTGCATCTAATTAAGTTGTGTTCTGAGGAAGGCTTGCTAAATATCTTGCTGGTGCTAACCTCTTCCTCCTTTTTAGAATGTCTCAAGGATAGAAGAAAGATAAGAGGCAGATAAATGTTCAACTGCAAACAGCAAGTTCCATTGTCTTGTTCCTTGTCTCCCTTCCCCCCATGTGTGAGGCACACCATGCAAGTGGGTGCTCTGTGTGTGGGTTCTGTGGGTTTTTTTGGGGAGGGGTTAATATCTCTGTTTTGACACTCATGGTAAGCCTACTGGACTATTTGCCATTGCCTCAAGTGAAAAAGAAAAACATTTTTGAATTTCAACTCCTGAATTCTTTTAGTAGTGGCTAGGGTAACAAGAGTGAGAAGATGTGAGCTTCTCAGTTATCACAGTATGAGGTGGAGACAGGGGAGGAGAGCTGAGTCTGTCTTGAGCACTGGATTTTCCAGTTACTTCTGTATACGAAGAGAGGCAGTCCAGATAGGTGCTGTGATGCTGGCCACCTAACTTTTTGCCTTGAAATTCTTTTCTTTCATATTTTCAGTAAATTCAGTTTGTGTGTAGTGCTTTCTCCTCTTCCCCACTCTTCAGCCTGGATCTCTGGAAACATAGACTTGAGTTAACAACTGTTCTCTAGTTTCACTTCCTCGTTTTGCTTTACTTATCAACCACCCAAAACATTCAGGAACTGAGTTGTACAAGAAAATTCCTTTAATGTTTGCTTTTGCACACCACTATTAATAGAGGATCTTGGTGCCTTTATAGTTGCCAGTAAAGTGTTTGAGCACCCTCAAATGCAAGTGGATGTGTTGAGTGGATGTGGGAGTGTTGAGGCTTGGAAGAGTACTTTAAAACAGCTCAAAAAGAGTATTCCTTGTGCAGAATTAAAACAAAGTTTGTACTATGAGAGGTGTTCGTGTTCTGTAAGTTTTGCTGTCAGTACATCCTTTTAGCTGTTTCACAGGCTTCAAAAAGTGAAGCCAAGGGGTTATTTTTCTGCCATCTTGCAGGCATATAATCTGTGGGCTGCTGCTGCTGGTATTTTTGTGGGAAAGGTGAGAAAGCCCTTATTTGAATGAGAGGCTCCTTGTCAGGGACTGCAGCTTCTCGGCAGAACTGAGTCTGGTATGTTTGAAGTGCTGTCAGTGTGGATAGAGCCTTCTGCTCTTAACACAAGTGTTATTGTGGAGATGCTGTTTCTCTTGCCTGTGTCAGCAACAAGGTACTTTCTCTTCTATGCCTCTGTGCTAATTTATGCCATATCCCAGATTCTTATCTGCACTGAGACTGGGCTCCATTTAGAATCCAAGTGGTTGTGACTTCAGACTATAAATGCAGAGGTTTTTGTTAGACCTTCTTTGCTTTCTGTTTTGTTTTTGTTTTTTTTTTTCCCCCTACTAATATAATTACAGGAAAAATGGTTATCAAGGTCAGTTTGTATAGATACACTGGGAGTGTTTTCCGGTTCCAACAAAATAAGCTTATTTCCTGCAGTGTTTCAAACCTGAGTATGAGTGAGCGTCCATAAAACTTCCTTCTTCCATATGGGCTGCAGCAGTGCATTGTTGCTATGTGCCTCAGCTGAAACCTTACCAACAAGAGTCTGTTTGTAGCAGCAGGCAACCAAGTGAACAGTACATTTTGATTGAAAGAAATGACAGAAAAGAGCTAAATTCAGCATACTGACCCTGAGAGCTGTTGGAATTAGAGAATTAGAGGAAGACAAATCTTGCTCTATTCTTTTCCATGCCAACGCTTGAATGTTTGGAATGCAACAAATGGTTTTCATTACAGCTCCTTCCTGAGTTAGTGCATGCTAATTCTTGTTTGCCCTTTTAAAAGAAGCCATGCCTGTACATGCCTTTTCAGAAGGAGGAGCCAATGAATTAATCAATGCCACAACTGACACAGCAGAAGAAACAGAGGTAGATCTGTTGCATTTCTTGGCTTTTGGTTCTGAGTTCTGATGAGTAAACCAGGCTATGGCAGTTGACAAAACTGACCCTCTCCTCTGTGAATAGCTGGCACTTTTAAAGTTTGTTTTAATCCTGTAATGATTAACACTTTTAAAGAAAAACTCATTTTTTATTAAAGAACAGAATTGTTTGAATTAGTAGAAAAGCAGAAGAGAAATTGATTTTAGGTTACAGATTCTTTTCCTTCAGTTTTCAGGAGCTGAGGAGCAGGAAAGTAAAGGGACTTTCAGATGAAGACTTTCAGCTTTGCTTCTGTTCTTTCAATCAAGCTGTTTCTCCAAGCCACTTGTGCCCTTCTGATCCCTCATGAAAAAGTTTGAGCTTTGTTCTGAATTGTGTTTGCCTCACCTGTGTTCTCTTTCAGTACTTGTGTTTCTCCATGGCAACATTAGTTGACCTGCTGACCAAAAGTATACTCATAGAGCCCAAATTCAATATCCAACTTGTTCTGTTGTATTTTGTGTGATGCAATCAATGCATTAGGTATGTAATGGAAATGGAAGCTTGGTGCTCAGAGGTACTTGTGTCTGATGCTTTTGTAGATTTTTAAATTGTGAGATTTTTAACAAGTGGAGGTCTATGAACCAACTTGAAATTTTAAAAAATGTCAGTTTCATCTCATAGTCAGTCTTGGTGTATCAACTTGTAGTATCTCATATTGTAGTCTTGAACATACAGATACTATATTTCTTTTCCAGTTCTGCACAGTTGAAGTTAATGAAAACAGTTTGGGGAAATGAGAACTTGCAGTCCTTCCACTGTAGTTCATTATGCCAGTTGTGACAGGGTGCATTGGCTTGTACAGAAGCCTTCAGAGTAATCACTTAGAAACTGCAGAGTGTGACAAATGACTGTTAAACATGTGAGAGCTGAAGAAAAGGTTGTGTCTTCCTTGAGCCAGGTGGTTTAAAACTGGTTTTAAACTTCTGCAGAAAGTTTAGTGAAAACTTCCTTTTACTAGGCATGAGAGTTACCTTCTTACTTCAACATTATAATTATACAAATGTGCAAGCTCTGTCTATTTTGACACTGTTTAATGCATTTGTCAATAGTGTCTCCAATACTTTATTTTGCTTTCCAGGTCTCTCCTCAGAGCACAACTATTTATTCTGGGTTTTGCTCTTGCTTCTCCATGAAGCCCCATGCTGAAGGTGCTACTGCCACAATTCTAGTTTCGCTTTTCTCCGGCATCTCTACCTGTTTCTTCAAGGGGCTTTTGCAGTATATTCATTTGTTGCTGTGTCAGTGTTTGTCTTGTAGTGTTTGGGCCCCTGGAGCTCTTACTCTTTACTTGCCCCATTGGTTTGTCACCTTAAATGCACTCTCCACACCTACTTTTCTTAACCACTTACTGCCTTGTCTTTGGCAACATCTAACCAACTGTACAAGGGGTATCTTGTGGTTATTTGTTGCTTTTTAAATGGCAGGCAGTGACATTTAAAGTCATCTAAATAGCAGGTCAACTTTTTTTTTTTCCTGGCTTTCCTGTGTAGTATCTGTTGGCTTATTTATATCAGACCTACACACTGAAACAGCATTGGTTTTCAAAATAGCATTGAAAACTCTTTGCAGTTCCCATCAGTCTTCCCCCTCAGACTTGGCAACATTTGGAGTCTTTGTTTTTGAGAAATAACTACTAGAATTGTGTGATTTACCTTTTCTTTAAAAGCTCTAGTTCTCATATTAGTATTTAAACTTGTATTTTGAGTTTTGAAGCTAAAATCTGACAGTGGCAGTTGGGTTTTATCTGACAGCTGAAGTTCATTATTAGTGTCTTGAAATGAAGCATGTAATGCTGTGCTTAAGTACCTTTATATGCTGAATTTCGATCCATTCTTCATTTCATATGCTTGAGTCTGATAATTGTGTTACAAGGCAGCAGTCCTATTATGCTGATTTTATGTTAATGTGCCATGATTCTCTGTCTCTTGTCTGTTGTACAGGGATAAGTTGTACACTGCTGCTTCTGCATTTCATAGCAGTAAACCATTATACCAGAAACTTCTTTAAGGTTCTTTGATCCAGAAATCGTCTGTGCTTGGCTGAGCTTCTGAGTAACTTGTCCTTCAAAGAAGCTACTGCTTTCTTCATGAGGTTTGGGAGAAGTACCAGAAATGCAGTTTAACTGTACTTCTGTTTTCACATCAAAGGTGTGAGCTCTTACCTTGGATTTTTCTAAGAAAAACTATTTTTGTGGACCAAGATGCCAAGGTCTTTTAAACCAGCATTCAACTTGCTGTGTTAAGTTGTAGTAAATGCAAAAATAAACAACCTATAGCTGTTCCTTGCAGATTGGCAACCAGATAAGCTGGATATTGGTGTCCAGTTATATGACAGAAAGGTAGCATGAGGAATAATGGGTCGCTGTTTCACTGCAACCTGATGATACAGGGTTTGAAAAGGTCTGAACACTGCTCCATTTAGCTGTGATATCTCTAAGAAATGTAGTGCCCTTTGCTTTCATTGTCACAGCCCAGTCAGATCTGTTCCAATTGCTTGTACACTTATGTGGTGGCTGTTGTTGTTGTTGTAGCAGAATAATGCTTTGGGATAATGTGTGTGCTGTAGCCTAACTGTACCACTACTGTGTCAGGGACAGAATAAAATCCAGTGTTCTCTTTGGAAGAGGTGCATTTTCTATCCTTCAGGATATTCTTACAACACAGAGCTGGTTTGTGCCAGTAAGAGATAGAGAACAAGTATTTTTCTCTTTCAGTTGCACTGGCAATTAGGAAGTAATGTACATAGTTTTGTGTCTGTCCTGAAAAGGCATTGTTGAAGTGCTCTGAAAAAAATAGGCCATCAGGCTGGCTGTTTGCATTATCAGCCTGAATGACTGGAAGAATTGCATTACTTACGTGACACTGAGGGAGCACTGAGCAGTGCTTGCCTTAGGAACAATTTTAGTCTCTGTGTGCAAATATTACCTGCTGGCCAGCTAAAACCTGAGATCAACTAAAGCCTTGAAGATGCCTAGGAAAATCTTAATTCAGTTTTTCACATGATGATTAGCCTCCTGTGCTTCATAGGCATTCACTAGAAATTAGAGCCAAAGCCAGAGCTCACATCTCTGATAAATGAGGGCTGTGCACTTGCTGCATAGCACTTTTGGAAAGGAGACATGGTGGATTTTGTAGATGTGCTGGGAACAGCTTTGACTCTTGCTTTTGTAGCTCATAGATGCAGTGTCCAATGTTTGTGTCAGCTGTAGCCCAGCCTGTGCTAGAATCCAGTCCTTGCAGTTAAGATGGGTGAATGACCCTGCAAGCCAGTTTGACTGGAAGAGTGCAGCAGGAATGGATATATTGGATGCACTTAACTCATATGGCAACAATGGATCAAATCAGTAGGCTGCTGTATTGAAAAGGAAAGCAAGAGCATGCTCGATATAGTAGCCAGCTTTTGTCCCATTTCACTGAGTGTGTCAATACTCTTTGGGGGTGCTTGTTTATTAGCATTTCTGGGGCAATTTGTGTCATGGCATGGCACAGTTCAGAGAACAGAAAATGGAAGCTGGGTCAGATATTCTTTCCCCTCGTGCGTTGTCTTTCCAAATGATTTCAAGCATGGTGGTGCTTTATGGATGATCTGTTCCTGGCCTGTCAGGAAGGTGAAAAAGGGTTGGGGATAATTGCTAAGTGTCATTTTATAATTGGGTTATTCAGCAAGGTACTTGGGTGCTTTCTGTTCCAGGTTGGTCAGTATTGTTCTTATTTTAGCATAACTGGATGAGAAGTGCTATTTGCATTGTTTCAAGGAGACTTGGAATATACAAGGTCTTACTGTGGAAATCTTAGTCACCATTTTTTTCTTTAAGCATGATATCAATTTATAATTACAAAAAAAAAATTATTGAGCATTTTTTCCCCTTGCATGCTCTGTGAGGTTGTCTAGCTCCCTTAGGGGTTCAGATAAAAGAAATGAGAAAGATCAAAGCTGGAAAAGCTCAAAGCAGCATTGTTTCCACCATTGAACCAGGTTGGCTGCAGGTCTAGTTGGTGTTGAAAATCTCCAAGGACAGAGATTGCATAGCCTCAGAGTGACCTGTTGCAGAGCTGCTCTGCTGTCCTGGCACACGAGCATAAGGAACAGGTTGTTTTGGAGAGGGGGTCATGCCCTGGGCTGCCGGTGGAATGCGCTGCCTGGCGTGGGCTGGGATGAGCCCCGTTCCCGAGGGATGCGGGTGGAGCCCCCGGCTGCTCCGTGCCGCCCCTCCCGGTGGGCGCTGTGCCCGTTAACATCGCATTGAGCCTCCCCTGCCCCGGCAATTTTGCCTCCTTAGGTAGTTACCTGTGTATCTGCTGAAGGGGTTTTCAAAATTCACTGGTGAGATCAGCAATGAGGGGCCCGAGCTGTGCGAGAAAAGATTCTTGTAGCCTGTGACCTGGGACCCCAGCCTTACCAGCAGAATCCACCTTGTGTGTGTTCTTTCCTCGCTGGAGCACAGCCTGGGGAGATCAGCTACATCCATCCACACTGCAGGGTGTATGGCTCATGTTTGCCTCGTGCCCCACACTCCAAGACACAAAGAAGAGCATAAAAAAAATACAAGCAGGTAACAAGTTTCTGAAACAAGAGCTGCAATTAAGGTTTTTGTTTTAATGGGATAATGGTGCTGCATGTTTCGTCTGAGTGAACGACACAGGGAAGTCATTTGAGAGAGAGCTGGAGACCTGTGTGGCACAGAGAAGTGAAGTTGGTGCAGTCTGATGCAGGGATTCATGCGTGGGCCAGGCTTGGGAGCAAATGGTCCTGTCTGCTTCACTGACAGAAGTCACTGCGTTGCTGCCAAGTTTTCCTTCTGGAGCGAGCCACTTTCTCTGCCTGCTCGCTGGTGGGAACTGGGGCTGGGAGTGAGACAAGAAGCTGCTCAAACCCTATGTAGCTGCTGGTGTGGTAGAAAGGGTCGACACCTAAAGCATAAACCCTGCTGCTGTAATGATTATTCACGCGCTGGAGTTGCCATGTCTTGACCTGGGTTATATTACTTAGTATCGTTTAGGTGCTGCTTTGTTTCACTGTCTCTTGTAGCATTTATCTTTCACTTAATGTGCTTTCCTTTTATGAGGGCTACCATTTGATGGGGTTGGTGTAGTACTGAACACAGAGGGAATCAAATTGCTGATTAGAACTCGTAGATACAGCAATGAAAAAATAGAACTTAGAGCAACACATTGTAATATTTTTCTTTGATGCTGTTTCAGGTTAAGTAAACTGGGAACTTGATCAGGCTCTATGACCTACACTTGAATACTTAGCTCTCCCTTTGTTGATTAATTCTATATGAAAGCCAGCTCTTCATTGTTTTTGCCCTAATTTTCCTCAAGTTGAAATGAGAGGGTGATATGATATTGTAGGTGTTTCTGAAGGGTCTATTTGAATACCAAAGAGTTAATACAGTGGTGGCTGTTGCATCTTTAACATCAGGGCACTGGTACAGGTGGTGAGGGGAGAGACATTTTCAGCTTCTCTTGATCTGCAAACTTTGTGCCTGCCAAGCCCATATGAAAAAAAGGGTTTAATGTGTAACTGAGGTGAGGTCACTTGTTATGATGATGAATTTTACATTCCTGACAAAATATTAAGTTAAATAATTAATTACAAGTATTGTTTTGTCTTTTCAGTACATCAATTGCGGTAACCTTGAACAGCTACTAGATGGCAACCAGCATCTGCCCTGGACAGTGAGGGTGAAACTGGCATATGACATTGCTATGGGAATCAGTTACCTTCACTATAAAGGCATTTTCCACCGGGACCTTACATCCAAGGTACTGTTTATAAAATTAAGAAGGTACTCTAACTGATTGTTGGGTTTTCTCCCTTCTCCATTCCATGCAGAGAATTGCTATTATATAAGGTGTGATCTAAGACATTTTGAGAAACAAATTGAAATGCAGTTTATAGCATTGAAACTTTCCTCAAAACATGTTCATAGTTTTTATGGAAACTATTATTATCCTGAAAGGAGGTTGTCCTATGAAGAAGGTCGTCAGATTGGGATTTCTCATAAAGCAGCTGCAGAATTTTTAGTTCTGAGTTGTGGTTTGGTAAAGTATTTAAATCCCTGGGTAATTAAGCACAGCATTCTAACATTTGGAACAGGTTAATCATATAAAGAACCCTAAGTGAGGAGATTACTACAAACGCAGTTTAAAATCTCCTTGTTGTTTTTGTTTCCCTGTGTATTTCACAAATCTTCTTCTGTAGGAAGAGTGACCTTTCATTACTAACCCTGTATTAAGTGTTGTGTGCAATCCTGGTTTATGTTTCTTTTATTTTTCAAGTCAGTAAGATCAAAATAACTTGCTTAACGTTTTCAAATTTTGAAATTTCTTCCAGAATAATAATTAGTGGCAGAATTTTCAATGAACATAGAATTATTTTTTGTAGTTGCTTTGGTGATGAGTTGCATGAATTTAATTGGCTGAAATAACTGGATAGTTCAAGTTCAGCTAGAAATACTGACATAGAAGCACTAAGCTGTGTGAGCAGATTGTCCCAGTGCTCACCCTGGTTCCTACCACCCACTGCAGCCTGTGCTGAGGGCTTTGCTGTCCTGTCTGTCCTGTTGGCTGCTGCTAATGAGCTGGTTTAAACTCACTTGGCACCTGCAACATGAAAGTCCTCCAAAACTGTTCTTGAGAAGACTTCATCATGTCACTTCAATCAGAAGCATCTAAAAGAATGTTATCTTACTCTAAAAGGAGTTATTTTTTACAATTAGAAACAGTTTTTAAAATTAAACCACAACAGAGTATGTTTGCCCATGAGGCTACTAGTCCTTCAGTTTTGGGGTTTTTTTAAAAGCTTCCTCAGTGCAGTGTTAAACAGATGCAGAATGTGCATTTAGTCAAGATGAAAAAAATGTTCTACTGGTAGATGAAAGAAATATTTCAGTGAAGTCACAAAATACTTTCTTGGCTGTTCTTTCAAGTGAAAGGTGGTGAATTCTGTAAGGAAGAATATCAAATTTATGAAAAATGCCCAGACTTGGAGTCACGTCACTTTGACATGATACACTCAGAAAGTTCCATTTCAGTCACCTTGGTGTGTGCAGATAAGAGATGCATAAAAATATCTGAAAAGACAGCTTGTTGTTCCCCTTTCCTTTCCTGTTGAGATGTGTTTTAGTGCATTTAAGAGTAGAGTTACTGCAAGGAACCAAAGTAACCAAGGAGAACTCAGTGCCCACAGCATTTATTGTAATGCATTCTGTGACTGCCAGTTATATGAAAGTCCATTTCCTGGGATCCCTGTGAATGCCTTTGTTCCAAGCTTTACATAACTGTGTGTCATTCTCTGGAGCTGCCCTGCCAATGCTCCAGTGTTATCTGTTGCTGAATGCCAATTGTTTAGGAAGCTGCACCCGCTGGGAGGGTTCGGGATGTCCCGGCAAGAGCAAACTCTGATCAGAGGCCACAGGAAGTAGTTAAGGTTATTCAAAAACACATTAAGAACAAATCAAACCCTAAGAATTTAGTAGCAGTTATGCTATGTTTAGAAGGTTCTTAGCACTAAAGTTATAGTATCTGTGTGGGTCACATCAGAAGCTGTTAACTTTAAGAATAACACAGCATTTAATTGATGGCAGCTGTAGCCTGTGTTTTTTAGTTTCTTGAGGATTTTTAGGTTGGTTTTGTTTTGTTTATTTTTAGGGTTTTTTTTTTTTACATGATGTGTGCACTTTCCTTGTGCTGTTTGGGAAGGAAGTAGGTGAAACACCTGACCTTAAACAATCACAGTAAACAACCCATGAATTTTATTAGCATATTAATACATTGATGAAATAAACTTTAAGTGTATTGAGCAAACTATTCCCCTTTTGGGCAAATGTTTGCTCTGCTGGCTGGCTAAGTTTTTAAAAAGTCACTTTGTTCCAAAGCAAAACAATTATAATAACCATAGGAAAAACCTGTCACCAGAATTTTCATTTTTCAGGCTATGGCTTTTAGCTGCTGCTTGAGAAGATGCCTTGGCTTATACTGGTGATGGAATGAGTTGTCTTCATTCTTACAAGTAAACAGTCAGTGTGTGAGCAAGCTGAAGGAAGATGTGATGGACTCTTTCCTTGGGACAGAACTTGGATTGAAGAAGGGCAAATTCAATACTATTCTGTATTGTCCTTCTTCAGTAAACTTGTGTAATTGATGGGATGGCTTTATTATTCAAATGAAGGCAAAAACAAGGGTTTAGACATTTGCAAAAGTCAGAACAGACTCTGAGTTTGCAAGGTGGGAAAGTGGAGCATTTTTCTATGAAATTTGCTGGCCTTCACTAAAATGTGAACAGAATGAAATTCTGAGACTTTCTATGCAGGAATGTCCCCATGCTTTACATGTTACACTTAGGGTGATAACCCACTGCAAACTGTCGCTTTAATATGAATTTTACTATAAAAATAATTTGTAATTAATTTAGACCAGTACTTCTGCCTGTTTCTGGCAAACCTCTAATTCCTGCAGCTTCCTGGAGTGGGTGGTGTGATACATAAATTTTACCGTGTCAGCTATGGCAGCAGAGTTATCTTGCCCATGGCATTGTATGTGTCAATGTATTTGATGCCTAACAGTTTAAAGAAAGAAAAGTTCCTGTGCCCTGCCAATCTAGGACTGGAAAATAAGTGGGTTGGGCCATTACTGTACAGCAGGGTGATCTCTCTTCCTAAGTGCACCATGTGGAGAGGAGTAGAACAGCATTGATACTGCAGGAGGCCAGAGGGAAGAACGGAAGAGAGGAGTTAGATGTAGGTCATTCTAGTCGATGTGACAGCCCAGAGGGATGTCAGCCCTCATATCCCACTGGTGCCCTTCCCAGTGTCCTTCTGTCACACAGGGAGGCAGTGCTTGTTTGAAGGGATGTGCTGTCCTGACAGCCAGCGCTTCCCCACGTCATGAGCAGCTCAGTGCCAGGCCCTGTGCTTGGGCTGCTGTAGCTGATCAGGCTGAGCTGCCCTGCTTGGTGGCAATAGCCTGGCTTCAATCTGTCAGAAGGTACGGGTGGTCAGGCTGGGCATTTGCAGCCTGCACAGAGCAGGGTGTGGGCAGGGTAGCTTGGACTTTTTATAGGCCAAGAAATGCGGTGTCCGCACTTCTGGCTTGTCACGAAAAGATTTCCGTGGAGATGAAGCCATGAATGGGTTCTGACAGCCAGCCTTGTTAGCTTATTCCCTCTCCCCTATCCATATCACCACAAGCACCATGAATTGTTTTTCCCTGGGGCCTCACTGAGTGAGCAGAAGGAGGATTTGCATCCTGGAATCACAGGAATTTTCTTCATCTTTCAGTGATTATCAAGGAGCTCTGATTATGAATTTTAACTCTGAAAATCTTAGTCATAGAAGATGCAACCATTAAAACAGAAATCATACTGTGAAAGTGTTTCAATAGAAGCCAGTGGATTGTTATTTATTTTTTTCTCAATCTGACTTGTTTTACAACATTCTAGCTGTTGTAACTTACAGTTAAAAGAGCCATGTTTGGGAAAGCATGGGGAAGAAGTGTCCAGCCTGCAAAAAGAATTCAGCAAAATCCCTTTGTACCTCACCCCTCAGAACAAGTGTCTTACTGTTACTCAGTTTACACTTCACCTGCACTGCATTCAAACCCTGCTCTGGAAGCACTGTTGATTTCTTTGACAGCTGTGCCAATGACTGCCCTAATACCACTGAAATTATTCTTGCAGTATTTCTGAGATGAGGGAGGTGAATAAGATCTTCCTTATTATAACAGATTGAAAGCAAGAATATTGGTGAATATTGGATATGTGCTTTAAGACTTTGTTTGGAGTATTTGCATTTCACATGTTTAAGTTCAAAGTAATATGCTCACTGACCTCAGAGGCAGTTGGGAACATTCAGCACTTATAAAATAGTCAGGTTTGACCCCTGGAGGCAGAGAAAGCCCAAGATTAGTAACAATTTGTGAAAGATTTTGCTAAAGTAGCTTCCTTGTTACAGAATCCTTCTGTGATGCTGGGGAAGGCCAGAATCCAGAACCCAGGGCAACACTGCAATAGTCTTAACCACAAGACAGAAGAGTTTCATTTGTAGTCCAGACTTTCTTTTTCATCTCTTCCCAGCCTTTCTGTCACCCTACCGTTTCTGTGGGAAGAGTGGTCAGTGCCCTGAAAATAATGGTCCAAATGTTTTATGTACAGCCCTGATTCACCATCAGCATGAATCCATTGTGTGCACTAAAGCACATGGATGCCAGGTGGAAAACTGATCATGTAATTAAACATGTTGCCTTAATATGGATGCATAAGGGGGAAAAATGAAAGCTGTTCCAGAAGTTTTACGTTCCATCTTTTGTACAAGATTAGTTTTGATGTAGTGTTTGTTGTATACAACTTCCTACCAGTTTTGGAAAAAATGGCATTATGCACTTTTTTTAGACCTGGAAGCTTGAGATTCATGGTAAGAGTGTCTGTTGCTTTAGAGATCACAGTAACTAATACATGAAGTACTTTTATTTTGTATTTGTTGCTGCTGTTAGTTAGTATTGTGTGTTTTTGCGACGGAGGAGTAATGGGGAAGGAAATGAGAGACTCCTTGGTAGTGAGAAGTGCCCATCCAGGAGTCTGCCCATGTTTCCAAGACTGATCACACCTTCTCTGTTACTATTCAATCCTTTCTGCTAGTGTACAATGCCAGTCTCTGGTCAGGCATTTCATCCTTGTTCATAGGTTTTTTCTCTTCTTTTTTGTTCCCAGTTCCTGCCTCCCAGCCTTATTGATCAAACTCCTTGTCTGGCTGACTTCATTCACTCTCTATTGCTCCCACTCGGTGCTTTATCCAGTCTGTCTTTGTATTTTTGTCTTTAGTATGTTTAGTCATTTCTAGCTCTCCCCATGTTCTGCTGCTCCAGGTTAGTTCTGATCCCTGCCACCACCACCTGTTTGCTGTACTTGCAGTTCTTCTGTCCTTGTAATTGTATTTTTTTCCCTGGCTCAGGACCCACTTCTTGGTCCCTGCCAGTCCATGGCTTGGGCTTATCCTCTGTCCTGTGCTCTCAGATTCCTCACAGAGCATATACCATTCTACTCCATCCCAGTCTACTCTGCAGGTGTGGCCACAGGAGCATCTTGTGCAGAGGTCTCACCACATTTCAAGTTGAGAACATGCCAAATTTGGTATGATACCATAAGCTGATATTTTGATGGTTTACACTCCCTCCCTAAAAATCCACTGCCAAAACTCTTAATTAAAAACAAACAGGCAAACCTCCAAGCAAATGCCTTTTAGTTTTGCAGAATTTTATATAATTGAAAACAAGGTTTTATAATGAATAGTAGGTTGTGAGCAGTTTTAGGGAACATTGTGAGCTCCATTGATGATAAAAATCTATGGAGAAATTGTAATCTCTAGGCACATATATATAAACATATATATGTGTGTGTATTCCTACCAACATCTGCTTTCACTTCACAGTGTGTAATGGCTCAGCCTTCTCTCACTGAGAGAGGAGCAGTCTCAGTTACTATGGGACAGAATCATGCATGTAAGCAATTACTGTGGATTATCTGATGTGGCATAAATTCACTGCCTTTGGGCTTGAAAGTGACATGTCCTGACTTCCTACCTTGTATGCTGTTTGCTTCTTTAAAACAAAATAAACCCCAGACTGTGAACAGCACCTTTGTTTGATGAGTCTCGTACTTGGTGCTGCAGTTGCAAGGTCTCCTTTGTGCAGGAATAAGCTCTTGTCTGGATATTTTGCACTGCAGGGGAGGGCTTGCACTGAAAAATTAGCTGTTATAGACAACTGTTTCTAATTATAGTCTCAATACTAAACTTCTACTGATACTTCGGCAACCAAATGGAACCTCTCCCTTAAGCATAATAGTTTCAAAAGTGTATCTAGTAGTGTAAACTTCCTGTTACACATTTAATTCTAGTGGCATTTCTCCTAAGGGACAGCACTTTTTAAACAGCTGATACATCTCAATTGGCCTTTAAGTATTTTAATTCGGTAACAGTTATCAGAAGGTTGCAAATGACACCGCAGTGGCATTTGTGTTTTCTGGAGTGGAGTAAAATCTCTGAGGAGTTTAGCTTGTATGTAATATAATAAAATAAAATGATGGTGTTTCTTCATCTAAGCAACTTATTTTTAACTCTGAAACTCTTGAGTCTATTTTCATTTTTGTTTATGTAAAAGGGAGAGTAGAATATTGCATTCGTCTTAGTAGGATTATGCTGTGCAAAGCAGATGTTAAGCTCCTGTAACACACAAAGGGGGCTTTATGTTCTTTCACATCTGTCTGCATAAACAGCTCTGTTAACTCTTTAGAACTCATGCACAGAGCTCCTTGCTTCTATTAAGAGACTGCCTCAGGAATGACTGATGGGGTCCCTGTTTTTGGGGGGGAACCTCAAAAACTCAACTGAAGTCAAATGCTGCCCTCTCTGACTGTGAGCTGTCTGTAGAGGTCCAAAAAGAAAGCCTGAAATGGTCACCAAGTTTTATTGCCTTGTAGCTTATACAAATAGTGCAATAGTAAGTCAAAAGTGCTTTCTTAAAGCTTGTGTTTTGAAGTAGCTTGGCATTTCATTTCATAGGCAGTTGTTGGGAGGCTTTTGCCCTAGTGAGGGGTTCGAACTCTTGCATCTCTCAGCTGAAATCCATTAATGAAACTTCTTAATACCACACTGATATACTATTTTTTAAATAGAAACTGAGAAGTATCACTTTGTTAGAAGAAACAGTGCAGTTTGTACTATTGTGCTTTTCCTACAATGGTACTACTTCTTTTCAACCTTCTAGTCTCTACTGAAGCTTTGTCCCTTTTTGATCTTGATTTATCTTGTTGGTAGAATGTGAATTCCTTCTGTCTTTTATTGACTGCACATGAACCACACTGGTCTGTGTTATGTCACCTTTTTATGAATTGCATCTTAAATCTGGTAACTCCTTTATCTGTGGGTTTGGCACAGTGTTGTGTGATGGCATTACCAGGGTGGGAAGCATGGAGAAGGACTATGGTGGTGCTGAGGGTTCACCTTGACTGCTTGGAGAATCTTTGCACAGAATGCAACTTTACCGTCAGCACAACCTTGCCCTGAATGAGCAGCACAGGCTGGAAAATTGACATCTGACCATGCTGGTGTGTGTACAAAGGGTTTACTACTGATTTTGCTAGGAATGGGCTTTCATTCTTTCTGGATTCCAGGAAACTGGTGCTTAGCTACGTAAAAATTTGCCCCAGATGAATTAAATCAGTTTAGTTTCATTGCAGTGAGCATTTGTAGTGACACTTGAATTTTATTGTATGGTACACATCACCTGCCTGTGGCTGATGTAAGTATGAATAAAAAAGTCACTCTTGTGCTGGAATATATATCCTGATGAATTTAAATTCACACTCAGCACTTCATCTGCAAACAAAACACAAGCATCTGCTAATGAGAGAGAACAGTTTATCTTCCTACTTTATGTAATTTAACATTGTGCAGCCCCTCACAGCAGAACAGCTCAGCAGAAATGTTGCCCAAGGCTTTCCCCCAGTGCCTTCTCCTGGTACAGTGGCTTCTCCTGCAGGACCTGTGGGGTTGCTGTGCTGTTGGACTCTCCAAACACTTGCACTCAAAGGGAGCCTGGCTCTGCTGTGGGCAAATCCTGCTCAGTGGGAAGGGGCTCCAAGCAGTCAGGCATTGGTTTAATGTATGATTTATCTAGGAATAGCCTACTTGTATCATTATTCAGTGCTGCACCTGAAAGCTGAGACTGCCTGGGTTTGGTGGGGAGTAGGATTGTTCAGCTTCACTTGGTGATGTATCACTGTCTAACGGGATGTGATTAGAAGCTGGTAAGAAGCTGGAGGAATATTTGCTGTCAGGATGATGTTTCATTTAAGCTTCCTTTTGGTATCAAAACAGACTTGCAAATTATTGTGAATCTAAAGCTCAGTAGACAGATTTTTAGTTCTGTTGGAAATAGTTCTTAGTCGGGATGTAAATGTTTCCCTGAAATTCTGAAGAACAGGGCTTATTGGAGAAAAATAATAATCCATAAAACCCAGAAGGTAAAATTAAGTACTGAAGTCTTGCTTCTCAAAATGTAAATAGTCAAAGGTATAATGCAAGAAGGAAATCTAGATTTTAAAACTAGTGTTTATGAATTATAGATTAAAAAAAAAAAACTGAATTAAGAATAATCTTAAGTGGCTGAGAAATCTATGGCTGAAAAGTAACCTGAATTTTTTTCTGCATATAATAATATCAGCCTTTTTGATCACTGCAAAATCTTTGGTGTCCTCATGGACTTGTTTCTGTGTGGTACGCAATGAAATTCCAATTGTCTGAATCATCTGAGTAAGATTTTTCAGTAAAGTTTTATCCTTCTCAGTTTTAAGTCCACTTACAGTGACCAAATGTTTAAAGAGAGGCGAGCTGAATGAATGCATTCTTTGATAAAAGATAACAAAGCCTGCAACTGAGAAGCTTTGCTGCTCTTTGGGCAAGCATAGTTGATTTAACTTGGTACATGTTTATGAATCCTCAAACTAACTGTAGTTATTATACTTGAGTCATGCTAATCAAATAAAGCTTTGCATCTCAGGAGCCTGGCATGTGTTTCAAGAGGCTGGCATGCATTTTCTTTACATGATCACAGGAGTGGCTTGCTTAACCTTTTAATTGGCAGGAAGAGAACTCACTTCATGGCCTGAGCCACAATCGGCTCTGAATAACGTAAACAGTGATGACCTGAACTTGATCTTTTAGACAAGGGACTCACTTTTCTTGGTAGTTGCATTATACAGACAAGCTAATGCTTCGGGGTCAGCGAGGGGCTTTTGTATATCCAAGCACAATAAAGCCAGAAAGTGTTTCCTGCTGTTTAGCTAATTAATGCAGGGTACCACTCTGCAGGAGTCAGCAGTGGGTTTGCTGCCTGTCACTGCTGTTGTACTGCCTGCAGAATGATACAGAGCAAGGCATGTGGGAAAGGAATGAATTCTCTGTCTTGTTCCACCTATTGCAGGACAGGACAAAATGCAGGGGATCAGCTATCGATTCATTTGGTGAAACGGGAAAAGATGTGGTACTGGAATGGTCAAAGCATATTTCTCAGAGTTGTAAATAATAACAAAAAGAAATTCCTAATACCCTGTGTGCAATGTGATGCTGTTAGAGCAGAATTATCTGTGTGTGTCCTTACATTGTCCTCCATCCTGACACTGGAGGGCACCTCTGAAAGGAAAAGACACAGCATTTCCCTATTAGACTTTTCTCTTTAGTCATGTCTTATGATGTACTGTAAATTAAAGAATTTTGAGACTCTAAAGCACATATAACTTGGTCGTATCGTGTAATTTCTTTATATATTGTAAGTTTACTGCAAAGCAGTGAGTTGCTTTTCAGTAGTTAATGTAGCAAAATATATAAAGGCATTTAGAGTCTGCTAAGATCTTGTATTCTGGTCAGGTACAGGCAAACTGTAAAGAGAAAATGTAAGGTGCCATAGTGAGCAGCATGTATTGCATATTGGAGCATAAGGAAGCTAAATCATTTTAATTCTTGTTAAAACCTAGCAGGGTATGTGCTGGCTGTGGCTGCCTGCCTTCTCAGCAAGTTTTTAAGTGGATTATTAGCTAAGTGGAAGACTGTTTGCAGCATCTTAAGTTTGACAGACATGTGATTGCACAGTGGGAGGGTGGGGGAAAAGGGCTGTTACTCTCAGACTAAAGCTTCTCATAGATGAATATCTTCCAAACTATATTTTGTAGTCTTGTTTTATCTATTTTTAATCTGGACTGCTAAAGACTTTTCATGCCCAGACAATAACTCTTCTGTTTGTTTTTTTTTTTTTTTTTTTTTTTCCAGAAATGCTTAATAAAACACGATGAGAATGGATACTCAGCAATAGTTGGAGACTTTGGTTTAGCAGAGAAAATTCCTGATCACAGGTATGTGAACTAATCTAAATGGAGTGAGGGTTGCACTACAGCTGCAGATCAGAAGCCAGATCCCTGAGGCTGTTACCCCACTTTGGTACAGAATTTAAAAAAAAATCCCCTCAGTCTTCAGTCTGGAACTGCAGGCTGGACAGCCAAAATATCCCAGCCTTATTACTGTCCATTTTGATATTTAGTGGTGACATTTATTCTTCAAAAATGCTCCAGTCACCAGAGGATTTGCTCAAGCTTTTCACTTGAAGATCATTTAAGTTGGTTCTTGGGAATTTTTGGTTTATAAAACTCCAAAAGACAAAGCAAACACAAAAATACTGTCCAGCATTCTGGATTGGAGTGATTTTGTAATAAATGTCATTCGTTGATTTCAAGCAACTTTAACTTCTTTCCACTTTTATAAACATAAACAATATTCAGTGACATTTTAGCATTATTCTTATTTAAGCTCTGGGTTACTTTTTAAGATCCAGGATTATAACGGAGTAAAATAAAATTAATTATAAAATTATTGTCTAACAGTAGCTCACCGTTTTATTTTCCTTAGGATGAAATTAAAATCTTAACTCATTTGAGGAATGCAGAGGGGACTGTCACAAGTTATTGTCACAATTGAAAATAGTCTTTTTGTCATCCCTCCATTAGAAAGATCAAGGACAAGGATTTCATTGTTCTCTCTCTATATTGACTTGTGTATTTCAGAGTATACTGATTGTGAAATGTGCTGTCAGATTTTCTCCAGTGTGTACTTTTGTGTAAAATGAATAAAAGCCTTCCAGCAACTTTGACTGCAAAAAAAACCAATAAAAGTTGATCTCAGCTATGCAGTTTTTAAACTTAAAAGTGTATCTCGAGAGGTCTGAAGGCTTGTATTAATACTGGTGAAATATTGCTTCTAAAAGCTTAACAAAGTGAACATCTTAATTTGCAAACTACTGATAAGTACAGCCAAAGTGTATCTGAGAGCTGCTCTGGAGCACCTGTGAGGTGCTGAAAGCTTCAGTTGTATTCAGATGAACCCATCACAAAATCAGGAAGGCACTACAGGTGCATTAAGGTGTCCTTAATGCCCAGCTTTGAGATGCCCTGAAAACTGAGATTACAGTTAAGGTATCTTGAGGCTAAACCAAGCAATATAATAGTATTGTTTCATCAGCCACTGTTTTGTTTTTGTCTAGTTTTACCTCCATTTTCAAATGCAGCTTTGTTCTTTCCAGTTTGCTGGTAACAAGCCATGCTACTTTGAGGCCTTCAGGAGCTTTTTATTTTTTAAATAGGTATTCCCTCAAGGTCGTCTGGGTGACAGGCTGGGCCTTTCTTAAGGCCCCAGTATTCAGCTTTGTGGAAACTGCAGGTTTTTCAAATTGGGTCTATTCTGATTATTTTTAATTTTTCCATATTAAAGGATTCATCTGATCAGTCTTAAATTTTAAGTTTTTTTAAAGAGTTTTCAAATCTTTATTATTTTAATAATAAATAAGTTTAACTTTATTCAGAGAAGCACATACATGTGTAAGGATAAATACCTGCATGTCTTGCTGGATGAATGGAGAACTTGGCATCCAGCCCAAAACTGATGTCCACAAACCTTTTTATGTATAGTTGAAGGAGCCAACTCTGCCCAGAGTTAGGCAATAAAAACTATTGAGCAGCTGTGACCTTAAAATAAAACATTCTTTTAAAGTGGCTGGGCACTTAAAAACTGGAAATAATATATGAGTAATTGATTTAAGTAATTGATTGGGAAAGTTAGTAGCAATGCTTGAGCATTTAATTAATGATTCTTCTTTCTCCCCCACCACCTCCCATGCACATCTCTCCCACATCTGTATAGTGAGAAGTTACCAGTTGTGGGTTCACCCTTCTGGATGGCACCAGAAGTTCTCAGAGATGAGCCCTACAATGAAAAAGTAGGTACATGATAGAAATGCAGTTAATTATCAAATGTTTCTCTTATGTTGCAGTATGCAAGATTTAGAATTTCCATAATATTAAAATGATTGTTATTTTCACTTATGTTTCTGTACTCAGTAGATCATTCAGACTAACTAAAAGTGAGAGTGAAATAGCTAATATTTTTAATTCATGATATATTATCTTATCTGGAAATAGAAGTGGCTTTAGGATTGTTCTCTGTTATTGTTCTTTCAATTCTGAAACACCCCACATACTGAAATACACTAATGTTTTGTTGACCTAATACAATTTAATTTAACCAAGTCTCATGAGAAATGTAGCAAAGTTGCTTCCCTAACTGTACACCAGTGGAATATGGGTAGAAGTAAAAGGTCTGGATGTAAACTTGCCCAGTTCTGTGTGTGTATATATAAGTATGTGTGTGTGTATAATATAAAAAATAAAGCAGCATGTCTTAAGGTAAGATACCTTGATAAGACAAAATGTTTTCCAAAGGTATCTCTAAAAGAAATTGGGAAATGTTTCTTTTAGAGAAGGACCAGGTCACACTGGGTTTTAGAAATGGTGTTTTCAATCCATCTCTTCTTTACACGGGATTTTCTCTCCATTACTTCAGCCCTGCCAGTGCTGCTTTTCATTGATAAAGCCCACATCCTGTACCTCTCCGTATCTGTTAGTCAATAATCTGTTTAATTGGAGGTACTTTTAATTTGCAGGAAAGCAGTAACTATCTCAGTAACGAATGTAATAATTACCATATCAAAGCTTTTTAAAGAGTTTTAATTGACTTAAATTAATAATGAAGTACCTAAATCTACGGTGCTACATTCTTCATTGACCCTACCATGGGGAGGACTAAAGAGGAAGCACATTTTATACCTCATCAGCATGAAAGGTTACATAAAAACCAGCCTAATGCTGAAGGAATGAGGGATTCATGCTTCTGCCCTGTAGACTTGGATTCCATGTTTTGCTAAATTTTAATACCTGAAAAATTGAGGTGGGTGGAAATCTGAGGAACTGTGCAGCTCCAGAGGTAGTCAGATAAGTGGTTACTAAGTGTCATGGAAACTGAGCCTGATATACAGTGCTGCTAGGTATCTCAAGCTTTGGGAAGACAGTTTTCTCCAGAGGTACAGAACTGAGAAGAGGAAAATATAATTTTTCTTAAAAAAACAGCATTAATGTTCTGCCTAAGCTGTGATCTTGTGTATTCTGAACCTGCTTTTCTAACCACAGTGATAAATGGGCATGTCATGTTTTGGCTATGTTTTTAATTATTCCATGTGTAGGACATCAAATGAACTTCACTCTTTGTGCAAGGAAGGATTTTTTTCTTTTTAAAATTTTTTACCTTGCTGAGTTAAGAGTGGTTTGGTGGGGCTTTTTTAAAAGAATTTTAAAGTTATCATTGCTATTTGTGCAATAAGAATGCTTTCTGAGAGCGTGTGTTTCTTCACACAGAAGATGTTAGCTCTAATGCAGTTGCTCAGTGTTGCAAGGCTGAGGTGTTGTTTCATGATAGCCATTTGGGGTAAGGAGAAACTCAGTCACAGATAAGAACACTGAGTATTCATAGCTGAACTGTGTGTCTATTAATTTTTTTCCTCTCTCTCAGGCAGATGTGTTCTCCTATGGCATAATTCTGTGTGAGATTATAGCAAGGATACAGGCAGACCCAGACTATCTCCCTCGCACAGAGGTGAGTGCTTGTGTTTGTAACATTGGTGGGAGGTGCTGAGTCTGCCATGATAACAGCTCAGCCTTTGGAACTCCTGCCACTGCTGTCAAAGATATGATGAATAGGTGTGACATTAAAAATAGCCCGTAAAAGGTGTTTGCTCTTTATGCTGTTATTGTAGGAAGCTCCATTGAAGACCCTTTCTCAGAGACTTTGTGCAACTGCAGTCCTCATGGGAATCCTTTCTGCCCCTAACTGGCAGGACATTGAGAGCATTGCAATGCAAACTCTTCCTTTTGTGGAGTGATGGCTCATGTAGACTTGCCAGGTTCAGAACAAGGCACTTTTGGCACTCCATGCATTAAGCAGCCCCCCTTGTGAAAGGGGCAGGAGCTGTGTTAACAGCAGATAAAATAAGTTCACCCTTATTTTTATGTGGACTATGCTAAGGACTGTGGATCTGAGCTATAATTGACTAATTAAAGATACTTTATTCATCCCATCTGCTGGGCAGCTTTTGACCTTCTGTGGGGGTTATTCCAAATTGTCTACCCCCCCTCCATTTTTGAAAATGGAAAATTGCTTAGGTCTTGAACTGCAATAAATAAAAGATCCTTTTTTAGTCTGCCCTTCAGATTTTATAGACATGCTCTTAAGGAACTGGATAATTTGTATCACCAGTCTACCATCCACTGAAAAGTTAGCCATCTAACTGATGCATTTCCATCACAGCAAAGCCTCTGATTGTAGAGTAGGCTGTTAATTTGCACTATGAAAGTCACTGTAGTGAAACATCACAGTATAAGGTACTGTTTCCAAATCTTCACGGGCAACATTTCATGTCCAGTGGATTGCATTTGAGTGCAGGAAGAAGGATGGACTTTGATGTCAGCCCATTCTCTTACAGCTGTCCTGATCAGTAATCCCCACTGGGAATTCTCAGTTTGGAGTGTGCATGAAGTTTTCTCAAGCTCCTCTGTTATGTGATTGCTGAGAAAGGTGCTCATGGTTATTCCTCATAACTTCACATAGGGGCCCCCTAAAAAGAAGATGCTTTGAGCTAGATAGAAGACCTCATTTATTTCTCTGTGCTTTGTTGTCGTTTGTACAGAATTTTGGATTAGATTATGATTCCTTCCAGCACATGGTGGGAGACTGTCCTCCTGACTTCCTCCAGCTGGCCTTCAACTGCTGTAACGTGAGTATCTTACTTGAATGGGAGAGGCCTAAACTGGAGTTCTCTAAATACCTCTGGTTTTTGAAGATAAAGCTTAAAGCATTTACAGAAGAGACTTGAAGAGCCCACCTATAGAAGCAATGTACCTTCTGCCAACCCAGGAAGTTCCTTTCAGATTTTATAATCTTTCCCTTCCCCTTGCTAAAAGGTCTGTCTTGTTTTCCCAGTTCAGTGTTCTGTCATGCCAAACAAACAGGTCTGGTACACTGAACAGCTCCTTGCAGGCTGCTCAGGCTGATCATAACCAGTTGGATGCCATGGACACTGGCTAACCCTCAGGCTGACAAAATCCAGCTGCTGTTGTGTGCAGACCTACTGAGCTATGAAGGAAGGACTGAGTTGCTCTTACAAACAGAGGGGACAAACAAATCAAAAGCAGGCATTAAACTACTTCATAAAGTGTCTATATGATCCTTATGGAAAAGGGGTTTGACATCCAAATCTTTAGCTTGTGTCATAAAATCCAAACTTGGACTGAAATGATTTAATATTTGCAAGGTTATAGTCCATGTGCTGTATGAAGAAAACTTTCTGGGAATTATTCAAGTAAAATGGTGATAGTGTTGGATACCTTCCTGGCTCCTTATTGTGAAAACTCCAGGGCAGTAGATCTCTTCTGCTGGTTATCTTGTAACAGAGTTACCAGTACCATTGTAAAGTAAACCAGTTTATATAACATAGGAGAACCTGTGCTTCCACCACATTCAGTTGGGAATGTCCAGTTTGCTCAACTTAAGGAGAGGCAACTTTAAAAAATTTTACTGCACAAAAGTTGGCCCTGGATTCACAACCAGCCCATGCTGGAATCAATGCCAGCACTGTGTGCAAGTGAGTGCTTTGAAGAAACCTGACCTCTTTGTGCTTTTGGTGGTTATTTTTGACCTCACCTCTGTATTTACTTTGTATTAGTACAAAAGCCCATGCTCAAGGAGAGAGTGGTATAAGGGTGAGAATGGGGGCAATGACTGACTGCTGCTCTTGGCACCACATAGCATAATTTAATTCTGAAAGTGGAACTTACTAAGGACAAGCTACTTAACTCCTCTTATTTCACCTTAATACAGAGCTTGCTTCACCTGGACAGGGGTACATCTGACTCAAGTGCTTTGATTACATAAGCACTAAAGGGTTTGGTTAGAGGTAGGATTTGACTTTGGAAATCTCTGCTCCCACCTGCAGACTCTAGAAATGGTACTGCATCCACACATATGGTGCATGATTCAAAGCAATTTTTCAGCTCAGAAATTCAGAGGAAAACTGCTCATGAAGAATAGGGCAGTGACCTTATATTCTCACTTAAGAATTTGGTGACCCTCAGAGAAAAAGGGTTTTCTCCTACTCGTTATTGTCAAATGCAGCTTCCTGTATAATAAATGTCCCTTCAGTGAATTGAAATGGAAATGACTGTCTTGTGATCCAGCCATTAATATGCTGATTTCAGTGTGGGGCATGCTGGAATTCACATACCACACACCTAGGAGAAGGAAAACAGAGTAAACAGATAAGGATTTCTTATATCTTTCTAGGCATGCTGTGCTTCAGTAAGAGGTGATTGGTGTGGTAATTTGCTCTGAAATATGGACATTTATATAGCTTTTTCTTATTTAATAGGTGAACGAGGTGTGAACTGTATAGCCCAGCTCAACCAATGTGCAAAGCCCTGGGGTTTTCTACAGCCAGGAAATGTATTTTAAGGCACCCTAAGAAAACCAGTAAAAACTGACTTGTATGAGTGGATTAAAATTTACTGTTATAAAATTTGGGGAGTTGTAAGTAAGCACCTGCAAGGAAGGCTCCCCAGCATTTATAAGCCTACTTGTGGGAATTAATAAATGTAACCATAAATGCTCATGCAGAAAGCTTACCAGGATGAGCTACACTGTTGGGAACTTCTGCTTTGAGAAGAAACCTTCTCTTCTGTTTGAGCAGAATCTGGACTGCTCAAGGATGGAAGAGGCAAATACTGCTCTGAGAAACTTTTCCATTGCTGCTCTTGTCTTGGATCTTACCTAGCACAAATTAAAATAGCCAGAGAGCTCTTTTTACTTCCTCTAACTTCCTGTAGCTTGCAACAGCTCCCTAAGATTCCCAAATTAGTAACTTTGTCAGAGTACAGTGTGTGCTTCAGTGTTGCCCCTGCCCTACTCTTTCAGTGAAATAGGGAATGCAGAAAAATATGTTTTCCAATGCCAGGAAACTTCAGCTGCTGCTTTAGAACAATTTTCTTGCTGCTCTTGAGCTCTTCAAGTGTGGTTTCTTTGTTTTTTTTGGGGTTTTTTGTTTGTTTGTTTTTTTTTTTGGTTTTTTTTACTGTGCATATGAATTTTTAGCCCTTTCCCCCTTGTTGCCAGAAGGTGTTCTGGCATTGCTGATCATACCAGTTCTCTCCAGAAAGATCCATCTCAAACAACCTGCAGGGCAGTATCAGGGAGGTCTTTGGGGTTTGTTGTGTACAAAGCACTACTGTTCCCATTATAGAGGTGAGATCTGTCTGGGCTTGTCCACTCTGAAAAAGCCTTTAGAAGGCTGGCAACAGCAATCAGGTCAAGCAGAATCGTTTTTATTACTGGAATGAAGTTAACTTTCAAATGCTGGATTAGATGTTGCTACCTACAGTAGTGAAGCCTGTGACATATATAGAGGGTCAATGCTCAAAGTGATGAAATGCCTTCAAAGTTACTGTTTAAGGGAAGCTACTTGCCCTGTGATACAGTCTTATGTTGGACTTTGTTTAGAGATCTATATCTGCTAGAGTGAATAAATAAATACATACAGAGAAATACAGACTAATACAAATATGTAGATGAGCAGGGGAAGATTTTACTTGGGAAAGATGTTTTTTCCTAATTTACAATTTTGTCAAATTATATAACCACACTTGCTTCCTTACAAGATGGGCCAGTACATTGAGTAGTATGGCTAATTAACAGATGGAAAAATACAACATTTTCTGCTTTAAAATCAGCAGTGCCATTTAAGTGTTTTAATTAAAGCCACAAGGAGATGATGGAAAAATTCTGGTCTTTTCAAGACTGACGTAGCTATGTTGTTCTGTAAAATCCTTTTGAAATAACATTGATATATAATCTCTCTATGATAACCAGAGTCCAGAAAGAAATCCTGAACTATGCAAGCTGTTTCAAGCAAACCCCCTCACAAGCTATGAATCTGACAGTTTGCCACCTTTTCAATTTAAAATTTATGCTCTTCACAGGATATTTACAAATAGTTAATTAAATGGGAGAGATGTGATAGAATACTCTTTCTCCCCTTCTTTAGGTAGGTTTTTTTTGCAATGAAAACACACTTAAAACCATTTTTAATTTCCTCAGTTTTCTCAGATTGTCCCTCTCTCTGTCCATTGTGTAAGCAGAACAGCGTAGACAAACCCACATGGGCTTATTTGATTTGTGTGCATTCACAGATGGATCCAAAGTTACGTCCTTCATTTGCTGATATTGTCAAAACACTGGAGGAAATGTTAAACCGCCTGAGAAATGAGGACTCAGAGAGAGACAGAAAGTTCTTGAACCTTGACAACAGTGAAAGAAAACCAAAAGGTAAGTGTCTGTATTGCACAAACATTGCTGCGAGCTCACAGCAAGAGGAGAAAAGCTTCATATTTTGAAAACTGATGTTTTAGCTATACATGTGTTATTTACCATTTAGGAATGATTTTACACAAACCCTGAAAATTATTCTGGAGCAATGCTCTATACTTGGCATTGAAGAATGTCCTGTGGTGAAAAAAATAGCTAACTTTTTCTTAAAGTGCCTGATAAGATTCTTGTCCCCAATCTCTTAAAAGGAAATTTAGAGTTCATTTCAGAATGGGTTTGTAAGTTGCCAATATTGCATGAAAATCCATCAAGTTTTAACTTATCACTGCCATACTTAGTACATATACATCATTTCTTTGGTGTATGTTACATGTAACATTTAGAGGCTTCTTGAATTCCTTCAGGAGGAAGAGCACAGAAGACGCAAGAGTATTATAAAGTACCTAGAAATACTCTGAAAGATGAGAAAAGATGAGTCCCAGGTCTGCTTGGGAATGCTGGCCTTGAAAGGTTTTCTCTAAAGCTTTCTGGTGCCACCTGGTGTGGGGAGCAAACATTTGTAGCCTGGGCCGTATTCTGACTTGGGTGTTTGATGTTAGAACACGTCTGGCATTAGAAACTTTAGAGTACATTAAAAATAGTTTCTTATATTTTGTAGATTTACAAATATGCAGCATATGGACATACCTATTGATCTGTAATATAGTTGTAGATTGAAATAATTATTCTCTACTTCAAACCACATAGAGTTAATGCATGTGGTAGTTCTCCCACACCTGGAAAGCATCTAAAAGAGGTGTGAGTTAAAAATGAAATTTGTTTGTTTAGGGTTTTTTGTTTGGGATGGGTTTTTTTTTTTTTTTTGTATTTGGGGTTTTTTTTCTTTTCATTTTTCTGGATTCTCCTTTTGGAGTACATGTACAAAACAAGTACTTCTCAAAGAAGTGTTACATGCTGTTCTTTGATTAAGCTAAGCCGTGGTAGTATTTAAAGGGAAATGTGAAAAGCCACATGTGCTCATTCTGGAAATAGTAATCAAAAGGAGATACCACTTCTTTATAACTATTTGTTATTGCTCTAACACAGCTCTTCAGAGGCACCTTGAAGAGTCCATGACAGATGCATGTTCCAAACACTTGAGGAGTTAACATCTATTTAACTCCTCATCCTATTCTACTGATACTGTTTTTATTTTTAAACGTCTGTCTGTGTGTGTGTGTAATGGGTGCAAATACACAGGCATATGTACAACTTTTAAACTCCTATTCGTTAGGGTCAGACTTTCAAATATCCCCAGTTTTGTATTGGATAATGTACTGAAAGAAGGCTGGGATGGAATGATTTAAAATATGCATGGTACAAGGAGGGACATTTATTTTGGTCTTAGACATTTTCCATCAGGGCGAAAAAGTCCCAGTTTCCTTGGCAAGATGTTTTGTACTGGTTCTCTTTTGTGGTGAGTAGCACCAACAGACATTGGGCAGCCTCTGCTGGAACAGAGGATGATAAATCTAGAAACAAATTGCTCTTCTCCTACACCACCCTGTGCCATCTCTGCTGTGGCAATGTACTGGCAGCAAGGAGGTTTGCAGGGGCTCTAAGATACATTGAGGAGAAGAGAATGGTGTACTTGTGTTTGTGCAGGAACTTAAAAGGAAGGAGCAGACATTGCTTATGGAACATAGTTTGGAATATCAGAAATGCAGCTTTTCTCTTTACAGTTGTCATGAAGCCTCTGAGAGTGAGGAGACATACAGCTATATAGAGCTTTGTTAAGCTAAGAGTATTTTTCTTTTTCTACTCAGGATCAATTGACAAAGGACCAGGAGTAAAACGTTTGAGTTCCTTGGATGATAAGATCCCGCCCAAGTCGCCCCGTCCGCGTCGGAATATCTGGCTGTCCCGCAGCCAGTCAGACATCTTCTCCCGCAAGCCTTCCAGGAAGATCAACGTGCAGGACCCCTACTACACACCCAGCAAAGGGTTAGGCCGGAAAGTTAATCCCTTCAGTGCCCGGGAGGACCTCAAGGGGGGAAAGATCAAATTCTTTGACATGCCGAGCAAGTCTGTGATTTCCCTCGTGTTTGACTTGCATTCTCCAGAGGCAGCTGGAGGCCTGAAAGCCAGCCAGTCCCAGATGCGGCAGGCATACAGCACAGACTGGCAAGAGCTTTCCCTTCTTCCTGGGAGGAGATGCAGATCACTTCCACTCTCTCCTGAATTACCACACAAGGAATATGGCCTGTTTGGAGGACTGTCTTCAACTGTTGGCAGGTGTGACCCAGCCCAGTTAGGTGCAGAGGTTCGGCAAAAACTCTTGAGTAGCACTAAATATGGTGTGTCAGAGATTCCCCCCTTTCACGCCAAGCCTCACAGACCAGAGTTTCTTCTTGCACCAGGACAAGAAGAGGATATGGACTGTTCAGATGGGCCAGGGGCCCAGGAGGAAAATGGGTTTTGCCCTGTTGAGAACACATGTGGAGATCCAGCATGTGATCAACCATTAGTGTTGGCCCAATCTGGGCCAGTGTCTTACAAGAAGCTCCCAGTGGAGAATTCAGTGAACTCTGAGGGACATGGCTCCCCACAAGTGTTTGCAGGCTGTCTCCCTTCTGAAGAGATGGAGGTAGAAGATGATCTGCTGAAAATTACTCTGTTAGAGTCTACAAAGCCTCTGTTCAGTGTTAGTCCTTCCTCTGAGCTGAAGAGAGAGACATGGCCCTTCAGGGAGCAGGATGGGGACAGTCCTGCGCTGTTGTCCCAGACCTCCTCCAACATCTCACCAAGTGGCAGCACAAAGTCAGCTTGTGACATATGAAGAGAGAGCTCAAACTGAATGTGTTCTTGAGGGACCAGCTGTTCCCAGTTCTTAAACTCTGTTTTTCTGCAGTGCTGGCCTTCACATTTGAAAGAGACTTAACATATAGTGAAAGCTGGATGTCAGATAGCTGCAGACAGTGTCTGAAGAGACTGATTATTTTATAAAACTTTATTTCAAATTGTGCTTATTCCCTTTCCTGATTTGCATTAAGAGGGGGAACTACTCCAGCCAGACTGGCCTTGTGGGTCCCACAGTCCTTCCAAGAGGCAGCAGCCAGAGCAGGCACCATGTAAACAGTTTGACCTGGATTTCCAGCATGGGGCATTTTAAGGTCTTAAGCTCCATGTAGAGTAGAAAGAATGACCTTTAGATTTTTTTCACCTCTTGCTTTAACTAAACAGCTGCTCTAAGCCACTGCAGATTTTTCATTAACATTCTGCATCAGTGCACGTGAGCTGGAGCTTCTGTTTCAGAAACAGGCACAGAAGTCTTTCCGAGCTATGTTGAGCAGATAGGAGTGCTCTCTGGTCCCAGAGCTGCTTTGAATGCTGTTGTAGCATTAAACAAGCTCTTCTTTCAAAAGCAGGGAAAACAAAACCCCTCACGCTGGTCACAATCTGCAGGCTGAGTCACATGACAAGCACTTTGCAATTAACAAGAAGAATGTGTTCCCTGGCGTTTCATTTTCCCTTGGGATTTAGTAACGATGTTTAGTACATTTGTGCAGGGTAGTTCTCTTCCTTGTACAGCTCTTTATGTGGAGGAAGATTTGCCCAGGGCACAGAGGGGCATATTCCAGGCATTACCATTTCTGGGCTTCTGAAGAAACTGCTCCTGAAAGTACCAGCTGTACTGAGCTTTTGGCAGGGGGTGGGCTCTCATCTCTGAAGAGCTGAGTGAACATCATGATCTGTTTCTGCAGAATAGTTAAATACAGTAGTTACATCACAGTAAACTTATCAGTAAGTGGAAGGGTCATGTTCACCTCGCTCTCTGGTACAGCATCCCCTCTCACTGATTCCACTGCAGTAACGATGGCTCCTCACTACCCTGCTTGACAGAGGACAGGGATCTCCTGCTTGGGGGAAGTTGCCAGCAGTGTTGTAGCCCCACAAAGGCTCTTGGAGTGGACAACTCACAGGAGGGCTTTGAATTGTCAAACTGAAGAAAACTATCTTGTCCCAAATTGACTTTTTGTTTCCTCTGCAGAGAGAAGCTGTCTTTGTTGGTTTCTCCTGTCACTGAATAGGATGATCTTTTAATTTTTTTTATTTTTTTACTTCCCTCCACCAGCAGGTACCAGTGAAAGAAGCAGCAACATGAGCTTTAATGGTGCTTGCTGGAACCAGCATCAGCAAACCCTGCTCTGGGATGCATTGTATGGGAAAGCTTCTGCAACTTTTGTGCAACACCCTGCTCTTTTCCACTGTCATCATCCCAAAAAACATGGGATTTTTAAAATTTAATTTCGTGGGGTTTTTTTTAACCTATATTGTCATTCCTAAGTGAGGTAAACATTGCACACCTGCTGAGCAGATGGTGATGCAGTGGAGTCCAGATTTCATCCAGGTAGCCTATTGCACTCTTCCTGCTCTCTTGTAAGGCTGGATACTGTAAGCTCATCTGAGATGGAAGCCAGACTACTTCTGCTCTTCTCCCATCTCGAAGGATGGAGAAAGCCTTAGTTCTTTCTTGGCTGGGGTGTGTATCTTTCCAGAGGTGTAGGTAGCTATTCTATGAGTTACAGCTGATTTCCTCTAATGGAGTGTGTTTTAACCTGAGCTGCAGTTCTCCCTTTGCAGTGGCTGCCATAAATGAAATGAGAAACCCAGTGTTGCTGAGTTATTTAATACAGTCCATGCCAGATTAGGCAGCAGTTGGCAGTTTTAAAGAGAAAATGCCTGTGCTCACTAAGATCTCCCCTTTTGGCCCACACCTCTCTGCCTTTGAAGATGTTGATCTGTAGAGTAGTTTGTCTTCTGTATCGTGTCTGCAGAGTGCAGAGCAGCTCCTGTGGCTGCCATTGTGTGTGTAACTTACTTTGAGGCCAGAGAAACACCAGAACTCAGTTGCTGCCAGTGAGTTGCCTGCCTGGTGCCTGCTTGCTTTTGCCGCATTTTTTTTTTTTTCTAAATCTTTTTGTCTTTGCTACAATTGTATCTTCTGGGAGGGAAACCATCAGCACCAGCCTCTGTTGTCACAAGATGCATTTAGGTGTGTGACTTCAGACAAACAAGCAATAATCAGTAGTTTACTTCTGGGTCACCAGGCTGAGGGAAGCTGTCCAGCAGCCTGACCAGAGAGCACACGCACACCTCTGGCTGCCCTGGGGCTCCTGAGAGCCCTGGCTGCCAGTGCTGAACCTCATCATGAAGCCTGTTGCCCTCTGACACTGACTGCAAAGCTTCAGCAGTCAGCCTTGGGGCACCCATGGCAGTGACCTCACTGTTCTCTTACACTGCTGTCTTTAGAATGTTTCCCTACCCTGAACAGCTCTTACAAAGCAGCACAGCTAAAATTTTATTTTCCTAAAAGTCCGCTCTAAGCACAACCAGTTGACATGCATTGGGCACAACTATCAGCTTTTCTGGCTCCCCTACTGAGGGGGAGATGTCAGAAATAGAAAGGCCAAGGACTTGCAGCTCAGGCCTTTCCTAGATTGGTCTGCATGGGTAGAGGCACGTGTATGAAACTGGAGTAAAAGGTAATTTAAAAAACTGCAAAGTGGTTGCTGAAACCCAGTGTTTCCAAAGGTCTGGATGCAGTTGGAAGTCACCACATCTCATATGTTTGGCTGCATAAAGCTGAATCCAGGCTGCACCTGGTAACTCCTAGGTTTTGTGCCTACTGAGGTTTGCTCTTCTACAGAAGGCCATTTTCTGACAGCTACTGAAAAACATGAATTTGAACATGTGGTCAGCAAACTTGTTTTATAGTGATGTGACAGTTTTATCATGATTGGATTTTACCATGATTTTGACTTTAGAGGAGCAGTTCTTGCTCTTTTAAAGTACTTTCTCCCTGAAGAGATCAAAGATGTTTTTAATTCACTTTAAATCTATGTTGAGTTCATTTAAATGTCTCTTATAAGCTATTTTTGTGTGGTTGCAGGTTGATAAAATGCAGCCAAGAGAATGCATGTGAATTGCTGCCCCTCAGAAGCAGCACAGCCAAGGGGCTGTAGCAGACTTGTACTTGTTGGAGAGGCATTGATGTATTCATGTAAAAGAGCATTGGTATTTTTTGCCAGTACAACTAAAGACACTTGAATAATTCCTGTTTGCACTTAATGCTATTGTTTATATTGCATGTCACTACATTTCTATGCAAAACAAATAACCTTTCTTTTGGGAGGAGGGGCAGCCAGATATTTGATTAAGTATAAAGATCTTTGCGAGATGATCTATTTTCGTATTTATGAAGGAGTTTTACGTCTTAATATTTTGCAGTCTGTAAATAGCTGAACTTGTAATTAAAGGCTTAGGAAGAAGTTTGTAGCCTGTGTATAATAGTAAGTTAACACTGCCAGAAAAAAAATCTTTGCAAAACAACTTTTCTAATATTGCGGATATTTATGAATATGTAAAGAAAGCACGTCTTGTTTTTATGTTGATTGACCTTCTGACTTTTTTGAACTATAGAAATGGTGTATGTTTTATTGGAACTGCAATAAGAAGTAACCAAAGATGAATCCACTTAAATATTTTCATAATTTTTTTCTTGGTCAGGTTTTGTAAACTTTCCCAACTTGCTTTCAAAATAAAAATGAAATCAAGGCCTGAGTCTTGTGCTTAAGAGGTCTATGTTTAAAAAGGTGGCTTGAATGCTTACTTAAGCTATAAACGCCCTTAATACTTGGCTTGAGATTATATTTGCTATTACTCAGTGCTCAGTTATACCCAAGGAAAACTGTCCTCAGTAACTGTCACTTCCCTCCTTCATCTCACTGAAATCTTCTGCTATTAAATCCATGAGACTCTAGGATTTTTTTTTCTGCTCTGTTACAGTGCTCTGAAGAGCAGGCCATAGCTTGTGACCTACCAGATAAGATGACTTTTGATAGCAGCCTGCAGGGTGCTTGCCATGGTGGCTGCTCTGTTCTAGCCCTAAATTAGCTTCAGTAGCACAGGAAGCTGTGCAGTTTCTCAGGATCACATATCTGGCTTTCTGCCCCACTGCCTCTCCCCTTGGAACAAGTCTGAAGACCTCCTATGGCTTGGTTCTGCATGCAGTCAGCCTGCACTAGAGTCAGCTGGCCCATTTGGAGGAACTTCCTCCTTCCTTTCTCTCCTGTAGGGGCAAAGGTCTCACCTGTGCATGCTCTAACCAAAGGTGCATTTCTGCCCCTTCAGCCTCATCCCTGCCTTCACATGCCACTAAGGAACACGGGCAACTCCAACTGAGAGCAATTTAATCATCAGATGTTAAAACAGAAACAAGAATATGAAACCTGTTCCCTTTTTGGCGAGTTCTTGATGGAAGAAAGAACTCCAAAATTTGGAGGAGAAAAAAAGCCCAGTTTAGTGAGGAGGTCTGTAGCTCTATGCCTTGTCCCAGGCCAACTTTATCTTCTCGCTGTGAGCTTTGGAAGATTTAGAAAACAAGCTCTTCACAATTTGCAGTGGCACTGATTTCCCACTGAGGTACAGTTTATTGTGGCAATCTGGCAACCAGGGCCCTGTACCAGAGTCTGTGTTTTTCCCTTGCTTGAGCATCCAGACGTAAGCCATGATGTAGCCAGTCATGAACGCATCAAAGCCGGCCCGGTGAGTGCCCCCCCTGTGCCAGAGGGCCATGGGTTTCCTTCTCCTTCCCTGCAGCACCTGCTGCTTCAGTCTCAGGGGGGGGCTGAGCGATCAGCTGAGCCCGACCCAGCAGGAACCTTTGACTTCCTCTCCACTTGCTCACCATCAGAGGTATTTCCCTTAGCAGAGGGGCTCAGGGCAGATGTTCCCTGGTCAGTTCTTTCAGTCCTCCCCAGATTCTCTTCCCATTGTGTGCTGGTGTCTGAGCTGACCTCTGTTTCCACGTCCATGGAGATCTCCTCCAGTGGCCTGCCCTCTCCATTAGGCGCAATCTCTGCCAGCTCTGGAGCAGCTGCAGGCTCATAGCAGCTCTGCTTCCGTGGCGGTCCCTCCTCCCCGTTCTGGGCTTGCTCCATGTTTTCCTCTGAGCTTCCCTGTTGGAATGTCGTCGCAAGCACTTTCGTGTTCTTCCGATGCTTCCATTTGTGCTTCCGTTTCTTTCGCTTCTCCCAAAGCTTGTCGTCCTCGTCAATGATGAGGTCAATGTTATGAGACTGTGGACACTTCACCCCTTTTGGACACCAGCCATAGGCCTAGGGAGAGAGACACAGGTCTGCAGCCTCCATCTTCCAGGTTAGAGCAGCAATCACCATAACATGGAGTGGAGCTAATTATTCCCTTCCACTGTGGGCTTGTGAGGCTGGATCAGGAGCAGTGTCCAGTGAGAGCCCCCCAGCACACAGGAAAGGTGCTGACACTGCTGTGGGTGCAGCACACAGCATATGAGGAGACGCCAAGGAACGGGGGTCTATTCTACCTCCTCTTCTAAGGGGAGTGGGTTATCTCATCAGTGTCTGCAGGAACTCAGAGCAGAGGTTATGGACAAGATGGAACTAAACTCTTGTGAGAGCACAGGGAGAGGGGACCTGGTAAGGGGAAGTTATTACTAGAGATGGAGTAAAGCATTTTTCACATAGTGGTCAAGCATTGGAACAGGGGCCTGAAGTTGTGTTATTTACACAATTTCAAAATCTACCAAACAAAGCTCTGAGCAACACTGAGGTGGTGGTTGGATGAGACACTTCCAGAGATTTCCCCACCCTGTGTTCTGTGACAGAATGTGCAACATTTGGAAGAGCTTCTTTTCTCCATGAAGCACCTGAAGCCAGTTATGATCTGGTCAGATGGACTCTTTTCTGCTGTAGCTGCACAGGATGAGCTGTTATGGATCACTCGGTGCTACAGTGCCAGAAGCTGCAGACAGGTATTATTTTTTTATATCTAATGAAGATACAGTGAAGGCTAGAGGTGGGGGCACTTCTTTGTTGTAGGACAAGCCAAACTAATGCAGAACTTGCAGCCCACAACAGCAAGGGGTTCTGTAACTCACACTGTCCCACTGCCTAGGGCCACAGAGTCTCTGTTGGAATGTTCCTAGTGAAGCCTGTATGATTCCCCCCTCCAGGCAGAGCACACTGCTGCCCTGTCTGTCATGAAGCCACCTAAGCTTGAAAATGCTCCTTGTACTGCGAAGCAGGGGAGGGGAAGTTCTCCAGTGCTTTCTTACCCCCTCTGGCTCAGGCCACAGGTGCCCCTTTCCACGGAGCCAGCAAGGGAGTGGGATTTGTGTTACTTACCGAGAACTTCTCGCAGACAGGCACCTTGCTGCCCCCTGCAGCACTGTGGCTCTCCTCCTCCAGGGAGCAGCAGCGGTAGTCGATGTAGCGGGACATGGCAGCAGGGTAACTGCAGAATTCCACCGTCAGGTGCTGCCCACTCGAGTCCCGCAGCTTGCAGTTCTCTCGCTTGCTGCAACAGGAGCACACAGTTACTGAGGGATGGGACCAGGGCACCGAGCAAACTCTGCCCTCAGCTCCATGAGTTTCCTGCTCTTGAGCTCCAGCCCCAGATGCTGGAAGGATATTCAATCCCAGGAGAGCAGCTTAGTAAGTCGTTGCTTCCATGCTGATTCAAAGGTTGTTTTTTCTTATGCTGATGTACAGGAAGGGAAAGCAGCATCTCTGGTGAAGTTATGGGAGAAGGGGATGCATATTTCGGTTTTTTAACTATAAAGGGCACTAAGATATGTGTGTGTCTTCATAATGGTAATGGACAAGGAAAAACTGCCCCAAAATGAGGTACTGTGCAGACCATCCAGCAGTCACCACCCAGGCAGATCCTGGGCAATGCAGGCAACAAAGAAAGGGTTTTCATGTCATGAAAGAAAAACTGATCTCTGTTTGTCCACGAGCTGGTTTAAAGGCCCAAAACCTTTGGATGGCTCTACCTAATGAGAATTGGTTAAAACATTTAAGATGTCAGTTTAAAACAGGTTTTTTTGTCTTGTCAAAACAAAGCACTCCCATGTTTTGAGAGCAGCCATCTTGAATGTTTTCAGACCTGTCAAAATGGCATTTCCTGAGATAAAACAGTCACTAAAAATACCATTTCTCCTCAAAACAGAGCATGACTTGAGCTTTATGGAGATCCCAGGGGCCATATCCCTGCCAGGGCCTTGTTTAGATTGCGTGTGGCCTGCAGAATGTGGGGCCAGGCTGCAAAGCACAGATGTGTGTCCTGAACTAGAGCACAACCCTTGCTTGTGATAGGAGTCAGAGTGGGCCACGGGCATCTCGTGTGCAGGACATGTGACAGAGCTGGCCAGTGCCAAGGAGTGCAGGGAGTACCCACCCTTTAACTGCAGCGTCCCTCACAAAACAGAATTGAAATGAGCAGACCCTGCAGGACAGCCCTGCTTTCTTTTCTGTGTGAGTTCCTGCCATGATGCTGTGGCACTGCTGGACCAGAGCCAGGCAGTGACCTAATCAGATCTCAGTCAGATCACACCACTGTGGGCAGGCTCCTGCTGGCACCAGTTTGGAGGTTCTCTTTCAGCTGCTGCCCATCAAACAGATAAAGCCCATTGAAAAACAAACCCACTCTAGAAATAGAAAAAGCATAGGGCAGAGTCACCTGAAAAACACCTTTCTGCAGTCAGTGGGACAGCGAAAGGACACAGCCCCCTTGGCTGGGAAACAAACACACACTGACTTTCCCCTTGCCCTTCACCCTCTGAGTCCCAGAGTGCTGCTCACCACTTCTTGTAGGCGTACTCCAAGTAGGATGCCACAAAGCGAGTCTCAAACTCCGAGGCGTATTTGGTGTCGTATATTCCCGCTGGGAACATCTCGGAGAGATCAGCAGTGAAGGTGCCGAGGCTGTCTGGGAGGTGGGCATAGAAACACTGGTACAGGAACACCAGGTCGATGAGGCCGTTGTGGAGAATGAGCGGCTTCTTGGCCCGGATGAGCTCCAGGAACAGCGTCCGGACGCTCAGGCTCTGGCTCTCGTTGCCCTGCGAGAGGCAGGAGCAGTCAGTGAGCCTCAGCACTGCCCTGCTGTCACCTGGGAGCCCTCAGAGCCCGCAGCACACAGCTGTGAGCTGCTCTGATCAGACACGGGTCTTTGAAAGAGCAACTGCAACAAGTGTGTTTAAGCAGCAGGGAGGTGGAAGGGATAACGCTGCTCTCGAGACCCCTGTGTGAGCCCACCTTCAGTCGGGAGCAAAATGGAGCAGAGCAGGTTCAGGTGTCTGAAAGGAGGGGGTCTGTACCTTGTCGTTGCCCTTGTGGTAAGGGATCCCCTGGGAATACTGCTTGTTGAAGTCGAAGCCGTGCTGCACCAGGAACTGCACCGACTGGGGCTCCACCACGTAATCCTCGGTGCAGAGCAGCGTGAGGTTGTAGATCTGGCACAGGTAGGTGTTGTCGGACTGCACAAGGACAGCGTGCAAAGAACCAGGGACACCTGTCAGAGGGAGCTGCCGGCACGGCCGCGGCGATTCCGCGGGGAAATTCCATCTCCCAGCGCGTCCCCGTTCCCCGGGACAGACCGGGAGCAAACGGCCGCGCCACGGTTCGCGCACGCACCTTCTCCGGGAGCTGCTTGAAACAGGCGACGCCGAGGGACAGGACCGAGCGCGTCCTGGCGGCGCTGCAGACGGCCTTGTAGCGCTCCTCGATGCACCTGGCGGCGG
>JAHLSL010000008.1:9250758-9350575 GCA_025920805.1 Petroica traversi
GCTGGAGACCGGCGCGGTGGACAACGTGCTGCAAGTCGGTGAGTGCCGGAACGGGGCCCCCGGGGGCTCGTCTGTGTCCGTCCGTCCCCCCCACCCCAACCCCACCTGCACTTAAGCCTTTTGTCTGGCGCGGTTGTGGTTTGACAGGAAAATCCTGCCCCGGGGGCAGGGACCGCCGTGCGCTCCTCCGGGAAGATGCCGGCTTGGGGTTTGAGGGGGTGGGAGGGCGAGGGTGACCTCCCCCCCGCCTCGGGGGGTGCGACTGCCCGGGGGTCACTGGCAGCTGCCCGCAGCTTGGACCCCGTCCGTCCAGTCCGAGGGGGAAAATAAAGACCACCCCTCTTCCCCCCTCCCCAAAGTGCCTGTCGGGGGATTGTGCCGCCCTCCCCGACCCCTCAGCCGCGATCCCTCTCACCCCTGAGCCCCCCCGCCCGCGCTCCCACGGGAGTCCTGTCCTTTTCACCGGGAGATGAGCTTATAAACATAATGCATCTCTCCAACAGCTCCGAGCGTTCCTCTTTGTCCTCTCCATCAGGGGCTTTCCCTGCTTGGAACATCTCTAGGGGTGGCATCAGCCCCCTCTTTCCTTTTCCCAGCCGCTGCACCGGCACGTCCGGCGGGTCCGGCTCGGGGGGAGCGGAGGCAGCGGTGGGGGTGACAAGTTGGGTGGACCCGCGGGTGCCACCGGTGACCTGGCGGGATGCGCGCGGCCTTCTCACTCCCGTTGGGTGTCGAAGGGACCGTGGGAATGATGCTGGGAATAATGGCATCGTATTTTCTCTCCATGGGCAGGTGGCTTTTGTGTGCGCTGGCGGAGGGGGATTGCCGGAGAGGAAATGTTCCTCTTCCCCTGTCCTTCTAGTCTCTGTCCCCATCTGAAATCCACATATATTTAAAGAGAAACAAATTGGGGTGTTTTGCATAAAATAAGCCGCTCCTCGTTGTTATTGGAAGGGATTGAAATGCGCGTTCCCATTAAAATGACATTAGGCGAGAATTTGTTTTGCAAATGCGAAATGTAAATTCATTTTGTGCCAGGGTATGGCGTGAATGAGTGAAGGGAGGGTGGTTTTTGTTGTAAGGAATGGGTAGTTCGCTCTGTTTATTTAAAGAGCCGTTCTTCCTTTTGGGGAAAAAAAAGCTGCTTAAAAAAATAATAAAAATCCCATTTGGTACAGTTTACATTCAGAAGAGCATTATCAAAACATTTTCCATTTGAGATGTGAGAATAGGAGGCAGCAGAAGAATTCTCCTCCCACCTCTGAGGACATGCAGTGAAAATTCCTGAAGCACAAAAGGTTTTTCTCTGAGGATATGATTATAGCCTTTTTTCTGGAGTGAATTAATATTTTGTAAGGGCTGCGTTAAGATGATTAATTATTCTGTTTAAAATACTGTGAAACTCAAAACCAAATAATTTTTTTGGAAGGAGAGGAGTAGCTCTTCAGGAACTTTAAAATTAGGGGGAAAGGAAGATAATAGTTTGATGAGGGTGATATTTTAATGACCTGCCCACTAAGGTGTGGATGCAGTGAGCTCACGTGGGGATGGGAGACAGAGGTGATGGTTGCCTAAACCCAGGACTGGTTCAGTACAAAGGAATTTTCTTTTAAAACGAGTTTTTAAATTTGTCGTTGAAACATAGCTTTGATGAGCCTTTATCCAATTCCATGAAGGATCTGGGTGAGCGCTGGGGTCAGGTGCATGCAGGACACGCAGCAGAGCAGTCCCATCCCAAAGTGATGTCCAGTGCTGGTATCCAGCATCCCATCTGCCCCGTCTCCCTGCACTTCCTGCTGCTGCTCTGGGCGAGCCAGAGAACAGGGAGGACGGTCCTGACTCTGGTGTTTCATGTCCCCCCCGACAAGTCTAAACCATCTCCCCAGCTTTGAAACCAGAGCTCGCGCTCATTGTCCTCCGAGCCGCCAGCTTTTTAGATGAAGCAGCACGTTCTGGAAGCGCTCGCCGCAGAGTCGGGGGTGATTTATCTCCTGTTCTCACAGCCCGAGAGGGGCGCGCGGGATGCTCGCCATGGGAATTTGCCTTTGGAGCCGGGGGGGCTGGAGGTTGGGGTCTTGGCTGTGGTGTGGCTCCTCTTCACTCGGCAGTGGGTGGGTGACGTGGGGTCAGACACCTCTGTTTTTGTCCCCGGAGCAGCCACGTCACAGCAGAGCCTTGCAGCCCTGAGCTGGAGGAGGAAAATTTACATCAAACAAAAGGCTGTGAAGGGCTGTGTGTTTACAGACAGGAGGCATAGCTGAGATGTCCTCCGCCAACTTTCCACATCCATCCTGTGGATGCCTCTGGAAGGTGAGGTGGAAGAGCTCCAGCCACCAGAGACACAAACACTTTGTGGCTGCGTGTGTGTGTTTGCAATTAAGATAGGAGCTTGGGAACCATTATGTCTTGGAAAAAAATAAAACCCCAACCCTGCCTTCCTTGATGCTCTCCAGCGCTAAATCAAAACTACTGTTCCCCTCTAAAGATCCCTTTCACGGACACCACCGGCTCCCGGCGCCATGACCTGAGGTTTGCACAGTTGAGATTTGCTGTTAATAAAGATCAGATGTTTATTCAGTTGTGTTTCTGACTCAGACCTGTGAAAAAATAGGAATAGTACAGATGTGAAATTCCTTCTCTGTGTGGTTGGAAAAATCCTTTTGAAAAACTGAAAGGCAAAATCCAGGAGGAATGACCTTCTGGCAATGGAGGATGGTGTGGAGGGGTGAGGGTTGTGCTCATGGGGACAAAGTGCTTCAGGCTCTGGCTCCTTCCTGCTTACAAAGCTGGCAGGTCTGAAAAAAACATATATGCCACATTATCAACCAATAATTCCTTCATGCTTAGTAAAACTTAAACGAGGCTTAAACCCTGATCTCACTGGAGTCATTAAATTGATTTTTTTTTTTCCCCTGCTCAAAGAAAGATCTTGGATGTTGAACACAGGCATCTTTGTCTTCTTAAAAACTGCTTTATTATTATGTGTACAGATCCCGTCTTTGTGTGTGTGTGTGGTGTGTGGGTTTTTTTTCTTTTAATTTTTAGACAAATGACAAAAGCATGCAGGAAAGGAATGCAGAAATGCCAGGCTTAATATAAAGCATGCAACTGCACTGCATGCCGGGAATCCTAAAGGATACAAAACCTTTAACGACAGCGGTTAATTTTTAACAAGTTCACTTGCATAAATATTTATGAACAAAAGTTTTTACACTATTATCTCTTGGGTTTTTGGAGAGAGAAAAGACCTTTGGTGGATTTTGACAGTAAGCTGTGATCTGGCAGAACAAATTCATGTTTCTCGCCTGTGCTCCCCAGGATGGTATAATACGGTTTGCCCTTGAGTCGTCTCGCATGCCGATGGGTGGGCAAGTGTCCTGGGTAATTTTTGGGGGGAATTCTCCTTTTTCATTGGTTTTACAATTACTGAGGAGAGGAAGCATCGAGCTTTGTGTTGTTCTTTGGGTTGTAACCAACCGCTTAGGAACCTACATGGTATGTGCTCCTTACCCACAGATAAAAGCCTTTGTGCCCCGATGGGAAGGTATGCGGTCCAGCCATGAGTACATAGGCAGAATTTACTTTTGCTGTTAGAATAACAATGAAACAGGGCTTTAAAATGCCCTGGCTTTGTAAACACTTGGAGGGAGCCTGTTTCAAACCTGCAATTAATTCTGGATATTTTATCTGATGCTTTGCAGGTCAGTCATGAGTACCTTCCCATGTTTCCTAGTCTGGTATCTATGCTGGACATGTAGGTGCTGGGGTTTTTCTAACCTTGCTTGAACAGCCTTCTCACTTGGCAGAGGTTAATCAAGACCTGATGCCTGTAAATGGTATCTGTAAATGCATTTTAATTGGAGGAGTTCAGATTTGGAAGCTTTTCATTACACTTCAGTTTTCAGCTTGTGTTGGTGTAAGTTTGTAATGATGCCTGTTGAAATGTAGCTTCAGAGGTAAAAATACCGATGAGTTCCAGTGTGGTTGAAACCACTTCTAGCTTTTTTTTTTTCCAAACTATTTTTAGGTTTGAAGCTTCTTTTTTTCTTCTCCCCTAAAAATGCTCACTTTGAGACAGGCGTTCGGTTTCCTGCCCCTGTGACGTGGTACGAAGCAGTCTAAATTTATATCCAGTGGTGTGTTGCTTTATAGAGCTGTTTATTTTGGGGAAAACACTTTGATGGGGCTCTCTAGGGTGAATTGTGGTTGCTTTTGTTTTGTGTAAAGATTGGTCTCCTCCTGGGTCTGGGTTTAAAGCTGTATCCAGCAGGAGCAGGTTTGGAAGGAACGCCATGGGATGTGAAAGGTTTTTTCAGGTTAAATCCCAGTGTCCTGTGTCTGAGTGCTGCTAAGGGAATTTAATTTTTCTGTATCCTTTTAGTTTTTGTGTGGGATGCTTGTTGTACAACATGTATCCAATTTGCTAATTAATTTTTACTTTATTTTTCTTTATGGGTAGATTACTCGATCCTACCCTATGTATTAAAATACTTTAAACCACATAAAAGGAGCTGGCAGAGGTTCATTAGCCCTATCATGATGGAAACTCTTGTACATTTAAAATACACATTAAGCTTTTTAGGTTTCTAATTATCTTTTTTTTATTTTTTTTAACATATAATTAAACCAAAGTATTATTGGGCATTAGAACTTATGATCTGTTTATTGCTGCTGCCTCATAGGTGAGATACTTCTTGAACCTGTTCTGGACTGTATTATAGAAACTGAAACAGAAGATGATGAAAGCCACCAGAGTCTCTTGCTGGTTGTGCAGGAAGAGCTGGGATGACAGCTGGAATTTCAACCTTTTATTTTAAGCAGATTTATTTATTGGCTTTTGAGTCTTTTTTGAAGAGTATAAACAGATCCTCTCAGGCTGGGATGTTTTTTGAACTAGGTGGTTAATTAAATGATGCTAACTTAGAGGCCAGAGACCTGAAAAATAAATCACAAGAAATAAAATATTTAGTTTTGGCTTTAAGAATGAATAGGTTTGAAACATTCTTCAGAGTACGAGTCCTAGTTTCTGGCTTGAGCTGGCAATAGGAATTTGTTCTCAGCTCACCTGTGCTTTATAAGGCTCACCTCTCAGCTTCCAAGTTGCGTGTCATTCACAGCAGATTTTAATTTTGCTCACATCTAGAGGGAATATTTTAGGAAATATTTAACTGTGCTAAAACTGCAATAACATAAACCACATGTGCCTGCCTGCTTTGTTTTTGAAGCTTTGTGTGAGGGAATGTGCTTTGCTGTTATTTGATGCTCGCTTTGATGTTAGATGTTTTATGATTAGTCCCTCAAACCTCAGATAGGACTTTGGAAAACTTAAATGAGCTTGTCTATCTGATAGCTCTGTAAAGTCACATTCAGCTGTGAATTGTCTTGTGGTGTGTCAGCTTTTAATTTTCTTTGAAAAGAAAAAAGTTTTAAAAATTAATCTTGGTAGTATGAGGATGGAAGAGTTTGTGGGCTTATATATTTCCTTGGCATATATTGGAACTTCACCCTGGAGGAGGACCTGGTCCGTGGGGGAGAAGGAGTCCTTGGTTCTGGGGTTATGTCCTGCTCCCCTTTCCCAGTGGGAGACCTGCTCTCCTCTGGGGTTAACTCAGATGAATGTCATGGTCAACCTTGTGCTTGCTTTTATTTTCCAGGGGTTTTGCATTTAGGTGGCATGGACAGCTTTGTGTTTAGTGGTGCTGTTTAGTGATGCTGGTTTTCCCCTGCTACTCTTGAGGCTGGAGTAGCTCATGTGGATGAGGAGCTGGGCGCGGTTTTTTGGGGAGCAGCCTCTTTACCCTCTCAAGGCAGCCAAACCTGGGGATTTTCAGTGTGACGCCAAGGCTTGTTGCTGCATGGTGCTACTTTGTGCTTCAAGCAGGTGAATTTTCTTCTGGGGCTGGGGGGGGTTGTGCTGTTTCTCCTAGGGGTGTGAGGCATTGACTTTATTCCTCTGGCTGCTCTCTGAGGATCTGAACTCATGAAGCGTCCTGGGTGAGGTGGTAGGGAAGGAGCCTTTGCTTTTCAGGGCTTGTTTCTGCTGGTGGGGTGGTGGAGGACACCTGGGCAGGTGGGTGCTGGGATCACCCCCTGGCTTTGCTCAGCAGGAGTCAGGTGATGGTTGAACCTGTGCTTCTCCATCAATCTCTCCATCTGTGGCTGGTGCCAGTGACTTTATTTCAAAAGGAGGTGGAGGTGTGGAATGTCTTGAGGGTGTTAAAAATGAACTTGTGGTATGTCCTGCTGTATGTTTGATGCTGTCTTGAACAGGTTATGTCATGGAATTGTTTTAGTCCTGGTCTTCTTGGGATGAGACGAAGGGAGGAAAGCGATTCCTCTGGGTAGCTGGTTCCTGCCTCTGCTGAGCCTTAGCTTTCTCTGGCATCAGCATCAATAGAAATTGATCTGTTTTCTGATGAAAACAGAAACTCAAAGACACCAAACCTTGGCTATGCTAATAAGTGCAATAGGACAAATCTAGCATCTGGAGCCAGGATGTGGGATGGTGGTGGGGAGCTCTCCCTGTCTGCCCACGGAGCAGAGCTACCAAGGCCCTGGAGATGCTGTCCTCCACTCTCAGGACAGAAGTGCTGAGCCCTTTCAGTTTTTCATCTCTGTTCACAAGGGTTTGATATATGGGCTTGACTCCCAAGTTCTTTTGTGCCTCTGGAACAGGATTTGGGAAAGGTCCTGATAACAGCTCACTGAGAGACAAAGATCTTTCAAAACCCCTTCTTGGGGTATGTGGGGAGGAAAGTATCTTCATGATTTTACAGTAAAATGTCCCAGTAATAAAATTCAGTTTTTCAAAGGCTTTTTTCTTTTCTTTTGATCCTGATGTTTAAATAGGAATAGATTCCACTTGGTTGGTGCGGTGGGTGTGTTTTATTAAATGCTGAGGATTCACCTGTGCATGACACCACCACATTTCTCTCCAAATGGATTTTCTAGCGATGCGTTTTAAGAGCATTTGCTTTTTTGTCTCAAGCTTACGGCTTAGGATTTTGTGCAGGATTGGGGTTAGTCCTTGTAAAATGGTGCATTTAAAGTAATGCACAAATTAATAAAACCCTGGGCTTTTACTTGTCGCATTGTAGGTGCGTGTTGCCAGGGATTTTTCTCTTCTCTTTTTTTTTTTTCTCATTAAAAACAAAGACACGAATGTGCTTAGGAAGCAGATCTGCTGGGATGCCAGCTTGGAAGGGTTGCATGCAGATCTATTGGTCCAGCTTGTCTGCAAATGTCCTGCTGCTGTCGCCCCAGGTTAAAATGGGACAGGGGGGTCTGTGTCCCCCTTGCCATGCCCTGCTTGTCGCTGATGCCATAATGAGCTGCCTGCACCTTCGCCACCCAGCTCATTTGACCGGGGTCGCTAATCATTATTGAGGTTTGCTCAGCAGGATGCAGCGTGGTATCAGCCTGGCTGCTGTCCCTGCACCTGGAGACGGTGCCCGTGTCCCGCAGCTGCCGGCGCGGGGGGATTCCCCGTGGGAACGCCGGGGGCTTGGAGTCTGGGACCTTGGCGAGGTCAGGGCAGGCTGTGCCCCTCCTCTGATGCTGACCAATAGCCCTGGCCTCTGTCCTTTGACTGATACCAGCATGTGGGTGACTGCCTTGGGACACCAGTCAAGGCATTCCTTGTTACTGGTGCTGTGTGGTGTTTAAAGGCCGGGGTGGCAGGAGATACTTCGTGCTGTGCCTTGTGTGGCTGCCTTGATGAAGATGAGTGCCCTGTCAAAGGGGTGGCAAAGCAACAAATGGTTCCCGAGATAAATAAAATTTCCATTAATGAACTACAATGACTTTGGATGCCAAATTAAAAGAAGTGTGTCTGGAGGATGATAAATAAATGCATTTTCTGTCTCGCTCACTAGTTCTCATCTCTTTTGATTTTCTTTATCATCAGAAAGACATTTTTAATTTTTTTTTAAAGCCAGTTGTGTTTATTTTGGTAACAGTTCATTGGCTGCTCTGTGTACAGAAGCTTTCTCTTGAAAGTACTGAAACTATATTAAAAGTGCTTTTGGCTGTCATCTTTTATTTTGCTTCTCCTTCATTCTTTTCCCAAAGCTGGGTCGTTGCTATATCAAATGCTCTGAAACTGTCTGGTAGCATTTTCCCTGCGGTGCTCCGTATAAACTGGAAATAAAAAGGGAAGAAATTGCAGGATTTGGATTTCTGCAGCTTTTTTTCCCCCTCTATGTGTGTGTGTGTGTGTGTGTGTCCCATTGAAGTCTGAGCAGCTGTCTCCATCCGCACAGCCCTGCTGATGGCATGCACGGATCTGTTCCTTGTGATTAAAAGGAGAAATAATACCCCAGTGTTCAGAGAGGGGCTGGGGGGTGAGTGAGCACCCAGGGAGCAGTAGGTCTTTCCTTCTGCTTGGCCCAGTGTCCAAGGGAGCTGGAACCCCTGTGCTTGTCCTTGTGGCTTTATCCCAGTGTAGGAAGCATCCTGTGTTGTTGGTGGTGGGCTGTCCTGCTGCAGCATCTCCACCCCGGGGTGGGCTCCTGCATCCTGCACTGGCGACCTGCAGAGGCCCTGTGGTTTTTATTCTATTCTGAGGGTGTCGAAACATTTCGGTGGCGCTGCAGCCGCTCGCTACCGGCGTGCTGTGAAAAATACCCAGCAAGTGTCAAGCATCTGTCTGTGAAGGGGGAGGAAATCCCCCCCCCGTTATTATTTTCTCCCGATTGTCCTCGCTTGGTGTGGCTTTGGCTATTATGGGTTTGTAAAATAGAACTATATATGACCTTTTATCTTACAAGAAATAGGTTAAGCCATTTTTAAAGAAAGTGGTGGAGTCAGCAGTGCTGCTAAGGAGCTGCTTTCGCATGGTTGATAGGCTGTGAAGCCGCTCAATGGACTTTGGTTTCAGAGACAATATCTGTTTAAATTAATCTTTGTCAGATACATGCCACTGCAGACAATTCAAATTCCATTTGCTTTCTGATCTCATAACAAAAAAGCACCTTACACTGGTTCTTTTATCGGAAAATTAACTTTTGTCTGTGTGTCCTGGAAACAGGGGTGGCATAAAATCTAGTTAAAAGGCTCTGTTATAGGAGGATTCTGTTTCTTTGTACAAGGCAGACTTTTTTTTCCCCCTTCTTTCCCCTGCGTGCATTTAAAAAGAAGACGAGTGTTTGAGATAGATTAAGGAGAATGCCAGCAGATGGACCGATTCTGTTGTTGCTGCTGGCAACCATCTAAGCAGCCATTTTGAACAATGCTGATACCGGGGTACTGATAACACAAAGATGAGGATGGGATAAATATCCAGCTAGTCCCTTTCTCCCCGCCTGCTCCTCCTCCCTCCCTTTCACGCCGCTGCAGCAGCCCTGTTATTAGAGAACTCGATTGTTTCCAGAGAAATGCTTCATCCTCTTAGCTCGGCTGGTGGATGTCTAGCATTGCTTATCTCCTTGATTTTCCTCATGGTTGGTGGAGACACTGGCAGATCAGCTTCTCCCAGGAGTGCCCACAGCATTGGTCCCAAGCGGAATGGGATGTACATTTGGGTGTTTTGCAGTAGAAGTGCTCTTTTCCCTGTCCCAGTAAAGCATGGGGTGGTTGATCCTTCCCTTTTAAGTGGAGACAGTTTTCTTCCACCTAAGCATACATTGTAATTAAGCATTTTATGTGCTTAATTACAAAGTCGGGGACATGAGATTGAGATCTCCTTTATGCCAAAGCAATTAATATGGGGCAGTGATTGCAATCTGAGAGTATCCCCATTGCCTGGTCTCCCTGTCCCTTTCTCCCACTGATGTTGTTGTCTGGCTCTTGGGTATCAGGGTCGTGTTCATCTTCTGGAACTTCTGCTCTTGGAGTTTCTTAAGGTCAGTCCCAGTATCTCCTTGGCCTGATGGATTTTTCACACTGAAATAGGTGGTCTTCCATCCCTCTGTCTGATTTCCCAGCTCCAAGGAGATACCTTTTAACTGATGAAGAAAAGCCAACCAAGCTTTATATTTGCTTTGCAAACAGCAAAAAGGCTGGTTTGTGTTTTGCAGTTGGGCCAGGATGAGCACGGGGCTCTTCTGGGGAGCCTATTGGGCTTTGCCCTGAGCTCAGTGTGGTATAGCATGGTCCTGAATGTAGGAGCTGGAGAGTAGTCAGGGGTTGCTGTGTAGCCTTTAAGTGTTTCTGGAGCTTAAGGTGGGCAGCAATAAGCTGATGTGTTCCCCTTGCTGTGCACAAGTCTGCAGACCATGGGCTGAAACTTTGATCTGTTGACATTGCAGCACCTCTGAGAACTCTGAGTGAGGCAATGCTCTAACTGTAGCTTTTGGTCCACTTAAAACTTCTTAGGGGTTAAAAATGTACAGATAAGTCTCAAATCTGTATAGAATAGAATCATGGAACATATATCTAATTATACACAGTAGATGGAACTTTACTGTAAAGCAGCAGATGTAAGGATTAAAAAAAGGAGCTGGGCAAGCATTTTATGGTTTCCCTTTTTAATTTGTCCCTTGTGTCTGGTAAGTTTGAGGCAAAAATTACTTCTTTTTTTTTCCTGTTCGGAAGTGTCTTTTCCGTATTGAGTCTCCCCTCTTTTCAGCCTGCCTTATTTGATCTGTAAGATGTGGGCTTGCCATATTTGAGGTACTTGCTAAAACAAGGGGTATCTGGCCTGAAAGTAAAAAAATCAGGCTGTTAACTACACTTGGAAATGTCGTAGTGTGTTGGGAAGTTGCTGAGCTCTCTGAAGACTTGGACTGAGAAACTGAGGGCCTCACTAGGTTGTCTCTCTTTGAGGTTAACTGGCATCACAGACAAATGCTTTTAGTGCACTCAGGGCTCCAGACCCTGTGTTGTCTCCAGCCACCAACTTTGTGGCTTCTGCCATGTTGCTCCACCTTGATTGGCCTCCTGATGCATTAGGAGATGACTTCTGGAGACTGTAAAATGTGTGAGGGAAGAAGTGCCTGTTTTAAGCAGATACCTTGGAAGGGAGATGAGTGGGACAATGGAGTGTGCTCTTCTCTCCCTTTGGCTGGTGATAGGTCAGACCTTAAAAAGCTCCGTCAGGTTTTGGTGGAGAGGAACTGCAACCAATGTATGACAAAGGGTGATGGTGGACTCAGGTGGCTTCTGGTGTGCTGCTTCTGCTCACTTGCTGCCTCTGGAAAACATTACTCACCAACATCAGGCACAAAGCAAGTGCTTGTGAGGATGACCAAGAATGAGCAGTGGGGTTTAGAGTAGTTTTAAGCTATGCCCTCTGAAATGGCCAGAGTGGAGCTTAGCCCTGTTCTTTCCCTGAACCCCTGGATGACAAGGAAAGGTACATTGCCTCCTCTTTGTAGAGCTCTCTTCATGTTTTACTTCTCTTGAGTTTGACTCAGTCTGCTTGAGCTTCAAGGGACCCCATCCCACTACACAGCGTTCAGTTTTTTGGCTAACCCTCCTCAGGAGTGCTTGATAGCAGCCAGCTTTTTGATACTGAGGAGTATGTTCAGTGGTCTGTGATGCTGCTGATTTTGGCCTGACCACATTGTTGGGGGCATATGGAAAGAGTGAGTGTCTTCAGGTGCTTCACTGTCCACTTTGTGCCACAGTCTTCACATACCTGAAGCATCCGTTATCTCTAAAATTCATTGCAGTGATGTGGTTTGAAAGGTTCCCATGCACTGTGCGTTGCTTAAGCTGGAAGTTACTTGCCAGTGTCTCATGGTGGGCTGCCTTCCCTGTGGGATATCTCAGTGTCAGAAGGGAACTGGAGGTGTTTAAAGCTGGTGCTGTATTTGCTGGGAAAGGGTGCAGAGCGAAATTTTGCTCTGTTACCTTTCTGTCTGTGTTGTGATAAAAATTTCCTGGGACTTAGGCTCTGAAAAATCATAAAAACTTACTAAAACTAGACAGAATAAAGATTAATGATTAGTTGTTTCTATTCATGGCTCAGCTTCTCAACTTTCCCTATGGAAAAGAGGGATGTGGAAGGATGATATAGTGGGTATTGATGCTTTTCATGAACGATGCATTCCCTGTATCTGAAGGAGGTACAGGGCAGTGGTGAGGTTTTCCCTTGTCTGCCTGCCTGGTTTTTGGCTTGTTTCTGGTGGCTCCAGCTCAGACCAGAGCCTGTGGTGCAAATGTGGTGGGAAGGCCTGATGTCCAAGATGGGTTTTTCCCCTACCCATTCCCACGCCCACACAGAGGAAGGCCACACCAAGGTTTCCTGGACTGTGAGGTTTGATGAACCATTAACCTAAAAATGCCCTGAGTAGGAAGAAATTGTTTCCAAGGCCTAAAAATCTTGCAATGCTTCTGAAGTGGGAATGGGAGCTGTGGTTTGCCTAAGCAACTTTTTGTGCTCCTGGCTCTGCTGTGAGCTGGCTCTTCTTTGTGGGTGCAAGGGTATGTTTGGGATCTTGCTGAGATGGGAAGGCAGCCCTCCAGGCCTGGGTCAGCCAGAGGGGCTGCCTTCCAAGCAGATGTCCTTTTGGCTTGAGGCTCAGCAGGTTTAAGACAGGATGTCCCTATACTCCAGAGAGCTGAAAGTATTGAAATAAGTAACAGGCTGGGAATGTCTGAATCCAGTTATGAATTCCTGGGGAAGAGGATTTGGCAATGGCAGGATGTCTTGTGGGCAGGCTCTGCATTGTAGGTGGGGGATGCACCTCGCTGTCCCATGGGCTCTGCTGGCTGCATGAGCCCCTTCCCCTTTAGGACAGTGTCAGGTCCAGTTCCAGTGCTGAAGGAGACCACTGCCCTCCTTGTCCATTGCTTCTTCTGTTGTTGAGTGAGGGGAGAAGCCTCACTCAACATCTTTACCTCACTGTAAAGGTGGGGGCTGTGGTGTCAGCCAGACGTGGCTGTGTGGGGCTGTGGTTGTTCAGCTGTGGCTGGGGTGTGGTGGCATAGTGCAGTAGAGGAGTGGTGGCTCTGGGGTTGGCCCACAGGATGACCTGGTGGCTGCAGTATGTGTGAAACTGGAAGATGGGGGTGCCCAGGAAGGTGGGCACAGGGACACCCAGGTGGGGGGGAGGTTGGTTTTACTCCAGAGCTGTGGCAGTGACGGACTCGGAGCCTGTCTGTCACTGCGTCCCAGTGGTCACATTCCTGAGGGCTTTCCTAGAGCTGCCTCAACAGCACGGGTGACGCTGCAGCTCAGGAAGGAGCTGTGACAGCAGGATCCTGACCCTATTTTCGTAAATAGTAACAGCATCTCTAAAGGCTTCGAGGGCTTGGTTGGGAACAGAACGGCTGGGTTCCCCTGTGTCTGGCAGTGGTCAGCAGCAGATGCTTGAGGAGGAGATTAAGAAGCAGGGCTGGAGCAGAGGGATGCTTCCCTGGTGTGAGCAGTTTCTCCAGCCAAGGGGCTGCCCTGGCCCTCGGCTGTGATGTAGATGCAGAAGGAGATAGTTTGTGACAGCAGCCCTGGCCCCACATCTCCTGCAGCACTGTGTTTATCCCTGTTTCCCCTGGGTGTAGCATCCCTGCTGTGGGTTTCAGGATGGCCCTCCCTGGCAGGGACTGCTGGCACTGCTCTGGGAGGCAGCCGTGATGCAACACTGGTGGGGCTAAAGGCTTTTGGAGAGACCAGCACTTCTTCACCCTGCTTCCCTGATGCCATCCCAGTTCTGCAGACTGAGGTTTGGGAGAGGAAGCAGAGCTATTAAGAGCTGTGGATTTTAGAGGGTGTGAGGAATGTGTAGTAAAAAACCAGCACCAGACTCTATTCTTTTCCTTTCTCATCACAATCTTCTTGCTGGTTTGACTTTGCTAAATATTCTAGTGCTTGTCTAATTGTAGGACAAGTTAAATTCCCTGTGCTAATATTTGAACAGGGTTAGCGGTCTGGAGGCAGCGACAGCTCTCTGAAGGGCTGCCTCATCTCGGTGTCTGCTGTGTGTCTGGCCCTCTCTGAGATGCCCAAGGTTATCCATTGAGGAATAACTCCTAGTGTGGGGATATTTGCTGGAAAAAAGCAGAGCTCTTCAGCCTCCTGGTTGCAACTTTTTAACGTGTGGCTTGTTTGTTTGCTGTGGGCTGCAGTGGAATTTGTAGCCTGCTATGGAAGATGCATCCTGAGGATGTCCCATGGACTGCTTTGGATGGAAGTGCTGCTGCTTGGTAGCTCCTGACACCAAGTCTGTGAGGTCTCTTTGCCTTGTGGGTTTTGGGCAGCGTTACTGTATTTGGAACATGCAGCTGCTGTGAGGGGGTTGGGTGAAAGGTTTTCCTTGGAGCTCAGGAGAAAGTGTTTATTCTTGAAAAGGGTAACTTGGGGTGAGAGAGAAAGAAAGAGAAGCAGGCTAATCTTGCAATTTAAATATATTTAAAGATTCCTTCTGTTTAAGTTTGCTTCCTAGCCTTGATCAGAAGGAAATGCTGTTAGCTACAGAGTGGAATAAATCGAGGGCACCCTTATCTGTGCAAGATAAATTACTATTGTTTAGGAAAGACACTCCAGGGATTGAAGAATTTAATTAAATACACAGGGATTATGAATATGCATGTAAATTAGACAATCTAGATATGACATGGCTACAACTGCAGGGACTTGTTCGAACTTAAAAGTGTAATCATTCTTTTTATCGGGATGTGGGGATGGGTAACAAATGAGAAGATTCCCTTTCCCATTTGCCTCTGCCTCGGCCGGTCTCAGGTCATTAAGCAGTGGGAATTACCCATCGTGGCTCAGCCCTCCACAAGCCCGCAGAGAGGATGCGCTGGAGCCTTTCTCCACCCTAATGAGCCACGGCAGGAGCTGAGGGAGAAATGGGGGTTGTGGTGAGGGGCTGCCACTGCCATGACCCAGATAAGGGGTTTGGGAGGGCGGGGGATTGGTTTGCCTTCTGCTGAGACAGGGGAGGAGAGAGCTGTGGGCAGGGTGTGCACTGCAGGCTGGCTGCTGGTTCTCCTGGTACCTTCGTCAGAAAGAAGAATCCTCTCTGAAGGCGTGGAAATATGCATACTGTGTTTCAGTGTCTTCCTAAAAATCACAGGGCTAGGGAGTGCAAATATTGATTGGTCAGCTTTTCCGCCTTTTTCTGGTGGTTTTGCAGGGGTACCCCCCTCCAGTGTGATCACTGCTGTCTAGAAACAGTATGGAAATTGCAGAATTGTTTTTTAGAGACTAAGATCAGTGTGAACAAGAGATTGAAGTATTTCTTAAAAGTCAAGACACCTGAGGAATTTACAATGAAATGTGGGTTGGTGCTCATGCTGCCCTCCCTGCCAGGTCTGGGCTCTTTGTAGCATCCTGCTGATGTGCTGAGCCAAGGCAGGTTCTTCAAAGGACATTAACTGCAGTATATGGTGCTGCCTTGAATGTGTTTAATTTGCAACTCTTAGAGGTGACATCTAATAACAATGCAGGGAAATATTTTTCTTTTTTCCCCTGTGTCTCCTTTGTTTGACTTCACTTCCATCCGCTCGGTTTCATTGTTCTGCTAAAATCAGATTTCTCTCTAGTTTGAGTCCAGGACCTGCAGGTGAAGAAATAAATTGCTATAAGCCCCCCCAACCTGTGAATTATTTGTAATTTTTAAAATAGGCTGCAAAACGTGGACATGATCTGACTTTGAACTTGACTTGCTTTTAGAAAGAAATAATAAAGGGGAGGCTGGATCTTGGCTAGATGCTTTCCCTCACCTTGCAGCTTTTTGCTTTTCAGTTGGCCAGAGCTGGATGAGATGGATCTGCTCTGATGGCAGGTCCCCACTGGGACCCCCACGAGCCAGGGGCAGGAGCAGAGCCGAGCCCCTGGATGGCTTCCCTGGGGAGCTGGGGAGGATCTGTAGGGCCAGACCCGGGTCTGCCCTGGGTCACCCCTCCACGGGTGGAGCATCAGCTTCTCTCACCTCCTCCACCCCCATCGAAATGAGGGCTTATGGTAATCAGGAACTCAGTCTTGTCCTGTTTGAGCCACGTGGGAACAATTCCTGTTTATCACTTTGAAAAGTGGTTGATTTTCCAACCCTTGGCTCATGGATTCTGATTAAAAAACAACAAGAAAAGAAACCCCCCGCATCTGACAATGTGAAATATTTAAAGCCTCCACACTGCACATTTTTTCAAAAACCCTAGAAGACCCGCTTTTTATTTTTGTCAAGGAAAAATATAATAGCAGAATATTTGTACGGGTGCACAAGTGCACAGAGACAGATTTGAACCTTTGTAGTAAAGTATTTCTAATAAAAATTTAATGTCCTCAAGACAGTGTTATGGCAGCTCATTACTACTAAAGGTCATTTGAAGAGTATTGATCCTAAATGTTACAGCCGAATGTAAACTTTGACTGTTACAGTTATTAATGTGTATTTATGATCTATGGGATATGTGTAAAGGGAAAATGAGAATCTAAACGGTACGGTGAGCTCATTTGCTTCAGGATTGCCAAAGGCTGAGTTCATGCAATTCACCTCGGTTTTAAGCATGTCTGTCATCTTTGTGTTACATAGATTCAACCTTATTTATTTTTATTTTTTTAGCTGGAAAAATCCTTTAGTCCTGCCCTAGAAAAGGAATGTGTTCATGAATTTTTGGTCATGCCCACGACGCAGCTTGAGCTCTCTATCTGTGCCTAAATGTATATTGGGGAGCAGTGTTTTGCATTCAGCTTCTGTGATGACACAAAAGTACCAAGGGCTGAACTTCGTGTGTGACTGAGTTGCAAGCATAAGTAGGAGCTCTGAGGAGCATGAATCTACTCTGAGTGTAATTAGAAGGTTATACCACTGAAAAGCAATAGTGGTTTTTTAAAACGGAATTAATTAAAAATGTTAACATTGTATACTAAGAGAACAGGTGGTACTATATTTATATTTTTGCTATACTGTAATGCACCTATGTTTGCACATTGGAGGCAGAAAGGCAGTATTCATAGCGAATTTTAAGGCTCTTTGTTTAAAAAAAAAAAAAGAAAAATAGACAAGAAACCTGTGGTGGTAGGAGGAAGATAAACGGTGCTTGTGATATTTCAAAGTCACATTAATCTTTTTTTCTTCCCTTTTTTCCCCCTCTTTTTTCTTTTAATGTATGACTTTCTCCAGGGAAATTGTCTCCTCATGACTGCAGCGGATTAATGTGCACAGATCAGCTCCTGCATTATTTTTCTGTTTTGACAGAGTGGTGATTTTTATACGCACGTCCCTTTCTGCCAAGATTACAGCTCATGTTCTTGGAGTTTGGAAGAGTTCCCTGCCAAGAAGTGGCAAGGAATGGGAAGCAGCCGTTCCCATGCACGATGTTAGCAAGGAGCTCTCCCTGGGTGTGGTGGCTGTGGGGTTGGTGGTGGGAATGGGAGCCTGCTGGAGGTTGGTGAGGGTGAGCACCCACAGCCAAATCCTGCTGTACGTGCTGGAACTCGTGGCCCACGGTGCTCTGCCTGGTGCCCTGAGGATGCTGATGTGGTTTGGTGAGGATTCGGTGCTGGTAGTGATGTGTGGGCATCCAGTAGTACAGAGGAGCCAGTTTTAGATGGGTTTGTGACTGCACTGGGAGTACTTCAAAAGACCCTGCTGCTCTCCGGGGTTGTTGATGTCAGCTTATTTATTTTAAATTGCAGTTAAATATATGTTTTTCTGGTGATCCCTGGTAAAGTTTTACTTAAACCAGAAAGTGACAACTGAGCCAACTCTGGCAAACCTGTGGGAATGGGACAGGTTTGGCCTTTCTTCTCTCCTTGTGGCTTCCACAGTATCTCTGGGCACAAACTTGACGTTGCATTTCTGATGATCATTGCATCCTGTTTTTAATGGTTTGTCTAGACAGTGCTGACATAACTATGAAAATACTTCGGTGACCTAGACTAGAATTAGTGCACATGAAGAAATCAACCCTCGCTTCTGATGTTTGCAATCAGTTTGAATGACTGTACTGTAGCACAACTTAAGAGGGAGGCAGATTTGGAGTTGCTCCAGAGAGCAAGTCATGAGCAAAACACATCCAAACAAACCCATGTGGTAAATGTGCATTGTATAGGGAAAATGGCAAAATGCAGGTTAGCCACAGCTTGCCTTGGAGCTGTGTGACAGGTTTATGGAGTCTGGTGTAAGACTGGAGTTCCCCCTTCGTTGACCCAAAGTTTTCCTGAGAAGCACATAACCCAACCCGCACTCTGAACTTGATCTGTGTGATGTCGTGCCTTGTATTTGGAGAAACTTGTCAGCAGAAAAACAGTGTGTTCATTCCAAACATCAGCTGTGTTGTTGACAATTCCTTGGATTAGGAGTTGTAAACTTTGGGAGCTGTGGTGTGTCCAGTCAGTTAGCTCAGAAATATCTGGCACATCAGTGCTGGTGACTGATGGCACTGGACTTCACTGGGCCTGGATTTGAGGCCAGTTTCTATAGCACTACCCCTGCAGAACATGTGACCTGCCTTAGATTACTAATCCCAGGTATTTTAAGATAACATAAGCCTCCTGATCTGTAGGGAGTGTGTGGATATTTCTATAGGCCCTCTGCAACAAAACCCATGTCCAGTCGTTTGCTTGGACACCCTGAAATGAGGGTGTAACTGGAGATGAGGTCCTTGGTTGTAACACAGCAACAAAGCTGTGGGACAGATTTGGTTTTGGTGGGGGTATTTCATTGGGACTGGTTGCCTTTGGGAGCTGGATTGCTGCCTTTGGAGGGGACAACAGCACATTCTCCATTCCTGTAGTGTAAATAGGGAAAAATTGGACAAAATAAGAAATGTTGAGCTCATTTGCAGGGAAATGACAGGTGTCTGACAGAGCAGTACAATGGTTCTGTGCTTCATGCGTGGCTGGGTAGCACGTGGAGGCATTCCCTAGATTTGGGAAAACTGTCTGCTACTCCCAAAAGCTCCCTCTCTGTGGGGGACTGGGAAGAGGTTTCCTGGCAGCATGAATAAAGAAGAAAGGGAAGGACAGGCAGAGTATTTACTGGGCTTTAGCTTTCTTTAGGGTTGAAGGAGAGGGATGACAATACAGGTGGAGCCAGGAGAAGCGCCTTGTGCCAAGGCTCTTTGGGGGTTTGCAGGTTTGTAGACATTTAGGATGGAGAAGTCCCTTTGGGTGGCAATGTAGTCCATCCTGTCAGCATGAAGTGTTGCTTTGTTTGCCCAGCAGCTGCTATTATTCTTGGATTGCCATGTGGAAAATGTTGGAGCTGCAAGTCTTGGTGGAGAGGGGCAAGAGCAGGAGCCCATGAACTGCAGTGGCATAGGGTGAGGGCTGGGGTATCTGTCTGGGGTGCACTGGAAGGTGTCACCTCTGGTGTGCTGTAGGATTTATTGGTGCAAATGCCTAAAAATGCTCCTCCTACTTTTCTTTTGCCTGGAGAAGCCCTAGGGTGAGCAGGAATGAAGAAAGATGGCCAGTGAAAACCTGTGACCTCAGTCTGGCACTGCAGAGAGCTGGAAAGGTCTCTCTCAGGTCGATATCCGCAGGAAAGAGATGTGTGGACTTATTGAGGAGGGCAGTTAGGGATTGAACAGCTTTCTGAAAGTGAGAGACCCCTCCTGCTGCAGATGGTTGGGGTTGTGTGCATGGGGCAGCACTTACCCTGCACTGTGCAGGGGAATGCGCTGGGTCCATCACCCTGCTGCCCTCCTTGTCTGCTCTGGCTCCTCCCTGTGTGGGGATAGCAGCAGGATGGAGGTGATGTGCAGATGTGTGCAAGACCCAGTGTGCAAGGGCTTGATGCTGCTGATGGTGCAGTGACTTTCTGTGCCCTTGAGCCTTTGCAGAAGCACCATCGCAATAACCAAAGGCAACCGGTCATGACATTTCGAGGCCGGTGAGGAGCCTGGCCCGCCTGCCTGCTGCTGTTGGAGGAGGTGTTTCATGACTACCATTAGTTACGCGCTTGAAGAGGGAGGAAACAAACCTTTACTGAATTGGAAACCTTGTGAAAAGGTCACACTTCTGAAAAGCTGCGCATTTTAAGACTGCTCAGCTCTGCAAAGCTGCCTTTGAACTGGAAGAGTGGGAGTTTAACACCCTTGCGACAGCTCTGGGCGTATTAAACCCACAAAGCAGGAGCTGGAACCAGCCATGGAGTTTAACTCTTACCAGGTGTGTGGCCTCGGGAGGGGAAAGAAGCCTGTCCCTGGTGGGTCTCCAAGGGGAAGCAGTATCAGTGTGAACCCAGACCTTCTACCACACATCAGAGTATCCACTTGGGAAGGAGACAGTGCAGCTGGGGGAAACTCCTGTTGTTACTCAGAATTAGTGGACACGTGAGGATATGGCTCCCCAGGAACTGTACTTCCCCAGTGCTAATGGAAATACTGAGGTTTTTAAATTAAAAGATAGCATAAAAATATTTCTTCTTGGGTTTGATTGCAGTATTGTGTTAAGTTCCTTTGTCTTGGAGACTCCTGTGTTAGTAATTTACTTATATGTAATGAAAATGCTTTTTTCCTGGCTCTTCTTCTTGGTCTCTTTGGGTACCTGTTCCTTCCTCATTCCTCTAAATGGCCAACTTCCCAGAGTGCCAGCACCATCTTTTCCTGTATCTTCTTTGCTGTGGCAAGATCTGCTCACCCCGATGAACAATGCTAGTGAAATCACTGTTTATCATTCACCCAGCTATTAGCATAGGTAAAATGTTCATTACTGGCTATTAGTTTGAGACTATAGGTGCTAATGGCCCCACTCCAGAGAGCAGCAGGCACTTGCAAAATCCCGCTGGTGAGCAGAAATTGATTGCTTTTGATCGATCAGTCTGGGAGCACCGGCCGGATGTTGTGAAGAGGATTTAATGGTGCTTACAGGGCAGCTGGTCCCTCCTTATCTTTTGGACTCTTTTGAAGCTTGCAGATAAGGAGCCCAGAACCTGTCCCTGCCAAGTCAGGACCCGGTCAGGTGTGCTGGCCATGGGTGCCCTCGCTCTCTCAGTTGGAAGTTGCCCTCCATGCCTGCACTGTGAAGCACAACAGGTACCTTAGCCCAAGGTCAGGATCTCCTTACATAGGGCTGGGAACGTGTCAGCAGATGCATCCTGCGTCCTGGTGAAGTGAGTGGGACCTTCCTTAGCCACTGAATTCCCTGAGTTGGAATTATTTGCGTTCCTAGCGCAAAGTGAACTTGGGAACTGCAGGGAGAACATTTGTTACCGTGGATCTGGGCCGTAGTGTTTCTGGAGAACTTGGTCTTTTATGGTTATGCTCTAGCTGAAATTGGTCACCTGCCCTTCATTGCTCTGCATAGATGCTTTGGGAATGTGATGTGTGTTCTCCTGATGTTTTGTGCAACCCCTAGTCCATAACTGAGCTAAGGCAGCAGTGAGCCTGCAGATGATACTTTTCACAGCAGTGTCTGTATGCAGCAGGAAAACCTACAAATGCTCAACTGGCCATCTGAAAAAAAGAATTTCCTGTTGTCTGTGGTCTTCTCAGGCTCAGAGGCTCAGCTATCTTGCACAAGTGCAGCATCCCACCTCTACTGTGTAGTTTTTTTTCCTATGGCTGGTCCAAGGGAGACTTTGTTGACATTCCCAGTGGGTGTAAAATATCCAGTGCTGCTGTGTCCTCTCCATTCCTTCTCAGCTGAGACATCAGCCTCAAGGTCCTGAAAGAGTGGGACAGAATTGAGAGGAACAGGAGATGCTGCAAACAGAATGTGCTGCTCCCAGTGTATCCTGATGGCTTGTGGTGTTGGTGAGAGCTCAGGGCCCTGGGAAGAGTTCAAGGAAGGGTGTCTGAAGTGAAGACCTGCTGAAAACCAAGAGGAAAGAAAAGTGAGGAGTATGAATGGATGGAGTCCAAGCAAGTTTGACCTCTGGTTGTCTCTGCTCAATATCTGAACCACTGGGCACCTTGTCCAGTGGGACCTCTGACTCCTGTGTGTGAGCTGACGTAATTTTAATTAAATTGTGCCTGCCTGGCTTGGTTCCTGCTGGCATTAGAGATTATATTCAAGAGTCATCTGTGCTGCATAGGCTTTGGTCTCACTGCTTCTTGTATCTAGAAAGATTTTCCCATGGGATGTTTTGGCTTCCCCCCACCATTGGCAGTTGCCCTATCTTTTCCTGCATCCCAGTGAACGAGGTGGGAAGCAGGTCTGGGAAAAGGCAGGGTGAAATGCCTGACTCTGGGTACCCCAGTAAATACTGCTTGTGTCTGAGGGAGACTGGGACTGTTGCTTGACAGTCAAGGCATGGCAGGTGAACACTTCCTGCAAGTTAATAAATCAATGGTGTGCCTTTCCAAGCTGTGTGGCGCGGGCCAGGGAAGAATTCTTCACGGCAATGAGTCACCTGTTTGTGGCCCTCTGGCAGAGGGACTGCTGTGCTGCCTCCAGTCTGCAGCCCTCCCTGTTCAGACACCATGGCTGGAGAAAGTGCTGATGCAGCCTGCAGTGTCTGAAACACGCCGTTGCCATCTGCCTCCCTGACGGAGTTGGAGCGGCTTCTTTTTTTAACCTGAGTTTGCTGAGTCTTGACTAATTAGCTGCCTTTGGAATTTGTAACGTGGAAAAATGCCTGCTAAGTTTGGGATGGAGTGGGGGTGCTAGGGCACTGTACAGTCACAGGTTTGTTTTTTTTTTTTTAAAGGAAAGAAGTCTAATTTGAGCAAAACCAGATATGCAGTAGTCTGATTGGCAGGATTTCTAAATCTGAACTCCGATGGCTTTGCTGTTTCCAAACTCAGTGAAAGTGGTCATTTCTCTAAACTGTGGTCCAACAGTTCAGTGAGTTTCCTTAGGGGAATGAAGTCATGTCCTCTTGCTGGCTTGTGGGGTGGCAGTGAGCTGGAGGAGTCCCCTCAGTGTCCCAGTTTGGACAGGTTGTCCAAACTGATGGGAATGGGTGTGAGGTGCATGGGGATGTCCATGGTGGGCTTGTGCTGTGTTCCAGGTGTGCCCTGGCTGGAGACTGTGTTTTGCTGAGGATGAAGACAGGCACTTTAGGGGTGATCTAACTGGAGAGAGAGGGTCCATGAGCAGTTAGGACAAAGGGTTTTGTTGCTTTAGTCCAGAGTAGGACAGGATGAATTCCAACGGAGGTGGTTGGTCTTGCAAGACTTCCTCTGTCTGTATGACCCACAAGGGTTCAAAGACCCATCTCTGCTCCATCTTGTGATTCCTCAGTAGGAGTGATTTGGAGTGTGGTAGGGATGTTTCTAGGTAGGGCAAGAAATCCACTTGCAGAGGGAAGGGAGCACCATTCACCGTGGTGTTGGCCCCAGACTCAAATAAAACAGTGTGCTGAAGCAGCCTTTGCTGCTTTGAAAGGAGATCAGCGTGTGAGGTCCATCTGGCACTTAAAACAAGCATGTTTGTTTCAAAGTGATCAGGCTTTTTTGATATTTGGGGTTGAATTGCATGTTTGAACCCATAACGACCCTCACTGTTGTATCCTGTTTCTCTAGATCTGCTGTTGCTGGTGGGCAGAAGGGCACAAGGGCTTCAGACCGGGAAGGTGATGGAATTAGTTTTTGTTAGTTCTGGGCCTCCTGTCTGCTCTGGACATGCTGCCAAAAATTCATCGTCTTATCTTAACACAGATCTTCAGCTCGTAAACTGGAGTGACAATTAGATGATGCCTGGGCAGCAAACCTAATAAGAGGCCAAGCAGAGCTGATGTTTCACCCTTGCCAGCAGAATAGCAGACTAGCAAGCTGAGACACCCCTTCTCTAAACAGCTTTGGCATCCAGACATTTCACAGCAGCTAAAATAGATAAGCTGTTCTCCATTTTGACCATTGGGAGATGTCTTGCTGTGCTGGGGGAAGTATCCTGGAGCTTGCTTCCCTGGCTGTGAGCTGCCCTTAGGGGCTGATGCAGATCCTGGCTCCTTTTCTTGCTGCTGCAGCCTGTGGGCAGAGGCAAGGTGCTCTGCCTCACTGAAGGCTTGAGAAGAAGAGGAACACTCAATCTTCAGAGAACTGCTCTCCTCTGCCTTTTTTAAAGCTTCTCTTTCTTACTTTTTAAAAGATCTCCTCCTGGATTTCAATGAGGAACTCATTATTTTTGGGAATGGATTCTTAGTTTGTCCTTGTGTTTCTCTGCCTTTAGGTACTGGGTTCCCAGCAGGGCCTCCCTCTTGCAATCATGACCCTGAGTTGCAGGAGGATCCATTTTGATGGCCCTGCTTGCCTGGCATCTCAGGAGACTCGGGGAATGGGAGATCCTGGCCAATTGCTCAGCACTAGCCTGTGAATCTCCTGCAAGCAGCATGATGAAGGATGGACTGGTGGGATCAGTGTAGCTCGGTGCACTGCTCCTCTGTGAGGGTGCCCCACTGAAAGTCATGGGGAATATCAGGGCTTGGGGTGCTGTAGAAATTGTGTTCCTTTCTGATTTAAAGCTCACTTGATGTTCTGATGTGTCTTATTAATTGCAGTCACCCAAGAGTTGAGGGGGGGTGGGCTTTGCCCTTGAAGGTTGAGATGTTTGTGCTGGTGGGACTGGTTTGTGTCCCATCTGCTTTCTTCCCCAGCAGGTGGCTAAACAGGTTGGAGGAGACAGTCCATTCCCCACAGATGAATTTTGCTCTGGGCTTCCATTCTGTGCCATTGGACAAAGAAAGGGAGCCTTTACAAATGCAAAGTGAAAACCTTGCCTCCTGCTATTTTTGAGAACTTGCATAATTATGCATCCCTGCTGTGGCACCTTAGCTTAAACAAAACCTATACCTGGCAGGGATATTAGAAGGTGAGAAGTTGCAAATGCCTCCACCATCAACCTTCTGCGGTACCTTTTAGCTTGGCCTGTCAGCTGTTGATTGGCAGGAGGTGTCAGAGGAACACAAACATGTTTTGCTGATGTTCTTGTGGCAGGGATTTAGTATCCTTCCTTAATTCCTTTCTATTTTTGTAGTTTAGCTTTTTTTAAATTTGTATTTCTTGGTCCCCCTCCTTCCTTTTCCACTTTTGCCATCCTTGTGTTGTCTGTCCTGTCCCAGTGGCTGTGGTCTGAGGGCATGAAGATTAGAGGGTTACCCTAAAGGATCTACAGCAGTAGTCAGGCTAAGTAAACCCAGCCTTTTTCAGGTGGCTGATGTTACTGCTGTGGGAGTGCATCTCCATGGGAAAACATACAGAGGTCTGCAAACATAAAAGAGTTGAAGATGTGCTCCTGTCTCTTTAGCTTCCCATGGTGACCAATCCAGCTGTGAAGTGCAGGGAATAGCCCTGTTGAAAAATGGGAAGGACATGGGCCTCCTGAAGGAGCACTGAGGTTGAAAAGTACCCAGCATGTAGGAAGCGTAGTAAGGATTTTTTTTTTTTCTGAAATGATTGTACTTTAACCCAATACTGGCCCAATATGTTCTTTATGATGGAGAAGCTCAGATGGTGACAAATACTCCAGGACAGTGTGTGGAGAGACTCTGTGGGTCAGATTGTGGCCCATGATGGCCACTTGGACAAAGCTGGTGGCAAAGCCCTTAACAGGAAGGAGGTGGAAGATATCAGCTCCTCCTTTCCAAGCATACCAGTACCAGGTGTTTCCAGTTCTCCTGAGGATGCCTGGAACTTGGCTTTCTGCTTGTGATGGTTAATCCTGCTGTAAAAATCATTCTTGGTCCCTTGGGAATTGTGATCCAGTAGTGTCTCCAAAATAATAAATGGCTTTGAAACTCAGAACGAACAAGTGTTATAGATTACACTTCTCCCCCACTTTATTCTTTTTGTCTAAACCAAATTTTTATTGCAGAACTTTAAAAATATACAGTGTAATCTCCCTGAAACTTAAAACCATTGATCTTTCCTGTAGGGCTTCATGAATGTGTTTTATTTTTGCAGCGTAGCTGTCGTCTTGAAGATCAGTGATTAAAGTAAGGCTTTTTTTCCTTAAAGCCCCATTTTTATCTGCTGGTGAAGCTGTGGTAAAGCGTTGAATGGGTGCAAGACTCATAGCAACCCTTGTATCAGGAAGCAGAAATTAGTTGTGTTTGTTTGCCACCACATACCTGCCTCACCATCAGTGCCCTTGGTAATGTTTGTTACATGATCATAATGTTCTGGGACTGGGGGAAATGAAAGACTCTTCAAGTTGGAAAGAGGCTTGGTTGCTTGCATTCAAGTATTTTTTTGTTGTTGTTTGTTTGAAGCCCATCCAGACAAAATCAATTTTTAAGCCATTTTGGGCTGTGAGAAAGTAGGCTTTTCACCTGCAGAGATGTAGATTGAGTGTTAAAATACTCAACTGATGTCCTCGTAAGGATCAAATCACTGGGGAAGAAGACAAACCAATTAAATGCTGGAATGGAAAACCATTGGGTAGAGAACCTTTGCCTGCGTGTGATGTGAAACTGATATAAAATACATAGAGGTACATTGGCAAAGAGGGAAGAATGCCAGCTGAGGGTTGAAGAGTGGGTCCATGCCATTTTGCTCTGTTAGGATGTCATCCCACATGCACAAATCTGCTCATGTCATAAATTGGCCTGTTTGATCCTTTTTCTTTCCAGAAAAAAACAGAAGCGTGTATCCCAGCTGGGAGCGGAGGAAGTGGGTTTTTGCAGAGTTCTTGTTCCAAGCAGGAGAAGAGCTTATGTACAATGGACTGCATCTTAAGTTGGCAGATTGGACACTTAGCATCTGTCCAGCATACAGTGTGTTTGTGTAAGGTGTCCTGCTTAATAACGAGGGCAAAATACACAGTGCTAAGACTCATCCTTCCTACCTCTTGAGGAGGACATGGGATACTTATCCCAACAAAAGGCAAACTCATGTTTGTTGGCTGCAGGGGCTTTCTTCTTGTTGGAGGCTTTGCTTTTAAGAAGAATTTTACTTGATTGTACCTTCCATTTGTTCCTCAAGTAGAAGCCTGAATTCTCTGATCTGTGAGGATTTTCAGCACAGAGACTAGAGACATGCTAGGCAGGGTGGGTAGGACACTGTTTAAATTGATCGTAGTGATCCGTAAATATCACCTTGCCTTCCAGGTATTTACATAAATAGAAATCAGAGTAAATATTTGTGTTAGGATAGACCCTGCCATTATGCCAGCTGATGTACAGACTCAAGAAGACACATGTCGCCTGCCAGCGTCATCTTGGCAACGTTAAATGGGTGCAAATTTTCCTATTTACCCTCAAGGTCTTGGGGTAAATTTCTTTTTTAAACGTTGTTGAATCAGTTGAATGTGGGGTGGTTTATTTTTTTTTTCCCTTTCAACTTTGAGATCAGAGTTATTTGCCCTCCAGATTAAAACTCAGCTTTGGAAATGAGAATGAATTTATGGAGTGTGGTGCATTTTAATTAGAACATTTAATTAGGAGAGAATTCATAAGAGTGGGTCTTGTTTTAAAACGATCAAAGATGTTAAATGAAAACAAAAGGGAAAAAATGATAGAGAAACATAAAAGATTTATTTTGGGTATCTTCTCTACCCATCAAAGGAGATCACCTTATGTCCTGTGCTTTTTATTCCAAAAATATCTGAGGTGCTGCCTGATTTCTGCAGGTCGATGTTGATCTCTCTTTGTAATTAACTATGAAAACAAATTGCGCAGCTGGGAGGGGAGGGAAGTGAGTGTCAGCAGGCTGCTGAAATCACTCAGGTGTGTGAAATGGCTCCGCTGTCTCACCACGGACTGCCCAGGAAATAATGCTGTGGATTTCTCACTTGTGCTTAACGTCTGTGTCTTCTCCTCAGCTTTGTGCTGACAGTTACTTTCCACGTGTGGCAGATTAATCTCCTGAGACTTCGGCCCATCTCTTCTCTGAGCTGCATTAGCATCTCCTTGCTTTTGGTATCAAACCATGAGCAGCCAGTGTGGGCATCATGTTTTTCTGATGGGCGATGGAGGAAGCAAGGAAATGGTTTTCCTCACAAACAACTTCGGTCTTGCTGTCTCCAAGCAGCAAATCATGTGGGTTACTGATGCCAGGGTCAAAGACTAACCTGCAGATCCATCACAGGGTTCACTCTCCTGATTCCTGCTCAGGTATGTGCCTTCACAGAGATTTCCGAGGAAGCTTAAGAATCAGCATCCCTTCACAAACCTAAAATACAAATCTCTATTTTTAGCATAGAGCAAGATCTGATGTCCTCAGGAAATGAAGTCACTGACTTCACTGCATCACCCGTTTCTGCCATGGAAACAGTTGGTGAATTAATGCAAGTTTTGCACAGGTTTAACAGCCATCCTCCTCTTCAGAGAGAGGGGTGGGAGGAACATTTTCTATTAAACTCAGAATTGTTGTCTTAAGTTATTAATTCCTTGCATCCTAATGTATTTATCTCTGGCTGCAGTGAGGAGTGGAGAGCTTTGAAATCTTCTTAGCTCAAAGGATGCTTTCTGCGCTAGGGAACAAAGAAGAAGCATCACTTCAGTAGGATGCTACAAGGATGTAAAGACTGCTTTAAATACAGTGTGTGACTGTGTACACATGTGGGAGTCTCCATACACACAGCATGGCAGAACCTTGTTGTGGTTTGGAGGGCATGCAGGTCCCTGTGTCCCTCAGGACCAGGCTTTGTGTGACCACTTGCTGTCACCAAGCTGTCCTGGCTGCTTGGGACTGAGACAGAAAAATGTGGAACTAGGATAGTGGTAGTGGAGGCTGTAGACCCTCCACACCAACATGCTCTCCTCATCTCTCTTTCCCAGGTGTTACAGCAGGAGCAACATTTTGTCCTACAAATCCAGACTTCAGGACTTGCTTTTACAAGGAACAGGATTAGATTTGGGATATTTTTGTCTCCTAAGTGGTTTTTGCAGTTGGTTTGATTTCTGCCAGCTTTGCTGTGTATTTCCCTTGATATCCCATGGTTGATAGAAGCACATTGCAGGGTGCAGCATCTCGGTGCAAAGCCCTCACCTGCCTATGGGGCACGGGGGTGTGAGCTGCAGTGGTGGGGTGTTAGCTCAGCCACGTGGCTCTGAGCAAGGTCCTCTTTGGGACCTTTTCAGACTGTGTTGTGCGGTTGGCCACACTTTCTGAAGCTGTTTCCATCTTCAGTTCCTTAGGCTCACTCTTGGCCAAGAAAACATCAAGTTGCTGAAATTATAAGCCAGAATCATACTATTTATGTTGGAGGAATGGCGCAGTTTACATAGACGGGCTCTTTGCAAAATCAGCTTACGCTGGCTTTTAGCAGTTGAAGTGAACAGCTGTATCAAGTTAGAGATGCTGAAAGGGAGTCCAGCTCGAGAGCAGTGTCCTTGTCCAGCATGACAGCAGCTCTCGGAGAGGGGTGGCTGTTTTTAAATGCATTTTGCCAGGGTTCAAAGCAGGGGTGGTTTGGGATGGGGGTCTGAGTGCCACATTCCCGTGAGGAGCCAGGATCATGGGGGCCTGCTGTGTTGTTTACCCCCATCCCAATGGTGAATAACAGGCAGGGTCCCCATGTCTCCATCCAGATAGTGTTGAGCAATGCTGTGGTGCTGGCTTGATGTTTCTGCTCTTGCTGGAGAGCAAATGTCCTTGGCGTGGGTTTCTGAGCTCAGCTTTTCTGCTCTCCTTCCTTGTGTCTGAGCCTTGGGCTGCCCCCCCCAGCCTTGCCCTGTGCCCTGAACCCCCTGAACTGGGGGCAAAGATGAGTTAAAGCTTGAAAATCCCTGGGAGTGAGTGGGTACTGGGAGACCAGTTTGGACATGGTGGGAGAGCTGGAGAAGATCAGGCTCCACTTTGATCTTGACTCTGATGTGAACAGGTTTTGATACACTGATTTTATGGCAGGATCTGGAGGGTGGTTGGGACATCTCGGTCTACGTGTGGGAATGTGATGGATTGCTGGGACCATGGGACAGCTGGTAAAAAGACAACTGTTGGGCAGATGTGTCCTTTTTGAAGTGGCTTGAAGGGTCTGTTGTCCCTTAAAGCGGGGAAGCTCTGTCTAAACGCAGCTGCCTCTGGACATTAATGATCCCCAAATCTCAGCGAGTTCTTGCCGTGTGAGCTCAGGTCTCCAGGACCAGGCCTCCAAAGGAGCACCAGCATTGCCAGAGGAGCCAGCTCCCTCCCACAGATGCTTCCAGTGGCCCAAGGGCTGGAGACGGCTCTTGCATTCCTTTCCATTCCTGCCTTGGAGCTGCTTTGGACAGGACTGACCCTCCATATCCTTCTGGTTTTCTGCTGGCACCTTTGCCCAGCATCAGTGGATGTGTTGAGTAAGGAAATACTTTCTCACACCTGGTGGCATGTTTTTGCCGCAGAAGCTGCTTCTCTGATGGACACCATACTTGTGTTTGTAGGGAGCAGGCTGGCCAGGGTCTGGAAATAAGCATTTTTAAGGCAGTGAGGGAAGGAAGATATTAAAAATATGATTAATGGCAGTGGGTGTGCATCTTAAAACTTCTTTTAGTTGTTATTTGATCTTTCTCCTGCAAACTCAGCAGCTGACTTCTGCAGAAGATAAACACATGGGAGGAGAATGAAGAGAGGCTCTTTGGTCTTCAAAAGCAATTAAGTGTTGAATATCTGACTTGAGACATCTTGAAGAGGCCCAGACTTCAGCAGGAGGGTGTTCATCCTTTTCTGTAAAGCAGATCTCATTTAAGGGCTCTCAGATGGACAGCAGCAGTTGCAAGTCACTTGGGCAAAGTGTGATTCCTTATGGTGGGGGGTGCATGGAGCTGTACAGGTCAAAGGCAGCTCACACCAGGGCTACATTCTGTCATATAATCTATATTTAGGTTGTGTTTTATGTTCACCGCTATTGCTTCAAAATAGTTTAAAATACAGCTGATGTTGATAGAAGTTGATGAGTGTGATTGGAAGTTTGGATCCTGGTGACCCTGAGCAGGTGTTCATGGTGCCACAAGCTCTCTGAGAAGGTGGAAGCAGTGAGATGAGTCAATGGGTCGTGTAATTCTGACACGCAGGAAAGCAGATTAGTCTGGCCACTGGTGTTTCTGTAGTGCTGAATTGGCAACTGTGAGCTCCCAAAGGGCAGGGGCTACTGCTAGTTAGCTGGAAGTGTTCCTGAAGATGCCCCTGGGTGAAATTTGGCATTCCTTTGAAACCTGAGGTGGCCACCAGATGCTGAAGTAGCTGACAGGTGAGGGCAGACCGCAGGCCATTAGATCTCTCTTCTTGACTGCATCCAGTTTTCAGTAGCAGGCTAGAGATGTCAGCTTGTATGGGCTGTTTGTCCTTTCTGAGCCATAGAGAATGCTTTGGGTTGAAAGGGACCTTAATTATCCTGTTCCAACCTCCCTGCCATGGGCAGGGGCACCTTCCACTAGACCAGGCTACTCAAAGTCCAATCCAAGGTGGCCTTTGACACTGCCAGGAACGGGGAATCCTCCCATGACACCATGGATGGGATCCTCCCATATTCCATACTGCCCAACTTTGTGGTGGACCCCTATTGTTTAGCCTGATTTGAAGAAGAACCCGAAAAGACTTACTAAAGCACTGAGTCCTTCAGGTGCATCTCTCTGTGGAGAACAGCCTGACAATCATGTCAAGGAACATGGAAATAGTTCTGGGAAACAGTCATCTTCTAGACTGTTTCCCTGTGAAGGAAGATGAATGAGGGCCAGGTTTCTGTATCCCCAGAGACTTTCTCCCCAGCTGTTTATACAGCAGAATTCAGTCAGAACTGAGCAACTGGGCAAAGTTTTGGTGCAGACTTTTGCTCCTAATCCAAGGAGTATGGTATCTGCTTTTAAAACAGCCAGGGGCAAGTTGTCTGGGATCCAAGTTGGCGGCAGAGCAGCAGGGCCTCTCACGGGTGCCAGTGAACTTTTGATGTGCTTGCTGGCTGAATCCCACATTTGGAAGGTAAATCCGGGGTGGAAATTGCATCTATTACCCAGGCATGGGCTGTTTGAGAGGGACTCCTGCCTGCTGTCTGCTGTCTAAAAGTTGTGTGTCTTTTTCAGTATAGTCCTCCAAGATCTCTAAGTCTGTGGAGACGCTGGTGCTGCCTGGAGATGATGCTATCTCAGTCCTTTGGGGTATGTTGATGGTTTTTTTTGCAGTTGTTGTTAGAGGAGCCTTGTCTGCTGGCTTAGGCCCTCAGTGATAGCATACAAAGTCCACCATAACCTGTACAAGTGGGATACCAGCTGCTCCATTTTGTAGTGGATTTAGCTCAATTGGTACAACATTCTCATAGATACAAGTCCTTCTTGGCACCAAGGGAGGTGTCCTGCTGTGTAAGAATGTGCAGGCCAGTTGAATCCATGGGTCCTGACTGAATGCTGGTCATTCGCTCTGTAGGACATGTGAGGATTAGTGTGAACAAGCCTTGTGAGTGTACAGTTTTACATATGATGTGCTGGGAAATCTGGAGGAAGAAATGGGTGATTTGTTCTTTAGGAACATTTTTCATCACTTCACATCTGTTACTCTTTCTCCTGTCTTTTCTCCCCCCTCCCAACCCCCAAATTTGCACTTTGTCATTAAAACCAGGAAAGAAAAATCCCAATATGCATATGACATTTTGCAAAAGTGCTCTCTGTGCTCTTAAAATCCAACAGTTTTGCTGTACAGCATTCATCTGTAATCAATTAGAAGGTTTTTTGATCAACAGAAGCTGGAGGTTCAGTTCCCTGGAGCTTAGCACTCTGCACGAGGAGGTGGGATTGCCTTGGCACTTCGTCTCCTTTCACCTGAAGAAGGAAATTGGAACTGCAATGAATGAAACTCAGTGAGGCAGAATGAGATGAAAAAGCTCCAAGGATGCTTGTTAGCCCTATTCCAGCCCAATTTCAGTGGTGTTAAACCAGATGGTCCAGATGCAGCTTCCAGCTCAGGAAGTTCTGAAGCTGCTCCTTGCCAGAAGCAAGGGAGAAGCTGTCTCTGGGGGTTGTCAGCCCCTGTCAGAGACAAGATAGAGGTGGAAGCTGTGATCAGTGCAGACTGGCTTGTCATTTTGAGGTCCTCTGTGATGTGCTGCCAGTGACTGAGACCTCAGGTACCTAATTCCCCACTCCCCCTGACCCGTGACCTGCTCATCTCTCCCTCCAAAAACCAGCGCAGTGTTGTATTGATGCCTATTTAACCCTACAAGAACGAAACTTTCTGGGGACAAATGTTTCCTTTCACACTGCTTGAAGCCTGCTCTGGTTCCACTGCCATTGGGGACTTCATTTCCAGTTGTCCCATGGTCTTTGGAAGAGGCAGTGGCTGGGTGAGGGGGAGGAAGGAAAAGAAATCTTACACTTTAAGTTCTAGGAGGAAACGGGATGTCCCCGTGTGGGGATAAACAAGCTGAGCATTTGATTTCTTAAAAAGAGGGATTGAAACCTGAGATGTCAAAAATTAGGTTGGGCCAAAACTGAGATATAATCAAGGGGAGATTGGTTCTGGATGTTCTTGGCCACCAAAACTGATCTCTTCCCTCCAGTGCTCTTAGGAGAGCTGACTCCATAGGAAGCCTGTCCAAGGCTGGCTTCTTTGGCTTCACAGTTGTTGAGAGCAGCAGCAGAAGCATCATCCTGTCTGATAGAGCATCAGGATGTTTCTCCCTGTGGATGGGGCAGGGGCATAAAAATTACAAATAAAAGGCAGAAGGGCTTTTGAGAGGGTAATAGAGTGCAAGATGGGGAGTATTAAGCCCATCTCTAGCCATAATTAAACCTGCAGTTGGAGGGTCTGTCACATTGCTTCAGACCCTTGGAAAAAAAAAATTCAGTTGCTAGCTTCATTAGTAATTAAATGTCCAATTACTGTATGTAATGTTTCTGCTTTGCTGAACTCCACAACTGCATTCATAAACAGCCCTAAGGAAGGCCTCTAATCTGTGCCATTGTTCTTCAAGTGGTTTGCACATGCAGAAAAAGAAAAGAAAAATCAGGCAGACATTTATAATATGGAAAGGAAAGGGGGAAGGGGTGGGAAGAGGAGGAAATCAAATCAGCATCTTCCACCTCCCTCCCCCTCCCCGAGGTAGGATCTCTGCCAAGCCCACAGAGAAGCCCTCAGGCCCCTCGAGCATGCAAATGTAATTTTCTATCCAGACAACACAGTTTTTTTTTTTTTATAAAATGAAGTCCACCCCCACTCCCCCTGAAAACCTCCTCAAATCCCTGAATGCACAACAGAAGCAAGAAGAAAATTACAATGAAAGGAGAGAGAGATGGGAGGGGGGAGAAAAAATAAAAGCAGCAGCAACCCACAAACAGAAGGAGAGATGGAGGGAGAATTGAGATGAATATGCAGTGTCCAGAGTTTAAATAGACATAAAAGATAATGAAGGTGGGGAAGGGGGGAGGAGGGAAGGAGAGATTGTAATCAAACAAAATGATTTTGGTCCTCTTCAATCATCCCTGGTTTGCAGGCTGTCATTTTATACAAATTAGAGCTAGGGTAATTGTATGAATATTCACTGGGATTGAAATCACGTTTATTAGAGGGAAGGCACCCTTCTCAGGGCCCGCTGCGCCGCTCGGCTTTTGTTCGCCTGGAACAACAGGAAAGTCACTTGCACGATGGATGAGCCCTGGATCCACGCCCCTCCCCTCCTAGGGGCTGGGACTGGGGTCCTGGGGGGATGCTGGACGTGGCTGGGCACTGTCAGGGATGTGTGGCCCTTCCCATTGGACTGAGAGGAAGAGGACTCTGTGGAAGTGCCTGCCTTGGGAATAACAGCGTAGCCTGGGAATTGTGTCTTCACCCTGCCTGCAGAGGTGGGAATGACAATTGAACCAATAATAGCTTGAAACCATTTGGGATTAAATAATTGGCACAATTTTCAATAATAAGTCCAAATCCATATTAATAATGTGATATTTTTATTATTATTTTCCCCCCCCCTTTAAGCATTGCTGCTGAACAGAATTATTCTTCCTGCTCCGGGGTCCGACCCAGGTCTGTGTCGCACATGTCTGGCACCACGCTGGGGACGGCTCCTCTCATACATAACCAATCAAAGATGTATTCAGGGCCGTTGTGAGGAAGCCAGGGATGATTATAAGTCGAGCCATCCAAGCCTTTTGCTGACTGCTCACCCTCGCATATTATGAAATTTCTCTTAGAAGGGCAGACAAAGCCTTTTGAGCCCCGTGTATGGTGATGGCCTCGCTTGGATGTCTGGCTTTAACCGCTTCACAATGTCAGCCTCTCCTTTCTGAGAAAAGGCAAACGTATCCCATTGTCGCATGTCAAGTACCCAGCGCTGCCATTCAGCAGCCCAGCCACGGCTGTAACCCATCCTCGGGTTGTCACGGCAATGCAAGGAGATCGCTCTGCCACTCGGGAGCCGGCGGCAGGAGGAACGCGAGGCTGACCCAAAGCAGAAACGTTCATTTAAATATTTGATTGTGCCCTAGCCCGGTGATGGGATGGGTTGTTCCTTCTCCAGGACAGCTGGGTGGCAAGTAAACTGGAGGTGACTGGATGTCGTGTTTGGTTATTGTTGGTGAAGCCATCTGTAATCACTTGCAGTGCTGCGTGGGGATTGCCCAGGGAAGGAGCTGTGCTGGACTGTGGGGCTCGGACAGCTTTTCTGCTGCTGGTGTGAACAGGTTCTCCATCAGCCCAGATGCTGTGCCTCTGTGTGCCAAACCCAGGTGAGAGTAAGAAATCACCTGATGGGACACCAAAAGCTTTTTTTTTTTTCTTTTTTAGAGCTCAGGTTTTTTTTTCTGTTCCTTTCTTTGGATCTAATTAAGATGAACTCAAATAATGCAATGCATACACGGATAATCAGTCTTGCTTGAACATTACAGTAAAAACAGTTAATTTAACCTAATTAACGGGAGTGTTGATTGTTTTTTGCTCAATGTGGGAACATCACTGGGGCAGACTGCAGAAAAATGGTTGCACATGTAGTGTCAGAAGATTTCTTCTGAATTTGCAGTGTCTGTAGCATCTGCCTGCACTGTGGAGGGTCCTGCCTTCTCCAGATGATAAACCAAGCCAAAGGGACGACAGATATTCCCAACATTTTCCTAGGGCTCAGCTGAGGCCTCAGGGGTTTGATCTGATAGCACCAACTGTCTAAGACCAGCCATGGTAGAGCAAGGCATTGGATTCTGCTCCCAGCAGGTTATGTGTTGGGCCAGGGCCTCGTCTGTGGTCCCAGCCTGCTCCTGGGCCAAGTCAAACTTGGCTTTCCCTTCTTCTTTCTGTCCTGCCCAAACCCTCCATGGAAGGTACTGCCCTACCAGTGCCCTGGATGTTGCTCAGCCTGATGCTGCTCTTAACTGAGCTGATCAAGTCGTCTCCACCATGAGGGGAGGCTGTGTATGTGCTTCTCACTGGAGCACAGCAGTGTCTCTGGCTGCCCTGATTCAGCATCGTGTACCAATAACCCTTCAAGGCTTCAACGTGGGAGGCAGCGTGTGCTCTTTGGGGCCACCAGGCCGTGTGGTTCCTGGCTTAGCACCCCTGCTGGGGGACTGTGTCGTTTGGGTGTTTGCAGGCATCCTTGGCTTCCTGCAGACCTGGTATAGCGCTGCAGAGCTGCCCATTTGGTTTTTATCCAGGGTTTTCCTGTTCTGGCGATGTTTTGTCTTTGAAATGCTGCCTAGACCCCCACAGAGAACCCCTGTATTGAACTGCGAGGCGCTGGAGGCTGTGATCAGGGAGCTGGTTGGGATCAGAGGTTCCCTGTGACATTGAGGGCAAAGAGGAGGAGTGGGCTGGTGGTTTGAAGACATGCAATGAAATGATTCCCTGTCTGTTGATGGTGCCCTTGTTGCTTGGATTGGTGTACGTGTGCTGGCCAGACCCTGCAGACCCCAAAGCCCAGATAAACTGAGCCAATGCTCTCTCCTGTGAAATGGGGGTCCCCAGAGACCGAGGTTCATTTCAGGGGCAAGGATGTCAAGGTCAACTCCATGGGCTGTGAGGCATCAGCAGCATCATCTCTGCATGTAGGTCTTGTTCTCTCTGGGTTGTGGGTTGCCTGGCTCCACTTCAGCTTTTCCGGCACAAACAATTTTGCCAGAGTGGACTGATCTTATTTGCTTTCAGGGACCTAAAATTTCTGAAGTGTATATGAGCTTATAGAGACCAAGGTAAACCTTTTCTGTCTGCTGGGATGTATCACTGAGGGAATTTCAGAGTAGACCTATAGGATCTGTATTGCTTTAGAGTCATCTGAGTTACAAGAACTTCTTGAATTGGAATGGAGAAGGGGCTGTTCCTTAAGTCTGTACTGGGAAGCCTTTTTCTGTCTCCACACAGGGAAGATTTTTTTTTCTTTTTTTTTTTCCCCTCTGAGTTCAGTTGTTATTGTCCTAGTTTTTGAGCAAAACTAAGAAGAAAAGCCTTCAAATGGTTCAGTATTTTGTTACGATACCAGGAACAAGGAGTCTTTCCAACAGAAAAGATAATCCCTTGTCTCATTAAGTTTATGACTTCAGAAAAAAACTCCTGCTGGCCGTTTTCTGTGGGGACTATTTTCTGAGGCAGCTTCTTCGGTTTTGAATGGTTTCATTCCTCAGCGCTTCTTTTCAGTGGAAAGTTTAAAGATGCGTCATCTTGCTTGAGCAGGGCGATAAACTGTGAAGCAAATGTGAAGAGCCTTAGAAAAGGGCTGTTCAAAATGCAGATGTAGGGGATTAGAAAACAGAACTGCACTACATCCAGCGATAAGTAAGGTCGGACTCAGCAATTTCTGAGCAGTTGCACCAGGGAGGAGCAGGGAATGATGAATGATTTGCTTTTTAGCTCCCAGCAAGCGAAGCAGAGGCGGGGAAACCTCTTGGGTAGGTTTGTGCCTTGGGTGCTGCAGTGGTGCTGGTCAGCAGTGTTCTCTGGAAAGGGCTGGGGGTGGCAGGGAGGTAAATGACACTGCAGTGTTTGTTAGGGTCTGTAGTCTCGTCGCCTGTCAGCCAGACAGGGCACAGGGATAAAAACATCCCACTGGATTTCACGTTTATCAAGTGTTACATGCTCCAGAATGGTTGATATTTCTATGGATGAAACAACAGCTGCTGGCAACTATCTCTTGCTGCTGTTTGGAAGATACAAAGTGAGAGGAGAAACTTTCAAGCAATAAAGATGCTTTCAGGTAAGGAAAACCCAACGTGGGGAGCGTACCCACGCTGCCAGTTTTGGAGGTTGGAGTGCCCCAAACCAACACTCAGAAGTACGGCTTCAGTGGCCGAAAGAAAATCTCTCTGGAGCAGGAGAGCCAGGGAGGGAAGCCCTGGACCTTGGTTCTCATTTATTAATGTTCCAATTTATTTTATCACATCTCTATTTGCCTCAAAGTTTTTGCAGTTTCCCCAGGGCTCAGGTTGTTCTCTCATGGCTGGGGGCACCACACACCTTGAGTCTGTTCCTGGAGGGCCTGGCTTTTGCAGTGCTGCTCATCACCTGTCTGAGCAGCTTTGCTGAGGGTTTTGGTTTTGCTCAGGAAGTAAGCATGCAAAAGCTCCTAATGAATATTGAGGCCCCACCTCTAGCTCAGGGTTTTCTACACAGCCCTCTCCCTCTGAGATTACTTTTGTGCCTTCTCCTTTGGCTTGCTTGTCTTACTGGAAGAACAAAACTGCTGTCAGTCCCTTGGTGCTCTGGGGTAAGATCTGTTGATGTATCCTGAGGCCAGAGTCTCTTTCTGTTTACAAGTAGTTTCCAGGGCGCAGATTACAAGTGCTATGATAAAAATTTTGAGTTGGATATCTTTATTTTTTTCTCCTGTGATCAGATCTTTCATCACTTGTCCCTTGCTAACCAGGGCAGATTTCAGAATTTCCATGTATCCCAGAAACTGCAGATTTAGTCACCACTGGCCCGGTCTCAGAAGGCTTTGAGCTCTTCAACTGCCTTTGACTCAGGGAGTAGCTGTGCAGGCTCACTTTCTCACCAGAGGTTTTTGATAGATCAGATCCACCTTTTCCTTGTGCTGAGCCTGTATATACACTGTCTTTACTGACCTCCTTCTTGGGATACCTGCAGTGCAGAGACCCCTGAACCTATCCCTGCCAGGTGCATCCCACCAAGATGGGAACCCATGGATGTAGGTCTCCTTTCCATTTCCAGCTTCCTGTGGAAAGGCATGGGGTATCCTATAAGTCTGTTCTGCTGGGTCTCTTTTGCCATTTCTTTCCCTAGTATCCCTTCTGAAGACTGTCCAAAGACATGAATATTATGCGATGGACTGTGAAGGACTTGAGAGAGAAAGCTGTAAAATGCACATCAGCCACTCCATAAACGTCAGGGATGCTGTTCAGAAGCATGGCTACTCGGGTTTAGCCAGTTCTGTATCTCAAGTGATCCCTGCAGATTTATTAGATGTTTCAAAATAGGTTTGAAATATCTGGATTTAGTGTTTCTGGCGATTCCTTGAACCATCTTGTTTTTCAGCCAACTTGCATAAATGTGCCAGTCATGGGCTGCGATGTATCAGCCAACTTAGCAAATGGTTTTATTTATAGCTGAAAGAGTGAAGCCAAGGAGTATAAATCCTGAAAAAAGTATAAACTGTATTGTGGAATTAATAAACTTCAAATTCATGGAATTTCTAATGTTCCACTGATGGCTAAAAAATCTGTTTAATGGCCGCTGAGTGATACTTGGCTGCAAAGCAGAAACCCCAAAGTTGTCTTAACTCAACAGTGATATTTTTTAGTGTTTGTGTGCTGGCGCTGAATGTCTTTGCTGAATGATGGAAAGCTGACCTTCTCTGCCGCGTTTCTGCAGCGACCAGATAAGATTTCAGATCACAGCTTTGCTTTTTCTGTTGATGGTCTGTGGCTGTAGCCCAAGAAGTGCTGTTAGATGTCGGGCTGTTTATCTGGAGGATCACTTGCGTGTCTGGCTAACTTTGGGGGTGTGAACAACGTTCAGTGCTGAAAGCAAGTGCAGGGGAAGGAGCTGACGAGCAGAGAGTGGATCCTGGGCTTGCAGAGCATGGCTGGCCAGCCAGAGCAGGTTCAGAAACACCACTATGTGTTGGACCTTTAGAGGTAAGTAGATCCGGGATGTTGAAGGGGCATCCTCCTCCTTCACCTTTCATCTCCATTTAAACTGCTTATGATTTTGGTGTATTTTTAAGCTGGTGACTGTAAAATTCTTTTCCACAGTGATTCATTAAAGTTTCAGGACCTTACTGCACATCCTTTCCTCGTAGGTCAGTGTCAGGGCAAGTGTGTTGCAGAGATCTCCTTGCTACATGGATTATTTATGTGGGAATGTGTAGGACTTGTGTGGGGATCCAACAGCTGCTGGTTGGCAAATCTGTGTGTAGGAGCATTGTCCTGGGTGGTGCTGGTCAGGAAGTGTTGGCAGCAGCCTGAGCTTGGAGTCCCCTTCCTGGGTGGGAGCTATGGAAGGAATGGTGACAGCCAGAACCATTGAGCCTTCATGGTCCCAAGCCAGGGGGTTATGGCATGATGGCTTGAGCATGTGGGTGCTGTTTTGTGACTGCAGCGAGCTTGGGGTGCTTGCGGGGCCCTTCCTGCAGCTTGGCTGGGTGGCACTGCTGTGCTCCATGGCAGCCAGAGTGTGTCTGTGCCTGCTCTGTCTGCGGGTGATGGCCAGGTCTCTTCCCTGATTGTTGTGTCCCTCATGGTTCGGTGTCCCTGTCCTGAGAGAAGAGCTCTCCCAGTGTGTCCAGGGTCATTACTCTCAGTCTGTCACCTGTTTCTGTGCTTTGTCAACCTGGACCAGCCTGGCATTTTGTGTGTGTGGCTGCTGCTTCCCAGTCAAGAGATGGGCTCTAAAAAACCTAATTATATCTTATTTATTTAATTTGTTTTAGGGCTGAGTTCAGCTAAGCAAGTTTGCACTTTTCTAGGTTCTAGTGATTGACATTGTGTTTGAACACCACGTTCAAAGCTAATATTTCTTGCAGATGCTGAGATAAGTATCTGTAAATCTTTGCATTTACCATTATCCCCAATTTTCATGTGCAGTGCCTGCTGTCACCGTATAAGGGTATTTATCCTGCACATAATCTGATTGGAAAATAAGGCTTTGAAACAGAAAGGAAAATACACATTTCAGGTGGTGTTAGAAATGTCAGTTGCGGATGCTTAAACAGTCCTGATTGTCTGCAGGCTTTGGGACATTTGGGTTTTCAGCCCCCCATTGTTACATCTAAAGCTGCTTACTGGAGTCCAAATAGGTTAGAAAGACACCTTGTTCTTGAGAGCCTCAGAAGTCTGTCTCTCCCCCACCGTGGGGATGGCTTCTCACATCCCAGCCAGTCCAGTCTTAACCCTTGGCTTAGACAGCGTGGGGCCGAACAAAGAGCTGCAGCTTTCAGATGGAGCAGAATAAAAGGCTATTATTTCATAATAATACTCTGCTCTTTCCTTCCAAGGATTTCCTAAGGACTTTACAAATATTAAGGCCTGGGCAGTCCCCCCATGACTGAGAACTGGAGAAGTGGCTGTGTGTGGGCATCTGAAGAGATGAACATGAGGCATAATCTCTGCCCTGGGGTGGATTCAAGCCTCAAATCCCCTGTGCAGTTCATACCTATAAGAGGTCAGTGTGTGGGAGGACCATGAGGTTGTTTGGGGCCAGGAGGGCCTCCTGATTTGCATTGTTTTGTACCCATTTCTTAGCCTTGTTCCAGCTCCTTTACCCTTGCCAGTTCTTGAGTCTTACATTAGGCTGGTGACTGTGGGGTCAGGGCTGCTCTCTGCACAGTCCAGATGGATTTCTTCGTGCCATCCCTCAAGCAGAGAAGATGGGAAGATTTCAGTGCTCACTTAGGCACCACTGTGGGGGTGGTGGAAATCCAGCTGTTTCCTGGACTGGCTATACCCAACCCTCTGCCTCTGCCACTATCACAGCATCAGGTAGAATCAAGGTATCTTTGTGTGGAGGGACATGCTTGCAGCTCCTTGTCCCAGTGCTGGGAGGAGAGAGGGGTATAGGGTGTCTTCCCTGTAATATCTAGTCCTGTCATTGAGCAGATCAGGCCCCTCCTCAAATTAAAGATGGGGGCTTCTCTTCCAGTGAGGCTGAGAATCTTTGCTTTTTCATCCATCTTTTCCTGACTTAGTGATCCTCTAGGGCACAAACAGGAGCTGTTTTAGATTGTGAGTTTTTCTTCACCCACCTCTTCTTTAATTGCACCTTAAAACTGGCACCTCCAGGAATGTTGCAGACTCTCAGCTTGGCATCTGGCACTTCTGCCCACCTGGGGCCAGCAGTGTCTGGCAGTGAGCAGTGCTGAGGACCTGCTATTCCTGTGGATGAAGGTACCTCTGTGGAGGGAGCACATGGCATTGCCCTCTTTGTCCTCACATCGTCCCTCAAAGACCTCCCTCTGGCCAGCATTAGAGACGGGTGGATAGATCAGCTGCCATTTTCTCTTTCAAACAGTGACAATAAGTCTCTTTCCTTTGCAGGGACAATTAGTTTCTTTCCTTTGCGAGGTGTTTGGTTGGAATGGGCTGACCCCTCTTCATGGAAGGAGGGCCTTTGTCCCTTGTGTCCCTGGGAGAAGCCACAGCATGGACCATTTATGGTTTTTCCTTTTAACACAGTGACGGCGGCTTTGTTTTCTACATTTAGTTTGCATCTAAGACCAGGACATGGCTCATGCTGTGTCCCTGATCCAGTGTTTAAAGCTTTGCTGTGATATAAGTTTGGCCTGGGCCCTGCAGGGTTTAGCTTAATTTTTAAAGCTCTCAATGTGAATAATTCCTTGCTGAATGCAGATCGCAAGAGGGGATATTGATTTAAAGCTTTAAAGCTGGTGGTTATGGATTAAAAAAAAAAAAAAAAAAAAAGAAGAGGAAAGAAGGAGATTTACTGTAGTCAGAGCTGGTTGCCTAAATGTAAGTCCCTTACAGGCTTTTGCTGAGCTAGGTGTGGGAATGGCAAGGAAACCTGGTGAATTTTAGCTTTAAATTGTTAGCTGCTGAGAACCAGCCCTGGGATACACTTGATAGTCGTTTACTGTGCCAGGGGAGCATTTGCTGTTGCCTAGACTCTGTGTGGGTACAGACGTGCTGTGGGGCTGCAGCGCTGACCTGGACCCTTCCCTGGGCTAGGGGATCAGGGGAGGATGTGCTGTGTTGGGCTGATGCTGCTGAGCAGCCACATACAGGAGTGTAACTGGGGTGGGCAGGTGGGGAGCACTCAGCAGAAAAAGGTGTGTAGCAGCTTGGAAAAAAAACCGTGTGTGAGAGGAATCTTTGGTGGAGAAGATGCAGTGGAAAATAAAGAGAATTAAAGGCAGGCTGAACGTCCAGTTAGCAGACAGGGCTCTGAGGTCACTAATGCTGGTTATTTGGATTTCAAAGAGGATCCTATTAGCTTCTGTGGCAGAGAACCATTAATCAGTGGGGCGGGAGCTTGGGCTGGCTGGAGAAATCAGTTTTCAGTGTCCTTGATGTCCTGCCGGGCTGGCGCTGCAGAGCATCCTGCACAATGGTGGGTTTGTCTGGGATGAGGCACTTCCAGCCAGAGGCACCCTGCAGGATGGGGAGTGCTAGGCCCCTCTGCCTGGGATCAGGGCAGACATATAAGGATGTTGTGTCCATGCAGACCCCAGTGCAAATTCCCGTCTTGATGCTGCTGTCCCCGAAAGTATTGCTGAACTGCTCTAAATAAGTGCAAAAACTCAGTTACATACCTTTGGCAGGCATCCATTAAGTTTGCTGTTCCACAAGCACTAAATGGATTTTGGGGAAAAAACCAGTGTTTCCAGGTGTGACTGTTTGCAATCCTTTGGAAATATAATCTCTGGCCTGCCTTTTTGTTCCAATTGAGAACATGTGCCCTGGAGCCATTTCCAAAGATTTAAGCTCAGGAATCAAAGTAACATTGGAAGTTTGCGAGCTGTACTTGCACAGCAGCCTTACTCTCCAAGCCTGGTGCTTTAAAAACCTCTGAGAGAAGCCTCTTACTATTTGGAAGAGTCATTTGCTGTAGAAAGATGCCATAAATAATGTAGAGATGGAGTCAGAGAAAGGTTGCTTAGAAAAAATTAAGATGTGGATGTGGTGGTAGAATCTGGAAAAAAAATTTTTTGGCAGTTTTTTTCCCAAAGAAAGTGTCCGAAACCTCCTTGCTTGCAGTATTTTAATTTTTGCCAAAACTTCGTAATCTGGGATTTGATCTAACACTTCATTGTTATTGAAATCCTCCAAATGCCATCAGAGGAAGATATTTATCAACAATTACTAGATCCAACATCCATAAACCCCAGTGATTTCTTCTTCTAAATTTAGATTTAAACCCCGAGTCTGATTCATTGAGACTTTGTAGGGACTGATAAGCAGAGCTTTAAAAAATAAGGACTATAAAAACGGTTTTGTGTAGAAATGATGGCCATTGCTTTGAGAAACTTGATTAAGATCAGCAAGTCTCTGGCTGGACTGAGTATACTTAAAATCCCTAATTGTCTGGCTTTTTGTCTGCAGAATGAATTTATAAGAAAAAGGAGAACCCAAGCCGACTATTTCAACACGCCTGGAATTCATGAGTAGAGCTGGGTTTCAGAGACTCCTGCCTTGTTTTGGCTAAGTCCTTAAAATGGAGATCTGGAGATTAGCGTGGTGGGCCTGGGGTCATCTCTTTGCAGAATGTGTAGTCTCAGACACACAAGATCTTTTTCTTCAGACGTCCCTTCTGGTTGTGATGTTTGAGCCTTTGCTTTGCTCCCTGGCTAAGAGCAGCGTTAATCATAGGACTGGAATTTGTGACTTAACCAAAGAGGCGTTTTAATGCTTTTCCTGTCATCGATCAGTGGCTGGAAGCCACTGTCTCGGTAGCGTGTCCACATTGACCTCTGTGCTGGTGCTTGATGGGTTCCCGTCCTTCTGGGTGCCTCCCAGCCCAGGAATGCCTTCCAGCATGCCTGCCTTTCTCCTTTGGAAAGGGATGCTCTGAACTTGGACCCTGAGAGACAGAAAAGAGGCTTTTTGTGCGCACTGCAAAGGGCTCTTGTGTCTGCAGCAGGGCACGACAGAGACCTTCCTTCTGAATCTGTACTTGGAGAACAAAAAAAAGCCCTTGCATCAGAACTTGCTATTTATATTTCTAGCTCTGAGACTCCTCAGCTGCATTATTAATGAAGCGTTTACCAATTAAGATAGATGAGTCTGCTCTTGAGGGTGTTTGTTAAGGTAAGGAACCTTATTAGCATATCTGATAGATACAGTGCCAGGTGCTGATTAAAACCTTGTTGACTCCCCAGGGGCAGAAGTCTTGAGGAAATAAGGTGGGAAAAGTTGTCCTGTTTCCTGGCTTTGGCCGTGTGGGGAGCAGGAAAAGAAATTCAGCATCACTCCCCAAAGGCAGAGCCCTGAGCTTGTGAGCAGCTTGAAATGGGCATGGGGAGGAAATTAATCAGCCTGGATCAGAAATTCCAATAGCTGGAGTGATGCAAGTGTGATTAATGCCTCCTGAATGCGAGAGGTGGCAAGATGCTAGTTTTGCTGCTCTAGCAGCCTGTCAGGTGAGGAATTAGTTTCCAGTGTTGACCCTATGGGTTTCGGAGGTCTGGAATCGATGCTTGCCTATGTAACAGTGTTTCAGCAGCTCACTAAATTAGGTTTGCAGGCAAAATGATGCTGAGGTACAGTCAACCCACATATGAAACCAATTTCCCTTTGAAGCAGCACTAAAGAGGGCGACCAGAAGAGAAACGAGATCATCTTTAGGTCTCTCGTGACCTACAAGAGTTGAGAAGTGTGTATTCACTTTCCTTATTTATTATAATATGGCAAAGGAACTGTATTGTAGGCTTTAATGATCCGCATGTGAAGAGTGTCTTAAAATAGACTTCAGATCTCCTTGGAACATACATATGTGTTTATAATTTTACAGCTATAAAAATATATATTTACTGAATACATGTACTTTGTTTCTCCATCTGCTAAATATAGTCACGTAGCAAAGTTATATAGAAAATGTAATTTTCCCCCGAATTATCCTGCTGTCAGTCTGCTTCAATTTCAGCGTCGGCAGAGGCGAGGCGCGAGTGGAGATGGGCACTGCTGTGCTGCCAAGCTGGTGTCTGGGAGCAGCTTGCCTCAGGATGGGGATTTGCTGGAGGTGGGGTTGGTGGTACCAGCTATTATGAAGCTTTGTCCAACAGTTCATGAGATAAGATCCTCTTGTCCAATTTGCTTGTAGTTTTGTCAGGGTTTTAAACAACCATGCTTTTAATTTCCATGCTGGATGTCGACCTGAAATGGTTTTATTTTAAGGGAGGAAAAAAAAATAAAGTGGTCCTGCCATTCTGGAGAGTAAGCTCGGAGAATAATGTTATGCTCACCCTTTTGAAGAAGTCCAGGGAGCTTTTCTTAAGGTTTGCTGTGAGGCAAGGGGAATAGGGAGGAGGTGCCTATTTTGTGAGACGTCTTTGCTGTCCCTCTGCAAATGCAGTCAAATCCAAGAAAAGTTGGAATTTGCATGTTCTCAGCAGAGACCTTTTTGATTCCAGCAGCTGGTAGTTACCCAAGCGCCTTCACAATGGACAAAGCTCCTTCCCACATGGCTCCCCAGGGAGGCAGGGCTGGATGCCGGCCATCCCCAGCAGTGACTCCTGTCACTAGAGTGTCTTCTGCTCTAATAGCTGCTTTGGGGAGCAGACACGGGGTTGGGGACTGTGTCCCTAATCACAGCAGGACAGGCAGGTGGGGCTGGGGACACGGGAATACAGGGGTGCTCTAGGTGAGATAGAAAATGGCACAGTGGCTGAAGGAGGGAGACTTCCCAGGGTCAGGGAAAAGCATGGGATGGTGTTGTGCAAGAAGGACACGCCAGGTCAGTTTGTCTCACTCTGATATTTCCTAATAGTGCAGCTGGAGTCACAGCCCTTCACCGGGTGCTTGCAAAGGGCTGAGCACGGTCCTTGCAAAGGGCTGCAGAAATGCTTGCACCACGTTTGGGAGATCAGCAGATGGTTTCTCTAAAGAGAGCCTGAAATGTGACTGTTGCTAAAATCGGTTTTTACAAAAACCACAAGTTCTTTAAAAAAGGATAATTTCTCTCACAAACTCCAGCTCAAATAGTCTTTAAAATAAATACACTTCTGTGGCGTCTGCAGTTGGGCCTGGCTGGAGAGCCTGGAGTCTGCCTTGTGAGAAGTGTCATGACTCTAGAGTTTGTTTTGGTTCATTTTTGGAATGTTCTGCTGAAAAGGAAGGAGCCAGGCAGTCATCAGAACAGTCCCTGTGTAGGATCTGGAATGGGTGAACTCCACCATTCCTGTTTCCAGTCCTCTGAGCTTGGAGCAGGAATTTGAAGAGCCCTGAGAACCACTCCCCAGCAATGGATCTCCAGACAAGAGGCTGCTGAAGAAGATGCTATCTGTTTGTGGTTTATTCCTGTCTGCTCTTTTGGTGTGGGAAGAGTCCCATCCCTGATGGGATGTGAGTATTTCTGGTTGGTTTCTGCAGCAGAGCAAATAGGTTGAAGAGCTCTTGGACCTCCTGCTTCCTGACTTGCTGGTGTGTTGTGATGGCAGCATGGCAAGTCATGCTGCTGTCTGCTGATGTGCTGAAGTTCCAAAAATGACCACAGACCTCTGGCACACAAAGGGAGGTTTCAGCTTTGCACCCCTAAATGCCATGGATTGAGCTGCTTCTCGCATTTGAGCTGGTGTGTGTCCAGCTGCCAGGGTGGAAGTTTGTAGCCCTGTGGAGTGCAAAGGTAGCAATGTATTAACTTCAAATGGTGCTGTTGGGTTTTTCTTTCAGAACCAGTTTGCTCCCAAAGGAGCATCCCAGGAAAGGGCAGCCTGCCCATTTCTTTGGCCTGTCTTTCCCTGCCACGTGTGTGCTGTGGTGTAGTTGGATGCTTGTGGGAGTGGGTGGGTCCTGTGTCCGAGACAAGTTTCTTTCCTCAAGGGTGTGATTTACTGAGAGACAACAGGAAGGATAGTTAGTGGGGTAAAGCCTGAATGAAATGGGACCATGTTGTGGTCTTCCAGCTCTGCCTGTGGGGAGCTGGGTGGGTGACGTGTTTGCCAGTGTTTTCAGGGATTCCTTGTAAGCATTTGAGGAACATTTGCTCAAAACTCAAAGCCAGTTTCTTTCTTCAGCTGTACAAAAATGCTACCAATGAAAATAGACAAACTCTCTGGGTCATTTCCAGATGCCCTTAGTAAGACAGAAGTGTTTATTTTTTATGGGCCAATTTTTGTAGTCTACCAGAACGTCTTGTACTGTTAATGCCGCACGGAGCAATAGCTCTGCAGAGTGTGTTTAATAAGAGCAATGTGCTCTCAGGGATATTCAAATTGGAGGTAGTTTCCTCTCATGTATGCACTCGATAACTTGTGTTATGAAACATCTGGGTACGGAACTACACTAAAGAACTCAAATGGCCAAGTCAACCTGAAAGTTGTACCAGAGCTCTGCCTGGAGAATCACCGTATGCAGCCCTCTTCTCTGCTGCAGGGCCCTTGAGCAGATGGCCTGGCTTTTTTTTATCCCTTTTCCTCCTCCTTCTCAGGATTTGCAAGTCAGGAGTAAAACTCAGCTTTGAATTTTCCGTCAGCATAAGGAACCATAAGTCCAAAAGGCTTTCTGGCTGCAGTTACATGGCTGTGTGGGAGGCGAAGAGCCCTTGGTTCTCCTGTCTCTGTGTCCTCCCTTCTCCTGCTGTGGTTCTTGGCTTTACCTCCAGGTCTGGACCGCCTGTTGCCGGGGATGCTGGAGCAGTGGGAGGCTGGGGTAGGAGGATGTTGGTGACAGCAGCTCTGCCACAGCATCTCGGTTGTCTTGGTGCCTCCAGCCTCTAGGTTCCTGCATCTCAGAGGTGTGCAGCATGATGCTGCTGACTCTGCCTTGTTTTTGGGCTTCTTTGCCTTCCACCTGCTCTGTGTCTCAGAGGGACAGATCGTAGGAGTCTGGGGGAGAGCATACATTGTAGAAAACTTTACATAGATGCTGCCCCAGAGCCCTCAGTGTGAGCTCTCTTGCCACTGGGCATAATCCTGGCAGGGCTTTTCCATCAGTTTCATGAGGAACAGGGTTGCTTCTCCTCAGAATAAGTCTTATCTGCTTTTCCTGGCTTCTCTGTGCTTTTACTGCGGGAATGGGGAGGGCTGGGACAGGCAGTGGCTGGAGGGCTGTGCTGCTCTGTTGGATGCCATGTAGGCATGGCACCACAGGCTGGGACACAGTCATTTGAGTGAATTTCCTTCTTTTGTTTGACCTTAAAACCTATCTTTCCCTTTGGGATGAGTGCTTCAGGGAGTGATCTTCAAGGTTTAACCTTTCTTATAAGAAATCTGCTCAACACTGGCCTTTGTCATGGCTGCTGTCCCTCAGAAATGTCCCTGGCATCTCCATGTCCCTGTTCTGTGTGACTTGTTTAGAAGATTTTGCTGCAAAGATGGAGGAGGTCTGTATGTCCATCTTGCTGAAGGAGCTGGCAGAAAAAGCAGGAGCTGAGGAGTTGTGGTGCTTTTTCTGCCTTTGCTTCATGAAGGAAAGCAAGACCAGGAGCTTGGCTTTAAGAGTGTCTGAAGTTGCTATCTGCAGACTGGGGGAATGTCTCCCCCTTGGCTTGGAAAGGCAGTGGGCTGTGTTTTACATGGAGCCTGCTCAGTGTGGCTGGCATTGCACCATGTACAACAGGGAAACCAGCTAGCTCCTGTTTTAAATAAGGATGGGAGATGCAGTGGGAATCGGCCCTGGAGCAGACTGCTTGTTCCAGGCGTGGGCAGCTTGCCTGTGAAGTGTGTCAGCGTGGGTGAGGGAGCCAGGAGGGACTGAGATGCTCCTGTCCAATGCTCACAGAGGGTCCTTCCTTTGGTGCTGCACCACTAATTTGAATGACATCCGAGTTACTTGCTGAAACCTGCTTACAGAGGTTGTAAAGTCATGCTAAGCCCTTCCCAGTGTGGCTTCATGAAGGGAGCAAGTTCCAAGGATCTGGGACCCTTCTCCCTGTAATGTTCACTCTCTACATTCTCAAACTCTGTGCATGTAGGATGAGCTGTGTCTGCAAAGAACTGGGCTTAAGCCAGAGCTATTCCAGTCAGTGCTGGTAGGCTGGGAGCCCCTGAGGGGTGTCTTATACTCTTGTACATGATGTGTGTGCTTCTTGGGGGTGTCAAGAGGAGCAAATGGAAAACCATGGGCTGACCAGGAAAAACAATGCCTGGTTTTCCCCACCTCCACAGTTGGTGTTCTAGAAACCAAAAGCCTTTCTTTGTGCTTGTAGAGGAGGGGGAGATAAATCAGGGTCTTGCTGGGGGAAGCCCAGCACAGTACAATTTTTGTCTAAATATTATAGAGGTGTCATGATGGACCATAGAGCTTTACTCAGCTGTACGACTGGGTGTGCAGTGGTGGAGGTGGCTCTGTTCTTGACCATATAGCTGATAGAGAGGAGTCTTGCTGACTCCTTCAACAATGCAAGTTTTGGTGTAATGGCTGCGCTTGGGAGAGGTGTTTTTTTGTACAGCTGAGGTTGTGTTCTGAACCTAAACTTATCAATGTGGACAAAAATCCCATGGGTTGTGGTGAGGCCCTGTGTTACCTTACAGTGCTGGTGAAGAGCCTTCAGTCAAGGGCTGTCTTCAGGATCTGGATGGTTGAATAACACTTGAAGAAGAAATACTTGTGCTGAGATGATTCCAGATCCCTTGCTCTGAACAAGGCTCAGGTTGTCTTTGTCTTTTGTGTGTCTGTCTGCAGAGTGAGGGTGATAATAAATGCACAATGGCTCTCCTGGGTTCTGCCAAAGCCAATACTGGCTTTCCAAAGCCAGCTCAGAAGTACTGAAAGTGCACTTTTTAGGCAGGGCTGTGGGTCAAACATTTCTCCATTTGGCTCTTGCTGCTTTGATTGTCAAGCATCACTTGAAGCTTTTCAGTCAGCATTAGAGTGAGAGCATCAGTTTAAACTGAGGCAGTCCTGGGCATCAGATGATTACATATTGCAAAAAGTTACCTTAGCTTGACCTTGGACAAGGGAAATGGTAAGCATCACATTTATAAATTTTTAATGCAGCTTTTCATTTTTAACTTCTTTCAAACAATCTTTTTTCCTTCATAGATCTTTTCTTCCACAGCATTTTGCAAATGCACCGGTCGTTTCCTAAGGAGCTGAACTTCAACCTGCTCCTTATAATACCCCTCTGAATCCCAGAAGGGACATTATCCCAGCTTTGCAGTCAGGGAAATCAGAGCCCAAAGAGAGTGAGAGCTTAGTTTCAAAAGTGCCAGTCAGTTGTGATCCAAGCAATGGAAACCAGGGATATTTTCAGTGGGGTTGAGTCTGTGGCCCCTCCAATCCAGGTGGAAGACCACAGACTATTGGAGAGCTGGAGCTCCTGTCTGCTTCAAGTGCTGCTTGCCAGGAGAACATTCATCTTGAAGAAGCAACGTTGGGGCTTGGTGGAAGGATCTGATCTGGAGCTGATGCAGGCTGGGTGGTTGGTGCCACATCACCTCCCCAGCAGTGCTGAGCAAGGGTGAGAAAAATGCTCAGAGCTTTCCAGCCAGCGGGGCCAGGGAGAGTTGGGTGTTTTAGGAGTGGTTGCAGGTTGTTTGACAAGGCTGAGACCACACAGTGGCTGGTGGTTTCACGTGTGTCTCTGGAGCAGAGGGGAATGATGAGATACATACCACTTGCATGCCTCTGCTCTGGCTTGATGTGGTCTCCCAAGTGAATCAAAGCTTTTGCTTTGAAGGCAGAAGAGGGGGAAGGGACTGCCTTTGTTCTGCTTTTTGGAGAGTGCTGGAAATCCTTCAGACTACACCCTTCATTACCCTCTGGGTTATTTGCCCCGTATTGGAAGTATGACTCTGTCATGTGAAGTATTTGATTATTTATACAGTTAATGTTTAACAGAGTTGGAGTATTAGAATTAAACAGGGGACGAGCTTCCAACTTTGCATGGTTAAGGGCTAATAAAACTTCTCAGATCCAGTGTTTTCCTTTCACCAGAGGGGATTTTTTTCATTAGCTTTGGAGTGTTAAAAAGAGATCTCCTGTATTTGAGGCAGATTGATCTGTTGGCTCCAGACAAAGAGAACGTGCAGAGGTGTCAGCTTAACTATCCAGTTGATGCAGATATAGGAAGCCAAAAATTTCAAGGTATCTTCAGTGGCAGTGGCTGGATCCAGCATCTGCCTTGGGTATTGGTGATATCTGCAGCCCACCCTGGGTGTGGAGGAGCTGGGTGAACAATGGTAGGTGGAGAGTAGTGGGAGGCTGGGCTGCCCCACGCTGGCTTTGTCTCTTGTGCCAGCCTCCACCACGCTGTATGATCTGTCTCCTTGCTGCAGGAGAGCTTGGAGATGTCAACTGGTGACACTTCAGTCATCACATCTCCTAGGGGTGTTGAACTGGGATAGCATTTCCTAAACATTTGGTTTGAGGATTGCAAAGGTGTGACCAGGGCAGCCCCATGGCTGCTGTGGTCCAGGGGTCAATAGGAGAAGGATTCAACAATTGGGATTGGCTGAACTTCACAGAGTCTGCAAAGGTCACAGTGGATTTGGTTTTAATTTCTTTTTAGTTTAGTTCACCCAGACTTACGTGTCTGTGGGTGTCTCACCCCAACACACTTCATACCCATTGCCCAAATCCAGCAATGTCTCTTGGTGGCACAGAGCTCTCAAAGCTGTGATTCTTAGAGTAGTGGGGTTGGAGATGATGAGGATGCTAATGTGAGGTTTCACACCTTCCCTAAGGGGAAGGCTGAGGAATAAGGTCTTCATGGCAACCTAGAGCTCCCAGGACTGTCCCAGAGGCATCCTCAGTGCTGTTGCTCAGCAGTGCTCACTTAAAAATCAGGTTGATTTTTAGCAACCCACCAGGACTGAAAGAAACCATGACTGCAGACCTGCCACTTGTATTTTAAGTGTCCTGATTATCTGCTGTGAGTTTTCTTTCCCTTTTATCTCCCACACACTCCTGTCTGCAAAAATGATGGATATACTGTGGGCATAATTTACTTCTCCTTTGGGCTGGCGTACTGATGCAATTGGTAACTTGTACTGGGCTGGAAACAGCCATTTTAAATTCCTTCCTTGTGACTGGAGAAAAAAGGGGGGATGTATGAAAGCAAGGCTGTTGGAGCGGCTGTTGCATGGGTGGAAAATCCACAGATGATGTTTTGCCTTTGCAAATGTACATTGTGAGCATGAAGGGAACTCTGCTCCTCATCATCCTTCCAACCGCTTCTCCTCACTGTAGATGACGTAAGAAACTGTACTGAAGAGTTTTGTTCTTCCAGTTCCACCCACAAGCATCACCTGCTTGTTGTCTGAATGGAGTGAGACTCTTCTTTAAGCTCTCCTGGGAAGTGATGGCTCTTCATCCATGCTGAGTTCATCTCTAGGTTTAACAGAGCAGTTTCTCTAAACAAGGAACTGAATTGATTCTAAAAGATTACACCTCCTCTGCAAGATGTCAAGGTCATGATCTGTCAGAGCAGCCTGTAGACAGATGCACTCATCACTCAGATACATTTAGCTTTTATTTTAGAATGTCTGTTTTTATTTGCATTTCACCTGCTAGGTCCAAAATTTGGTGCTTCCTCCCCTCAAAAAGGACCGAGCTCTCATAATACAGAAATCTGTGGGGTTTCCATCTCCTGCCGTGGAAACTCACACAGTGGAAACTGGTTCCTGGGGGAAACAGCAAGTGGAAAGTGTAATCTAGCATAGAAGTATTTGTTTTTTAAAGGAAGTGGCAACTCCCTGCCCCTCTGCTGCCTTGTGTGCTCCTGGTCTGTTTCAGACTTTAATAAATTTCTTGTTTATCTTGAGGAAGTAAATTAATAAGTAATGGCAGTTGCTCTTCAGAGAGAGAGGCTGCTGAGGGTTGGAATAATTTTAATTTGATGTGTGTATTGTTGAAGGGCTGCTTGCCATTGAGGTGAGTGCATTGGTGTCAGAGCCCATCTGAAAGGTTGACCATTCACTGTGCGCACAAATGGTGGTGTAAAGTGTTGCAAGTAGTTGTCTGAGCAAGGGCTCAGGGAGAATTAAATTGGTCTTGCTGGGAACTTTGAGGCTGTCTCCTTTAGCTCTGGATAAATTTGAAGCCCAGCACAACTGGACAGACACATCTTTCCTGTGTATCACAGGGCAATTCTGTGTTGCATCGTCATTTGGTGTATGGTGCCAGTCAGGTCTCAGCCCCCTGTCGATGCCAGAAACCCACAGCTGCTTCCTTCAGACACCACCTGAGCTGCTGTGTTTGTTTTGGAGGTGACCTCGGCCTGAGTGTCATGCATACTCCTTCTGTGGGAATGTGTGGAGTCTGGCTGTGCCTCAGGCTGACGTTAACTTCACTGAGCAACTCAAGTTACCCAGAACCCATGAGCCATGATGAAAGCGGTTGTATCTGCTTAAAATGTTACAAGCTTTGGAAAGAAAATTGAGTTTAATTTCTGTACCTCAGTGGTTTCAAGATCATGTTTGCATCTTCTCGAAGTGCCTGTGATAACCAGCTTCTCATTTGACACTGCTGACTGGGGCTTTTCCACTGCAAATGGTTTGATAGTGATTGTTCCATGGCGTGTGCTGCAGGTTGGTTTCTGGCAGGAACTTTCAAGAGCCCAACAGAGGTCGAGATGGCACCTTCTGGAGGAGAAAATGGCCTCTGTGTTATCTCCTGGCTGTTCCTCAGCTGCGAAATCCAAGTGTGAGGCTATGTAATACCTGACATACAGCCAGTGCAGCAAACTGTGGGAGTTGCTAGGCAGCTGTGGAGGTGGGGTTAGCAGCATCCAGCATTGGGGCATTATGGAATCCACCTGCACAGATACATTTACAGGTGTCATCTTAGTGAGGGCATCATCAGCCATGACCACTCTCATTAGAGCAATCTATTTTGCAGTAGAGCACCATATTTAGTCAGTGGCTGTGGTTCCTGGAAAGCCCAAACACGGGAGTTTACCCAAAACCTTGTGGATATTACAGTTTGAGCCCTAGGAGGATGTCTGGGGATAAGGCAGGCTGGAGTTTTCTTTCTTGGAGAGACAGCAGTGGAGCGTGGGCTCCTTGCATTCTTGTTCATTACTTCCCAGCCACTGTTCCCTGGCCCTTGATTTGCTGCCAGACCCCTCTGCCTTGGTTTCCCAGACAGGGGAAGAGGAACTCTGCTCCTGCTCAGCATGGAGCAGGGAAAATAGCAGGGTGCAGCTCCTCAGGTGCACTCTGCCATATCACCAGGAGAGAGACCACTCCAAGCCAGGACATGTCACCCACAGTGTGTGACTGCTCCTCCTGTTCTGGGCGTGCCTGTGGACCTGCTTTCAAGGGTCAGGGGAAGATTTCCCCACAATGTTTTCCCATCTATTAAGTGGAACTACTGTGTAATACTTGGGTTATGTGGTAATTAGGGTGACTCCTAAAACCCTTTGCTGAGACTGTGGGTAAAACCACCTTCTCTCAAATTACTGGCTTCCCTTTTCAAAGGGAAGTGAGGAGTCAGCTCCTAGTTGCTCATCTGGTTTTGCTTTTTACTTTATTTCTATCCCATTATGCTGAGCTGACTGCATTTTTGGTTGCTTCCAGTTCCAAATTGAGATAAATGTGCTGATAACCCTTTGGCACATGCTGTGTCCGCTACCAGGGAGCTGTGTCTGGCTTGTCCCACAGAGAATGGGGCTAACCAGGAGCTTCAGGAGGCTGCAGGGGTAGAATTTCACCCACAGTTAGTTATCTGGGATATTTCAACCCTTTCCCCTGTTCCCTCTCGCTTTCCCTCTCCTCCTTCTTCTCCCTTTCCCTTTTTGTAAGAGAACTTAATTACTGAAATAGATCTGTGTTTATAGGAGCTGGAGACTCTCCATCCACCGCCAAAAGGGCCTCATGGCACATAACGGGAGGAAACCACCATTACATGTTTCAAATCACACTTTTCCCTTTTCCTTTCAATCCTTTGTATTTAGCATTAGCTTCACAATATAGGTTTCCTTTTGTTTTAATTGTGTTGAATTCTAGGGAGAAGGAAAGGATCGTTCCTTTGTTTTTCTTTCTACTGTAGCCCCAGCCATCCTGATGACAGATCTTGTCATTACACGGTGTCATTTTAGATGTTTGCACTGCATCAAAAGCAAACGGAGGAGCCTGCAGTGTAGGCTGTGGGTTGAATAACAATGTTTTTCCAGGGGAAAAAAAAATCTGTGAAGTTTTTAATGAGAAACATGAGTTTCTCAGAGGCAGGCTGTACACCGCTCCCGACCCAGCAGAGTGATGGCTCCCATTTCCCTGGGTATCAGCTTTTGTGGCCCTTTGTGCTTCTGAAGGCTGTGAAGCTGTGGAGTCATCTTGGACTAGAAAAGCAGGAGGGCTCATGTTTTCCTGTGCATGATGGATCTTCCGGGACAGCTTTCCGGTGCATGCTCCTTGCTAAAGCAGAGGTTGGTGATGTGGGGCTGGGAGGTGCTGGGGACAATGTGTGTCCGGAAGGAGATTGGGTAGTACTGAGGGGCTTAAAATCACTGCACGGGAATCCGCTTTTCCTGAAATGCCTGCATGCTAAAGATGGTAAAAATTGCTGATGCAGGAGAGCAGAGCATCTTTGTCGGGCATCTGTCTCCCAACCACATTCCTTTCAAGCAAGGAGGGCTGCTGGGGAAGTCTCTGCTCTGCAGACCTCCTGCTGCCTTCCTGACTTCTCAGAAAGGTCATGTGAAGACTAATGTGATCAAAAGAGTTTTTTAAGTGTTATTTAAAGCGTGTTGACTGTTCTGCAGAGGGTTTTGGTCATGCAGAATTGGGAAATTTGACTGCTCGTCAGCCATGACCCAGAACTTCTCTGCGGGGTCTCACCAGAGAGGACATACTGGCAACTGAAGACTTTTATGTGGTTGCCTCGCTTGGGTTGGTCTTATCCCTCTTTGATTTTCCTTACAGTGCATGAACACATTGCTTTGCTGTTGCCCTCTGAAGTGTGTTGAGGTTCGTGCGTGATGGTGTTTGTACCAGGGAACCATTTGTGGGGCTCAGGGAAATGTCTGTGCCCAGGAAATGGCAATGAGTTTGGCTGCTCAGACACGGCCTTTGGGCTCCATGGAGCTCACTCTGTAGCTGTCTGAATAGTGTTGGATGTGATGCATAATTTGGGGAAACTGGAGGATACAAAAAAAAACCTCTGGTCCATGTGGAAGAAGCATAAAATGTCCATCAGCAGGTTGAGTTGGGCTTGGAAACTGCCACAACACATGTGGATGCTCTACAAGGGCTCTCCACTGCCAGGGTTGGCGCTTCTCAAATACCCTCAACACACTTCACTTGCACAATGGATAAAAGCTGTGCCACCCTCCAGATGTTGCACCTTGTGATGCAAAGTCCTCCAGCCTCTTGCTGGATGGTGCCTCTTGCTTTGCTACTTACAGATTGAAAGAAAGCTGGAAAAGCATTTTTTTCCACACGAAATCAAGGTCTGTGCCTTTCCTTCACCTCAGGTTTTGCTGCATGCTGAAATACAGCAGTCAACCTTCCCAAATTTGACACCACCTCTCACGTCCTCTCACCATGGGCTGGTGATCAGCCCAGCCACTCATGTGCCAGCAGGTATTTGGATAACTCCCTGTCCTGGAATTGAGGTCCCTTTCTTCAGAAATATACTCACAGAGTTTCCAAAATTTATTCTGGAATAAAATGTCAACAGAGGAGGCTGATCTGGAATAGCAATTGCTGAATAATTTATTCTGCAATGAGTAGATAATTTCCCTATATGGAGCAGCCCAAATAAGCTCCAAAATTTAAGCTTTATTGGTTTGGGGGCCAGAGAGGGGAGGAAACCACTAAGTTTTTGTGAAGTTACTGAAGTGAGCTAAGCTGTTTAAGTATAATAATATTTCTACAATATAAAGTGTGTCTGTGGTCTCCTTAGTGAAATTCAATATATATATATGTGTAAAAGGAAAAAAAAAAGTGGGTTTGTTCTAAATAGGAGCTATAAAAGTCGGCAGGAGAGGGGAATCATTCTGGTGCCTTCTCCTGGGGTCTGTGCTCAGCTCCTGAATGGGGCGAGGAGAGCTGAAATGGCAAAATGGTGTCACCTTAGAGTTTTTTCCACTTCAGGCAAGCGATTTAAATGCAGAGCCCTTTTCTGTGCTTAAAAGTGAGGTTCTCGGAAGGAAGTTAATTGACCTTTTCAGCAAATTTGTTACTGAGACCATTTCCACAAATGCTGTTGAAATGCTTTGTAAATACAGTGTTCATTTAACAACACTGCCAGTGACTTAGAAAGTCAGACTTCATGCTCTCTTAAAAATGAAAGAGCTATTCTTAGTGGAAAAAGTGTCTTTTTGGGGAAGAATTTGGAGCAGATTTTTGTATTGAATCTAGGCTGCCTCATTCCCTCGGAAGGCGTCTGAGGGCCAGGAAAATCATAACTAATAACTTCCCTATAAATTGTAGAGCTACTATTTTAAGGTCTGGTGTCTCAGGGAGGATCAGGGTGGTGTCCTGCTTCCCTCCATTGCTGTGTGATGCCCTGGTTTGATTCTGGTCATTGTGAAGCTAGTCCTGCCCAATGCAAAGCCAAAATGTGAGAAGAAAACAAGTCACAAGGTTCTCAGGCTTGGTTTTGCTAGTTTTTTTTTTGGTATTGGTAAATTGAGTTTGTGTTTTGATTTGAAGATGACCCACTCCTGAGGCAGCTTTAAATGGCAAAATATGCATTGAATGCAATTTATCTTTGCATATTTGAAGATAAAATCCAAAGCTGCTCCCCAGCCTCAGGCTAAATCCAGGAAAAATGGGCAATTCAGGAGGGAGGTTATGTCTCCAAAAAGCGGGTCAGCAAGGCGAGCAGAAACCTCGAGAGAAAAGGATGTCCATGGTCCTGGATCAAGTTCTTCCACAAGCAGAGGGCACTCAGGAAGGAGCCCTTAAGCGTGGAGCAACAGGTTAAGGGCTCTGGCATAGGAGGCACTTTGCTTTAAGGGTTGGGATTAAGTTTTTGTGGAGCTAAGCTCTGTGTGAATCACCACATAAAAAAGGGGATGAAGGGAAGAGCACTGCTCCGCTTGCTTTTGACTGTGATGAAGTTCAGTGATCCCATCATGGTGACACTCGCATGAAGGGATAAGAGGCAGTTCCTAATTAAAACCCTTTTATGTGCTAGAAACCAGCTTCTCAGCTGCTGGAAATCTGGGTGGCTTCATTGAAGTCAGGAGATGACCCCATCTGAGTCTCGTGTGTGAGTTTTGGCATCTCCCATCAGTTTCCTTGAGGCAGCCGAGGTGGTGACAGCATGGGGCTGGGTTTGCTTTGTGGCAGCTTCAACTGATGGCATGCATGAGCCCGGAAGCTGCGGCAAAAGTGAATTTCCTCCCTGTGGATATTTTCTTTCATGCTTGAAAATAACCCTGCATCTGTTGAGCAAACACCTGAGCTGTAACGAGGACCCATGTTGCTCCTTGTTCTGGTTCAGCCGCTTGTGAGCACAGAGAGGAGAGGGCTGGACACTTCCTGGACGTTCACAGAAATGTGCTGCTTTTTCTCCCTGGGCTGTAGGGGTGCTGCATTCACTGCTTCTGCCAAAAAATGTACTGCGCATCGTCATCTTTCTCACATTTCTCATTGTTTTAAGAAAAGACTTTATATTCAAGATGGCTCTAAGTTACACTGTAGCAATAAAGAGCAGACTTGACAGCATTTTGCTAGTAGCTATTGGGTGGACAGCATGTGTTAGCCAAGATGTGGTGAACTCATCCTTTCTTCAAGCCCTTTCTGTTGCTTCAGAACCATCATTTAGATTGGTTTGAGTTGGATCTGACCTGCTAGCAGAGGAATTTACCTTGCAAGGCTACACTTTAGCAGAGGAAATCAGATTGAGATTTAAAACTGGTTGTATTTTTTTCTTTTTTGCCCAAACCACATGTCTTCAGAGCAAGGGTTGCACATCTGCATGGATTAAAAACCCATTTGTGGGCAGGTGTTGGAAGATTGTGGAAGGTGGTGCTGGAAAGGGTGGTCTCAGCTTTGGGGCTGGCAACAAAGACACAGAAAATCTGGTTCTTAAGAACTGGATGGGCAACAAAGAGGACTCCAGGCTAGGAAGAAAATGGAGAACATTTTGTAATATTTTTTGGTAAAGCCACAGATTGGGACTGGTTGTCTGGAGCATGGCCTTGGGCCAGCAAAGCCCCTGTGCTGGGTAGGGGGAGGGGAAAAACCTCCATTTCAGGCTCCTAGATAAACAAACACCAGAAATCTCGTAAGGGTAATAATGGAAATCACTGAGAAATTGAGTTAATACAAGGGCATCTGTGTAAGTGAATGCTCGGGACAGGGAAACGGCTTTGTCCTTTAACTCTAGTAATGCTGGAGCAGATGGGAAGCGCGGTGTGCTTCACGCATTAGCTGGCTCGGATAAAGAGCAAGGCAGAGGCCAGTCCTCTTGGCTGATTAGAGGTTAACAGGGATAGAAACCAGCGGATTGACTCTTCATTTGCAGGAGGTGTTGTGGGATCAGAGCAGATGGCAGAGAGAGCGTCCCTCCAGCTTACTCAGCTGCTCAGAGGAGCTTACGGCTCCGTCCAGCACAAACAGCCCCATTGCATCTCCTCTGTTTACAGCTGCAGCTCTTGCTTCTTCCCTGGCCTACCCGGAGAGGTGATAGAAGAGTGTTTCTCCTAAACCTGTGGTAGTTGGTGCCCGAGGCCATAGGTACGTGTGGGGACCCTTGCAGACACGGTGCAATACTCTCCAACTCATCCATATCCCTTTGTTCTGGCTCCTCCTGCGGCTGCTCAGCTGCGGGCACGGCTCCTTCCTGGGGTGATGTTAATGGTCTTTGTTAGCTCTGTGAAAGTAGAGGTGCTTTTCCATGGTGATAATGACTGGGCAAGGATAGGAGCATGGTGGGGACAGGCAGGAGGGCTGCAAGGGAAAACCTTTAGCAGCAGGAGCGTGGCTGCGTTCTGCTGGGGCAGCATCCTCCTGCCAGCGTCGCCTGCCTCCTTCATCCCTGCCAAAGTCTGTCTCAACCTTTGCCTACAGTCACAAAACAGAATAGCTTTGGGGAGGTGGGAGGATGGAAACTCATAGCAGCTCTGCTCATTGACTCGCTGGAAGCCTGGATTCCCTATTTTGCAAGGGAGAAATGGCAATTGATTCAGCCTTACCCTCTTTCTTTCTGTCTGCCAGTGCTCTGAAAAGGCACATTTTATCTGTGTGTGACAACACCTGCCTAGGGTGCCTCTCATTGAGCCGCTGAATCAAAAGAGCAACAAGAAAAGTGGGTTTAATTGCACGCATCTTCAGCAGAGTCTTTCTTGCACTGGCAGCACAAAAGGCCAGCCCTGTGCTGGTTGAATGGAGCCCGGGAGGGCTGGGGCACGCCGTACTCTCGTTACTATCGGAGGCAGATGATTCACTTTGCTGGAGCATTGTCATGTGCAAATGAGTTCATGAGCCCATCTCCTTTCCAACTGCAAGGTCAGGGACTGAGCAATTGTCAGCATCAGCCGGCTGGAGGAATTGATCTAGAAGCAGGAAAGCTTCGGGAGATTTTACTAACCTCCGCTTCCCACCGCCCGAGTACACCAACACCTTCCTCCCGTGGGTGTTGTCTACATTACAAATATTGACCGATTTTAAGTTCATGTTTAGAAAGCTGCTGTTTCGAGGCATGGAAATGTGACTGAGAATGGCTTATAAATAACACTCGGTACGGCAATTATTATTCATTGCTAGTTATGGCTTTCACACAGTGGAAAAACAAATGGTTTTTCCACTAGGAGCTGGAGCTGCAGTCCGTTTAATCACTGAAGGGCTTGGAATCACTTTAGTTTAAAATAACTTTCCGCTGTGGTTTGGAAATTTTAAAAAAATATATTTGGGTCATGTTAACCTAGTGTATACAACTTGCACTGAGAATTTCAGTTTACCTCGTCTACATCTGCTGAGCCCCATAAATATCTGTGTATTCATTCCCATTTGGTTTCACAGAGCTCCTGCCTGCCTGAAGACAGAGCTCCCCAAACATAGCTTTGGAGTGGGGTAGGTCTGGCTAGAGGTGGAGAATCCTGGGAGCTGAGCACAGAGTACAAGAGCAGTGAGCAGCCAAGCTGCTGTCTGCTGAAGCCACCCCTCTCTGGTTACTATGCAAGGGGATGTGGCTGGTGCCTTCTGGAAGCTACGTGGATGGACTTTCCATCACATTGCTTCTAACAGAGGCTGCCCAAAATATCAGCCTCGGGTACTAGGAGGTTACTTGAGGTTTTGACAGCCAGGTGTGGTTGTGAGTTCTTTATGTACAGTGTCCAGCCACATCCCACCAGTGGTCCATGCTCAGGGCATGGATAGGGTGCATGTTTCCCTCTGCTGAGCCATTCCTTGCACTGCTTCAAGTTTTCCACAGAGTCAGAGAGGAGCCTGTGGAGGAGACAGAAGACGTACAGTGCCATGAAGAAATGCTCCATACATTACCCATGTGTTACTGGCCTCCATCCTCTCACACAGCAATGCCAGTGCAGGGTTAGGTCCTGCAGATGGCTGCTGCTCTGTGGTGCTTTCCACCCCTGTGCCAACACTCTGGGAAAGGCAGGCGACTGCCACGCCTGGGAAGAAAGAGCTACTTTTTTCCAAATGGCACAACTTAGCAAATGACAACTGTGACTTCTGTCTGGGCTGCGGTGTGAAATCTGAGGGATGGCTGTGAGCAGCAACTGCCAGAGGGAGCAGAGCTGAGCACTTGGCTTCCCAGCTAGTGTGGTAGCTGCGGAGTCCTCCTCTCTCCTGCAGGTGTTGGTGCCACAGTTATGAGAAGGGAAGGGGCTGTGCCTGGGTTTTGCTTGTTTCTGGGGTTTAAATTTCCCTCTGGGGGTCTGCCTGTCTCCAGACTCCAGGTATTTCAATGTACCCAGCCTAAATGTTTGCTTTGCCTTCTGTGTTTGCTGGAGGACAAAAAGCAAGGGGTCTTTGCAGCTGGCCTCGTGGTAAGCTGGAGCTGCAGGACAGGTTAGTTGTTTCTTCTGATGGCTGGCATGTGGATATCTGGGTTAAAGATGTCCCATTGAAAAGCTCTCTGCTCTTACAGAACTGGAAGTGTTTACATAACTCCTTTTGGTTGAGAGATCAAAGAATTCTCCATCTTGCTTAAAGATGATTCTGTTGAGGCCTTAATGCTGTTGTCCTAATAGCAAGATTTCCTGCACAGGAGTTCCTGCTAAATGCTTGATCCTTCATAACTGTTTGAGAGTCTAGGATTTTTATTTTTTTTGTTGTGGATCCATCCTCTTCCCAGTCTGCAGGGTTTATCTGCTCCAAAGAGGAGAGTGCTGCCCAGCTGACAAGTTTGTAAGTCCCACCAGTGTGATGCTCACAAATTCCTGGAAAACAATTCTAGGGTCTGTTTTAATTTAAACCAGAGGTGCAATGTCCTGTGGCAGTAATACAAGGAAGGTTGTTGCTCCAGTGCTTTGTCCCCATTTGATGGGTTGGTTGGCTGGGATTAGAAAGAGATGAGCTCATCATGCCCTGTGTGCCCGTGAACATTCATGGCACCTTTCTGTGCTTTTTCTGGGGCATTTATGAACACTCAGCTCCTTTTGCAACCTCGATCAAAGAGACATCCACTGGGAAGCTTCTGTGGTGAAAGTAGGAGAGGGTGTTCTGGGGCAGGGAGAAGGCTACGTTGTTCTTGGGACAAAGCTAGACTCTGGAGGGACGTAATGAGTCTGTAGTTACAATGATGGTATTTAATTATTTCTTTTCCATGGTTTTGAAGCCTTGGCACTGTCACTTTGCTGGCAGCAAATCAAACACCAAGTTAGCTTATGTTAAGAACAGAAGACAAAGTCCTAGATAAGCAGTGGGCTGTAGGAATGTCTTAAATTGAAACCTACAGGGAGGGCACAGAGGAGAGTATGTCTTTGCTCTCCGTGCTGTCCAGACCCTGTGTCAGTGATCAGTGATCAGGGCTGTGTTTCTCTCTGCTGAAGTGCTGGTATCACAGCTCCTAGGATGCTTCTTTCTTCCAGGGTGCAAGAGGAGCAGAGAGGAGGCTACAGTGACAGCTGTGCTTTTCCAGGGTTACCTGTAGTTTTGGTGGAACATAAGGATTTTGTGTGGAGCAGAAATGGGTGCTTTGATGGACAATGAAGTAACTACACCAAAACCTACCTTTTAGCCACCACTCTTCTCTAGGACAGTGACACCCATCACTGCTGAGCTTGTGTGCTCAGCAGCCATCGGTGCTGGGGTGCAGACCTGGCTGCAGTGTGGTAGCTTCAGTCTGACCTCACATTAATGTAAATATTCACAAATAATGCCTCTGTTCCTGCCAGCTCATTTCTCTTCCACCCTCCCCATGCTTAATTTCTGACTCAACTTTTGATAAATGTTTTGTAGAGTTCCTAGTTTATCTTAGATAGACCTGCTATCACCACAGTTAAAATCTAAACCAACACTTGACTTGGGGCTCGAGTGCTGGATGAACTTGGCAGTGGTTGACATACTGAATGGTCCTGTTCAATGTGCAGACCAGCTCTGAGTTGTGAAGACCAGCTCTTACAGCAGATGGGAGAGCACAGCTTTTGGGATGCCTGAGAATAGCCTGAGAAGTATCTGGACAAATATTCTCTCTTGAGAGGCTGGATCAGACCACAGTTGATACATTTTCAGACTTTTACCTCTCAGAAACAGGTCATTTGGTTAAATGAGTTCCTCCAGCCTTACACCAGTTAGCCCCAAGTGGGGTCTGGCCCACGGTCCTGTTAAAGTAAGCATTTCAAGGCAGTGTTTATGGCCAGTAATTTGTCCTAGAGTGTTTTATATATGCGTGTGTGTGTGCCTGCAGGCGTACATACGAGGATATACATACATACTTGCTCAGGAACGCGGTTTCCAGTCCCTTTAACTTGTTCAAAAAGTAAACTAGGGAGAAACTGGCAGTGAGTCGGAGCCGCCTGCCAAGCATTGCAAACCAGAGAAGTGGTAAAACATAAACACTTTGGAGTTTATCCTCTGGATTTATATAGTTTGGCTGCCGGGGGACGGGCTTGTGTGGAGGGGGAGCTTTGTCAGCCCCTGGCTGTGCCGCTCCCGCGGCGCCGAGCCCAGCACCTCCAAAGCCTCGCTCCTGCTCCCAGCAGCCTGCGAGCAACAGGGAAGTGCAGGGCTGTCCATCCCTCCCCTCCTGCTCTGGTGGCCACATGGGGTGGCTTTTGGGTGATGGCAGCAGAACAGGTCTGCCTTTCCCCCACCCCAGCACTAAAGTAAAAGCAGACCTCCTTGACGCTTAATCAGATTTGAATGTGGTTTTTGGCGTGGCTTTAAAGAGACTGGCAGTGAATAGCTGGTTTTGATGCCATTTATTAAAAACCTCTGGTAGAATTTGTCTCCGAAAGCCTTTGTAAGAGCTGGCAAACGCACAAGGGTTTGATGCAGTTAATGTATTTTAATCTTCACCCCCCCCACCCTTTCTCCTTTTCTGTCGCTAATTGTCGGGCTCTCAGCTGTCTGCTGCCTTCTCCAAGGGGATGGCAGGCTCTGCAGGGACCTGTACATACACAGGCTTAATAAGGTTGCAGTGGCATGGAGAAAAGTGAGCATCCTCCTCCGGGTGGGTGGGTTGGGATGGGCGGTGTGGGGTGCCAGGTCCCACACCATGTTCTGACATAGGGACAGCTAATGGCTCTGGCCATGTTAATTAACCTCCTGGTGCAGCCTCACTCTCTTTGGAAGAACAAGGCAGATGAGTGTGGGAAACAAAGATATCCCTTTTCCAGGTGGCTGAGCAAGTGCAGAGTGCAGAGCGTTGGACTCACTCAGCAGGTTGATCATGAGAAGGACTCCCTGAGGCTCCCATTCAGAGTGAGGTTGATAGGCGTCCATCAGTCAGTTTTATCTCACTGACTTTGTTCCTCACTTGCTTGGTACACCCACCTTTCTTTGGACCCATGGGACTTTCTGAGCCCATTTCATGTTCCTCACCTCTGTTTGGGGCTTTTTGTGGCTTTTTTTTCACACTTTGTCCCTGAAGGCATTGCACCCCCTTTCTGCATGGTGGGAACTGTCAGGAGCAGCATAACATTGGTGGGAACTATTTGTGAGCTCAGAGAACGGTTTTCCCCCAGCTGTGGTTTGGACTGTGCATAGCTCCTGTCTCTGCTCCTTGTTTCTCTGTGTGTAAGAGCTCAGAGCTGTGACCATGCCCTGGAGCACTCTACCTGGTTGAGAGACCAAAGTTGAAATTGCTTTGCATTTAGTTTGTGGGTTTTTTTGTCTGCCTCATCAAAGAAAAGCAAACGTGGTCTTTTTCTACCAGCCTTCACTCATGTGAGTTGCAAATTCAGCAAGAGGGAGGCGTGGATGGAAATGGCTCCCAGGAGAGAAACAGTCTGAGATACTTAAACAAATGGGAACCGAGCAGCTTTGCTCTTCCCCTGAGGGTTTGGCTGTTAAATAAACTCGCCGATGAGTCTGGCTGTGCGTGTGTGTTGGTGCAGAAGTGTGTTTGTATACACGGGCTGGGTGTTGCTGGGTGTAAGCCACAGGGATGGGATGGGCTGTGCTGGGTGCTGCACTCCTCGATACATGAGACAGACACACAAGCAGCTTTGGCTGCCCTTCCCTCCTTCCAGAGCTGGCACGAGTGGCTGTGGTCAGAGGGAAGCTAGCCTGACCTTTTCCTCTTCTTCTTTCCCTCTCAGGGTTCCACCTCAGCGGAACAGTAACGGAGCCAGCGACTGCGACAGAACCAGAGATGACCTACAAGGTGGCCATCAGCTTTGACCGCTGCAAAATCACCTCAGTGACATGCGGCTGTGGGAACAAGGACATTTTTTACTGCGCTCACGTCGTGGCGCTTTCACTGTACAGGATCCGCAAGCCAGACCAGGTCAAACTCCGTCTTCCCATCTCAGAGACCCTTTTCCAGATGAACAGGGACCAGCTCCAGAAGTTTGTTCAGTATTTGATCACAGCACACCACACCGAGGTGCTGCCCACTGCCCAAAAGTTGGCTGATGAGATCCTGTCATCCAACTCGGAGATCAACCAAGTGCACGGTAATTCCTCCCTCCTCTCTGTGTGGCCCTGACTCTGTGTTTGGGGCTGGGATGGTGGTTTTGGTGGCCATCCTTCATTTTGCATTTGTCTTTTGCTGCACAGAGAGCTGGCAGTGTCACGCTGACGTTAATGCATGGGTGTTGGGGCCACATGACTGGGGTGTCCCCATCCCGCCCTCTGCTCTTTTTTATGTGTTTATCTGTCAAACACAGGCTTTAACAGGCAGGAAGAGGCAGAGCTAACAGGCTGGTGGTGCACAGGGCACAGCTCAGAGTAGAATGGAGAAGCCACGGTCATGGTGCTGAGACCCTGCAGAGCAGGAGGGGCACTGGGGATGTGGCTCCTCCAGCACGTGGGGACACGCTGTCAGCCTGAGCCCTGCACTAAGTCAAATGCGGCTGAGCTGGCGGGAGATAAAGCTTTAATCTCCATGGGCGTTAATTTGCCCATAATAAATGAGTGCTGCCGTTCTTACCTTCTGCACAAAGGCAGTGGAAATGTGGCCTAGGGCTTTGTGTTTGGAAGATGCTTTTGACTTCCTCCCCTGGCAATCTGGGGGACAGTGCCCAGCCCAGCCATGCTCCACTGGCCCAGGATGTGGTCCAGGCTCCTGAGGATCTCTTGCTGTGTCTTTTCAAGGAGCCCAGGAGCTGAGGTTGCCCAGGGTCTGCAACAATGAGCTGCTCCCCACCGTGCCAGTCCCACCAGCTGTAGAGCAGAGATAATAAACACTTATCTGCCACGGAAGGGCGTTGCAGGGATTAACACGTGCCTGTTAAGTGTTCTGAAGATGAAAAGCCCCATATGCAGCCTAAACTAGTTGAATCCACATGTAGAGAAGTAAGGCCAGAGGTTTACTGTCACCATGGGGGTGATGGCAGCTCTGATCTTAGTTATGTTCATCTCTCTCTATCTGGTTGTTCCTGTTCCTACCTTGGGAGAGGCCTTTGTCTCCTCTGCTGGGCCACATCTGCTGCATGGGTGGTTCTGCTCTAAGTAACTGGCTTTTTCTGTAGGGGGCTTCAATTTTTGGCACTGCAAAAGAACTAAGAGCTGTGATGCTGCAAGGATCTGGTGAGAGCCATTCCCTCTCTGAACTGATCTGCTGAAGCTGAGTCTGGGCAAGATCCTTTCTTGGCCATTGTTTGAGGCTGCTTTCTCCTAAGCAGATTGAAGTAAAGCTTTTAAGGCTCTGAATATTTATTGCTCTAGAGTCAGCAAAAGGCTGGTGATTGAGAGTCTTACAAAGATACAGATGTTGGCTCCAGTTCAATATCTGCTTCTTGTTTTTACAAGTGGTTTAAAAAAAAAACAAAGCAAAAATTCTCACTCCCTTCAGACTTGTGCAAATTCACCCACTCCAGTGTGTGATTTTGAACCGACAGAGAGGTGGTCACCCCAGAGAGGATGGCACCTGTCTGACACCCCTGTGGCTGCCCGGCTGGTCACAAGTGAGTAAACACCTCTGGGAGCAAGAGAGCAGCCTTGTCTCACCTGGGGGGAGGATGCAGATCAGCCTTCATATGATGACATGGTCTTAAGGTGATCTATAACTCATAAATGTTGCATTTTGTGAAAAGGAAGGCTCCAAACCCCTCACATTCAAGTCACATAGTCTAGGGATTTGGTTCTTGATCCTGGACAACATTGCAAGTTTTGCCCTCCTGGTCTTGCCAGAAGACAAGCCACAGTGCAACCAACTATTCTGCAGACCTTCTTGTCCCCAGGGTGAGAAAATGCTGCAGCCATGGGGGTCTGTCTGTGGGAGAGGAATTCTGGGATCTCCAGGTGAAGTGGATCCAAATTTGTCTTGCTCTTCCCAGCTGTTCATACATTCATAGTGGGTCACTGATACTGGGATTTGTAATTCTTCAAGTTGTGCTCTACAGAGAGCTTTGTATGCATTTTTTGACTGTGTTTAGTTCAGACCCTTGGGGTCACACTTCCATTCACCTTGGGGCTGGGGCCAAGGTGGCTTTTGGCAGGCCTCTGCAACCCAAACAGAAACCCACTGTGTGCATTGAACACCTGAAGTTACTATGCTCTGGAGCAAGAATGGCTTCTCTGGAAATCCTTCTTTTTTCCCTGCCCCTCTTTTTGAGGAGAAGTCTGATGAGCTTCATATCAGCATCAGGTCTTCCTCACCTGCCTCTGGTCACCCAAAGGGTTCCTCTTTCCTTGTTTATATGGTGAGCATGTAGGATTGAGGAACTGATTTTACACCGGGCTGGCTGGGGAATGCCCCTCCTGCAAGGGGGTTTTGCAAAATGAGGCTTTCAGGGATGCTCCTTCTCCTCCTGCCGAGCCTGAACGGCAGAGAAAATTCCTGTCCATTGTCTGTCGCGCTCGGCTGCAGCACCGGAGCTTTGTTCCTTGCAGGAGTCTGTAGCCGCGGGCTGTGCACCGCGTGCCGATCCTCCCGGCTGTCTTCCTAGAAGGAAATGCAAACTATCCAGTAATGATGGAGCCTTGGAGCGCAGCCAAGGCGCTCGCGTGTTCCCAAAGGATTCAGTCCAAGCAGAGCCTAGGTGTGCCTGCCACTCTGCTCCCCACTTGACCTCTGCCTGCTGAAGTGGGACACGTTTCTGCTCCCGTGGCTTGGCTGCAAAGGGCAGCGTGTGCCAGCGAGAGCATCCCGTGAGTCTGGCACATCCACGCTTGGCATCTGGAGTGGCAGCTGGAGGGAGGAGACAGGGTGGGTTCCAGTGCTCCTCCAGCAGAGTGGCTGCCTGGCACAGAGAAAGGCTGCAAGGGTGTCACTGTGCCAGCAAAAGTGACTCGTGGCTGCTTGGTCTCTTCTGGTGGGTAGAATGCTGGGGGCAGCCAGAAGCTGGAGCTGGAAAGGTTGGATCCAACAGCTAGGACTCCAGGGGAGTGAGCATCATATGGTGGTGACCACCTTGGCACCCTGTTCCCTCCGCTCTCCTGAGAGCTTAAAGATGGGACAGTGCATGTGGGCCCAGAAGATCTGGGGCTTAGGGGTATCTTTCATCAGTCGTTGATGAAATCTCCCCCTTCCTTGCATAAGGAGCAGGAGTTTTCAGCAGACCCTGTGTTTGCAGCTCTGTAACTCTCCTGGCTTGAGCCGTGTGTGGACATGGCAGAGAGTACTGCTGCCCCCTCAGTCCCTCCTGGACTGAGGGGTGGTCTGTCTGGCCCACGGAAATGCCAGTAGATGACACCATATCTGTGGTGTTCAGCTGGTGCCATCAAAAGGCTTGAGATGCTGTTCTCTACCAGAAGCGAGAAAAGCCACAAAACCTCTGCTGTTGCATGGTGCAAGAGCAGCTCCCTCTGAGGACAAGCCATGTCCTCAGGAATCATCAAGGGACCGCCATGGTCCTGCAGGGTCAGAGGAGCTTCCTTGGATGAGAGGACTTAAGGAAAACCCTTAAAGGGAATGGTCCCTCTGGCTTTGGCATGGGAAAAACAGATCTGCTTATGCAAAAGCAATAAGAAGCCTGCTGCCTTATCCATTCCCTTTTGTCCCATGGGCATTCTTGACCACCTTGAGCTTTCCTTCAACTCCTGGGCTAATACTGTCCCATCTTGCACCTTGTGCACAGCAAGTTGGCTGCCAGGTCTGTGTGCAGGAAGTCCCTGCGTGTCCTGTCACACCGAGCCAAGGCTGATGTTTGAGGAGTCCTCGGGCGCTCTTTGACTTTCAGGTCATCCCGAGACTGCGTCTGGAGGGCAGCACCAGTAAATCTATTTGAAATTCTGCCTTCCCGAAGGGGAAGAGGAGAAGGTCATATCTCCAGGGCATTCGTGTTCCTGTTTGCTGAGCTGCTGTGGATTTAAGGGAAAAAACCACACCTGAGTTCTGGAGAGAAAGGCAACTCTTCACCTTGTCTCACAGATCCACTGGGGTTGGCAAATGACTCCAGACCAAGAGTGGTGCTTGACAAGCAGATTCTAAAGTCGGCTGCACCAGATACTGGTACCAGCTGGACCACATTGCTCCTGTCCACCATGCTGGGAGCCAGTCTGGATTCCCTTGCCCTGTTGCTGTCAGGTGTATGTGAATCTTCAGGCTGCCCTGGCAGCTCACTCTGACTTGCCTCCACTTGAAAACAAACTGGGAGTCTTGGCGGAGCTGGATTCCTTGCTTTGCTGCTATTTTTAATCCCTTGTTAGAGTTCATTTCCTTTCTGGTGCCTGGTTATTTTCTCTTCAAGGTTTTCTGCCGTTTGCTTATTTGTCCATGTCCTCCCCACCCCCCGCCCCAAGCTGATCCTTCACATCTGTTTTCTCTCTGGATGCCGGAGAGAAGCCCGGAGGCATTCAGCAACACCACCATGTGCAGTCATGAGATGGCCCTTGTGAATGGCCACCACGATGGCCAGCCCTGCTCCGGGCACTGCTGACCCCCGGGCTGGCACTGCCAGGCCCCAAACCACTGATGGGTGCTGGGCACAGTCGGGTGAAATGACCATAAGGGAGATGCTGGAGCAGCCGCCTTTATCACAGGGTGGCTTTTAGCATCACCTTATCAGCTCCAAGTACTGGTTCAAAATAATAATCATCCTTTTTTCTTTCTATTGCCAATCCTGCTTCAAGCCAGATATTCTAGGAGTGCTTTCCACACTACTCAGCTGATGTAGCTGCAGCTTCCCAGTCCAGGAGGCCCTTTTGTTTTCTTCATGTTGGGCAGCAAATTTCTGAGCAAGGAATTGAATTTTCCATGCCTGACTTCACTCTGTTTTCTAATTTGTAGATTTTTCCAGTCCTTATTTCTTGGTCGTTGTATTTGCCAAGTCTCACTTGGCTGTCAAACAGTTAAACCCCCAAGCTCCCAGTGAGGGGGGGGAGCCCAGCTCAGGGTGTGATGGATTGCATTTTTATCTCAGTTTCTACAGCCAGTGTAAACGGGCTGGTGAAACACTCTTTCCACTCAAGATGTGCAATGGCGTTTCCTTAAATCTGAATCCGGCAGGACCAAGATCCGGCACATCTGAAACAGGGCTCTTTGGAGCACGAATGCTGCTACATGAGAAATATGTTATGCAGGCGCCGGGCTGTTTTACATGCCGTTCCCAGCTCCTTTGGAGCAGAGACATGGAATCACTCATCAGCTGCGTCACGGCGTGCCGCTGCCGAAGCCCCCACGGTGTGAACGTTGGCAAGGGGAAGTGGACAAATCCTGCCATTAATATTTAAACCCAGCACAAATCCCGTTGTTTGCTCTTAAATGTTTATCCAGCTCCCCAGCGTAATTGGGCAGCCCGTTATCTGCCGGGTTGTGCTGCACGTGTGGGAATTTGCTATAACAGCCCTCCCTCTGAATCTTTTATAGGAGAGCAAAATACATTTACAAGCAAATTTGGGCTTTATTTGGAGGCGCGGGAGGCGCGTTGCTAATTTGGCTGCGGCCCGAACCCCAACGTGCGAAGTGCTCAATGTGTTGCGTGGGAGGAGGCGTTTTTATTTAGCTGCACGCTCCCTTCCTCGCTGCTCGGGCTTTCCGTCGCTGACGCTACGTGTGAGCAGCAGGCACCGAGGGGTAGCCCCGGGAACCCCAGAAAAACTCACCTACTTCTTGCATCTTGCGACCTCCTCCTCCTTAATCTGTCACAGCGGCCAGGGTGAGGGATCAGGGATGAGCTGAGCTTTGGTGGGATGAGTCACCCCAGGCGTCCATGCCCTCGTGGTCCCTGTAGGTGCAGACAGGTGACCCTATAGAGGCAGTGGAGGCTCATCTGGGTAGCTGCAGCTGGGAGTGGCAGGAAGGATGGTGGGGAGGAGGATATTAAGAGTGCAAGCGTCTGGGATACCTAGAGATGGGGCCGGATAAGCGCTCATGGTAGACAGATTAGTCATCGGTTCCTGATAGGGGATAATCACTGGCTTGTCTGCTCTTTATCTGCAAGATAAGGATGAGGCTGGGGGAGGGAAGGAGGAGGCACAGAAAAGCTCAGAGGGCCAGCATGGGTTGTCCCTGTCCCTGGCTGTCCCTCGTGGCCTGTGTCAGGACTCTGAGCTGACTCTGCTGGTACACTGAGCAGGACTTGTCCCTTGCTGGGGCTCAGGGTTCAGCTGCTTATCCAGGGCTATGGCAGGGGAGTGGGATCAGGATCAAGGCATGTGTGGCAAAAGTCCTCATGTTCATCCAGGAGCTGTGATTTCCTTTCTGCTGCTTCAGCTCTCATCCCAATTATGTGGTTGTGTTAACTGTAAATTATTCTGCAGAGGGAGCAGCAGCATCCTGTCCCTTCAGCATGCCTAGAGCTCGCTAGAACTTCTCTCAGGCAGTGACTGTTAGCAGAAATTAAAGTAATTTTGTAAAGGACATTAAATACAAATAACTGTATCTTAGCAGGTCAAGAATGCTCTCAGCCTTTGCTGGAGGAGCAGAACCCCTGAGGTTGATGTTGTCTTGCTTATGAGCCAGGAAGGGACACTTGCTCTGCTGAACAGGCATCTTGGAGCGTGATTTTCATGAATTGTATTTGAGCTTCTGGTTCAGCAACACACAAGACTGGGGTGTTCAAAGCATCCCAGGCTGTCTCTGTAGGAAAATTATGTCTGCTCCCCAATCAGATCCCAGTTTTGGAAAAGACATCATGAAGATTTAATTGGGAATGTGTCAGCATCCCATGGCTCCTCAGGCAGCACCTTGCTCTTCCTGTGCTAACCTCTTCCTCTCTTGAGAGGGAGATGGGAGAAGCAGACCAAAGTGGAGTGGAGCATCCTCCAGCAGCAGCAGTCCCTCCTTTGTATGGATTTTCCCTAAGCAGTTTCTGTAGATCAGGACCGAAAAGCAGGCAGCTGAAAATCAAAGTTTCTGTTCTATTTGTGCTCTTGGCTCTCACTGGAGTTGTGCTGCTGCCTGTCCTGTGAGCCCTGGAATCCATGGCTGGGTCATAGGGTGGTGCTTGGGCGGGAAAATGGGAATCAAAAGGGGCAAGGAAAGGGAAATTTGGTCCAACTTGTTTAAATCAATTGTGGGTTTTCTTTCTTTCTTTTGTTCTCTGGAAGATGAAATGCAGCCTGTGAATGCATATGTGTGCCTGCCAAAGGCCCTGCTCTGGTTTCAGCTTGCTCTTTGTAGGATTATTGATCCTTTGTTCTTTCCTGCGGAGGGTCTCTCCCAGGCAGGTACATTGATGCCCAGGGACTTGTCCCCTGTCCTAAGGCAAACGAGGGGCAGGACCAGGTGTTTAACCCAGGGCTCTGGAGCCCATATGCAGTAGTACCTTTGTTAGACTGTTCAGACATGGGGAAGGGCTTGCAGGAATTGGAGCTTTACTGATGCTTTAACAAACTGGTGATGTGGAGCAGGAGCACCCTGGGCAATCCCTGGAGCCACAGAATGCTCCGGGCTCTGCAGCTGTGCTGCCTGCACTCCTGGGGCTTTGGAGGAGGGCAGGTCCCTGGTCTTCCTCAGCCTCATCTCCAGTGGGGTGCAGGGGGTGAGGGGCCATGTAAGCATTGGCCCTGTGGCCAGGATTCCCCCTCGTGGCTGCCACCACCTTGTTAGGACAGCAGAGTTGGGGCCCACTGCCGAGGAATCAAGTTGGTTTTCTGTTACCTGAGCTGATATAAGGTGGGTGTCTAAGAAAATAGAGGTAGGTCCACTCCTTGCTAGTGAGACTGCTGACCCTGCTGCCTTAAACATGGTTGTCTCTCTTCTCTCCCCCCATCCTCTCAGGTGCTCCTGACCCCACTGCTGGAGCCAGCATCGATGACGAGAACTGCTGGCACTTGGACGAGGAGCAGGTCCGAGAGCAGGTGAAGCTGTTCCTATCTCAGGGAGGGTACTACGGCTCGGGAAAGCAGCTCAACTCCATGTTTGCCAAGGTGAGGAGCCGGCTGCTGTCTCCCATCTCTGCTCGGCGTGTCACGTAGCTGGCACTCGCTGGCTGCCCTGGCAGGGTGCCCATCACAGCTGGGAATCTCTGCTCCAGTGCCTTCTCGCCCTGTCGCAGAGCAGGCGGTTGTAATCCAGGCTCTGGGTCAGGCCTGGATTGTCTCACCTGCTGTCCTGGCAGGTCCCTTACTCCCATGAGTGCTGTCATCCCTGTGTAAGGAAGGGCATTCCCCCATCTCCCCTTAAGCACCATGGGGAAAAAGCCAACCCTGCAGAGCCTACCAAGACCATGGGAAGGTGGGACCATAACCCACAAATCTCACCAACCTACAGGCTTTTCTCTTTTTTTGCAAAAGGGCTTTGCTTTCTGTTCTTAATCTCAGTCTCCTTCACAGCCTGGCTGTGACTGCTACTCAACTGGGCTCCAACCAGCCTCATCACAGCCATTGCATGAGGGCTGTAATGTGTGACTATACATTATACACACACATATATATATATGTATGTGTGTATTTACAGTCTGGACCCTCAGGCTGAGGGAGCTGTGGCTTCCCAGCTGGGTGAATGTTTCTTAAACACCTCTGAGGGACCGTGGTTTGTCTCACCCAAGACTTTCTGTTTGTCCTTTCCAGGTCCGGGAGATGCTGCGCATGAGGGACTCCAACGGGGCCAGGATGCTGACGCTGATAACAGAGCAGTTCATGGCTGATCCTCGGCTCTCCCTCTGGAGGCAGCAGGGAACGGGCATAACAGAGAAGTGCCGGCAGCTCTGGGATGAGCTGGGTAAGGGTCACTGCCGTGCAGAGAGGAGCAGAGTTACCTGGGCTGCTGAGCCAGTGGACACCATTACCGAGGCCCTAATGGCTCTCTTTTGGGAGCAGAGACCCTGAGACATGCCAGGAATCACTGGGAGGAATCACTGGGAGGCAGCTGGATCAGGCCCAAACCACACAGTTCCACACCTCAAACCAGCCCCTCTCCTGCAGAGGGATGGTGGGTGTGCAGTGTGGGACTGGTCCCGTGCTTCCAGCAGGCTGGTGTTTGGTGAGCTGCCCCAAAGCCTTTGCGAGGGAGGACACAGGGTTGGTGAGCCCCAGGGGCTGGATATAGCCTGGAATTGCTGTTCCCTGGAGGAACCATGATCCAGAGAGGGAAAGGCAGGTTCTCAAATCTCATCACATCTCACAGATTCTGCCTGCTGTGGTGCAGGGGGACAGAGCGTGGCTGTAAGGGAAATACAGTTCTGGGTAATTCTAGCTAAGCACCTTAGACACCAGCTCAGCTGGCTGACACTATAATATCATTAGAATAAAACATTTAGATGACGTGGGCTTGCAGAGAAGGGTTGTGTGGTGAAGTTAACCCTGAAGTTCTGGGCTCTCCTGGAAATATGGAATCTTGGGTGAATAGTTTGACTTGAGCCATAGTTTGATGAGTGAGTTTGAGCTCCTCTGCTACCTGCTGGTAGGAGATACTGTGTGAGGGCAAGGGCTGCTGGGCTGGCACCAAAGGGATATGAAAGAGCTGGAAGAAGGGCAAGGATGGTCTGGAATCTGGAGTATCTGAGACTACAGCTGGGAATCACAGACCCACCTACCAAGTGCCCAACAAATGCAAACAGAAATGAGGCAGGGAACCCTGGCCAAACTACGCAGACAAGATCTGGGCAGGGGTGGGATGCCTTGTTTTTGTATGAAGTTCCTGGATGGAAATAACCAGTTCTGGAGAGCTCATCTGTGCGTGCTTGCCAAGAAGATATTTCCAGGATTTTGGGATGCTGCAGCTAGACAATTGGATATGCAAGGATCCTGGAGAGGTGGCCAAGTCCACCAAGCCAGAATTTCCACATGGAAGAAAGCAAACACATTGGTGAATGGATGGGTGTGTGGGCAGGCCTGGACTCAGGAAGCAATTTGCTTAAAATTACAGATTATTTGGCCAGATTTCCAAGCTGCTATCCAAGCCGAGAGCCCTCCCTCCCTTCCTGCAAAGGCGAGGGGAGAGTGGTTGGGTTTCAGTCCTGGCTTAACTGCACAAGGACCAGGCTGGTGCACGCAGGTTTGGTCGGCAGAGTGGGAGGAGGTGGCAGCATGTCCCTGCTGGCAGATGGCAAAGTGGCTGGGGAATGTCAGGGCCCTACCAGTGCTGGATCAACACGACAGCAGGGGAAGAGTGGTGCCAGCCAACACACGTCAGAGCAGCTCCCCTGGCGTAGGCATGTCACACGTGAGGGTCTGGCCATCTCCATGCTGAAGAGAAGCTCCTGTAGAGGATACAGGGATATTTCAAGAAGCAGCTCTAGGACAGGATGGGCATGGACTATACTCAGAGCAGGGATTATTCCCCCATTTTACAGAAGCCTTTTGTGTTTGGCCTTGGGCAGTGTTTGCTGTAAGAGCAGAGCGTTTCTCTGAAGGAGGTGCAGAGGCACAGAGACACCAGAGATGCTCTGAGCTGGGGGTGTTCACCAGTAACAAACATGAGGAATGCAGAGATGTGTCCAAACCATCCCTGAGCGAGTAGCCTGGGAGGCACCACATCCCCCTGCCTGTGGGCTGTGGATGCCAAAGCTGCCAGTGTTACCATTGCTGCTGAAGGGAGAGATGTGGGGCTTGTTGCCAGCTGCCACGGGAAGCCCTGGCACAGACCACAATCCTCCACCACTTAGAAACAAAAAATAGGCCTTTTGGAAATTATTTTGGGCACGTGTTTAATAATTAATCATCGATTTTAGCAAAGGCTGCATCGCAGACTTGCATGGGATTGGAAGAAGATCAGCCTTAAAGAAGATTGTGGATTTATGCTGGGGAAAAAGTAAAGGATTTTGCAGGATTTCAGAGTTACAAAAAAAAAAAAAAAAGAGAATGAAAATAAAAACGGGATCGTTTGCTTGTGCATGTGCTGCCAACTGAACCTCTATTGCCCCGTCTGCTGGGGAGCCAGAGGAAGGACCTGCTGGATGGCGAGTTCAGCAGCGTGGGAGTATTTGCCCTGGCGCATTAGTACTTACGATTAAAGCCTAATTACAAAAAATAGACGAAAAACCAGCTGAAGTGCAGCCTGACCTTAATCTGCCTGGAGACGGGTTTATTTATCTCGGCCACTTGTTTACTGTGGGGAATTTCAGCAGATTAAGCCGGGGAGCGACCCTGTGGGAAACAGGAGAATTTCTTTGATGGTTGGGAAACTTGGGCGCGGGATCCGAGTGCCTGCTCTTCTCTGGGGCCGGCAGCCAGGACCACTGGGCTGGGAAGGCTCTGACCCCCCTGTCCCTGCACCCAGCCCCGTCATCAAAAAGCATTTTTGTTTAGAGGCTTAGCTTAATCATGATCTGCCGCTTTGTTCCCCACTTAACCTCCTGCTATCAGAAAGTTCAGATGAAGGTTTCTGCAGCATGTGAAGAGACATGGAGTCTGACCTGGTGTGGCATTTCAGCTCAGGACAGGAGTCACTTGTGCTGTCAGCTGATGTCACTTGACCACAGGGCTCAGAAAACCACTCTGTTATATCTCCTAGATAATTATCATGACCAAGACAGATGCAAATCTCACTTCCCTCCTGGTTCCCACCTCCCCACCACATCGATCTCTCTGCAGGAGAGCCCAGGGGCATAATGTTTTGGCATGCAAAGGATGCCTCAGAGGGCTCCCAAAAATAGGCAGCAAAGTCATGAGGCTTCCGAGGAACGCATATTAGCGGAGCTGTGGGAGCCAAAAATCCAGCGGGTGCATCCCATTCCCGGGGGCGGTGTAGCTGGAGCACCAAGCCTTGTTACTGCCTGTCAGCCAAGCTCTGTGCACCCTCAGAGGAGTGAGTTGAAACTGCCCGAGGCTGCTTTTCACACAAGCAGCCCCAAAGTGGGCGAAGAAGAGCAATGTCAACAGGCGGGAGCTGATGGGAAGGGAATGCCCGACACCCAGAGTGGAGTGCAGGTTTTATCTCATGGCCATCCAAGGAAGTGGGAAGTTCTGTCCCCTTCCTTAAGGAAGACTCATTTTCTGGAGTTGAGACCTGATTTTTAAAAAGATGCCATGTCTAAGTATTCCCCCGTGGAGCCTGCAGGAGCCTGGGAGTGAGTGACATGGACCTACTCTGGTAAGGATGGGCCCCTAAGGCCCCCTCTTTTTTACACGTTAATTAATTGCTGATGTTGCAGCTCGAAAATCTTAATCTCCCCTGTTCATCAGAAAGAAGTGAGGTTTTGGTGGGGTTTCCTGGGAGCAGAGATGGAGCTGAGCCGGGCAAGGACTGTTTTGGACATTTGCTGATGCTTGTGCTTGCAATTGCTTTTCCTGTGCCCATTCCTGGATGTGATGCTGCTGCCACCATCTGCGTTGTGACGCGGTGATGTCTGTCCTGCCGAGCCAGGCAGCTCCAAGGAGCCAGACATGCAGGGCCTCCACGTCTTACTAATGTTTTGAACCAGACATGTCCACAAGTTCCAACTGGCAAAGGATTGGTCTGGGGACTTGTACCCTAAAAGCACCACCAAAGCTCAGCTGTAACGTAGAGGAGCAGAGAGGCACCGGAGTGGAGCCAGGGCCAGGACATTGCTGTTCAGCCTGGGTTTGCCTCACGTTGTCTGGCAGAGGAACTGGTTGCTCTGTCTCCTGCCAGATCTGCAGCCTCGCTTGGGGCTCTTTGGCTCAATGGCAGGGCTGTGCAGCTGGGGAGCTGCTGCTCAAAACACAGCCAGCGAGGGAGGTGGTTTGGGCTTGTGGAGGAATCTCCTTGTTGTGCAGTGGAGGAGCGTTGGGTGATGTTGTCGTGCCACTGGCTGTCACTTTGGGATAGGAACTTTGGCTCTGGGAGTGATGGAGAGGTGAGAGAAAGCAGCAGGCTGGGTATGGAGAAGGAAGGTGCTCCAGGTCTCTTCTGAGCCCATGGAGGAGAGGCAGGGAGGGCATTTCTGCCGGAGGCTGAGCTGTCCCATGTGTGTGACAGGATTTGACATGGGCAGAGAGAGGAGCAGCAGGAACTGCTCAGCCTGAGGGGATCCCTGGGGATACCCCACATTGCAACTGTGGCAGCCCACAGCCATCCCACCACTGAGGGAGGCACAAGAGAGGGACATGCTGCATCCTGGCAGCCTTGCAGGGAAATCTGCATAGAAATGGAGTTAGCTAAAGAAGAATTCATGGGTTTGCACTTACTTAGGTTGCTGTAGCCCTTATCAGAGCAGTGATTGTCCCAGAACAGTCTGCAAGGCTCAGTTAGCAGCACCAGCATCAGCCCTGTTTTATCAAAGGATGAGCTGGATCTTAATGATGATGGATGTCCTTGGTGCTGGTTTTGCCTCTCAGACACAGACAGCAGCATCAGCATCATGTGAGGTCCTATGGTTGACCCAGAGGGTGTCAGTGTGGATATCCTACTGGTGGGCAATTGGCTTGTGAGATCCAAAGGACTTGCATCAGGGAGGGCTCTTGCCTGCAAGACATCAAGCCAAGCTCCAGGTTCCTCTGCAGGCTGGGGGCTACTAGGGATTGAAAAAGAAGAAAAAAAAGAAAGAAAATACACCAAATCTCCTTTTTAAATAGTTGAATGCAAATGGCCTGAAGAACAATGGCAGATGAAATAGCATTCAGAGCGGGTTTTAAAGCTCTTGGAACGTGGGTAGGATCAAAATCAGGTTAGTCTTTGGAGATACAGACTCTGCAGCTTGCCAGGGTGTTTTTAAGCATGCTTTGATGTGTAGTTCAAACACTAGATTTGTCCTGGCAGACAGAAGCACTCACAAATTCATACACAGCCTCTCTCTCCTTCCCTCCTCCCCACTGTCCCCCATCTCATGAGATTATAATTTAGCTTCATTACGGGGGAGTTTTACTTTGTCCTGATTTCAGCTGGGATAGAGTTAATTTCCTTCCTATTTAAAAGCCGTGTAAATCCCCCTCCTGGGTCCGTGCATTATGCTGAGATGAGTTTACAAACCTCGATGGAACCTGGCAGGCTCTCGGGGCGGGCGCGGCGGCCGGGGAGCTTTGCCCTGCGCGCGCGGCGGAGGCACCTCCGTGATTTCTTGGCTTTGTTTAGGGGCCCTGTGGGTGTGCGTGGTGTTAAACCCACACTGCAAGCTGGAAGAGAAATCCTGCTGGCTCCGGCAGCTGCGCAAGTGGGGCGAGATGGATGTCTGTCCCCTGGAAGATGGCAATTATGGTAACGAGCTTCCCAACATCACTAACGCGCTTACGCAGAGCTCCGGTCACAGCCAAGGTGAGTCCGGGCAGGGAGTGGAAATCCAGCTGACAGCCACAAGGGTTGGGTGCAGGTCAGAACTCATCCCAAAGCTAAGAGAACTCGCTTCAGCTGCTGGTGGTTTTTCTGCGGTCATAGGAATATAAAATATTTCTCTTCACAGCCTCTGGTTTTATATATAAATGTTTGCTTCTTTGCTGCAGGGTAAAGTTGCCCGTGTTTTGAGTTTAGAGACTGTTTTAAAGCAATTTGGATTTGGAGAGTTTGGACCCCTACAGTCTGTGCAGGTTTGGGCATGGGATAATGCAGGAAAACAGTACTGCTTGCAACAGAGCAGAGCTGAGCTCAGAGTCCTGGCTGTAATGTGAGAGTAAAGAGCTGGAGATGGTGCAGAGCCTGTTTCCCAGCCCTTAAGCCTCACTTAAAGGCCCTGATTCAGGTGGTAGGGAAGTCATTAGCCAGGAATGTTAACGCAGTTCAAGTGCAGAGCACAGACAGAGCAATGTAGTTATGGGGTTGTTCCTTAGTGCTAAAATAGTTTCTCAGCCCCTGACAAAGCATTTGATCCCTTTAAATTTAAGCACTCTTTCTCCTTCCTTTTGCCTGAAGTAGACATTAATTGAAAGTTATTGCTGTTCACATGCCTCTGTCTGCTGCTCTGGAATTGCTCTTTGCTGTATTATGTGTGCCCAAAGTGGGTGGAGGAGAGGGGGACAGCAGTCCTGCCACAGGGGAAACTTCATTGTTCTGAGGGGGGTTTGGTCCCTCCGCAGCAGTTTGGGAGCGTGGCTGTCCTGCCAACCACCCCAGCCATGCCCAGGACTGCGTGCCCGGCCTCCCTATGCTCTTCCTCAGGGAGCAGCTTAATTTAAACCTGGCCTTGCTCCATGTTTTGCACCAGCCCCAGGACTATCCCCCTGGTGTTCCCAGCTCTCCCAAGGATTTGCTCTGGCATTTGGGGAAGGTTTCTGGGGCTGAACAGATCACTTTTTTTAGACCTGCAGGGAGTTCCCAAAGCTCATGCCAGGGATGTCCCCTTCTCCCTGTGCTCCTGCCTCTCCAAGAAGGGGACTAAAAGCAGCATGGATCCTGGAGGTGTCCTGGGGTTCATGTTTGTGCATATGCAAATACTGCTCCAGATTGTTGCCAGCCTCCTTTATTACTGAAGAACAGCTGATTCTTGAAATCCTTCCTGGTAAAGTGAGCAGGCTTGGTTCTCAACATACAAACACCTGTTTAATTTCTCTCCACCTCAGGGTGCCTGCAGCATTCCGGCTAATTGCTTGTTGCCATCGTTTCCGGAGCATGTTTACCCAGCCTCCCTGGATCAGCTTTGAACAGTGCCTTTTGTTTTCCACCCTTGAATGCGTTTAACTCGGCCCCTCTTGTGGGTTGCAGGACCTAACATGGAGTGTTGCACCCCCTTTGGGGCTTCCCGTTTCACAGCCTGCCAGCTGTGTTTGGCCTCCATGATCCAATGTGGCTGGACTGATAGCTGGATTGCTCCAGACAGGTTTTTTTCCTCGTGACAAACCACTTGTCTTGATCGGTCTGGATGGGGTGAAATGCTAATCTGGCATTTGAGAGTTTCAGAAATGCCCCTGAAGTTCCAGAGCAGCTCTGAAGAGGAGAGCAAACATCCGGTGCTGGGCAGCAGAGGGGTTTCAGAAGGTGCTGTCTCCTCCCTTCCAGCCCTCTCACGCAGCCCACAGGGGTTGCTGGAAGTTGATGGTTCCCCTCATCACCCAGAGGCAGATGAGACACGTTCGTGTGGTTCCCTTTGTGGTTTCATGTGCAGCTGATCTAAGGAGCTGCAGTTCAGTGAAGCTGAGACTTTGTGTTGGCCTGCGGAGGAGAGCTCATGGAGCTTGCAGGGCAGTAATGCTGAGGGAGCCCAGTCCTGACCCTGGGGCAGCTGCCTGCATGCTCAGTGTCACAGGGGAGGGCACACACTGCCAGGTTTCAAGGTGCCAGCCTTGTGTGTGACAGTGGGTTGTAGTCACAAAACAAACGCGTGAGTGGTCCCTGCCTCTTTTCTCACCTCTCTGACCAAGTCAGCTGTTCTAGCAAGTTACGTAGCAATGCTGTCTGAGGAGACATTAGAGGTTTCTCTCAGAGATGGGGTAGGCAGCAGAGGTATCCAAAGCCAGAGCCTATCTCAGAAATGACTGGGGTAAGACCAGGTTTTACTCTCGTTGTAAAGGCTGAGCTTTGCCCAGGGAGGTCCTGTCTGGGAGGAGGAACAGGCTGCCCCTGCCCCCCCCAGGGCTCTGATGGTTTTTCTCTTTGCAGACTCTCTGGCCAGGCCCAGACGAACGGTGTTCACGCGGGCGATCGAGGGCTGTGACCTGCACTGGCAGGACAGCCACCTGCAGCGCATCATCAGCAGCGACTTCTACGTGTCCCCCTCCTACCAGCGGGAGGGCGAGAGCCTCCTCTTCAACTCCCAGGGACAGCCACTGTGGCTGGGTGAGCATCCTAACCTGCATGGCCCTGTGGGTGGGGTTGCTAGCGGAGTCACCCAAGGCTACCCTGGGCCCTTGCAAGTTTCTGCGTCCTAGGCTGAAACTGCTGCCCTGGGGAGTGGGGGGAGCAGAAGAATTTGATGCCCCCCCCACACCCCAGCAGGAGTTTGTAGAGCAATCTCCACGTATTTACAGTCTGGGCTTCTCCTGGACAGCTTGGACCAAGCTCATCATGTTCCTTTTCATCCTGCCAGTGTTAGCTGTCCCCAGAGGAACATCTCACTGCTTCCAGTACAGGGGGTCTGGACACTTCAAGTCTCTTGAAAATTGGCTGCAAAGCACAGATGTATCCTCTGGATTTTCTCTTTCCTGCTCTCACTTTGTTAGTCTTCCTTTAAAGGCAATTAGCAGTCTATACAATTAAGCCTTGTGAGAGCTTCAGGCATACTGGTCCAGGCAAACCCAGAGCCCTCCTGTGTTGGCCCAAGCCACCTGAAGCTACACAAATTCTCTCCTGCAAAGTCGTGACCCTGGGCATATCTGCAGACCCTCAAGAGCTTCTTGTCTGGGATGAGAATAAGTGACATGAAGGGCTTGGGGAGGAACCTGGTGTGGCTGTCAGCCCTAAGATAGACCCCAGATGGGAGACACAAGTCCCACCCATCTCCAGGAAGGGGGATCACTTATCCCCTGCAGTCCAAGAGTTGAATACAGGAACACAGAACAGGTCAAAGCCATCACTGCACTCTCATCCACTCCAGAAGCTGGGGTCTGCCACCAGGAAAGAGAATATTTAAAGTTGTCTAGAGATGCAGTTTCTGGAGTAGCAGGCACTGAGTTGCTGTTAATGCCAGGAGATAGGAAGGGCCCATATGAAGGCTGCTGGTACAGCTTAGCTGGAGCAGGAGGGGATATTTCTACTGTGGGAAGAGTTCTGGGCACTGCAGGCAGGAGGTCTCCTTCCCTCACCACAGGCAGCAGTGGCAGGTTAGAGCATCCATGGACTCCATCTAGAAGGGACATGGGGGCCACAGCTCCCCTGTCCTGAGCCTAAGCTGGGTTCTGGTGAGCCCTTTTCCCCAGCTGTTTGGTGCATGTTATTTTTCTGATATATTTGCCATGATTTTTGGATTTTGCACTTTTGCTTTCTTGGCACCTCTTCAGGGACTCGGTGCTGGTAGAGGAGGGTGATTTGTCAGCAACTTCCAGTGATGAATTCAGTGAGAAGATGAGTATGTCATCCATTTAGCAAATGAATAGAGGGAGCAACAAGAAGCTCTTTTACAGATGTGTTTGTTCTGAAATCTCTTCCTTATGTATTCCTTGTGGGTGACCTTTGGGATGTGGATACCCCATTTGTAGAGGTGATTGTCTGCATTTCCAGAGCTTTCTGAACTCTTCCAGGAATAGAAATTATCCCTCTACCATAACTTCAGATCATCTGTGTTTGCCTGGGCTTTTTTTTTCTCTCCTTGGTAGGACATTTTGAAAGAAAATGGGATTTTTGCTGCTTGTTATGCAGCATGTCATGTCATCTGCTCCTGCTAATTTCTCACTCAGTCATAATCCTCTCCACAGTTGCTTGTGATTTCAGGTGAGCAATAAGCAGCAGGAGCAGATGAATTCCTAAGCAACTGTGAGTCTTGGGAGGGGGTTTCATGCAACTGTTCCTAATAATAAAACACCAGGTAGGAGAACTGCCTGAGAAATGGGATGTCTGCAGAGCTCGCTCCATGGAGGTGTTAGGGAATCAGTTCAAAGCATCACCCCAAGTCTGCCAGTGCCCCCAGCAAAGTGCTGGATGCCCAACCTCACCCTGTGTATCATCACCTGTGCCATGAGAGCAGGGAGAGGTGTTGGACAGGTCAGCAAGAAGTGTTTGGGAGCAGAGCAGTGAGGGAAATCGAGATAAGCCATGCAGGTTTTAGCAGAAGTGAGCAGCAGGGTTGTAGCAGCCTGTGTTGGAGCTGTCGTATTGCAGCAATGGTGTGTTGGAAATGCTTCCATTAGATAAGCCTTGCGGAGGTGGGGATTTAGGTATTGACGTGGCTGCTGTGGGTTGAATGTGGCAGGAGTCCCGTTAGTATTCCTGGGAGGCATCCTTTCCAGGAGCAGGGAGAAAGGGATGCATTCAAGGCAGGAAGCAGGAATTTAGTGCAGTTGTGGGAAAGATGAGTAGAAGAGGCCCCATGAGTACCAGCCTATCCTGTCTCTGCACCTCTGGCTCAGCTGTGCCCCTGTTCCTTGCCTTGCAGAACACGTCCCCACAGCCTGTGCTCGGGTGGATGCCCTGCGTTCCCATGGTTATCCCAGAGAAGCTCTCCGATTAACTGTTGCCATAATCAACACCCTGCGACTGCAGCAGCAAAGGCAGCTGGAAATATATAAGCATCAGAAGAAAGGTACGAGTAGAGCTACATGAGAAGTGTCCTGTGATGCCTGGCTGGGGTGTCTCGGTTGGTTGGAAAAGTCTTTTCCACCTCTAAGACTTGTGCTGCCCCATTCAGAGTGGCAGAGGTGGAGTGTGGGCAGAGCTGCAGAGAATTGCTCATATCCCAGAAGACCAACTGAATTTCTTGAGCCAAGCTAAGCTGATACCCACATGCTAAGGACAGAGCTGCACACATGCTGTCTTCAGGCTGCTGGAGTAGGGATGTTCTTGTTCCCACTGTCACTGTGTCTGGTGGCCTGGAAGGGTCGCCCAGGCAAGTGCTGCCCACATTAAAGAGGAGCTGCCTGACTGCAGAGCAGCAGTAAGTGGCTGTGTGTGCTACCTTCACCTTGCATTTCCTGAGTAAATGTACCAGGAGACAAGCCCAGTGTCCCTCCTTTTGCAGTTGCAGTTGGCAGGGAGCCTGGGTCAGTTACTGCAGTGCTGCTGAAGGTCAGCGACTCCTGGTCCTTGCCAGCTCAGCCAGCTTGAGATCACCAAAAGATGGAGTTTCTAAGAATCACCCGAAGTCATTGTCATCTCAGGAGAGATTTCTGCTTGTGTTTCTGAAACACTCAGACTACCGTTGTAAAGGAGTCCATGAGCTGTAGGTCTGGCATTATAGACCTTATCTTGGGAGTCTTCAGACCCTCACATCCTCTTAGAACAGAGAATAAGTCAGTGCATCTTCTGTGGCCTTAGGGACACCTTTTTTGTGTGTGTGCCTGCTCCCTTAGTAGTCTCTGCAGAGTGGCTGCTCCTTGCCCGTGTGGACTACCATGCCAGAGTTGGCCTTGGAGGTCCCTGTGACCCAGGTTGTGGGATAAGAAAAGTCCTCTGGTCTCAGAAGCCTCTCTGGGTGCAGAACTTGTCTTTAAATTCCTTACTTTTACCATTATCCTGTTCTATTTTATCCAGAGCTGCTGCAGCGAGGAGCAACAACCATCACCAACTTGGAGGGCTGGGTAGGCCACCCTCTGAACCCCATCGGCTGCCTCTTTCTCACCCTGACTGAAGCTTGTAGATTAGAAGAGGAAAATTGCCTTGAAATTTCAGGTACCAAGTGTTCCTCCTGGATCCCTTCCTGGTAGCAGTGGCTGAGGTGGGTGCAGATCTGGGGCTCTGGACACCCTCTCTGCCTTGGCAGGAGCATCCAGGGCAGATTTGCAGTGCAGACAAGGAAGGTAGTGAGAGAAAGAAAGTAGAGAGAAGTAGAGTTTTGCAGCCAGAGCGGAGCAGGGATGAGGTATGCTGGTCCATGGGAAGGCTCTGTTGTCAGCTGTGCACCCTGTTGCATGTCTTGTGTCTCCTCCATCTCCTAGTGAGAGCAGGCAGGGAGGATGAAGCTCACATCTCCCTCAGGGGGCTTCTATCCATCATTTCTGGGTAACTGAAGCAGGGAAGAAGGGAGGTGTGGGTCTTGCTTCTGAAGTGAGAAGTTTTTCTCTGCAATGTTTCTGCTGTCTGGGAAGACTCTTCTAACCCCACTGCATCTCCTCTCCCTCCTTTCAGATGCTGGGGACTCCAAACCCCCAGTGTATCAACATGTGCCCGTCGTGACCGGCAGCCAAGACAGTGGCGAGTCCTACCTGTCCCTGGCCTTAGAGGTGGCCCTGATGGGGATGGGCCAGCAGAGAGTGATGCCTGAAGGTCTCTATGCCCAGGACAAGGTGTGCCGCAACGAGGAGCAGATCATTGCACGGCTGCAGGACCTGGAGCTGGACCCGGTGCTGGTGCAGACCCTGAGGAAGCAGTGCATCTTGCTGCTGGAAGGTGGGGACTTGGTTCATCCAACTGACTTCTACTGACTTCTGTGTCTTAGCTGAGTGTTGGTAACATCTCTGAGGTGCCCTTTTCAAAGTTTATGCCCATCCTGCTTCTTCCTCTGTGGATGTGGTGCAGAGCCTGTGGGATGGCTGCTCTGCCCCATCACCTGGCAAAGCAACGATTTGTTGGCATCACTACAGAAGACCAACTCAGAGGCAATATTGAGAAGGGTGCTAAGCATGTGGGCTAAGTTTCTTATTTTCTTCAAGAAAAGGAGAGAGCATCCCTGGATCCAACTTGAGTAACGTGCCAGGGAGCTGAACAGCAGATCCTCAGAGCTTTGGGGTGGTGCAAACCCCAGCCACAGATCCTGCTGTGCTAATTGTGGCTGATGGGCTCTGCTTCTGCCTAGGTGGTCCCTTCAGCGGCTTGGGAGAAGTCATCCACCGGGAGAGCGTCCCCATGCACACCTTTGCCAAATACCTGTTCTCTGCCCTGCTGCCCCACGATGCTGACCTGGCATACAAGCTGGCTTTGCGGGCCATGAGGTTGGTGCATGTTAATTCTGTCTCTGCCCCTCTTTTTGCCTCTCTCCTGTGCTCACTGGGAAGCTGGGATGCTTTGCACCTTTAGAGCAGGGATGGGAGTGGAGACAGGCTTGGAGCTTGCCATCCATGGGATCTCGTGCAGTGTGTATGGCCACTGGGCACAGCAGCAGTACAGAGAGGTTCCTGCTCTCTGTTTGGGTGGTTCCTGGTTTATAAACTCCATCCCTACGGATTTGCACCGGTCAAGTAATGTCTGCTGGCCCAGGCCTCCACCCACCCCTCGTTCCAGGCTGGACCACCACCTGCCTGTCCCTGTGACGGGCATCCTCTGCCAGAGCAGGTCCCAGGCACACACAGAGCTGTCATCTGCCTTCTGTCTGCCAGGCCTCAGGCACCCTGCAGCCCTCCCTGCCTGCAAGAAGGGCTGTTATCCTGGCACAGATGGGGATGGTTTGCCCTGGGCTCCAGGGTGTCACAGAGCCAGGTGGAGAACACAGTTGCACTCTGTTATTCATTAAAACCCATCTCTGGGACTGGGGGGACAGCTGATGCTGAGAGCTGCCCCATCTCCTTCCCCAACCCGTGATACACTTCAGACATCAGCCTGTGTATTGCACTGTTTCAGCAGGGACTGGATTGGTCTTGGAAAGGCAGGAATTTCCAAACAAGTCAATGCTTGGAGGACTGTCAACTCCAGAGCATCCCAGTGCTCTCTCCCACTACCACCATTAAAAGTCCTGGCCCAGAGCATCACCTTTTTTGCAGCATTTCTGCAGTGAAATGGGTCATCTCTCCCCAGCACTGGGGGAAAGTTTGAAATCCCTCTATCCTGGGAAGAGCTGCTCAGGAGGACAGCCAACTCTAATAAGCAGCCAAGGGCCTCTCTAGTGTGTGGAGGCACCATATCCTGAGACCTCTGGCCATGGAATAGGACCAAGGGCCCTAGGGATGCCATCTGTTAGTGCCCATCCCCTGCTCCCAGCTAGTACTCCCTGCCTTGGAGTATCTGTGCCCAGGGCTGGAAAGGTTGGGCTTCTGCTGCCCTGTGGTTACCTCAAGCTTGCAAGTGAGGAGAGCAGATACACTTGGATGCTCTTCATGTCCAGGGTGCAGTTTCCCTCTTGCATAACTAGCCATCAAGTTAGCAACACCAGCACCAACTCAGGGGTTTGGGATTTGTCATCACAGTTGGTGATGTGAGACTCCTGCTCCCCTTCTTTAGACTTGCTTCCCCACCCCGCCAGGTTTTCCAGGCTTTTGGATATGCCCACAGAAAGAGGCAACCTAACCTGGCTGCAAGGCCCTGGGGAAATGTGCTGCTGCTTCTGATCATAACCAAGTGTTTTAAGAAGAACCAGATGATACAGTCAGGAGTTCTGCCGGGTGCTTTGACATGAAAGGAGTGGGAGGGGAGGAGGGATTTTACTTTTTTTTCTTCCTTTTTTTTTTTTTTTTCCTGAGGTCTGTGCTTTTCCTTACAAGTTTATAAATCACTCCACGGATCTTTCTCCCCCCTTTCAAGTCAGTCTCAGATTGATCCCTGTGCCCATATGTTGAGCACACAGCCTCGGGAGCCCCACACGTGCACAGCAGCAGGGTGTGTTCAAGGGCATTGCTGCAGGCAGCCCCTGCTTTGCCTTGGCAGCACCTCAGGGAGTGGAGGTGAAGCTGGGGCTGGGCTGGGTCTGATGGTGCCTTCTCCTGCTTGCCCTTCAGGTTGCCTGTCCTGGAGACCACGGCACCGTCGGGCGACGTGACTCACCCTCACCACCTGGTCTCAGTGGTGCCCAGCAGGTACCCACGCTGGTTCACCCTGGGGCACCTGGAGTCACAGCAGTGTGAGCTGGCCTCCACCATGCTCACGGCAGCCAAAGGTTGGTGGCAGGGCAGTTCTGGGGCAGGGTTGAAGGGGTGATGGTGCACAAGTGCACTGAAGAGTTTTTCCTGGAGAAAAGAGGGAGCTCTGGCTTCTGCTCCCTCGAGCACTGGCAGAGACTGGCTGGGTACTCCAGTGGCAGCTTGCTGGGGGCAGGGCACAGTGAGCTGGTCTTGAGAGTCTGGGGTTTCTGGGATTCTTGTCTCAAAGGGCTCATGTTCCAGCAGGGCAGGATGGGAATTTCCCATGAGGTGCAGGCAGGCCTTGCAGCCATGGTGCTGCAGTCCTGGGCAGTGCTCTGGGTGAGGCAGGACCATGCCTGCCCTGCAGCACAGCCAGGTGCCAGGCCAGCAGTCCCTGCCAGGCATGTCATGGGATCATGCCATGGTTTAATTTGAAACTGTTCATCCTTTCACCTCTGCTTAGTCTCTTCCAGCCCTATGGTAATGATCCTGCACAGGCTGTGGGAGGGAGAAGACCTCCATTTGCACTAAACCACAAGTGTCTTTTTTGGGAGATGGGATCAGTGCTGCTGGATGGGACACTTTGGTCCCAGTGCATGGAGCTCATAAAACACCTCACAGGTCTCTTGGGCCTCCTCTATTCCTGCCCAGGCACTATTATGAAGGCAAGCACAGGCTTTTCATTAAACATCCCCCTGTCCAGAAACCAACCCCAGCAGGATGGCAAGAGCCTTTTGTCCCATGAGGGTCAGTGAGCCAAGCAGTTACCGCTGCCCTCTGATGTCCTGGTACTGCCAGCCTCACAGGGAAGGATTTTCTTTCCCAGCGAGAGGGACGGGAAATGAGCTGTCAGCTCCAACCTCAACTGCCTTGGCAGCCTCTTTTCTCCTTCAGCCTCCTCCTCTAGGCTGCTATACCAGGACTGGTGGTGTTCTGCCCCTGATTTGCAGTGCCCGGATGAAGAGCTGGTACTTGGCTTATCCTTTTGGTCTTTTTCTCCCTTCCAGTGCCTAATGGGATGAGGTTTTTATGCCAGGGATGTAGGACTGTTGGATTGCATCTGTTTTTCCCACTGTCCCCTTCCTCAGGTGTTCCCCTGCTGCAGCATGTCCCAATGTGATCCTGCAGCCTCTTGCCCACGCCCCCACGAGCCATTTTAGGGAGGCTTGGATTTTGGTGGCAGTGCTAGTGGCTGTGGTGGGTGGCAGCTGATATCTTTAGCTATGAGTCACCCGAGATGTCTCCATGTGTCCAGGTGCAGCACTGGGTTTTTCACACTGCTGTGCATGATTTGGTTGTCTTTGCATGAGGTTCATCTGCTCAGTCTATGACTGGGAGTAGAAATAAAACTGTAACCTAATGTGGCATGTTGGCACCTCTGGTCTGTGCACACCTTAAAGGTCCCACTCCCCACGCTGTGTCCCACTGGGACTGGTGGGAGGATATCCAAAGCTAGGTGCAGGATCAGGATATTAATATGCCTTGATGTGTCCCTCTTCCAAGATCCTGCCCCATCTCCTGGTGCCATCATATATCCTAGCACCCACGACCTCCTGTGTATCACTGGGTACTGTGCCATGAACCATCACTGGGTACTGTGCCATGAACCCCCTTCTTTGGGGATAGCTCAGCCTGTCTCAGGTGCCGTGTGCCTAACCTGGGACATCAAGGACCAAGGTGCAGCACGTCTGGGTGACCCCAGCCCAGCCTTGCAGAGGGGACTTGCTGGGCAAGACAGTGTGTGTGCAGCAAACAGCTTTTCCTCTTCTTCCTAATGTTCCTGGATGAAGACTGATGTTCTGTAGCCATTCAATACTAGGCATCTCCCCAAGCCCCTCCCTTTCTGGGAAGAGGCTGCTGTACAGCTGTCAAATTTGAGGCCAGGTTGGAACGTCCAGGTGCCTGGAGATGTCTGCTAAAGACAGGACGTGTCTGGGATCACTCAGGTTTGTTTGTCCTCTCTGTGAGAGGATGAATTTGAGTGAGGACGGATGCCATAGGATGTATCACTTCCTGGGGAGAGTGCTCCATTTTAGACTGTTGGACTGCAGGGCCTGATCCAGCATTGCTGTGTGTTCTGCTGTGTGTGTGTCCAGAGGGGCTGGCTGTGGGGAAGGGCAAGAGATGGGGCTGGAGCCCTGGAGGACAAGTTGGGGGGATGCCTGAGCCATCTGATCATTCTTGCCTGCTCCCAGGGGACATGCTGCGCCTACGCACGGTGCTGGAGGCCATCCAGAAAAACATCCACTCCTCCTCCTTGATCTTCAAGCTGGCTCAGGATGCATTCAAGATTGCCACACCAGCTGACAGCAACTCTGACACAACACTGCTCAATGTGGCACTGGAACTGGGGCTCCAGGTACGAGATGATGCTGGGGATGCTGGTGGCCCTTCTACCCCCCATGCTGTGGCAGCCATGCTGATTATGGTCTTCCACCAAGCAGGGTGGCCCCTGTGGAAGGAGTAAATTGATCCCCGAGTGGTCCTGGGCAGGGGACCTCAACCCTGGGAAGCCTCTGTGTTCAGTGTGGTCTGGGTGGAGGTGAGGCAGTGCCAGGAGTTGGTAGCCAGTTGAACCAGAGGGATTTTTAGGGAGCCTCCCACTCTGTTGGGTGGCCTGACTAGAGCCCTGCAGGGCAGCCTGTCACCCCAAGTTTGCCTCGCAGGTGATGCGCATGACCCTGTCCACCCTCAACTGGCGGCGGCGGGAGATGGTGAGGTGGCTGGTGACGTGTGCTACCGAAGTGGGTGAGTTCTGTGTGTGCTGGGGGGATCTGGCCTGAATGCAGTGGGAGCAGTGTTGGGCATGGAGATCCTAGGGTCATGCCTAGCCCTGAATAAATGAGTTCTCCTGTGTCTCTCATGCCTTCCTGGGCAACTGAATTAACCTCAGAGCACCACCTGGCAGGGTTGGGACTGCAGCAGTGGCTGGTTTTGGGACTGGGATGGGTGCCCTGTACCGGGCCAAGGCCAGTGGTGCTCTCTGTGCCCTGCACATGGCAGTGTGGGTTGGCCTCTGCCTGTCCCCTTCTGCCCTGTCCCTCTTGGGGCAGAGGCAGCAGCTCAGCACTGCTGTGGGCTGGTTTTACCCTGTCTCTGGGTCTCAGAGGAACCTCATGAACTGAGTCAGGTTCCATGGCTGTGCTGTGACCCCAGTGTTTTCTTGCAGGAGTGAGGGCCCTGGTGAGCATTCTGCAGAGCTGGTATTCACTGTTCACTCCCACGGAAGCCACCAGCATTGTGGCGGCCACAGTGATGTCCCACAACACCATCCTGCGCCTGAGCCTGGACTACCCACAGCGGGAAGAGCTGGCCAGCTGTGCCCGCACCCTGGCCCTGCAGTGCGCCATGAAGGACCCCCAGAACTGCGCCCTGTCTGCCCTGACCCTCTGCGAGAAGGACCACATCGCCTTCGAGACCGCCTACCAGATCGTCATCGACGCCGCCTCCACCGGCATGACCTACACCCAGCTCTTCACCATCGCCCGCTACATGGAGCACCGGGGCTACCCACTCCGAGCCTTCAAACTGGCCTCGTTGGCCATGACACATCTCAACCTGGCCTACAACCAGGACACGCACCCGGCCATCAACGATGTGCTCTGGGCCTGCGCCTTGAGCCACTCTCTGGGCAAAAACGAGCTGGCGGCCATCATCCCGCTGGTGGTGAAGAGCGTGCACTGTGCCACGGTGCTCTCGGACATCCTTCGCCGCTGCACCATGACAGCGCCAGGGCTGGCCGGGATCCCTGGGCGCAGGAACTCGGGCAAGCTGATGTCCACCGACAAAGCCCCCCTGCGGCAGCTGCTGGACGCCACGATAAGCGCCTACATCAACACCACCCACTCCCGGCTCACCCACATCAGCCCTCGGCACTATGGGGAGTTCATCGAGTTCCTCAGCAAGGCCAGGGAGACCTTCCTCCTGGCGCAGGACGGGCACATACAGTTCGCCCAGTTCATTGACAATCTTAAACAAATCTACAACGGCAAGAAAAAACTGATGCTGCTGGTGCGAGAACGGTTTGGGTGAGCCCCGGCTCCTGCCATGCTCACTGGCAGGGTCTGGCCACAGCACGGGGACTCGGGAGAGAAGAAGGAAGGAAAGTGGAGATCACCTTCCCCCCCCCATCGGCAGAGGCTGCTCTGTTCTGGTCTTCTGTTTCTTTTTTTTGTTTGTTTTCTTTCTTTTCTTTTTTTTTTTCTTTTAGTGTTACTCTTTCTTGGATTTAACCATTTCACACACTGAGAGGATCCAGAGATTCCTTGGGCACAAACCAAAAGGCAACCATGGGGAAAAAAGGATGGTTTACTCAGCCCCCTGCCCTCCCTTGCCAATACCAAAAGCTAACCTGGAAATCTAATACCTCTTTCCTGAAGGACGTGGTCGCTGGAGGGATACGAAGGTTGCAAAGTGAAAAATCTTTAAAATTATGTGGGGAATTTAACAAAACAAAAAAAAAAAAAGAAAGGAAAAAAAAGCGAGCAAAGAAACCTGCGACACTAGAACCTCATGCGTCACCAAAAGCGATGGCTTTGCAGAGCGCTTCTCCCGCCCGCCCGAGACATGCAAACTCCTCTATTTGTGAAGATACTTCAATAAAAACAAGTAAAAGTAACTGTTCTCAGGGATTGCTTACTAAAAGTAACACAAAAAAAGCATTTATGATACTGTAAATACTATAGTATATGTGTCAATTATTAAATTGTAAAGTTATAATTATTTATAATTCTGTCTTTTATTTGGGGGGATACTTGAAATTGTTGTGGGCTGGGGCGATTATTTTTATTATTGCTATTATTATTATTATTGTTATTATTATTATAACTATTATTTAAAAACCCACACAAAACCACAGACAAAAAGAGGAGGAGGCACGTGAACATTTCTCAGGTTCCCATGGCATCGTCAGCAGCAAGAAGGGTGTGGGGGGGAGGCGAACATCTACTCGACTCACAGCCCTCACAGCCCTGGGACGGATGGACAGATGGACGGAGGAGCAGCAGCCCAGCGCTGGAGGACAGCGAAGGAAGGAAGGCAATGCTCGCTCGGACACAGGTGGATGCTGGCGATGGAGGACTCGAGCCCATCGGAGGGCGGGTGCAGGGTGTGAGTGCCTGGGCGGGCACCAGGGCTGCCGGCTCCGGGGGAGGGAGGGGCTGCCCGTCCTTCCCGCACCATTCCCAGCTCCGCAGGGCAGCCAGCGCTCGGCCCTTCCTGGCTCACCCCGCGCTGGGGGCACACTCCAGCCACAGGCCGGTGGCTCTTCAGTTTTGGTTCGTTTCTTTGCCAGCAGGTTGGGAGGGCTGGGGGGGCCAGGGCCGGTCTGGACGGTGACTTGTAGTTAGAGAACGTGCGCTAGTTATCTGCTGTCTGGTTTAATTTTTTGGCAAGTGACTTGTGTCCATGCTCCGGCCAGGAACCCAATTGTACTCGGTCTGTGTCGCCACCGAAATAGCGGTCTTCAACCAGTCTGTTTCTCTCTTTTTTTCCTTCCCTTTTTTTTCCTTTTTTTTTTTTTTGCGTGCGTGCGTGTATGTGTGTGTGCGACCTCTTCATCTGATGTTTAATAATAAAAGGGATGAACGTTACTGCCTGTGTCTTTCCTGCCTTTCTCTGAAGTCAGGGGGTCACCACTCTTGTGCAGAGCAGTGTCACAATTCCCTGTGGTACCCGGCTCCTGTGCCCCAAGGAGGTGGACAGAGCAGGGACAAGGCACCCTGGCTGCTTCTGGGTGCAGTTCCCTGCCATGAACAGTGTCAGCAGGTCCTTGCCCGTGCTGGAGACACTGCCCTGTCCATGCCAGCTAGAGCAGCATTTCTGCTCATCTCGATCCATCCTGCTGCCAACCTGGACCACAGTGAGGTGCTCCAGTGTGGGATGGGGTGGCAAGGAGTTGTAACTCATGGTTCCTGGGCTGCTTTTTGCAGGGTTTGCTGAGCCCCAGGCAAACTTGACCCTGAGCATCAGAGGAGATGGGGAGGTGTGTGTGGGGGAACACTCTAGGACCAGAGGGATGGTCCCAAAGAGGCTTTGGGAGCTGGAGGAGGAGGCCATGGTGCCTCTGCTGCCATCCCAGCCAGTGTGGCAGGGTGCTGGTGGTGCTGTATCAGAGCTTCTTTCACTTTGCCAGGTGAGTCCTGCTGGGTATCCCAGCCCCCTGGGACTACCCTAGGTTGATGACACATTGCCCATTCCAACCTGAACAGGACTGTGGGACAGCTGATGCTGAGCCTCTGCCAGTGGTGGGCTGTGAGCCCCAAGCTCCCAAGCTGTAACCCTGCCAGCCTCAGGCAGCCCACCTTCCCTAGGAGGGCTGAGTGCATCCATCCTCAGGAAATGGCTCTTGTGCCCTGGGCTCACATCCTCTGCTGCAAGCACAGACACTGCAGCCTGGCAGGGAGAGGCATCCCCCCCAGTTCGCTGCCATCTCTGTTTCCCCATTTTGACCTGCAGGAGGGGGCTCAGGGGCTCCCCCTCACACCACACGTGCTCCTCCAGCATCCTGCCATAACTTCCCGTCTCCTTCAGGGCCATCCAGCTCCCCAACCCCCAGCCAGAGCCACACGGCTGCTGCAGAGAAGGTGCTGGTTTAATGCTGCAGCCCAGCTTAGAGTGAGCCCTGTGACAACACAGAGAGTGTGCCCAAACCAGAGTCCTGTCCCCAAGGCCCCAGGCTCATCTGTGCTTGTTGATGTGACGGGAATGAGCATGCACAGCCTCCACAAAGGCACCCACATGTTCAGGGTTCATGTCAGGGTAGAGGCCGTGACCCAGGTTGGCAATATAGCGTTGGGTCCCAAAACTCTCCAGCATCTTCTTCACCAGCTCGCCAATCTTCTCCTATAGGTATGGTAGGAAACCATGTGTCAGACTGATCAAGCCCAGGGTATTTCACCCCCACCAGCCCCCTCAAGCCAGCCTGGGGGACTGCTGGGACACGAGCCAGTGCTGCAGGTGGGGAAGCCGAGGCAGAAGGCATTAAACACAGGCTAGAACTAGCCCCAGTTGCAGGCAGTAGCCATAGCTCACCTTGGGTGCATAGAGAGCACACGGATCCAGGGTCCCTTGCAGGGTGACATCTTTTCCTATCTGTGCACTGCAGATAGGAAAGAAGAAGGTGAGTTGCTTCATGTAGTACAGAGGCTGAGGCAGCCACGTGCCTGCATCCCCCACCACAGGACACCCAGGATCCCTCAGCACAGCCCTTAGATACTGCAACAGGGTGACCCAACTATCCCCACCTTTGGAGCTGCAATGTCCAGGCCTGGGATGGCTCAGGCAGAGGAGGAGGGCAGGAGGGTACCGTGGGATCCTGCCCAGACACCTGAGCCCTGTGTCAGACTCTTACCGAGCTTCCTGGGGCCGGATGGTCCAGTCGAGACCAACCACCTCATAACCAGCGTGGGCCAGGTCACGCAGGGCGTAGTGTGCATCCTTGGCAAAGATGATCTGGGGAGGGAGGAGATGGGCAGCAGCTGCTGTGAGTCAGACCCCTCTCCATGGGCTGGACTGAGGGAAGCAGATATGAGGGGATGCATCCCTCTCCAGCAGCCCCCAGATGTCAGGGTCAATCCAGGCAGCCCTGACTCACCATGGGCACCAGGGGCAGTGCCTCCTCCTTCAGCTTGCTTTTGACAGCCTGGGCAATGTCTCGGATGTAAGGCAGGGCAAAATCCTGAAACAGCTCCGGGCCCAGGTGCCCTGCATGGGACTCAAACAGCTGGAGTGCCTGCCAGGGACACAGAAAAGACCTTTGAGATTATCGAGTCCAACCACTAACCCAGCACTGCCAAACCCACCAGTAAAGCATGTCCTCGCGTGCCCCATCTACTTGTTTATCAAATACCTCCAGGGATGGCAACTCAACTACTTTCCCATGGGACTGGGAGAGCAGCATCTCAGTCCCTCCTCCTCCTTCCAGATGCTGGACCCTCTCTGCTCCCTGTCCCCTGTTCCCGCCTTCCTTCCTGGCCCTGTCCCCATGCCCCAGGACACACCTGCGCTCCAGCAGCCACCTGCCCCACCAGGTAGTCAATGATGACGTCGGCCAGCAGCCGCAGCAGCCGGTGGCTCGCCTCAGGGTGACGGTAGAGCCAGCTCTTGGCCTTGGCCATTGTAGTGGAGCCACCACCTTCAATCATGTAGGACATGAGTGTCCACTGTGGGGAGGAGTGAAGTGAGGAGAGTGATGGAGATGAAAGAAATCTCAAAGTCCTGGTCGCAGTGCTGAAAGTAGGACCTGTGAGCACCCCAGAGCCTGAGGCACAGCTGCTCCTACATTGAATGTCCCTCCTTACACACCCATGTAGCACCCACAGCTGGGGGTGCCATAGCTGGGCTCACTCCAAGAGAGAAGAGGAGCCCATCAGGAAAACCCACACGGAGGAGCCACGTCACTTACCGGTGCCCCTGAGAAGCCGATGAGGGGCACCTTGCCCTCCAGGCTGTGTCGTGTCAGTGTGATGGCCTGGAAGACGTAACCTAACTCTGCAGTGACGTCCACCTTCTGTCGCAGTTTCAGCAGATCCTCTACCTCCTTCAGGGGCTCTGTGAATGTGGGTCCTTTGCCAGGGACCATGACAACCTCCATGCCCAGTGCCTGAGGAAATGGGAGAATGGAGAAACATGAATGGGGCAGCACTGAACTCTGCCCTGTTCCCAGCTGCTGTTCCCCTGGCGTTGGCCATGGCTCTCACCTGGGGCACCACCAAGATGTCAGAGAAGATGATGGCAGCATCCAGGGGAAATCGTCTTAGTGGCTGCACAGAGGAAGAGGCAGTATTAGTGAGGGGTTGTGACTCCCTTCCCATGGAGGACCTGGTCAAGGACATGGGGGAATGGACTCCCCAAGGGCGGCAGAATTTATTGAGACCACCCAGGAAGGCCAGAACCAAGGTTTCTTGCCATTCCCATCTGGGCAGGGAGAGGGGACACACAGAGTGATGCTCACCTGCAGTGTCAGCTCACAGCACAATTTGGGGCTCCGGCAAGTGGCAAAGAAATCCTGTGATGCTCGTGTCTCCCGAAACTCTACAAGGGACCAGAACAAATGTTACCGGGTGCTTGCTGAGGCCCTCTCGGCAGCCCCCACTCGCCTCCCTCGCTCACCTGGCAGGTACCGCCCCGCCTGCCGCATGCACCACACCGGGGTGTGCTCCGTCTCCTCCCCCCCGCGCTGCCCGCAGGAACGTGTCGTTCTTCAGCTTGGGGAAGCCTTTGGGGCTGCAGAGCAAAGAGCAGGTACAGGCTGTCGCCCACGAGGGGTCTGGGTGCTCTGCCAGGTCCCCACGACCGGGGAGAGGGTGCCAAAGTCAGTGGCTCGTCCCCACTCCCTGACCGCAGAAGAGGCTGTGACAAATGTGATAAATTCTCCCCACCACAGCCCAGGACTTGTTCCTGCTGAGGATGCGGGCCCCCCGGGGGGAGGCGATGCGCTGCCCAGGGCCCGCGAGATTAAGTTATCGGGGCCACCAGTTGCTCCCGCCGGGAGAGCTTTGGGACGAGCGGGGCGCGGGGCGGGCACTCCTGCATTTCCCCGCGTCCGTGCCAGGCCTCACGCCCCCAACATCCCCGTCCCCAACCTTCCCGCTGTGGGGCTGCTGGAGCCCGGCCTGCCCCGGGGAAGGGGACCCCGGCAACCGCGGGACCTAAGGGAACAAAGTCCCCAAAACCTCCACTTAACTACCACAGCGACTTAACTACCACAGGAGTGGCCCTGCTGATCCCTCCCGGAGCAGGGTCAGCCCCCTTCCCAGAGCCTCTCTAATGACCCAGTACTGGACGCCTGTGCCAGCACCATAACCCCAGGGCCTCTCTAGTGCCTCGGCGGTGCCCCAGAGCCACACCAGTGTTCCCAGTACAGGTTCTCAGCACGAAAGCACTATTCCCAGTGCCCCCACAGTGCCAGATCGCCGTTCCCAGAGCCACACCGGTATTCCCCGAGCAGGCTCCGGAACACGGACCCGTCACCACTCTAGGAAGGGACGCAGGCCTGCCCGATCCCGGTTACTCACAGGAGCCGATCGCCACCCTCCATCCTTCCGCGCCGCTGCCCGGCCTCTCCGTTGCCTCCCGAAGCGGCGCGGTCCTCCCCGTCCCGCCCCG
>JAHLSL010000008.1:9375575-9480827 GCA_025920805.1 Petroica traversi
GAGCCGGCGAGGCCCTGCCCTGACTCTGTGTCACTCCGCCGCACGATGGAGTTCCAGGCCGTGGTGATGGCGGCCGGAGGCGGCTCCCGCATGACGGACCTGACCTCCAGCATCCCGAAGCCGTTGCTCCCGGTGGGAAACCGGCCCCTGCTCTGGTACCCGCTGAACCTCCTGGAGCGCGCCGGCTTCGAAGGTGAGGCACGGCGGGGTCTGGGCGTGCTGACCTGGTGGCTGCAGACTGCCCCTGGCCACTGCGGCTGCCCCTGGTCACTGTGGGCTGCCCCTGGTCACTGTGGGCTGCCCCTGGTCACTGTGGGCTGCCCCAGGTCGCTGCGGGCTGTCCTCGGTCACCGCCGCCGCTCCCGTCCGTGCTGCCGCCGTTCTAGTGCCGTGTCGCAGGTGCCCTGTTGGACGGGGCAGGTGCTGTAGCACATCTCTGCTCTGCGCTGGAGCTGTGCTGTCGGCCCGTGTCACATCCCTCTCGGCTGTGCTCTCTATGCCTGCACCCTCTGCCCCTCTTCTCAACAAGGAGCAGCGGTGTCTTAAAGGGGGTTGTAGTGAGGTGTGTGTCGGTATTTTCTCCCAAGAGGCAGTGACATGACGAAAGGAAATGGTCTCAAGTTGCACCTGGGGAGGTTTAGATATAATATTATGAAACTTTTTTTTCACTGAAGGGGTTTTAAAGTATTGGAACAGGTTGCCCAGAGAAGTGGTGGAGTCACCATCCCTGGAAGTGTTCAAAAACCATAAGTATATGACACTTAAGGATGTGGTTGAGTGGTGAACGTGGTGGTGCTGGGTTGATGGTTGGACTTGATGATCTTAAAGGTCTTTTCCAACATTAGCGATTCTCTGATTGGAGGCTTTTCCCAGCTTTGGGTTGCTAACCGTGAGTCTCTCGTGTTTCTTTCTGAGTCATTAATGGCAGCAGCGTGAGCGGTGTCACTCTCTGGGGATGGCTCGTGGTTTGTTGTTCCAGCCTGGCCGAGGTTCAGGGTTCCTGGCTCTGCCTGAGGCGTTTGGTCTGTGGGGCAGCGCAGAGCCAGAGCAGGGCAGGGGGAATGGCAGACTCGTGCTGCTCACCTGAGGGCTTTGTTTCCCACTGGGACTAAGGTGGTGTTTAGTACTTGGTCAGCTTCTTCAGTGTCTTCTGAGTTTAGGCTTTTGTTCACCTTTCAAGTGCTGGACCAAATATTTCTGTGGCATCCCCCCAGCTTCTTATAACACTTCTTCCTGACACCTTTCAAGCCTCTGGGGTTTTTATGTTTGTGTTTGTCTTTTGCATTTCTGCTGTCTCTGTGGTTATTCTGTACTTCATCCTGAGTCAGTGGCTTTTTTCCTGACTGCTTCTTTATTCTGTGAAGTTGTAAAGATCCATGTTAGCCTCTTACTAATTCAGTGTGAAGGAACAAAACTAAGAGCAGACTTTGCATTTATTCTGTTGCGTTAGAAAATCCTAAAGAATTTTTGTTCTTTGGATTTGTTTTTTGTTCGTTGAAATTTGCATTCTGAATGTCTGCCTTCTTTGCCTGTCCTCCTGTCTTTTTTTTTTTTTTTTTTGCAATATCTTTGTCCTGCAGTGGAAATTTAGATAGCTAAAATCTTCTGTGTAATCAGTATTGTGCTTTGTGTAGCTCTTTATTCAGAAATAACAATTTGTACTTGATACTCTTGACCACTAGTAGCTGCCACTCTACTCAGCCCTAGTGAGGCTGCTTCTGGAGTGCTGTGTCCAGTTCTGAGCTCCTCAGGACAGGAGAGACATGGAGCTCCTGGAGCAGGTCCAGTGGAGGACAACAAACAAGATGAAGGAACTGCAACATCTCTCTTATGAGGAAACACTGAGACAGCTGGGCCTGTTCAGCCTTGAGAAATGACAACTGAGAGGGAACCTCATCAATGTCTGTCAGTCTCTGAAGGGAGGTGTCAGAGGATGGACCAGGCTCTGCACAGTGGTGCCAAGCGATGGCAGAAGAGGCAACAGACAGAAATTGATGCATGGGAAGTTCCATCTGAACATGAGAAAAAAACTTCTTTAATGTGCAGTTGACCTAGCATTGGAACAGGCTGTCCAGAGAGGGTGTGGGATCTCCCTCACTGGGGATATCCCAGAGCCATTTGGGCACAATCCTGGGCAATGGGATTTGAGATGACCCTGCCTGAGCTGGGAGGTGATGGCCCAGTGTGGTACCTGCCAACCTGAGCCATGCTGTGGCTCTGTGACACTATTGCAGTCACATTGTTCCCTTTTCTCACACGTAGCTCTTCAGCTTATCTGTCTACAGGGAAAATGTGGACTTGCAGGGTTATATTCAGCTTCAGTGAGCAAACTGCCACCTTCCTGCTCCTTCTTTGCTTCACTCCCCTGACCAAGCTGTACATTCATGCCTTAAATGCTTCAGTGGCATGAATTCTCTCCCTGCATGATTTTTATTATGTACTACTTAAGACTTTAGTTCCTCATACTTGCTTATGTAAGTAAGTAGGTGTTCCATGGGCTGATTCACTGTGTCTCTTTTGCCCTAATTGCAAGTGCTTCATCTCTCCTAAATATTTAGGAGGCCTTTGCCCAGCTCACCAGGTTTATGCTGAACTGCTTGAGCTCGCAACTTGCATCTGACACCAGTTCCCTCTTCTTCAGTTATTTCTTTGCCTAATTCGAGGTGTGCTTTCAGTCCCTTTCTCTAGGTCCTTCAGCTTTTGAATCCAAGGTGGCATCCAGTATGGGAGTGGGAGAGCAGCCCTATCTCTGGCACCAATGCCACACAGTTCCCATGTTTACAGTTCCTTCCTCTTTTCTGCTAATGATTCAAGATGAGCTGAGTTTTGATTGATGCAGATTTATACTCGATATGTTTTTATCTTGCCTATACTATTATTGTAGTTATTATTTCCCATACTTCTCTGTTAAAAGTCCCTGTGGAATACAGTGTTCTAGTGTTGGGGTACTTTGTGTGGTGGGATATTTTAATTGGAAAGTTTGACTGTTGCTTTTCCCGTTCTTGAGACTAGGGGAAAAAGTTTCTTGTCATTTTGTTTCCTCAATCTTTTCTTTGCAGAGCTTCTGTTCTCACATTCTTCATTTTGCAAAATATGCTTTCATGCCACTGTTGATTTCCTTCAAATATGCATTTATCCTTTTTCTTTTGTAGATGGAATGAGTTTGTTGCTCGTATATTACTCCACTTTCTTGCCAAGTGGATGCTGAGAAATAGTTTAACCATTGTATTGTAATAGTGTGGTTGGTGCTGTTGTCCACAGAGGATTACACAGGATTGGGTCAGCAAAAGACACAGCTCTGAAGTGTTGGTGACATGAGCACGGGGTCTCGTTGCTCTATTTGAGGACATATGGTTTGGGCTGGCTGGGTAATGATAGAAGAAGTGTCTGTTCTGTCTTGCTAACTTGTGCCACACATGCATTTCAGTAACAATCTCCACCCAGCAAAGCAGGGGAGATGGTTTTCATATTCATTAGGAGTTTAATTCTTTTCTTGAAAAGTTACTGTTGCCAAAAGAGCTTGGCTGGGTAGAGAACCCAGTTATGTTTCTCAAGCCTTTGGACGGTTCCATCAGCCTTTCTAAATAAAAGAGTGGGTGTATCCAATTCGCGATGAATATTGTTTAGATATTTTTTGCTTGGTCTCATCTCACTCTCCTTTGTCCTAGAGGTCATTGTGATTACAAGGAAGGAAATCCAAAAGATGCTAAACCTGGACACAAAAATGAAGCTTGATTTTGTGTGCATCAGTGACAACATGGACATGGGTACAGCAGATTCACTGAGGCATATTCACCAGAAAATTAAGGTATTACTGTCTTTTATTGAACTTGACTGGAAGTTATTTGTTTATAATTTTTTTGTTGTGTTGTAAGGAGCATCCTATGTGACGATACAGTGCATAACTGAATTTTCTGATCTTCAAAAGAGCTGAATTTTGTAAAGGTCACCTCACGGGGTAACTCACACAAAGACTGAATGCCTGGAATTGACAGCTGGAAAGGCTGGAGCCTGTTGAGGGTGGGCTCTGGCTGCTTCTTAGTGTTAGCTTTCTGGCAACGTAATTAAAAGACTGTATTTGTTTCTATTATTCTTTGATACAATGTGTGATAGTTGTTGTCTGCATAGTGCTTGGGGAAGTAGCTCTGCACAAACGTTCTTTGCTGTCTTAGGCAATGCAGTGATGCTCAAGAAAGTTTGTGTTCACTCTCGGCCCTGACACAGGCGTGCCTGCACTTTTGGGCCAGTGACTTGTGCTGGGCTTCAGTTTTCTGCTTTTCTTCTGCTTTTGCTGGCTTGGTCTTACAGTAAGCTCTTCAGTAAACAGTGCCCAGATGTGATAAAGGGCTGCTGTTCGAATAAAACCGACAGTTTATAGAATTTTAATTTCCAGCTGCATAATTAAAACACTCCCATGTAAGGCAGAAATGCTGCTTGGAGCTCTTGCTGTGATCTGGGACGGAATTTTGTTTTTGTTGTTGTCATAGACTTAATCATAGGATTTGCTCCCTGTCTGTTTAGGCCATCTTAGCCAAATTGCCTGTTTAAATAAATGTTGCAACAAAACATCAATGAGTGCTTAAGTCCTGAGGTTTCTTTTTGAAGCTCTTTTTGAAGCTAATAAACTGCAGTGTTACAGGCTATGTACTCCCAAGAGAAAGACTTCAGTTGAGACAAGGTGGAACTTCAAAGCAAATACTGATGTGCAGGTGGCACAAGGAGACAGATCCAGCAAGGGATTAATGCACAGACTATTGGGAGGGTGAAGAGAATACGTAACAGAGAAAATCAAAATTAACAATGTCAGTTTAACTGAACTGAGTCTTTCTGTCTTGTGGAGAATCACGTTTCAGCATAACTCAGTTTGGCAGTATTTTTTAAATACATGCACGCAGTAAGGAAGTATCTGCACTGCAAACTGGGATCCTGACCTTACAGTTTTATTGCTTGATCAGTGATGAGTCCATATGTTGGGGTATCCCTCTTTTTGGTAATCCAGGCAGGTCTGCTTCGGGGCCCTGGGAGACAGCAAGTAGAGCGTTCTGAGTTAGAAAATAGTGTGTCTTCACAGGCGGCAGTGTTGATCTTCTGTTTATTTTCCAGAAAAAAGGCTTAGAGAAGATGTGAGGTAGTCCTGAAAACCACACAAGTTTTCCTAGGTCAGATGCTGCATATGAATGGCAGCAGCTACTTCTGCCCTTTTTATTCCGTGTCTGCTTGTCTGGACACTGAGGACAAAGTGGTCTCTTATGTGAAAGAAGCCTATACTAAGTTCTTGAGCAGATTGCTGCACTGTGTATTTTGGAGTCATTCCTCTAGTAAATGCATACCACTGGTGCACCTCATACAGGGTATGCCCTCTCCTGTGTGATATAGGTGAGAGAGCTCTACAGTGGAGGCAGCTGAAAAGCTGCTGTATGTCGGCTGTGTTTGCGGTGCAGCAGGAGAGCGATCTCGTTGAAGAATGAGTTTCCCTGGTGAAAACAACTGCTTCTTGTGGCCATAGTTTGCTGGCAGGCTTTTTGCAGCCCATGCCAAAAGTCTGATGAGAAGTTTAAACTGGTTGCTGAAACTTAGTTGTCACAAATTGAGTTAATTGCCCACAGACAGAAGAGCAAGTATGCTCGGTGAAAGCGAGGTAACGTGGCACAGTATAGACAACTTGCCTGTGTGCAGTGCAAGTGACAGGGAGTAAAGCCAAGATTATAAATGCACAGTAAGAAATATGTCTAAGCCCAGCAGAACTGCTGATCACAAATTCTGAGATGTGCATAAAGCACTCTAAAGCATAACATTTCATGACTTGCTGCCTTGTCTAGCTTTGACTGAAGGAGTCTCACTGCTGCTTGCTGTGCCTGCAGTTTTGGGCCTTTTTGTTGTGTTGCACCTTGAGTAATGAAGCTTGATACTCTAAAGATTAGATGTCAGGATTAGTTTTACAGAATTGCATTCGGAAGTAGCATGAGGGCATGTACAAGCAAAACGTGTAAGGGTAAGGAAACGTAGTTTCCACTGTTTTCTCTCATTATGGTGCTGGTGTTTTTTGTGGCAGGTAAGACTGACTTTTCATTCACAGTAACAAGCATCTGACTCTGCCAGTCTTACTTTTTGCTGGATGTTCAGAAGTTCATGAGAGCAAAGGAAACCCATTAAAGTTTTTGTTTGCTGTTTGCCCACTCTGCACACACAATAATGTTTTTGACAACTTTGCTTCAAAAGTTGATATATTAGATACAGGTTCTTGGCTCTACTGGAAGTCTTCCTGTTATTTTTGGCTGCCTGAGCCTACACATGATTGACAAGGCAGTAGCTTCATTAGGATTTTCATGTTCATTACAAGTCTGAATGTATCCTTTTTTTTGATCCTTCATACAATAAAAATATTATGCTAAACTTGATTCCCAGAGACACCTGCTTGAAAAGTAGTGAACATCAGAAAGCTTGGTCCTGTAAGTTTCACTTTGTGAATTCCTAGGCCTGGGTGTCAGTCTGGCCTGTTCTTTACCAGTACTTCTCTAACTGACTTGTGGGTTGTTTTGTTTGGTTTTATTAAACATTCAGTTCTGCGGTCTGAACAGCAAACACCATTAATCAGTTGGTCCTCAAGACTCTACAACTGAGAACTGAGGCATAATGAGGTGAAGTGATTTACCTGGGATCATTAAAGATATTTTTACCAGTACTGGAAAGCAGACATCTGGCTCAAATCTCTTACGGTTTCAGGCATAAGATAATCTTATGATATTACATATTCTGTGTAGTCTTACATACTCTGTTTCCCCACCTTCAGAGAGCCAGCAGGACAAGACATTAAATACAAGCTGAAGCTGTTTTAAGTGAAAACAGTTGAGGGAACTTCATAAAGTTGTAGTTCAGTTTCTGAATCTCCAGTGTCGTGGTTTATTCAGCGTGTGCTAGACTGACTTTAAAAGTCCTCAATCTGGAAATGTGTCAGTCTGAATATAAGTAACTGGAAAATAATTTTGCAGCATATAAAGTAGAAACTAAGGGACTTTTTTTGCCTGTTTTTATATTACAAAAAAAAACTAACTAACTAACAAAAACTTACCAATTTTTACACTAAGTGCAGCACTTAAAATTGTGTTGTCAAAAAGCAAATAAGTGGGTATAGGACCTATTTGCTTCTTAAATGTTTTGTTTTATACAGGGATATGAAAACAGTTTGTTAGAGAACATTGTGGCTACTGTTGATCAGATTACTTAATTGCCTTCCTGTGGACCATCCCAGCATTTCCCTGGAATGCAGTTTGTTTCAGGATCCTGCTATAGTCTGTGTGCCTTATGACAGCTTTCATGGGTATCATTCTAATATCCAGTCTTAGAGTTTTGATATAATTTTAATATAATTATCAGTTTTATTCTTTTGTTTAAGTTCCTCATTTTCTGCTCATCCTTTGAAGGACTGCTAATGAGTGGCTTTTCAAAATATGAAAATGAAAGTAAAGCTTCAAAAACTTAACTTTTTTCTTGTTTAAATGTAGGATTAGAAGTGGTAGAACATAGGCTGTGTAGACTCCCAGCTGATGGTATAACAATGCTGTGGTTGAACTGCAGCTTTACCACCACAGGGGTGTTTAGATGTCCCTGCTACCTCACGTTCTGGCCCCGACAGAGCAATAAGCCAGTCTTCATGCCTTTAGGTTTGAAATGACCTTCCTGGTCCTGAAGAGTGAAGAAAGCTCCCCTGCTTCAGATGGGGCTTTGGCAAGGGCATGGTATATAGTGGAATTTAATCTATTCTGGATAGTGACAATCTACTTCTGTAGCTGAGTAAAATCATTACAGGGACACTGGGTTTGTTTGTTTATTTATTTATTTATTATGCCTTCTCACTTCAATTTTCTATCAGTTGTTCACATATGCAATTGTAATAGAGTAATCCTGAAGTGTTCTACGTAGTGAAAACTTCAGTAGTTTTGAGTTATTGCCCTCCCTGCAGCATGAAAGTAAGATGGGTCCAGCAGGACTTACAGGACACAAAAAGAGGCGCTGCCTTTTGGCTGTTTGACTTCAAGACTGTGTCAGTGTCTGAAAAACTGTGCCAAGTAGTGATGTTTTGGCCTCCTGCTTTGATGGAGCCAATCTGCTTTTGTCTTAACCTCTTATTTGCTCTAAAGAATATTCTTGATCTCCAGGACAAGTTTGAAAAAAATTAGTTAGCAGAGTATAAAAAAAATATTTTTGTACAAAAAATAAATAAAACTTTCCTTTGCAAAATCTAATTTTTTACATCCAGTTTTTTTTTTCCCATTGCTTTCTGATTCTACTCTCTTTAAATATCTTTTGCCAATCAGAGGCTGTTGCTGGTTGCTGTTTCACCCATTACAGGCAAGGGAGGTATGTTGTGTTTGCATGCTTTTCTGGCAGCCTGGAGAGCCTGTGTGGGGGAAGAAATAATTTGCTCCCTTTGGAATCAGATTCTCTAAAAGCTAAACTTTCATTAAGGACGAAAGAGCAAACAATTTGATTGTAAGGAAGGTTTAGGTTTTATCTAGCCCTGGGCATGAACAACTGAATACCTCATCCATAGATGATAAGAAAACATTTATCTTGCTCTGGATTTGTTCTCAAATTTCCTCAAATATACTGCTTCAAGATTAAAGTGTTTTTAAATGTGATCTGTTTTAGTAAAACAGTAAGGCTGATTTTGCAGGTGGACACAGCAGGTGCTAAGGTGTAATTTAATAACTTCCATGACCTTGTTTTTATTTATTTTTATTTAGCATCCTAAGTTTGCTAATTGCCTGGAGCAGTGTGGAAGGGGTTTTATGTAAGAGATATGGCTATTCTTTAAAATCATGTATAATTGCTTTCTCCTCAATAACTATTACTAGTTCTTGTTTCTGGTTTTCATTGATAAGCACCACTGGCTGGAGCATTCAGATGAGTTGAATATGAGTAACAGGGAAATCAGTAAAAGTCTGGACAGTTTCTGTGGTGATATGTGATTGGCTTTCTAGCAGGAGAAGAGATTGAGTGCTGTCTGCTGCAAGCCGTGGTAGCAGATGATGCAGTTTTGTTTTGTAGGCAGCTTGTCTGTCAGTGGTAGCTTTTTTTTTGTTATTATGGGGAGTAGCTTTTTAAAAAGTGAGCTTATTTTGATGTTCCTTGTAATTTTATGTAATGAAATCCCCTGGCTCATTTAGGGAGGCTTTTCCTCTGCAGCTGATATCAGCGGACATGCTTTTTTCAAGTCATATTGGGAAGTCTTCCGGTATGTCCAGTGTGGTTTTTTGCAGCCCAGATATAGGTCCTAATTTATTTGACTTCTGCTGCTATTCTTAAAGGCCTTCTGTTGCAGTTCAGTCGAGCTCTTTGGCTGATTCACAGGACCAGTATGCAAAATTTGTGCCCTGACCCGCCATGTTATAGCACAGTTATAGCGCACAGAGTAGGGCTGGTAACACAGAACTCGTGATTTTGGGGCATAGTAGCAAGAAGTTTGTAGCAAGAACTAGAAGCCCAAGAGTGAATTACAGTGTCTCAGAATGTAGTAGTTGAAACTGTGTGATCCTAAGCAGCCACTCTGATGGAGGAAAAGAAAGGTTAATGCAAAACTAGAATATGTGAGGTCTTTTTTGTATTTTTGTATGATATATTTTTGTGGTAGAGATGAGAAATGAATACTATTGCTTAAGGCAATGAGAAGGGGTTGTTTGCCAGGAATATTGAGCAGGTGTGGAACTTAAATGTATAAAATGTGGGACAAATGCTAGAAAAGGACATAAGATATTCAGAGTGGAGTATAATTTGGTTTAAATTTGCTGTGAGAAGATGTAGGCTGAAAATTACAGAAAGGTTTTAAACAGAGCAAAATAGGATTGTGAGACAGTTTTCCAGGAGTAAACAAAATAAGAATCCCCTAATTTCCTCCTAGAATGAGAATCTGTTTTCTTGTTGTATTTTTATTTGCTTTTAAAAAAACGTAAGTAAGTCAATAGCTGGAATGGCAGGAAGCAAAACTCTGACACAGGAAACCCCTTGGAGAACTGTGTTTCTGTGACCTTCTGCTTGTACCATTCATCAGGCTGCTAAAGCTGTTTTTGTGGATTGTAGATTACTGTTGAGGAAAAAAAATAAATGACAAGGGCTGCTGCTATAGTTTATAAATGAGTTCCACTGAAATTTAGGCACCTCTAATTTCTGACCATTTTGGTTCCTGTGCCAAATTTTACCAGACCCACACAGCAGCTGTCTGGCACCACCTCCCAGGCTGGGGCTCTCCAGGCAGCAGGTTGAAAAACCTGGTTAACTCATGAATCAGTGTTTTGGGTGGATTGGGTGTGCCTGGATCAAACATTTGTCTTCACTGAGTCTATATTATTTTCATCTTCTATTAAGCGTTTCTCTCCCTTGTGTCACTCAACTATACTCCAGACAGTGATTAAAATGTGGCGTTCCAGCAGAGTAGCAGCAATGGAACAATTTCATATTTTCCTCCCTTGATGAGCCCTTAGCTGTGTTAATGGAAGCCCTGAATAATATGGTGTGAATTAATCAGCTTGTCTTCTGCTGCTATCGCTGGTGAGTGCTTGTGAGGGAAATGTTTCGTCTCAGGTGGTCCACCTGGTTTTCTCAGTTTCAAAAAGTAAGATTACAGAGTAATACAGCTCTTAAAAAGCAAAGCAAAACAAACCCTAAAAAGCTACCAGAAAGAAGAAGAAAAACCAACTTTCTCTGAACAAATAAACAAAGATTGAAACTCCAGATTCTCTTGGTGTGTGCATCTTTGGGATCCGTGTTGTGGAAAGTGTGATGTCACGGTGGTGGTCTGTGTGCTGCTGAGGGTCACTGATCCGTGGAGTCTTGGCCAGCATGGCGAAGCGCTCTGCTTCCTCTGCTGAAAAATCTCCTTTCCAAACACATGATGTAAGTAAGCTTGCTGGAACGGCTGGAAGATGGAATCTGAATCCTTTTGGTACGACTGAGCACAGTTTGGTGAGCGTGGAAAGAAAAACTTAGGTCCCCATAATGTAGAGTTATGTATTTTTTTTGTACTGTCAGTGGAAATAAAAAAGCCAAATTAAATTCACTTGTAAGGGACAGGTTCTCTCTATATATGAGCAAGGCTGAACTAAATTTTCTATTAATCGGTTTAATAATTTTCTTCCAGCACACCTGACAGCAAACATTGTTTACTTAAGTATTTAAAATGCAAATAATGCTGTCTGTCTGGTTTTTCTGATTCTGCCTTTCACAGTATTGTTTGTAGGGAAAGCAGATGTAAGAGATGGCAGCTCACAGGGTATGTAGCATCTTTTTTCCCTCTCTGCCTCTTACTGAAAGCTGCCACCACTGAAGGCACAAGCCGACACTTATTACACCTTGCATGCCCAAGTCCCATTCCCAAAGCACAGCTGATTGTCTTAGTAGAAAACAGCTACATGGGCAGGTGTTCAGGCTGTGTGGCTGTGAAAACAATGCAGCGCTGCCTGACTCTGTGCTTGAAGAATGTGTTCAGCACTTTCAGCTGATCATTATTTTTTCTGGCAGGGAAAGAGTTAGAGAATTCAGCGATCGTTGGGGTTTTTTGCTTGTTTGTTTGTTGGGTTTTTTGGGTCTTTTTTAAACGTTACTCATCTTTAGAAGACTTTAGCTAATTAAATTATTTTGCTGCCTGGGTTTACTATGGATAATGGCTAAAACACCAGAATTTTGAATAAGGCAATTAGCTGTGAAGGTTGGATCAAGAATGATTATTAGGGCATTTGCTATTCTGCCCATTGTCAGCTAGAGGATGCCTTCCCCATTATACAGGCCGGTAAAACCTTAGGTATTTTGTAAGAAGAGTCATTGACAGACCTGAGATGCCTGTCAGTTTCAATTGTTACATCTCCCAGTGCATGTCCTTATTCTTTTCATGCTCCTGGGAACTCCAGGCCTGTGCTCATTATGTTAACCAATACCTCTTGTTCCCATGTAGAAGTTAATGGTCAGTGCTTTTCCTGTATTACAGTGTGTGTTTTCATTTAGGCCCTCTGTGGTTTCTGATGAATTACACAAATTCAGCCTATTCTACTTGCAGACACAGCAAGCTCTTTGCACATGTATATAGCTGGAGTATTTTATTTAAAAGCATCCTGGTGAAAATATTTTCCTGATTTTGTCAGCCACTACTAGTTTTCATTTTTGGGGAGTAAATAGTAGTGTTCATTTTGGTAAATCCTCTTTCATTTTCCCTATTTGAAATATATACAGCTGCCATATGTAAATAACTTACTGTGCTTTAACCATGACAGTGCGACAGCTGTAATGCCCACAATTGCCATGAAAAGCCCAAACCTTCAATGAGGGAAGAGCTGTTAAGATCCAAACGTGGGGAAAATACACAAGTAGAAATCCCACAGGCTAGAAACAAAGTAAAAAAGGCTGCAGGCAAGGAAGGAATGTTCTTCCAGAAAAAATGTCCAAAAAAGGTATCATTGTAGGTGATATTCTTCTCCTGAAAGAGAAAATGGAATTGTTCAGATCAGACACAACTGATCTAACTTTGTGTTGGAGCCTAAGTACCTAGTTCCTGTTCTCGGGGAATGTGGGAGGAAGGAGATGCCAAACATCAGCCCATAAATTTATTGTGCTGGAGAGGGTTTTCCCCGTGTCTGGTTTTGCAGCTTGGTACAGTTGTGTAACATTGATAATAGGAATGTGGTGCTGTGAACAGCACAGGCTATCCCTGAGGCTGTCACTCTTCTCAGCACTGGTTTTCTGTCTCTGTTTAATTTGGTCAAAGCCATGGTGAAGATCAGAGGACTTTATGATGCCTGGAATTTAATTTTGCATTTTTGTCATGCTGTGTTAACTGGGAAACCCAAATAGGTTATCTTATTTTTCCTTTGTTCTGTGATGAAAATGGAAAAGCAAATGGGCATTCAGGTTTTCTTGAAGCAAATTTAGGTATTCTTCTGTAGTATAAATTCAATTAGCTTCTTTGTGAAGATGATAAAATTCTGGATGAAGACTAGTAGTGCTGGAAAAAGCAGCAGAGGTCTTGAAGTTTTCATAACATTTTTCTTACAACAGCAGTTGCTGCAGACGAAACACCACTGGAAAAATTGGAGAGGTGCTAGAGGAAAAAATTAGACTGTGTGGAAGATAGTTTAGGAATCCACAGTTTATAATAGTGCTTTTGTTTACCATGGTATGATAAGTGTTTGGAGGAGAAGATCCCCAACATTTGAGCAAGGCTGATGGGATTTCATGCAGGTGGTGTCATTCCTGTGCAGGCTGGTGCACAGTAGCAGTGCCACTGAGCTGTCTCATGGAGCTCCTGCTTTGCAGAGTGCATTAGAATTCGGGTTTTCTTTTGAAGCAGAGTTGAAACTGGGTGTTGTGTAATGGCTTGTTTTGACCTTGGAAAGATTTTTTTTTTATTTAAGATCATGCTGATACTAGCTGCAGGCTGGCAGAATGATTCCTGAGGACACATGCTCTATGTTTTGGTTTTTATTTACTGTCTAGTTTGAGAATGCAAGGAACCATTATGATCCTCTAGTCAGTATGGGAGTTTGCACCCACTAGTTGGGGCTGTTAGCCCCAAAACTTAGGAATGACTTAGTGAAAGTATTTCTGAAATATAGCAAGACTTTCTTCATCTACTAGAATGTATGAATCCTCTATTACATACTTCGATATTTTATTCCAGGTTTCACTTATTCTCCCTCTTAAACCACTTTGCGTTTTATTCCTACACTGATCACTGTTTCCTAGCTCCTGAATCCAGTCATTCCTGCTTTTTGTTGTGCTGCTGAGAGATCTGCAGTTGAGGTGATTGCTACTGGCTGTGGGCAAAGCCTTCTTTCCCTTCAATAAGTTGAGCCGGTTGAGCTCCATTAGGACTACTTTTTATTATTATTGTGTGTATGACTGCAGCACCTGACTGCCTAAGGCTCTGCTTACATTAAGTGTTAAGCCTGGGCTTGAGCTCTGGGCTTTGGCAGCAATTCCTGCTGCGCTGCTGCTGTTGAGGTTGGAGCCCGACTGCTGCGTTCTCCTTTCTGTTCATGTGAGGCAGAGTCCAAGATCAGCTGCACAGCAGGGCTGGTAGTGCTGCAGTCCAGGCAATCCTGGAAACCTGCCTTCCAGGAATAGGAGTGACAAGGGGAGTGCCATTTGTTTCTGGAGTTCTGCCTGTAGAGAAGGGATCTGTCCGTGCACTGCATTGAGCCAAGAGAGAATTTACCTTGCCAGGTTTACCCTCCATGAGCTGGCAAATTCAGGGTCTGGGTTCTATGGTGCTCCCCTGAGCCTTAGCAGGCATGGTGCACACTTCTGGATGCCTTTAGATGGGAAGAACAGTCTCCTCTGTGGCACACTCAGGATCAGGACATAAATCCAAGAGATGACCCTGATATCAGACAAATGAGAGAGCCTACCAAGATAGGATCAACTGTGTCAGGGCAGTGTCCCAGGATACTGATAGCATGACAATTGTCAGTGTTCTGCAAGTGTAAGGGTATCAGACTTCTTTTACAAAAAAGAAAAAAAAAATATAGCAGAGGCTAAAGCCAGCCCTTTTAGAAGGTACAAATAGATACTAGAGCTGTCATCCTGAATTGAAATGAAGTAGATTTGCTCAGTGCACAACAAGTGGATGGGATAGGCTATTAAAAGGACAGTAAACAGCTTGTGCTTTATGTGATAAAAAACAGAACCAGTGAAGAAGGGTGGTATGAGTAGAGGAATAAGGTGGGATAATTACTTTAGGAGTACTGTATAAGTAGGACAAAATTGATTTAGTTGAAACCACAGAAAAAGGTGAATTGTGCAGCTTATGTTCCAGACCAGATGTTTTACAATTCAAGTCGTGTCGTAATATCAATGTCCTGCTTTGAAAACATCCTTAGTAAGTTTATGAACTTCTGTTAATCTCTAAACTTCTGTGTTTGGCTGCTGAGAATTGTAAATCACCCTTTTCCACCCTAAATGTCAGTTTGAGCATAGGTAACAAGTCTTCCTTCTGGGAGGAGACAGGATGCCTTCTAGGCTTGAATATCTTTCCTGTTCCTAGCTTATATGTATGTAAATTAAAAAATATTGATTTTGGATGGTAGCTTGAGAGATGCAAAGATAACCTAAAATGGTGTTTTCATTGTATGTTCCCATCTGATATTAAACATAGGATGAGCCATATGATGGAGCTGGGGTTAAGTCTCCTCCCCAGCTTCTGGCATCTTTCTTCCAACTTTCTTTGAGAAGATAAACAGTGATGCTGACAGGTTACGTATGTGAAGGCATTCACATTGCCTTAAGATATCCTCACCTGATGAATTCAGGGCCATCCAAGAAATTAGAAGAGACTCCCTTGGCTCCCACATTAGTCTTTTCTGTTTTCTTTTTTTTTTTTAAGGGGAAAAAAAAGCCTCTAAGAAGCTTCTTTCACCTTGCACATGTCTTAAAAAATAATTCTTCCATCTTTTAATGGGGAGAAATTGCTGCTGGATTTCAGGTTGAGGGACATTCTGTGCCTCCACTGTCCTCTGTCCTCAGAAGAGTTAAGAAGGTGCTGGTCTACAGCAAACTTCCTGCTGTAAGGTGAGAGCAGAGTAGGTAAATGCTTTGTGTCTGCTAGCAAGTACTAAATCATTATTTCCTTCTGAATCTTGCCATCAAGGACATTACAAAAGGAGAGTGGGAATTCCCAGCCAAAGGCGGCCATTTCAGTTGGTAGCTAACAAAATCTTACAGGCATCAAAAATTAAATGAGGGTCCCTGCTCCAGTTACAGCAACAGCCACAGAGCTTCAAAGAGGTTGCAGGTGTGGAAATTGGAGGTTTCTTAATGGAGACTGAGATAAAAAGGGATTCTCTAAAGCCTTGGATGTAAGTTTGTGATCTGAAGAGTGGTGAGTAATGCAATTGCTGGGAGGTATCTTTGACTTTGCCTGGAGAATGCTAACAAGCAATCAAAATGCTTGCCCACAGCCAAACTGTTTTTTCCCTTTCCACTCTTTAGAATAATAAAAAGCATTACACACAAACCCCACTGTTAATGCAACATGTGGGTGAAGTTCCAGGCTATTGTGTATAAAACTCAGTCCTAATTCCAGCAATAATTATAACTTGTTCCTCTCTCTCTCCCCTGTTGTTTGGTGACACCGCAGGAAGTGATGCAAAGTTCTCTGTTTGTGCGTGTATTAACTTAGGTTCTGTGTATCTAATCTCTTGATTTTCTTTCTTTTCCTGTCAAAGTCTCAGCTGTAATACTTTGCAATTGGAAACTTTTAGCTTCAATGTTTTGTCTGTTTTCAGTTCTGTTAGAAGCTGATTCTACTGCTTGTGGAGGTTTTGCTTCTTTTCTGTTTATAATGCAATCTGACATTTGTTTTCCTCTTTCTCTTGAGGCTGATTTTGTTCATATTACAGTTTCCTTGCAACACATGTTTTCTCATTTTCTAGTCTGCTGTTTTTGAGGCCATCAGCAGTTTAGGCTATGAGGTCCTGCCCTTGTCTATATTTGATAGAAAAAGCATAGTGAATACCACTAAAAATTCATAATTTGCTGCCAGCTATCTGTGGTAACCTTGACATCTCCTGTTTGATCATAAGGGCTCCAGCAATAATTGCTGAATATAAAAGGGTTTTTAGCATTGCCTTTGTATGCAGGGTGTGAGAAAGTCCGAGGCTTTTTATTTATGCTGGTATATTACACCATATAATTGCATCCATCTTTTGATCTGTGGTATGAATTAGTTCCATTGAAAACATGTTTTCTATTTTTAAATCGGCTGTCTTGATCCGAGTTCTTGAAACAATCTGCTTTTCGGTCTTGTTTTTGTGTATGTTTTCCATATTGTGCTGGGTTTAATATAATTGTTGACATATTGGTTTTCAGTGTTTTTTCCTTACTGTTTTCTCTATTTTATATAATTCTCTTCAAGTTTTATTTTACACTGTGTTATTTATCCGGATCAAGTATTTAACTTCCTTCATATCTGACCATTTCACAGTTCATAACATTTGATGGTGAAGTGCTGTTAGCCAGTGTTAGAAAGGTAGACTGGAGGTTTGGGGATGTTAGTGCCATGTTTTCATACTCAAATTAACTGAATACTCCTTGTTCAGGGATGGCTGGACTGAAAGCCCAGAGCTCCAGTAATTAATAAAGTCAGTAACGATGCAGAAGGATCTTGAAACTTGGATCATAGGTGGGATGATCTCTGTGGACACCCACTTTTCTCCACTGATCGGTAGCCTAGTCTCAGTTTTTCATCTGAGTGAGTGAATTGCAAATATGAGGCTAAAAGGGATTACTAAGACCCAAGTTAACTCTTCCAAGGAGCATCATCTTCTCCTTGTCTTTTCTTTGGCTCTTGTGATGGTCACAAAAACATGAGCGGTCCTACCAGAAGGGCAGGGCTGCTGTCCCTGTGAATAGCACTGCTGTGTTTTCCTATCTTCCTCAACCCAAAATCATCTGCTCTTCTCTTATGCTTGATGGCCTTTTCACCTGCTCTGTACAGCAGCTTCTGTGGTAGAGCCCTGGTCTGTGATGAGGGCTTCTCTTTGACAAAATGGCATGGATCAAGTTTGGCAGAGCTGGAAAATACCAGATATTCCAAGTATGTGTTTCATGCTTCATCCATTAGATGGATCCTCCTTGATTTAAGACCCTTGCCTTGCCCTGCCCGTGGTTGTGATGTGTGTTGAGAGTGCACTCGTGTGCGCATTTTTTTCTTTTGCAGTCGTTCTGCTTGAGGTGTGTGCTTACTGGGGTTTTTTTAATCAGTTCATGTTGATTCTTATCGTCTGTTTGTATAATAGTTTGGGGTTGATGTAATCATTGTTACATGTATTTCATTAAGAGATGTGTGTGTGTACTTAGGTGTTTGCATAATTCATGAAGTCAAGTATGTTCACATACCGCTTTTTAGCACGTGAGTGCATGTAGTAAGTAAGTACTTCTCTTCTTTGTATCAGTGGCTCATTGGGAAAGGTGCACTGCATTTATTTGGCATGTATATATGTAAAAAAACCCACAAGTTCTACCATTTATTTTCTTTCTTCTACACCCACCCTGAAAACGTAAAGAAAAACACACACTTCTGCTAAGGTTCTAGGATAGTTTATTTTTTCATTCAGCCATTAGTTTATTCGTTCAGGAGTTGTACACTGGAAAAAAAAAGTGCATCCATTAGACAGTGAGGGCTTTATTTATGAGGGGGGTGGTGTTTCAAAGGGGAGGCTGTCAAGTCCCAAAAGAGCCTTTCATGGTGTATTCTCAGCGTGCTTCTGAGGCCACTGCTCTGCTCATCAGGAGGAGAGGCAGAAATGTGGGCTTTACAGAGCAACTGTGTGTTTCACTGGTCCCTGCGCTCACTGACGTTTATTTACATATTGGGAGAGTAAATGGGTAGAACAGATGGCAACCAGACATTTGGTGGTTCTGTTCCCGTATGCTCCTCAGGGGTCTTGCATTCAGTTTTTGCAAAAAGCTTGTCCTATAGTGAGAAGAAAAAACCCAGGAGCCTGGTCAGAACTATGAAACGCTTGTTGGGTTTTTGCATTAGTGACAGATTAAAGCATTTATTAAAATGTGAAATAATTACAAGGTTTGTTTTACAAGTCCAGATACTCTTACCTTAGTATAAGACTATTGGGGTGTCAGTCTCTCTCATTTTATTATTTCTTATGTTCACAACTGGAGTGAATGCATCTAGATCTGAAGCTGGCAATCTCTTCCTTCTATAAAGTGAGTTTGAAAAGTACCGTCTATTTATATGGGTCGTGAATACTTTTTGGCCTTTTTAGTAAACGTTGTAATTCATTTGTGCTCTTGTAAAAACAGAATATCTGAAAATTTTGCAGGATTTTCCAGGATATTTAATACGTGTTTCTTCACAGTTTACAGTTGGGAAGCGGGAGATTTGCTTCCATACCAAGTTGAATTTTTTTCTTATTTTCTTTGTACACCCTGGAATGTTGGAGCAGAGCTGCTCCAGAGTGCTGGGCAACTTGCTTTAGTGGTTTGGGTTGTTGGGATTTTTTCCAATGTGTGCACGTTGGGTTTTTTTTAGAGAAGTGCTAATTAAAACACTTTACCTGCGTGAAACTGTAATATGCAATACACATTTTGAAAACATGCTAAAAGGACTCATGCAAGTTGAGTTTTGAATGTGTAAAATTCTCAACCTGCACGTTGTTTCTTCCTGCAAAGCAGCCAAGTGTTTCTCAGTAAAGTGGGGAGAAATCACAGGAAAATGGAAGAGCTTGACCTTTTGCACAGCATGCCAAATCAGCAGCTCCAGCAGTTTGTGACATGATGGATACCAACGCCTTATTGGTAAACACATGAAACTGCCTAGCAGTTATAGGAGAACCTGTCAAATAATGTAAATACCAGACCTCAGCTATGTCAATTACAATATGGAATCTCCTAGTGTTCGATAAAGTCTGTAAAACAAGCTTTTCTATAATAAACCTTTCTGGAATGAGAGGCCAATCCTGAAATAGTTTGCTTTAAACCAAGATAGTTTTCAAAAGTATGAATAGAATTACCGATCAATCCTCCATCCTACTGATTGATAGGTTAACTTGGGTTTGCCTAAGTATTGTCTAATGCCCTTCTTATTAAATATTGTCTTTTTAAAAGACAAAACTAGGCAGCCATGTCACACTGCAGGGAAATGGTAGCAGAGAAAGTGAAAATGGTAACTGTCAGGAAAGAAACACTGTCTTCTTGAGAGACCTTAAGAAGGTTGATCATTAACAAAAAGTGGAAATTTGCTACTTTTCTGTAGGCCATGCTGCACAAATATTATGTTAGGATTAGTTCAAATGAAGATAATTGCTGAACTCATAGGTTTTTGGCAGCGTGTTCCACAACCTACATGAAATACAGAAATTTTTTTTAAATAAGAGTTTTTAGCTGGATTATATTGATAGTGTGCACCATTAATGAAGCAGCTATGTCTTGCTCAGTATGTGACAATGTTCCTGTGATTTGTGCAGCAGTTCTCTTAAAAACTATATAAGGGAGTTTGGAATCCTTTGAGATCAAAATTAAATACAAGCCTCCTATTAAATAGGACCTAACATCCTCTTTTTTTTTTTTTCTTTTAATATGGAGTATTGCTGGTTTTAGGAAATGTGTTTCTAAACTGAGCCCACCATCACAGTGCAATTACTGAGCAAATCACATCCTAGATAGTCTTTGTTTTTTTTTGTCCCCGATAAAATAACATAGTTTAAATATCTTTTCCAGTGGTTTGTAGCCAGATGCAAAGTCAGCTAAAAAAGAGTTCTTCTGAAAGATTTCTTTTCTACCTCATTATATAACTAAAAGGAGCTGTTGAAAATACTGCAGAATTTCTTTTTGGTCTTGAAAGCCATGGCATCTGCGTCCTTAGGAGCAGATGAAGACAATTTAGATGGTCACATATTCTTTATGGTGCAGAGCTGGATAAGCATTAACCAAATAACAGTAACAGCAGGACTCAAGAAAAGTGCACTGATAAAAACCAGGAGCTGGTTTTGGCAGTGGTAAATTAAAAAAGGAACAAATACACATATTAACTTTTTTTTTTTTTTTGGGTCCTCAAGTGCTAGTCTGTATGTGGTAATTTGTATCTCTGACAGGTTTGTTGGTTTTTTTCATTCTTTGACAGACTGATGTCTTGGTGTTGAGCTGCGATCTGATCACAGATGTTGATTTATATAAAGTTGTGGACCTCTTTCGGACACATGATGCTACTCTCTCCATGTTGATGAAGAAAACTCATGAACCATCAGAAGTGGTACCAGGACAGAAAGGGAAAAAAAAAGCCAGGTATGTAGGTAGGAATATGTATTTTTTAATAACCTCTGGTATGTATGATATGTTTAGTTATCAATCCCAGAGCAAAAGAAATAAAAAAGGCACAGATACCCTATTTTTCCTCAGATTCCCTGGTGAGGGTGTGACTCGATTTTTTCCAGCTCAGAATCAAGTATTAGACTCGTGTAATCTTGCAGGCTGTGATCCAAAGCTCACAAGAGTTAAGGGAAAAGCTCCAGGTGACTTCAGTGAGTTTTGGATGAAACCCTGAATTTTTGTTACATATGAACATTAAAACCGTTAGGTTTTTCAAGAGCACTAAACATCAGCCAGATTATAGCTGGGAATTTTACACTGACTGTAGGGACTAGTACTAGCTGGGTAACAAACACTTCCAGAAATTCTCCCCTCTCATGGTATGTAGTGAATTACTCTTCTGAAATCACGTCCAGGAACCTTTTGCTAGGCAAAACTCCCACTGATTTCAAGGACTTGATTAGATGCTTATCTTGTCCCTCTTACCATAATATCTTAGTTAGTGCCTTGTAATCTTCAATGTATCTGTTCTCACAACACTGCTGTAAGGCAGAGCCAGGGCTATTATCCCTGTTTTACTTATATGCTAAAAGTACTAAATACCACACAGTTGTTCCCACACCATACCTCTCATTTTCTTTTAATGATATCTGTTAAAATGCTGAGCCTTGATTATTGCCAGCTTAGTGGGTCCTGGTCTTTGATTAAAGCTCAAAGACATCACTGGAATACAAGTAAGAAAGTGTAGCTTCAAACTCTTTGAGAGAGGAGTGAAATACAAGCCAACAGTTGTCTGAAAGTCTTTTAAAAAGAACTGCTTAGGCTCTGCATGAAGATTTTTCTGGAGCACTGTGTAACGATAGTAGGGCTGAAAGCATTTAGTACTTGGACTCTCAAACTGCTCTAACCCCCCTATTTTTGAAAAGGCAGTCTAAGTGCTAATGGCACATAAAACATTGTCAAGATCACTGCTACAGTGCAGAGTTGAGCATTCAGGAGTTGTAAACTAATGGGTCTGTGGTTAAACATCATAGAGTTGCCCAGCATGTGAGCTCTGAGCACACAGGGTGGGGGTGAGGAGGTCTGTGAGGATAAACAAGATCATCTGAAGACTCTTTGCAAATGTAAACACATTGGATTGTACATGCATTCTTATTTTGCTTGTTTTTTGTGTCTGTATGCTTGACTTTGTAGCATAACTCTTTCTACATGACTTGTTAAAATTTGTGTGTGGAACTGTAAAAGACTAAACTTGAAAAGGCTAAAATTCCATTATGTAAAAGTGTTTCGTCACCCCTGGTGGGTGCTTTGTGTTTTTCTGTGGGGCTCAATGCTAAGATCTCCTGCACAAAAAACTGCTTGAGCTGCCATGGAGAGCACTAGTCCTGTGCTGTCCTAGCACATGTTTCCTGTGAACTGTCTCAGATTAGACATGAACCCTACTAGGCCTGCTTCAGTCATTTGTTAAAAGCAGGGAGTGCCAAGACAGGAATTTTAGGATCTGCTCCAGGTTCTGGAGGAGGGAAATACATTTTAGGGAGCACCAGACCCTCCTGGCTTTCATTCTTCATTGACTAAATGCACCCTATTGGTGTCAACTTTGCCTTAACTCATCCATCTTTCTTTTCCTTTGATGGCTTCTTGTCACCACTAGTCTCCATTCTTGTTCTCTTTCCTTAGTTTCCTTCCTCAAGGATCCTTGTTGAGAGCCTGGCTTTTCTATGTCATATAATACTCTTTTCTTTCATTACCAGTTCCATCTTCTGTTCCATTTCTGACTTCTTGCCTTCATTTGCTTCATTTATCTCTCTATAGTCTCCTGTTCTCTTCTGATCCCTGTCCCTTCTAGTGTCCTTTAACAGGAAGTCACAGTTTCCAGTAGTCTTAGGGGCTGCTTTCTGTCCCTTCCAGCCTGTCTTGCGGAGTCCTTATTTATGTGCTTTTTTCTTTCCCCTCATCCCTGTGAGTTAATGATTTTTATTTCCTTGAAAAAAAAAACTGATTCCAAGGAGACAACAGATCAAAGTCTTTCCCCTGGAACAGTCATTGCAGGATGGCTGTGGAGCCTCGTGGCTTTTGGGCTTTGCTTCTACCACCTGATGGTACATAAAAACCTTAGGTAGCACCTGCTATTTGATCAGTTCTAGGAGCTGAGGAATTGGAACAACCTATCCTTAAGAATAAAATATGCAGAAACTTTTGCAGCAAAAATAGAAGGCTTGAGTAGAATAGAGCGTGTGAACCTGCAGTTTTTCAGTGATTTATTAGAGCTTTTCAAGGAAATGGATACCAAATCATTTCCACTTATACTAAACACTTTTTTTCCTTAGCCTCTGAACAAACTTAATGGTTTTTGCTGAAGTTTTCAAATGTTCCTTTTAGGGCAGGCACCTGGCATTGGAAATTTCATCCTAGACAGTTAAAACTTGGTGAAGCTTATAAGCACCTGAAGACAAGATATCAACATGGACTATGCTAGCAGTTTTTCATAGTAGGTGGCACTATTAGCTCCCTCTCTAAATTGTGACACATACAGGTGTTATGTACTTGGACTGTACTGTTCAAGTGTTTGTATTAGAAAATGAATCCCATGATGAGCCACTAGATCTATTTGCAGCTTTATCTTTTCACTGTTTCTACAAAGCAATTCATTTTTTGAGAAGGATCAACAAGATTTTATTTCACATACATCATGGAATGCTTTTGGGGTATTATTGAACATTCAAGAGCTGTGATATAAAAAACCAGTTCTTAAATTAGCATGAATTGTGGTATGTTAAGTGCTATAAATTCATCCTGATGGTTTCCTGCAATGTTTGACTCAGCTGCAAATTACAGGGTCAAGTTCATTGGGTTTTATATTTAGGGGATTTCATATTGATGATAATAATCTCATTCGCTTTTTAAATTGGGCAGTAAGAGCAACGGCAATAAAAAAAAAACACAGCATGAAAGTGTTAGTCAATGGTTGTAACCCAAATAAACAGAGAATGTCAGGAATTCAGATACCCAGAATGGAGCTGTGTGCTTAAAGATGACCTGCAAGGGACTGAGTGGAAAATAGTGTCTGAACCTTTCTGTGTATAAAGAAAGGCAAAAAATATGGGGATAGTGACTCTTTCCTGCTTATTTTTCTTGTCTTGAAAGCAGCAAGCATGTCATCACTGGTATTCTCTGTGTTTGCCAGAAGACCTCTTGGTGGTCTTAAGGCTGCATCATGTGAAATCCTCTCCATTTAATTGAAAGGGTGGGGATGTGGAATATTTAACAAAGGTCTCTTTTACTCAAGTGTCAATTAATTATGATTGATTAAAAAGCATTTTACAAAATATGACTGAAATTGATTTCTTTTTGTCACTAAAGCGCTTAACATTCTCTTGTGATGGCACGATTTCTTTAGATCATTTAAGCCCTTAAAAGTGATGGGGATCTAATTTGTAATATTGCAATTTGTAAATTACAATAGCAGTGTCAAGTCCTTATTTATCTATTGTGAGGAGGCAAAACACATCCTGCATTTCATTTTTGTATTTTAATTGCTTTTGTGAAGTTACTGTCACTTTAATGTTTTTCTCACACTTCTGTGCAGGGATTTGTAAATTAGTTATGTGTCTGCTCTTCCATTTATTTTTTCCTCACTAAGTGATGCTGGTGGGATTTGAAACAGCACTTTTGTACCTCTGGATAATTGATTTTAGTATATAAGTTTTGTCTTTTTTAAATTACTGAAATAATGCTATTTATTGCCAGTGTGCAAAGACTGACCTGGCATCTGCTATGAAAAATCCCCCAGTGCACTCTCATGGTTTCACTGTTTGTTTCTTACCTATCCATACAAGCAAGAGAAACTGTTTTGGTGTCAGTCATGTACTTGGTACTGCTCTCATCAAGTTGCTTTTTTTCCCCTTTGTCCTGTTTCATAGTTTTGCTATAGCAATGTAATATGTTACTGTAAGAACAGCCAGGAGATGGGCAGGCAGGACCTGAACTTTGAGAGTGTTAGTGCCTCGGGGGGGAAAGTGAGTCACTGTTGTATTTCCAGCCTGTCAGGAGACCCCAGTTAGGTGGCAGAGGTGAGGGTTCATGAGCCCCTAATCTCAAACTTCATTGCCCTCCATAGAATGAGAATTGGCTCTGCTTTCAAGACTTATTCTGAGTTTTTACAGCAAGTGAGCTTTATCATAATTGTACTTAATTTGTCATAGTGTTAGTTGTCTAGACCTAACTTTGTAATTCTTTGCTGTGTAGTTAATTTCTGAGAAGGATTGGGGGGTTTTCTGAAGATGCTCGATCACTTGGATCAAAGATTGCACAGGAGAACTTTCAACAGCTGCATAGATTTGACTGTTTTAAAAAGTGGTTATTACTGTGGAAACACTGAAAGGACAGGTAAAAATAAAACAAGGGATGGGCCTGAACTAGGAAAAAATAAAGTTAAAAATAGTTTGTCTGTAACAGATCTTAGAGAATTAGCTACTTCTAGGGTATGTTGTTACTCCAGTGTGCTTACAATTTAGGAGATCAAATATGTGCCAGTTTGGCCCAAAATAATAGTATTTATTGGGAGAAAAAAGCATTTTGTTAAAATGGTACTTTGACTTTCTTGTACAGCTTGTACCCAGAAACATCCATGGCAAAAGTCTTAGAATCTAAACTTTTATGTGTGGTTTTGATTTACGTATTGATATTTATCTGGTATAGATCTAGTGTAGATGGATTGCAAAATACTTAGGTCTTAACTGAAACCGTAATCCTCTCCAGACCCCCTAATTCTAATGTGGAGTGACTTATTACGAGGAGGAAGCCGTTGGATTTGAAGAACTCACTGCTTGCCTTGAGTTTCTTGTTTTAATTCAGGTAGCAGAGGTTTTTATTTAAAAAAAAACAAAAAAAAACCTCCAAAAACCCGAAAAAAAACCCAGAAAGCATAGCTCAAAATTTGAGTATTGCATGTCAGGACCTGTACTTGGGATCTTCATAAAAGGATTCAAAAACATTTCAGGGCCAGTGTTTTGAGTGCCATGATATATATCAGCTACCCCAACTGACAAGAAGTTGAAAAAGTTATCAACAATATTTATTTAATTCATGGATTTGCTGGGGTAGTCAGATTTCATATTTTGGGGGTGGTTGGTGGTCCCGTTTGTCTTTCCAGCCTGCATTAAAATGGGGTTACATAATTATTGTGTTTGATTTTCTGCTTCAGTGGAGCAGCGTGACTTCATTGGAGTGGATGACACAGGAAAAAGATTGCTCTTCATGGCTAATGAAGCTGACTTGGATGAAGAACTTGTCATTAAAAGATCCATCCTTCAGAAGTAAGCTCATGATTCCTTGTAATAGAACTTAGGATGAGATAAAATAATTGAGTAGTAGGAGAGATGGTTAAAGACAAAGTGGGATGAGAACGGAAGAGGAAAATCCGCTTTTGCAATATTCAGAGTGCCGTATTTTATTATTTGTTACATTAGGACCAATTTATAGGCTTTTCTTATATCTTTAGTGGGAAAAATTCCAGGGAGAGAAAAGGAATGCATGAAAAGATAACTCTTCTTGAAATGAAAACTATATTGCAGTAGATCATATACAGTTTAGATTCAGAGATTGTGAAGTGTTAGACCTATGTCTGTAAATTAAATGCTAGTCTCATTGATTGAATCCCAAATGGATTTGCAGAGTATCCATGAGAGGCTCTCAGGATTTCATGACCCTCTTTATGCATTTGAGACATAAAACCTCTGCTGTTGTTCCAGGCCCAAAAGATTCATTAGAGAAACCGTGCTATATCCACCATTAAACTTCACCAGGGACTTGGATGAATTTCTCAAATATGCCAGACAAGCTGAGCTTCCTGCACGATGTAATTCATATCCATTAGTAGGAGAAAGAAAGATGACTTGTTCTTTATGCTCTCCAGTACAGTGATTTTAATTTTCTCAGGCACACGTTGTCTGACGTGTTCAGTGCAGAGCTGTGCTGGCTCCTTGAGAGGCCAACCTTTGTAGTCTGTCCCAGGATGACAGTCCGACTTTCACCTCTGTGAGATGAGACACCTGTGGAACAGCCATTTGAGAGCTGGGAATTCTCTCCATGTGGACCTTTTAAGTCAAGGATGCAGACATCTGGGGTCTGCTCTCAGATAAATCTCTGCTGTGAAAATGCCTCTGGTGTGTGCTGTAGGCCGCAGCTCAATGTAATCTTTCCTTGAACATCCCGCTGCCAGATGTGAAGGAGATACTCTGTGCCCATGGAAAGATGACACCTCCTCTACCCAAGTTTAAGGATTGTCCTAGAAGGAAGGTGATCAAGAGTGGGCCATGTTAACTGTTGTAATGGAAGGAGCCTGTCCCAGCATGTCTCCCCTGGCTCTCTCTCCTGGGCTTCTCTTGGGCATGGCAGGGACCAAGCTGCAGGCAAGCCTTCTGTACATACACAGCAGCGGATTTGCATAGAGTAGGAAATTCATCACTGAGGCATTCCGTGGGTTTGTGCACATGAAGACTAATAGATCTATTTTGGGCTAGGGGAGGAATATTTTATCTACTGTTAGTTACACGCTTGTCTTTATGGCTTCCTCCTGGCACTAGAAAGTGGCTGTGGTATAATGACTTAGAAATTGCTGTAACATGTGTGTTCTTAGTTGACCCCTGATTTTACAGGTTCATCTAACCAGAGGATTCTCATTCCTATAGCTAAATTAATCAGGCTTTATCCTGCAGGCTAAACTTTGCCCTCAGTAGCACCTGTTCAGTTACATTGTCTTCAGCAGATCTTGAGCATAACTGTTTGAGTTTTGGTAAATGGAGTATTGATGATATACAGATGGGATAAAAATCTGTCTGTCTCCCTGTCTTTCTTACACGCACAGCTATGAAAGTGAATGTAAAGTGTTAGCCACCTTCCAAATAAAGCCCAAAGATGCTAGGATAGTGTAGAAAAACAAAAAAGGATCTGCCAGGTGTTAAAAATAATTTAAAAAAAAGAAAAGAAAAGATGCTTTGAAGAGTCAGACAGAAGTATTGGGCCAGTACCCACCTGAGTGAGTGTCTGACATCTGAAACTGCCAACTGTCGATGTGGTGTGCTCTCTCTGTCCTACAGCTGCCATCGTTGGGAAGCTCTGAGGGAAGCAAAATATATATGGAAATCATCAAATAATTTCATTTGAGGCAAATCCAGGGTAGCAACAACTGTGGGAGTTCTAGGAAGACAAAGTGTTGGCAGCTAATGGTGTTTTAACCACTGAGTTGTCTAGACCTGCTCAACCCCTGATTTTCTCATGTGAGAAACAGAAGCGACACTTGAAATAATCTTTGAAGTCTTCTTTTAATACATCTGTCCTGGTTTAGGGCAAATATTTAGGAGGAAACCTCTGGGGGGGTCTCCTCTAGGAAGAGCCGATTCCAATCGCCCCTCCCCCTACCGGTCCGGGAAGAATTTCCTTAGAGAAAAGTGGAAAAAACTATTTATTTAACACATAGAATATTTACAAGTATAGGGAAAAATTGGATAATATGAAAACAATGAAACCTCTCCTTCCTCTGAAGAGATGGTAGATTCAGAGTCCGTCTGAGTCCGGTTCAGTTCTCCAGTGGGGGGGACGATTGCCGGGCCCGGCTGTAGAAGTCGGCGGAGGGTCTGGGGGGGGCCCCCAGGGGTTCCCTGGTGTTCTGGGCCCACGCGATGCCAGCCAGTCCCAAGAAGAGGAAAAAAAGAAAAAATATCCAGCAAAAGAAACAAAGTCTCTCCCTGCAAAAAGCCGGGAAAAATCCGAGGAAAAGCCCTCCGCTCTGAGCTAGGGCCAGCACCCCCACAACAGTGAGAGTAAAAAAAAAAAGAAAAAAAGAAAAAGAGATAACGCTGTCTGCTGGAATGCAGCCTCTCCGCTCTCTTGACCTTGGTTCGTAGTATCCTGCAGACAAACGGCGAGTGGTTTTTTTTCCTCCACCTTCACTTTCACTGTCTTCCTTAGACCAACTTAAAGCTGCAGAACTTAATGTCCAGCATAAGCCAGGGGACGATTGGGGATACAAACAGGCCATATGGCTAACCCAGGACAACATCATAGTAAAGAAGGAGAAAAAAAGAAAAAAAAAGCAAGCCCAATCTAATTTTCTTCATGGATCACTTGATGTGACTGACTTTGAGCTGCCATGTTGGCTGTTTCTTGATCTCTGGACTTTGTTTTGATGAAATAACAGGCTTTGTGGCAAGATGGTGGGAGAATTTCCAGTACACTCATTTGTTCCTCTGTAAAATACAATAGACATCTTGAGGGTGTTGCTTTTGTTTGTTTTGCTTTTAATGGTCCCTTTGAAGGGCTATAGTGGTCTCGTTACATGAACTCTAGAACTCCTCCAGTGCTTGTTTTGTTCTTCAGATCCTTTTTCTATTTTCTTTTTCCTCTCTCTTTTTAAGAAGGGGAGTGGAAGGAGGGACAGGGAGGGAGTGGGGAAAGGAATGGGAAAGGGAAGATGAGCTTTTCTTTAAAGCTAGGAATCTTGTTACTGGTAAAAATCTAGACCCCATATGGAAAAGGTTCAAAGGCACTTTGGCTTCCCCTCCTCACAGGAGGGAAGGTGTGTTGACAAAACATGCAAAACTGTAGAATGCTAATTTAAATCCTTGAAGAAGAACTTCTTTCCTGACCTTTGCCTTCTTCCTATCATTGGATTTCATGCTCTTCACTTTCCTGCCATAAAAGAGCAGCTGGTGAGGAGGGACGGGGAAAACACACATTTTCCTGAGTACCTTTTGAGTATTAAATATTTATTTGCTCTTAACTTGGGTGTTTTGTAGTAATGGAAGTGTTACAGGATGAAACATTTTAGTGGAATTTCTAAGCTCATGGTGTAACCTGTTATTCTCTTTCTCAGTTTGGTTAGGATTTCTTTTCCAGATTTTCTTGTTTTGATTTGTGTTGTGGTTTTGTAAGTCGTGGATAGCCATTTTGGGTTTGGGATTGCATCTCCTTGTTTCACACAGAAAGGAGTCTGGATTTTGCTCCTTTGCTTGCCAGAGCAAGTCTGGCAAAGCTTTCAACTTGGCTGGTAAAATTATCTTTTATTTTCCCTGTGTTGTTAATCACCCTAATGACAAGTCCCACAGGTAGCATCCTCCCTCAGTAAACAAGTGGAAAACAATATCAAATACATCTATCCAGGCACGTTTTGGAGTGCAACAGGCTGAGCCAAAAGACAAATTTATTGGTGGTGCCTAGAGAGACTAATGCTGCTGGGGAACGCATTTTCAAGGAAATGGTTCCCTGTTTGGGTAATGAGAGCTTATAAAAAGCCATGAACAGCCTGTGCATGTCATTCACTTTGGCAAATAGCTGCAAGATGAGATATTAGAATGAAAGAAATACAGTTTGGGGAAGTTTCAGAGCCAGCTTAGGGCCCTTTGAAGAGAAAAAAATAAAGTTATGTGCTCATCCCTGGAGCCTGGTTTTGCCGGTGACATCTCTCTGACTTGGGTCTTGACAGGATGAAGGAGTGAGGAAATGATGAGAATTCCATAGCTGCTGCTCTGCTTTGGGAGGGGGCAAAGGTATTTGTTTTCAAAGCACGACTACAATGGACAGGGAGTTTTTTGCTCCACCTCTGATATTTATGGTCATGCAAAGTGAAACAGTAAAAGACACCTGTTGGAGCAGGTCTAAATTTGGAGCATTTCCTTTTAAGATCTTGTGGGCTGTGTAGGGGTGAGTTCAGTCTTCGTGGGTGTTCTGTCTGCACAGATGCAGGTGCAGGGCTTCTCCTAGAGAATATGTCAATAAATCACCGTGACAATTCCAGCTACTTATTACCTCATGTGTTTCAGACAGAAAGGAATACCTCATCTATAAATATATATAGTACTAACATTAGTAACCTTGAAGTAACAATGCAGATCTGTTTTTAAGATAATTTCATATAAAGGGGATAGATGATGGGGGAGTTTTTTCCTCGTTTTCTCCTTGCATCATGAGAGTAAAAATGAATGGTGTAGTATAATTTCAAAAGTCAGCATTGCCAAGTGAGTAGGTAATGGGAGTTCAGAAACAGCTTTGATACACTTGATTTCCTTTCTGTTGCCTTGGGATATTGTCCTTTTTTTTTTTTTTTCATATATAAACATGCTGCAACTTCCTTAATGTTTTTGCTCTTTAAAACAGTTGTTCTTGGGAAATTGGCATCTCTGAAATACTCTGCTGCTCTTATCATGGTTCTTTTTTCTTTTAAAATCTATTTCCTTTGGAAAAGCTGGGAATGATACTGGTATAGGCAGATGCTCTACAGTGTGAAGCATCCTAAACTTGATCATGGGCAGATGTCCTCTACCAGATCCAGCTGTGCTGGTGAAGGGGGCCACCACCCTGAGCTCATACCCAGACATAAAATTGAGTACTCCATAAGCCACATGTGTCAGAAATAGCTTCATGGCTTCTGATAGATTAACAGCAGGACTTTGAAACCTTGGTTCTTTTTCCTTTTGTGCATTTGGGAGATGTCCCCACAAGTTGTGCCACTGGCAGGGAAGTGGGGGATGCAGTAATGCAACTCAACAGGAAAATCCTGAGGAGCAGTTCAGGACAGACCAGGGAGCAAAAGCTCGTTGCTGGTCTCAGCTGTGTACAGAATAAATACACATCCTAGCTTTGGTGGTGGTCTTCTCATTGAAAAACCAGGAGTTTTCACTATTAGCAATTTTTTCTAAGTTTCCTTTGCATTCAAGTGGTATTTTAAGAAATACTGTAGAAAGTTTTTGGATATAACTTCTTTTCACTAAAATATGACCTCTATAGAGTGATGTCTTTTCTGTTGATTCTTTCATTTTCTTTCAATTAGTCCAGGTCCGCTCTTCTCACAAATAAAAATAAAATTTTCTGACTAGCATCCAGAAAATAAGTGAGGTTCTTTCTGGCTCCTCTACCAAAAAATAGAAATTGTATGTGTTGATTTAGGTAATAATCCTTTTACAGATGCACAAGCCAGAAAGTAATCTGGTTCTCCTTCCCAGAATTGAATTGGTTTCACAGTACTAATAGGAATTTAGAAAGCTGTAAAAAGTTATTTTAGCCAGTAAAGCAAGCAGATCTGACTGAATCAAAACAGGGGAACTAAGTCTATTGAATAAAAGGGTGTGACTTTTACACACTAACTTCTCAGACTATAACCACACTTTAAAAATGTTGATGGAGCTTTAATCATATTTCTTTAGAAAAGAGGATTTTGCTGAACATTTCAGAAAAAGATATTGACCCACAAGTTGTTGTTTGAGACATGAGTTTGGAGTAGATGTTCTCAGGATGCCCTGAGTAGGTTTTGCATGCCTGTTTAGTTTGTCAGCTCACAAAGAGTAGCTGCTGTAGCTAAAAGGCATTCATTTTCTCAGAAAGTTTGCCCCTTTTATCATGCATTTAAACTTTGCTCAACTTGCTCTATGTTTTGTTGCTCTACTTTGGGATGAGTGTAGCCTTTAACTTCAGAAATGGAGTATTTTTTAAATTATTTACTATTTCTAAAATCAATGTAGCCACGTATAACAAAAACTCTTTAATTTGATGCTTTTATATGTTACACTTGTACCATAAACCTGATCATAGTATAAAAGCAGTTAGTGAGACATTGACTTTATATTTTAAAGAACATAATGCTATTGCTGATCTTAATACTGTTGCTCCCACAGGATTTTATTTTTTGCTTCTGTAATGTTATTTTATTCATTCATTGGCGGAGGGTTGAAAGGAAGGTACAGGGTATCCAGGTCCTATTTATAAAAGAAAGGTCCTGCTGTGTCTTGACAGCTTGTACAGGTAAGAGGTCATGAATCTCATGAATCTCAGAATCTGAAATATTAGCAGGAACTTCTTTTGAGCGTAGTTATAGAAAGACTTGTTGGCAATGGCTTTCATTTTACTGCAAGATTCTGGCAAGAGTTCTAGTACGCATAAGGCTAAAAGCAGAGAGCTTGAGGCTCAGCATTTGGTTTCTAATCGGCAGTAAATGTACGGTGCATGGATTGTCATTAGTCATTTGTCTGTCTGTCTGTCTGCTGCGGTCTCAGACCAGCACTTAGCCTGTGATTCGGTTTTACTTTTCAGAGGTTTTGAAGGAGGAAGGGATGACTGTATTGCTTGGACACCCTCGAGTCCATGTGACTTGGTAAATGCAGTACTCTGCATGAGTCATTCAGGCTGGACAACACTGAAGTTGAAGCTCATTGTTACTCTAAGCCAGGCTCGGGTCTTAAAAAGATGATAAATGGTCTGTTCATTTTAGAAAGACATCTTAATGCTTTAATACAGTTGCCACTGTGTACTTTATAGCAAGGCTGTGAGTTACCTTATTTCACAGATCTGATGAGGAAGCATAGCCATTACCAGTTCTTTCTGTGGCATACTTACTCCAGTTGATCCAGATGTAACCAGGATGGTCTAAAGTTCCTCTGGATGGTTTGCTTAGGGCAGAGACACAGAATGATCAATTGCTTGCTTTCAACATACATTTTCAGCCTTAGTGTGCATTCAGTGCAGCTGCCTGTTGAAATGTTAGGGTTTCAGCTTGTGTCCAGTGATCCCAGAGTGACCAGTAGGCGACAGAGGGACACAGACTCCTCATTGTGCAGTTGGGATAGTACAGAGAAAAAAAAGCCAAAGGTCAGAGGAGTTATCCCTGCTTGTGCGAGCGCTGTCAGGCTCTCCCCTAGCACATGTCCGCCATGTGTTCCTCATCAGCGGGATGTGGAACTCCATGACGCAGAGCAGACTGGAATGCAGAGTTAGTTAACACCCGCCGTTGGGGAATTTATCAGCCAATGTGGAATAGTGGGGGGGGAGGAAACAGCCTAGTTTAAAGCAAAGTAAGGGTGAAATGAGGCATGTGACTGTTCCTCTTCAGTTAAAAGGTCTGATTCTGCTTGGAGATGAGGTCCTGGCTCATGAACCCAGCCAAAGCTTGTGGTTCCCTTACTGTTCTGTGTTGCTGATGCATTTTTAGTCCTTTAAATTGTTGTGCTTAGTGGAAGGTTTTTGCAGTGGCAGGAGAGAAATACCACTGGGATTTTTGCAGGGAACCATTCATCTAGCTTGTTCTAAGAAATCCAGATTTCGGAGAGCCTCTCCTTCAAACTGGTCACTGAGATCCCAAATCACTAAATTATAAGGACACATTAAAGTGATAGCCTCTCCATTAAAATTAGCTACACTTGGTGTCAGTTGAACTGCAGTTGCATAATATTCTTAGTGCTGATTTATTGCACTTAGTTCGTGGCTCCTGTGAACTCTAGCCCGGGTGATTTACTGTGATGTTTCGCACTGTGAAGAATATTGCGAAAGTCATCGTGGAAAGAGTCACAATTTGCAATTAGCTGATTGAAGGTGTATGTGGGCTTACATCCTTACTGGGTTTGCATTCTACTTTAGTTGCAGCAAGTATATATCTTTGAGAACGTTTCCATTCATTCAGAATACAATGCCAAATTCCCTGTTGAATAGCTGTAGTGTGGTTCTCCCCAAACAGCATTGTGCTGGCAGTTTCTGGAATTACACAGGAAATGAAGAGCATAGCAAACTTTCCTTTCTCTTGCTAAGACATGCTCCCCAGGAGTTCTTCCAGTAGATCAAGTAAATAGCAGAGATCCATTCCTGAGGGCAGCATGTTTCTCTATGTTTCTGCTTTGAGAAATCCTAATTTTCTCTGGCTTTAAATCCTTCCTTTCTTCATCAAATTTATTGTACCATTTCCCCAGCTAGAGAAGATGAGATGGAGATTCCTTTTACAAGCAGTAAAACAGCTTATGCACTTCTCTTGGAGATTTCTTGTAGAACTCTCCTTCCCCAGTCACCAAATACTGTGTACTCTGTTAGGAATGAAGAGGAGGTAGCTATTAGATCTTGACATGTGAATTGGCACTGAAGAATGCTGTAACTTGCCCCGTTACTGATTTTAATATAACTTGCATGTACCTGCATACCTCAATATTGGCCAGTAGCAGCTGTTGATATTTCTTGGGTTGATCATCTTGAAATTCATTAACCTTCTAAAAACTGTGTGTGTGTATTCCTAATCAGGTTGGTGAAAGCTCAAGAGTTTAAAAAATCTGGGTCAGTCAGTACAGGAAGATTTTAAAAAGGAGTAATTTAGGTCCTTCAGACAGAAAAATTTGGTTGATGGACTTTAATTAAACTCCTAGGGTTGGAAACAAATCAGTAAGAAAGCAGGGAAATTAAAGTTAAAGCTCAACTTCTAGTTTTTTTTTGCGTATAAATCATCCAGCAGCTGGTGATATTTCCAAGAGCACAAGAGAGTGTCTTCTAGTATTCCCTTTGATTTTATTTTCCTCCCCTATGCTTTATTATTCCCAAGGTGTAGCATTAAATATAATTTCAGAGGCCACGTGTGTCCTTAACTTCTCTGCCCCATCTCTGTGGTACATGTGTTCATATATGTATACATATATGTGTGAAATATTACTTTGTTCACTGATGCATTGGTACAGCATTTGTAGTACTAAGTAATTTTTTTTGGTTGTTTTTTTTTTTTTCCCCAGATGAGCTACATAATTTCTGAAAATACCTCTGAAATTCCCACTTCTGTGACTTTGAGCCTTAGCCAGGTAGAATAGTAATAACAGAATCATGGCCAGTGGTGCCATAAATTTCAACTAAAGTATTGGGCAAGAAGTCTGATTTCTGTTTGTACTGTTGTTAGAGATATTTATGCAGGGCTGGTCTTTCAGCAAGTGTGATTATTTTCAGAGAGGCCCTCTCTCCATTCTTGCTTTAGAATGTGCTGAGGATGTGTGTGGGGAACGGCACCTGACAAACAGCAGCCAGACAGAAGGAATAAAATCCCTTGGGAATGAGACTTCTTTTTATGGCTATTTTTCACTTCTAAGGCCACTTGAAAAATATTGTTCTTCAGGTAGATCTTGTTCCTAGATCCCTGGGTTAGCATTTGGGTGCCTGCCATTTTCCCAGACCAAGGAGCTACTGAAGACTTAAGCTTTTCCAGTAGGAAAGTATGCAAGTACATACTTTGCAGCACCAGACGCTATTGAAAGAATAATGGACCCTTCCCACATTCAGCTCCATTCTTCTTGCACACACTCCCAGACCTCTGGAGCCACTGTGCTAGCAAATGATTACATTCTGTTTTTCTTCCGTAACTCTTCCTAAACAAAATGTTAATTGAGACACTGATTTATACAATTCAGATTCCTGTGTTAAGTCAGCATACTTAAAATTAGCCTTTGGCTATTGAGGGGATAGATCAGTGAGACAAATTGGTGCTTGCTGGTATGTTTTTCTGTATCCTAGCCTTTGAGAAAATGGTATATATTTCAGGTTTAAGGAATATGTCCTTTGCACATGTTTGTTTTAGATGTACCCCATTGTAGTGTAGCTTTAGAACACAGGATTCTATGTGTTTTCTGATTTACATTGTTATATGAAGGAAGCATACTGGAAATAAACAGACTTTTGCATTTTTTTTTATGTCCTTGCTATTTGTTTGAAAAAGGTGTTACAATTCTAGGGATATTATGTAGATTTCGGGCCTTCATATGTGATAGAGGTAACTGTATGCCTGGGGGTAAAAAATTACTTCTGCCCTAGACAACTGCTGAATTAAAGGGTTTGCAAAAAAGTTGTCTGACCTTACTTCTTCCTAATCTGTCCTTCTTAAATATATCAAAAGAATAGGAATGTTAACCTGTTTGTTGTAGAAAACCATTAAAATAAGCAACCTTTGTGCTTACAGAGGAACAGTTCTCTAGGAGATCTGGTACTGGAAGGGATAAACTTCATACAAATTGGTGTGTTAACACCTGTTTGCATTAAGAATACCTTGTCATTTATACACAACAAGATCTCACCTCTCTACTTGGCTTTGTGACCTTGAGAAATCCACTTAATGTTAGTGTCTCATACTTTGCTTTTTTAAATCAATGCAATATTACTTTTCTATCTCATGGGGCATTTGTGTCAGTAGTGTAGATGTAAAATGCTGCTCTGAGTACAGGTATTAACTGTTGGCTTTCCCACACTTGGAGTCAGATTAGTACTTGTTAAAATGACCTGCAGGCATCAGCTATCTAACACTGCATCCAGCCTGAACTACAGGTCACGTTTGAACCCACATTTTCAGTTTCAGCACTTGTATTTTTTACATGTCAGATGCCTGTAACATTCATTATTGTGTAGTGTATTGTGTGTTACATTGTTATGCACTGCTATTCTTACCACTCCACTGTCTAGAATTCCCTTTCAATGTACTAATTCTCCTTTTATTTTTTTTTTCTACAAAGGCACTGGGCATGCAGTGAAAAATTAAATATATTTTCTTTTGCATTATCAAGTCACTCCTCCTGGGTGTGCAGGAATTTGTAGCTATGTGACTCCGTACATGCATATGAACTGGTTTTACAAATGCTGCCTTGAGTCTGGCCAGGGTCAAGCAATGCCCCTGAGCTGATATGGAAGCACTCCTGAGGAAATACCAGAAGCACTCTGTGGGAGGAGCCAGTCCTGCTGCAGAAGCAGCTCTGTCATCTAGGCTTTGCCAGGTCCATATTGTTCTGCATAAAGGAGAAAAAGTGGTGTTTATGTTTTCTCGATCCTTGCATTTGTTTGCTGCTCTCCACGTCCAGTTTGGCTACCTGATGGCAGCTTTTAAATTCTGTGATGTGAACTGTGGTTTTGTTATCCATATATACAGCTTTGGTCAGCACTTTCAGGATCCAGCAGAATACAAATATCAAACAAGAGTATGATCTTTTATAATATTTCAATTAGGTCATTTTCATAGTAGAAAAGTAATTCCCTTTAGAAGGTGATCATTCCAAAGACTAACTGCTTTTATTTCTCCTGAATATTTTAAAAACGTGACAGCTATTTTTGCAAGCAAATTATTGTAAAGCATCTTCCATGTTGATTCGGGGAGCTGTGTATGATCTATTTCTTCACTTTTTATATCCATAGACAGAAAGAATGAATGTTTTCCGAATGACAGGTTATAGTAATAAAACGAAGTGATACTGCCCTACTAAATAGTGGCCTCGTAAAGGTTATGAGCATAAACAAAGTTATAATGAACCTGCAAATCAAGAATGCCACGAACAGCAGAAATGCTGGACTCCAGAGCTGAAATAACCTTGCAGTTCAGTAGCCTGCTGCAAAGAAATCTGACACTTTGCGTGTCCTTCATTTCTGTGTTTTGAAATTCTAACTGATTGATTCACCATCTTGGAGGCTGTGAATGAAAGGATATGAACTTGTCAATACAAGAAAGGTGTCTAGAACTGAGTGTGAGTGATAGAAAGGTTATTGCAAAATGCTGCACAATAATTTAAAAGTTCATTTTACTTTGACACTCTGTGCTTTGACTCCTTAATTTTCCTACATGAAAACATGTTGTGTTCGCAGTGGAAGTGACTCACAAGTTCCAGTCAAGACTTCTGGAAGGCTTCAGTCTGCTACCTGCCATATGCCTGCATATCTGCTGCTGATTTCACTGCTCTTCCAATGGCAATAAAAAAGTTGGCCATGACTGTTAATTCATGTCTCAGTGGAAATATCCAGAGTCTTGGGTATCTTAGGATATGGCTGTTTCCTAAGTTCTAGATACACTGACCTGTTAATGTGTTTATCATTGGGCAGTGCCTGAAAAGTTACTGTGTGGTGGAGAGGTGAAAGCTGAACCAAATGGTTCAGCATCCAGAAGCTTGAAATGAGCAGGGGTTTTGGGAGGGTGATGTGAGGCCACCACCAGCTGAGTGCTCTGCACACAGGAGAGTTAAAGAGAACTGCAGTGTGCACAAGGGAAAGATGTTGTGGCTGTGTCTTTGCAAAGGCTGATCTGACTTCTCTGTGAAAGTTTGCTTGTCAGAATTGTTGATCCCTGCTTGCTGGGTGGTGCATGCATAGGGAGAATTACATGAGGTTATAAAGAGAAGAAAAATTGATGTGCTTCAGAAGTGTTCATTCAAGGTAGGCACTTACTTGAACTTGTACATTGTCTCTAAAAGTATATAATTTCTTATTTACGCTCACAGTTGAATGTTCATTCCCAAAGTTCTGGAATGTTTTGGCTTTTAAATCTACCGTGAGGAAGGACAAGCAATGTCTGTACTCATGGTGATCAAAATGCAGTGTGAGAGTCCCATTCTTAGTAGTCCTGTTTGTTACTTTAAGCAAAAATGTCCCCCTCCTGCCACTGTTTGTGTCCTGAAAAGAATCCGTTGTTCACATCTCTGAGGAACCTATGTTGTCATCCTGTTGAATAGTAAGACCCAAAATTGAGATTTACAGTTACCAAAAAGCAAGAAGCCAGTGTTCTGCTTGATCACAGTGGGCTTATTTGCTAAGCTAAGATTTTGACCACTTAGGGGTTTTGAGGATTCTGTTCATTAATGTTATTCAGTAATTCAGTTATTTCATTGCTGAATGACAGCATGTTTTTGTGCACTGCTGTCAGTTCTAGCATTGTTTCAAAATGAGAGGTGTTTCTTGTTGCCAGAAATAGAACTGTAGTATGGATTGTACTTACAGAAATTCCTTCATGGCTTCAGTTTGTGTTTGATTTTTGGCTGGTTTGCAAAAATATATGATCCAATTGATTCAGTCATATTTTTTAATTGAAAACATGCATAATTTGTGTATATTAAAAAAGGATTATTTACATGTAGGGAAGAGACCATGGAAGTGTGTTTGAGAATTTCTACTTGCATCTGGCATAGAAAAAGTTTAGGCCATTATTTTGTGTCCACTGTGTATTTTTTTTCTTTTTTTATCAATGTACGTCAGAGGTCTGAACACAAATAAAGCATGCTATGCAGACTAATTAAATCAATACCTCTGTGGAAGCAATTCAGTTTCTGGAATTGCTCTTCTAAATCTCAGATGTAAACAAAAACCTAGTTATTTTTATATCATTTCCCTTTGCCTCATGTACGTGATTCTGGAAGTTGAAGAGTTATATGTTTATGCCTCTTTTTACAGCAGAATATTTGCGTGGCTGAATTTTTATTGAAGCATAATTCCTGGTTTCCGTAAAGCTGAGCAAGACTACTGTACAGTGGGAACACACATTAATTTGAGTTGCTGTGAAAGGCTGTTCACGTTAAAGCTGTCAAGGCAGCAAATTGTCCTCAAGTGTTTTTTCATTAAGACTTGTTTGCTGCTTTTGTAGAAACAGCTGCTTCGGCCACCAAAAGTAAATGGGGAGCCTTTGCAGAAAGAAGGGTGTGCAAAGAACAGTTTTTAGATCATGGATTCTCACTGTCCCTCCTTCTTTCTCTGCCTGTCTAGGGATGATACAGGTACCATTGCATTCTCTTCTGTCTCCAAAAATTCCTTGTTTTTCTGAGAGTGGCTTCAGTTTGATGTTTCTTGGTTGATGTAGTTTCCTCACAGACTGTGAGCTCATTTTGCTGGTTCCTTTAAAAAGTAGAATACAAAGGTATTACCTGTCTTAAAGTATAAAGGACTGCATACTTAAAGATATGATCCATGCTCCCATTAAATGTGCAATTCCAGCTCTTCAGAATAAAGCTATTTTCTAGTGAAGTCCAATATAATAATAAAATCTATTTGTGAAGAGTACAGCTTTGTGGTGTGAAGAATAAAACCCACCTCTTCTGTTGCAGTGCTAAAACTGCCTTTTATTTTTAGTAGCAAATTATTTTCAGAGCAGAGCCCAGAGCATGGAATTTTTAGAAGTAAACTGGTCTTTTAAGGCTTCCTGTTCATTTTTGTTGTGCTTATTGCTTCTTGCCTCTCTCTGTGTTTACTTTTTTAAACTGTCTCTGCAAAAGCAGCCATTGTAGGCTTGGGCCTTTTTTATATTACTAGCATGGTCTAGAGGGTTAGCACAGGTCTTTATAGTTACAGATTGGTTCTAATACATTTTTTTCTTTATAAACTAAGGGCAGGACTGTACACGAAATCTCTGTTATTGTATTTGTGCTTTGTACTCATACACTTGTTGACTGTTTTACAAGCCAGTAACGTAGTAGCCACAGGCTAGGAAGCTTGCCCAGAAATCTGGCATATTTAATTAGTGCTAGTAAACAAGCAGAGTTTCAAATTTAATTTTTCCTTCTTTAATTCCTATAAACCTCAAGCCATTTAAAACTTAATTTTGACACTAGTTTCGTTTATGCAGTTAGATAATACTGAAACAGTCTACAACCACAGACAGAATGGTCCCAGTCTTTTCCAAGCAGGAAGGGAATAGAAGTTGTTTTGTTTTAATAGTATCTAAGGTTGATGTAAAATTGTAAATGATCATCTTCAGGTCATCCTCTGCCCATTTTCTTTTCCTTTCCTAGGCTAAATGTTTCGAGATGAGACAGTGGTCCTACCATGAGTTTAGCCTTGCAAATGGCAGGGATTGGATTTGTTGATGCTTGGGTTTTTGTACAGAGAGCTCTTCTAAGAGCAAATGATGGAACGTCTGAGTTCTGGTACTTGCCATGGCCAGTTGATTGCTTCTAGGCTGTGAGGTTTAAACTCACTGCCCAAGTGTGTAAATAACAGAGGATTCAGTTGCTGTCTTCTCATTGCTTTTCAATACCAGCTTGTGATCTGTGCTGAAAATGGTTTTCTACTGCTGCTTTCTCTATGAGGGACCACTGAAGTCTAGATTAATGACATTTCTCCTATTTCATTGCTGAAGCCAGTCTTATCTCCAGACAAGTAATGTGCTGGGTGTCGTAGCAATAAAATACATGGTAATTTTGGCCAAAACCTGACCATTATAACTGCAGCTAAAAATTTTAAAAATGAATATTGAAATTGTGAAAATACACAGATGAGCAGTGTTTTATTAGTTGTGCTGATATCTTTTCCTTCAAGAATGTGTTTTGGGTTGTGTTGTTGTTGTTTGTTTGGGGGGTTTTGCCTATGTGTGTATAAAGGCAGCTCCCACCTTAGCATGTGCTGAAGTGTGAAACTTCATTCCAGTGTGTGTGAAGTTTCTCAGTCAGCAGTAACTGTTCCAGAGCAGGAAGGAAACCTGTTCAAAGTACCATCTCACTGCATTGAATTTACTGGGATTTTCTTCTGCAGTGTTCTAACTGCTGTATGATCACTAATCAGACATCATTGCTGATGTTCCAAAGGAGTAAAATTCTTCCGGCTCAACCTTAAGCTTTTACTCAGGTGCTACTAATGGGTGAAAGGTGAGAGAGTTGGAAATCCAGCTCTGTCTTTAATGCAGTGTGTTTTTGTTCATCTGGGCCTAATAGAGCTAAAGAGCCAACTTCAGCATCTTCCTGAAAGCGTTTTAGTTGTAAGTTCAGTTTCTTGTAGTAATAAGAAGCATCAAGTTCTGTTATAGCTATTAACAAGTCTGGAAATTTTAAATCATGAGTAATCTGGTCTAACCAGAAACTAATCCAGTGTGGTTGTAACCACTGTAATTACTTGTTTTAAAAATGCAGATTTGGACTTTGAGTGGATGTTAAGGTCGTCTTCTGGTAATGATACTTTTTTGTGTCTAGTCTTTTTACCCTTTTTTCCCTCTGATACTTCTATTCATCATTCCATGGTATTTCTAATGGTGTTTTGTAAAATGCCAGTTAGCTATTAAAAGAAATAATCAAAAAGTTCTTCTGGGCTGAAAAGATGAGTGATGTCTGTGAGTGGCTTCAGTCTGACTTCAGTTCTCCTTCGGCATTTAATTCTGCTGTCACTCTGCAAAAAGAATGTTACACTTGCCGATTTTAGGACATTCTTTTAATGAAGGTCTTGTTTGATACTGTCAAAATATTAGTTGGTAAATTGTATAGGTTCTTTTTAACTAGAAAAGAGTAGATCTGTGTTTCTTGTGTGATGTTCCTATCACCTGGGGTATTTTTTTGTTGCAGAACTGGGCTGTACTCTAAAATTGATGGTGTCCCAAGCTCTGATAGCTCTCACTGTCCTGAGATCTCACGGCTCAAGGTTGATGCTGCCTTAAATCCAAGCTAGCATGTCTCTGAGGATGTATCTGAATACACAGGCTGAGTCATGACTTCTCTGTAACCAAGTCAGGAAACCCCCTCTGTTTTCCTGTAGGGGGGCAGGATTCTTGTAGTCTGAATGCTGATTCCTTAGCAGAATTTCCTCTAGCACGTATTTTTCTTTTATGTACCCTTTCAGCACTGTTGAGGTTTGGAGCCGCCTGTGCCCTGGCAGTCACAGCCTGGCTCCCTCCACAGTGGCAGCAGAGCCAAGTTGTGTGCCCACTTTAATTTCTGTCTCACATTATCTAATTAAATATTTGACACTTGCAGTTGTTGGAATCTTGTCAGTATAAAGAGTGGTTACTGTGTCAAGTGCTAAAGTATCCAGGTTCCAGTGGAATTGAGATGTGAATAGATACTGTAGTGAAAGCTTATTGTGCATCAAAACTGAGGCAGAAGCAGTAGCTGCCAGGGGAAAATCAAAAAAAACCTACAGGTCAAAGCATCAGCTAAGGAAGCTACTGACCCTCAAGGAGCAGGAGCAAAGTATAATTCGCTTACAGTAAATGAAGGAAATTAGCATTGCCAGGTTTATGGCAGAAGGGCTGGATATACATGGGATGGATTTGAGTAGATTTTGGTAATTTAAACCATAACACTTAAATTTTTCCCATCTTTGGACTCAAAGCTCATGTCTTCTTGCTTTCTAGACTGTATGTTTTGGTGGGAGCCAGATGTTGCTTTGTCTAACATGTAGCCTTTCATTTCTTCTCCACTTCTCTTCTTCCTTCTAACCCTAATGACCTGCTATCAGGCTCTTGTCCAGTTGTTGCTCAGTCTTGTGAAATTTAACTGTTTTGAATGCAAATATGTTCTACAGAAGGACTCACGAATGTGCTCCTTCCTTCATGAAGAGCCCATTTGCTTGTCAGGGAAAGGTCCTAGCAAAGGGAAGTCAGTGATCAGCCTATGGCCTGTGCATAGTGACAGGTTTAAAGAGAGATTTTAAATTTTAATAAACTGGTAGTGCAGAAGTAGGTGATTCTCAGGAGGTGCCTGGACAGCAGCTCACAATGAGAAACCCAAGGATATGTGTGACAGCTTCAATTTGTTCTGCTCCTGAGCCCTGTGAAATGCAAGAGAAACATTTATGCTTACTTCAAATTCAGAGGGTTTTTCTGCTTATGCTTTTACTTGCAATTTAAGGTTGGGAGAGGAAGAATTTCTTTTTGCCTATGTATTTTAGTAGCCCAAAGGTATGCCCTTACTTAAATTCCCACATTTTGCAGATCATATATATTTTAAGTAGGATCCACCTCACCTGGGAGGTGCAGAAGGTCTTTAAAGCCTTGTCAAGCAAAGCTCACACTGCTGAGTACAGTTTTGTTTGCCTTTGAGTCCAGGCCAGTGGCATGAAGAAATTGTGTCAGCCTTGCTGTGTTTAAGCTATATATTGCTAGTGACCTGCAGCTTTGACCTAGTATTCAGTTTCACTGTTTCCCATGCACTTACTGTAATTATTTTATTTAAAAAAATATATCATATGTCTGCTGCGTAGCCCTTTGGGAACTGATGTAGGAGGGATCAGCAGGAGCTGCTGTTCTTCAGTAGCCTATTTGCAATTCTCTAGCTTCAGTTGTTTTCTTAAAACTTGTTCCTCTGATGTGTTGTCATCCTTTCAGCCCTGGTGTTTTTAGAGAACAATTATTTACTAAGGTGAATTTCCATGAAGTAGGAAGCAAAATGAGCTGAAAATTGGAAATTATTAGGGTTGCCAGGTGCAGACTTCTAGTTCTTTCTCCTTCTTCAGCAAAGAAAGCATTTCCCAAAGCTCGAATAAATCTCTTAAATCACAGTTTAGCCCAGCATAAGAAAAATAAGCTCAAACACCAGATCTGAACTAAGTGACTAAGCCATGTCCTGTTGTGTTGGAATTGAATTGGTTATAGCACACAATAATCTACTTTATTGTCATCCTGGCCTTAACTGTAGCATAAGATGATTACATTGAATGTGTATAATAATAAGGCTTACACTTTGTATATAGCCCTTTAAATATTTTGGCAGACCATAGAAAGAACCTTTACGTGCAAGGCTTGATTAATCCTTTTCCTCTGTGTATAGAACAAGTAGCTGCCAGAGCTCAAGGGTAAAACCTATTAATAATGTCTCTGGCAGTCCCCGCCCTCCTTCACAGTGTATTCTCTTCTGTTCGCACCAAACTCCAGGCTTATTATCATTTTGGTCTCTCTCTTTTGCTTTCCCAGTTTCTACATAGCAATCAGGGTATTCTAGTAGAATAGTATCTAGTATAAAAGTGTCTAGTATAAAGTATTTGCATGAACTCTGTTTTTGCAGTGACAGGGAGAGAGAAGAGGGGTGGTAGTGTTGTGGGCAGCCCGGCCCCTGAGTTATTTCCTACAGTTGTTCACACTCAGCCTGGTAGAGAGACCCTTAGAACCAAGTTAAGGGAAGTGCTTTCACGGGCAGCTGTGTCTGGTGTGCTCCCAGGGAAATGCACGTGCATCCAGTGACCCAGGGAGCACTCCTCCAACCTGGGGTGGGTGAGGAATTACTGTTCTCCTTTTCATATGGGGAAGCTGAAGCAGGATGAAGAAAAACATTTTTTTATAGGTTCATGTGATGAGGTGGCTGTGCAGCCATTGGCACCCTTGCTCTTCAGCATCAAAGTCAAAAGAGATGTTAACGTTAAAACACGGCGGTGTTGCCAAGAAAATGACTCTTTCTGCAGGGAGGTCACACTGGCTTATTGTAAACCATTACTGACCTTGAGCAAATATTAATCCTGAGTTTTGACTGCTAACCTATACTCTTTATACTAGAGAAAATGATTTAATCTTTGGCTTTCAATGAAAGTTAGTTCCTCTACCAAAAAGTTTTCAGCATGATTTTGTCAGAAGTAGGTTCAGTTTGTATTATAGTCTCATGGGTATATTAATAACATAATACAACAAAGAAAAATGGCATGTGGTGAAGGTTTTAAGTGAAAAATATTTATTATTCAGAAGGCTTTCGAGCAACTTAGGTCACTAGATCAATAAAACATTTTCATTTGGAAAGTACTTCCCATTCCTGGTGCAGTGTCGTTAGCAGCAGCAGCAGCTGTGAGGATGGGTGGTGGGTAGTTATTACCAGAACTGCAGTGGCCTGTCCTCGCTTGCCAGATCCTCAATGGGCCAAAGCACATCTTGTCTTTTTAAATAAAGTTGTTACAAAACCGGAGGAACGGGAGCAGTGCGGGGGTGCCCTGCAGGGAAATGGAGGTCAGGGTCATCCGGGGCTCATGGCACAAGTTGGGAGACACTTCATAGTAGCCTAATGCCATCTTGGGGTCCCATTGCTGTGGTGTTCCTCAGCCAGAACTGCAGCAGTCCAGCCCAAGAAGCAGCAGCCTCGGTTCCCCTCTGCCCACCCTCCTGAGCAGCGGCGGTGGAGGGGCGGGGGGGCCCGGCCGGCCCCGCCACCGCAGGTCTGCAGCCCAGAGGTGGCAGCATTTCACCGGTGGGCAAAGCAGCCCCGGCACACAGTGGGGACATTCATTTGGCTAAGTGCTTTGGGATCTTTCTGGCCAAAAGCACTGTGTAAAAAATAAAAAAAAATTAAGGTCATAAGGTGTCTGGGATTTTTGAAGAGCCAGTGTAACAGTGGTCTTTTATTATTAGTGAGTTTACAGCCAAGAGCTGTCCCGTAAATGAGCAATGCGATTTAGGGATTATTTTTTTTTTCCTTTAAAAGCAGGAATGCTTGAGACATTAAAGGTGGTCTGGCAGCTTTTGCTGTGAGACTTCTCTTCATGTTGATCTGTACACTGGCTTTGTATCAACACGAGAGCACCACGTTCTTGCAGACAGGCAGGGGTCAGCACTGTGTTTGAACTGGACCGCATGCTGCTTCATGCAAGAGCACAGTTCATGGTGTGGGGGATAGGAAGAATGTGGTAGAGTGTTTGGCTGTATGGACTATGTGAGCTACATGCCATTAGTTAGAAAAGATGCAAGTGTGGAATGCATAGTTTGCACTTAGCATGCTGTTATTTATTTACTTTGGAAGGACCTGGGGGAAGATGAACTAATACCCGTGAGCCCACGGTGGATGTAATTCAGGTATAGGTTTAGGAGCCAGGTTAATAGCAGGTATGATTAGATTTTTATTGTGTCGTTGCTTGGATTAGTGTTAGAGTATGGACAGCCTCGGGTCCTTGAGCTTATTTAAAGACCTTCATATTTTCCGTCAACAGCTGTATGAAGTTAGGGAAAAGGAGGCCATGGGATTTCTCTTTCTCAGCTAGTTTATTTGTGAGGTGCTGAGGTTAATGTGGCAATATCCCATGCTTAGTAGAGAGGCTTTTTGGCTTTAAGCATTGTGTGTGCTCCCTTCAGATTTATGATTTTGACCCCAGCCTGGCATTATCACACTGTCAGTGGGAGTATGGAGCTGGTTGGAACCTCCAGCTCTTGGTGGTAATCTCTCTTAATTAGTTTACAGTTGAAACAATTGTCCGACTTCTTGCCTTTAAACAGGGAAGTTTGCCCTATCAGTGGTTGATTTCCCTGAGGGAGGAAATCCTGAGGGGGGGTTATCAGGGAAAGAAAAGCTCTGGGCTCCACTTTCAAAGCAATGCCATGTATGAAGCATGCATCAATCCTGTTAGTACTGCTTATTATTTCACAATGGCGTGTCAGGAATTACAGGCACAGACTTTTCTAAGGACTCTTGCAGACCTTTATGCACTCTCATCCTGAGTCAGGATTTTGTGGAATTATGTGCCAATAAAAGCTAATTTTACACATTAAATTGCATTCTTTGAAATTGCTCTTTTAATTGCTGGTCTTTCCCTGACTTCTCCACAGATCTCTCTTAGCCTTCTCATTGTCGACTTTCTGCCAGGGAGCCCTCCATGCCTCGTCATTAGGACTGAAATCTCCCATCAGTTAACACACAGAGCTTATAACTGGGAGGAGCCCCCTCCCTTGCATGGGAGCACAGACAGTAATAGACACTATAGTGGCAGCACCAAAGGGAGTTTTACTGTGTATTTTAATGACTTGTGCTTGATTACATTTGTTAGATTGAACCAAAGTTCATTTAGTAATTGGTATGATTCTTACAGGGTACACATTTGACATTCCTCCCTCATTAAAGAGCTCCAACAATGGCTGTTGCAACTTTCATCTCAAGGGTGACCCTCTCAGATACATATCCAGTCTCTTTCTTTTGATAAACCACCCAACCCAGCATTCATTAACACTTAACCATCTGCAGCCAGCCCCTCCTAGTACCTTCTCCCTTGCTTTGATGATATAATTAAAAGCTTTCTGTATTATCTCCCTCGGAGCAATAAGTCTAGGTGCGTCAGCTCCTGCATTGTTTGTTATTTGATTCTCTCTGTATCAGCTGTTCTTGCGACGGGCTCATTTTTCATATGTTGTAAAGATTAGCTGATGGAGTGGGAGATCAGAGGCATGAGACGGGACTGTGGCTCTTGATATTAGTAACCAGATGCTCATTTTCATTGACTAGCGCTTAAACCAGTTTATCTTCAGGTAAAAGCAAAGGAGCCAAATAATCTAACAGATAACAGCAAACCCCATCACCATTTCAAATGAGCATCATCTTTTGTGGCTTGTTATGATAGAGTGCTCTTATCAGTCTGGTTTAGTGTGGCTATTCTCTCCTTGAGCCTGGTTTACAGAAATCACAGCTTTGTTTATGCATGTGCCCAAACTTGCCTGTTTGACCTTTGAAGCTGTGATTATAATATTAATCTATGGGACTATTCTGTTGCAAATCACTTAGGTGGTCTGTATTTCAGAGGATTTCATTGTGGGACCTCCCTCTTGTCCAGCATGATGTTCCATTATTGTTAGTATATTCTACATTGAAAGCTAACTCAGACTGGTGTTTTCAGTACATCTTGTTGTCTGGCTGCTTTTTGTGGGGGTTTTTTGTGTGTGATGGAGGAGCTGGGATAGCACTGTGCTACTATTTGTCCACTTGCACTGATTTTGTATAACTTTATAAGGAAGTTGCTTAGCTACAGAAAAACTTGGTACAATGCTTGCATGCAGATACAAACTTCAGTCCACAAATCCTCAGTGTCCTGTGGTGTAGCTAAATAGCATTATTCCAGTTTGCAGGTGGGAAGACTGCATGTGTCAGAGCCACACAGACACTGGCGACAGAATCAGCATTTACTGGGGAGTTCCTGTCTTACACCATTGCTTGATGCCTCACCCCTGCAGACTTCCTCTCCCTAGTGTTTAAGGGGGGTGTATGAAAGATCTTGAATAAGAAGACAAAATATTGGCATTCTGGCACTGAATAAATTTTGTCTTGTTTGTCATCTTCGGGTTAAGAATTGGAGATTTTTCCTCCCGTTTTTGCTTCTCCCTCCTATGTTCCATCTGTTTCTATACATTTACATGTTTATTGCCTTGTTCCATTGATTTGTTAATTTCTCAGTAAACTATTATATTCATTACATAAATACAAAGGAATCCTTCTCAGAGAAGGTAGGAAATTTCTCCCCCTCATACGTACAAAAAATGTGGAAACCATTCTCAGTATGCAGGGCAGAATGGAATCTGCTGACTTCCAACTGTAAGGTCTCATTAAAATTGGTGGATTCCCTATCCTCTTTGCATAAGGAACATTGCTATTTGGGCTGCCTTCCACAGCAACATCTGGGCCACTGATAACATCAGTACTGGAGCACTGCTAGGTGAGCTCATGTTTTGTTAATGAAGTAATCTACTGAAAGTGCATGTATCATTTTCTAGTACCCCATACTTCACTGCAAAGTGTTGTACTACTATTATAGGAGCTTTCCTTTGCAAATGGGACTTAAAGAATTTTGTCATAGTCAAAAATATGCGTAGCTTGAATGGCATGCTTGAGAAATGCCACATAAGTAATGAAATGTTAAGACTTAAATACTTTGGTAGTTCAAGGCATTAATTGAGAAATGCACTGGAAAATGGCTTACTAGAACACTTGATGTTCTTGATAGCTTTGGTGTTACTAAATATTTGGTGTGATAGTATTGGTTTACTATTTATATATATACATATATATTCATGTCAAATTTGTGAGTGATCCTTCAGCTGAGCTAACTACATAATAAAAGTGATCATGATCACAAATATCTGACTTTAACATGTTCTGAAATAAGCAAACCAAGTCGAATAGAGTACACTGATAAAATATGTTCATTCAAACTTAAATATGAAATCCAGAGTTGAAAGGAAATAAAATGAAAACAGAGACAATTTCAGGTGTGGATTGAAATTTCTCTCCTTAATAACCTCTGACCATGAATGCATTGGCAGATGTCTTGAACAGCTCAGCATAGTCCCTGACTGTTGTTGTGTTTTGTCTTTTTCAATCTGCAGGCTAAATATTCTTGTGGCATTTTTGTTCTGAGAAGTAGTGGCAAGTGTTCAGGCAGCCAGAATGCTCTCAAATGAGGCCACAGATTTGTGGAAGAGAAAGTAATACTGGCCTAAAATATCTAGCTGGTTTGAGACAGATTGCAAAAAGGGGTTCCATTATTCAAGAATAGAGAAAGCATAAAGAGAAGTAATAGAAGCAGTCAATGAGTCTTTATGATTTAAACTTTGTTCTTAAAATTTTGAAGCTACCAGAGATTCCTGAGGTTCTGAAATATTAACTTGCCACTGCTCCAAAAGCAAAGACTTATCAGTTTGCCATTGTTTGGCTTATGATGAGTGGGAGTTTTACTGATCTTTCCCACCTTACTGGGCTGGATAGTCAAACACTTTGTAATTGAGCTGTGGCAATCATTTGTAATGTGTAGTGTAGGAAAGGTGAGCAGACCCCATCTCCTTCCCCTCTTCCCCTCCAGGAAGTGTTGGAGAAACTATAGTAGCGTTGTTGTGTTTGCTAGCAGAACATGCCCAGCCTTGCATATGTATTAAGGCAGGCACTTAGCCAGAAGCTTTGAATTATTGTACCCTGACATTACCCACTGTAACTTTTAGCACTCTGGGCCCATTACTTTGGCTTCCTGCCCAGTAATGTGCAATTTCCACTTACATGAGAAGATGTAGCAGGAGTAATGACTCCTTGGAGGAGGTGTTTTCTTTTGCAGCAAATCAGCCCAGGGCCAGCAGGTGTAAGTTTATAGACACAGCCCAATAATGGCAGCCTGAGCTCTTCTCTTCTGGCAATCCAGCAGTAGATGGAAAGGAACAGATCTTTGCACAGTTGTCACTATTCCCTGACCTCATTGCCAAATCAAGTTCTTGTAAACAGCTGTGCAAAAGCTCCATGATTTCCCTTTTTTTTCTTTTCCAGGCACCCCAGAATGCACATCAGAACAGGGCTGATGGATGCCCATCTCTACTGTCTCAAGAAATACGTGGTGGACTTCCTGGTAGAAAACAGGTAAGAAACCAAGCAACACACAAGGTAGTAGCAGGTGTTTGCATTAACATATGGTTTACACCAGAGCTTTTGAAGGAAGATTTTTTTTCCATTAAATTAGCTAGCATTAAATAGAAATATGAAAGAAAATCAGTTTTCAAAATACTTTAACTATACAAAAAGGAATGCCACGCGTTATGTCTGAGTTTCTTATTAGGATCTTTTTAACAAAACAAAACAAACCCGAACATAAGTAAGCACTAACATTTTTGTCTCTTTTATGAATCCCTTCTTTTTTCTAATGTATCTGCTCTTTTTAACTGCTCATTTTACCAGGGCTTCCCCATTGTTAGGCTTGTGAATACATTTCTGACCTTTGATTTCCCCCACCGCAGTCTGTTTTGGTCTTTGCAATCACCTTCCCTCTGCCCCTTCACATCCACCACCACTGCAGGTGGGCTATCTCTGTAGCATCCTATGTTTTTAGCTTGTGATATTAGCTTGTCAAAACTCTGAGACCACCCACTGAGAGTAAGAAAAACATCCATTTATGGAAGTGGAGAGGATCTTAGCTATAATATTTCATGAAACGGACAAAAAAAAAAAAACCCTGTTTGTCTTAAAAAAACAAACAAATGAGCACTCCCCCTCACAGTCAGTAGTTCAGTTTTGGAATGATGTCCTGTTCCTAGACTTTTTATAGCCCTCTCATGCCCATTACATATGCTGAATGCTCACTGAGTTCTCAAGAGTTTTTTTCCCCTTTTAAGTAAGATAAAAGATACAGGGGCTAAGTGTTGTGTTCATAGTACATTTTCTTAGCAGATAAACTGACATGTGAAAAAACATTGAGGGTGGGAGATTTATGTTAGTCTTGACCATATACAAATCTGGTGATACAGCTGGATACATGCTTGAAGGAGCTCTTCCAGAATAAGGGTCTGTGGGTGGGTTAAAATTAAGTGGAAAATCTCTGTTAACCCCAAGGGCAATTTCTTACCATGCATAAGAATAAGGCTTCTCCAATACTTTGGTTGGTGCAAGGGGGCATTGTACAAGTTATTTAGTTCCCACTTGTGTACAGAAATGTGTGAAAGATGAGAAAGCTTCAGGAGCAGCAGATGCTGTAAACCTGGAATTAAACCATTTATTCAGTGTATTTCAGAAAGTTGGTGAAGGTTTGGAATTCTTGTGCTTCCTGTTGTAGCATGAAGCAGTGTTTACACCTTTCTTTTGTCATAATACAGCTTGTAGGACTCATTTCCATTCAGTTATTTTTCCCTGGTATTTCATTTGGTTTTGAATTTAAATCTGTGGGACAAGGATGGTCTTTGTCAGATATGTCACTCAGAGAGGCCTCTGAGTGTAAATAGTAGTATCTACAGATTTCAAGACTTTATGCTATTTCAGTGGAAACTGGTGACATCTTTGATTTTGTCAGTCAGGGTTTTACCTTTTAATAACCAAAGCCAGTAGAGTGAAATTCTGCTCTGAACTCTTCTAGTTGTCCCCAGGTCCCCATAGAACAAGTCTACTGACTTTTTGCAAGTATGACCGACTGGGGTTTTTTTGTTGTTTTCTATAGGGAGGTCATTCTCTGTCTTTACTGTTTTCTGAAGCTATGCTACCTTTCTGTGACACTTCCATGACAAATAGATCATTACAGCAGCTAGGCAGCATTTCTTACGACCTGATAGCAACATCTGGCTTACTAATGGTAGGTAGCTGCTTCATTCTCTTTATTACACAAATGCTGCTTATTCAGTCAATTGAGAGAGTCAATTGCAAGTAATGTGCTTAACTGGCAAATCTGGGGAATGGGACTTTTGCCATGAGGAATAACTTCAGCTTTCAGACTTCTGGCACTGGTGGGCATTTGCAGCTTGTTTTTCTTCTCTAAGGAAGGGGAGGACAGTGCATACCCAAAGATCTTTCCATTTTTGGCAGCAGTATGCCAAGACTTTTGAAAGACTTTTTTTTTTTTTTTGCCTCAGAAGAACTGACATCTACATAATTGTTTGGGTTTAAGGATTCTTTTTAATACTTTGGGTTTTAGTCTAGAAAGAGCCTACAGTAAGATTTTGCCTCTCTGCAGTTCCACACCAGGACTGGAGAAGCTCAGATGCCTTGTTTAAGTTGTGCGTGTTTAAAACTAACAGCAGGGACTGAAGGGAACAGTGAAGCTCTTGTATGGTGCCAGGAAGTACTGACACAGTGTACTTCCTCAATATTACAATATTTACATTGTGTTAATATTTTAACAGCAGGGTTTGATGGCAGACAGAACACCTTTTTTCATTGTTTGTAGCTCAGTGAAGCATTTACATTTTTTCAAATGTTTTTTTGACATACAAAAGTTGAAAAGATGTTGCCCAGCAGTAAAAAATTCAGATGCTACAACTGGCTTTTGTAGAGGAAAATTATGATTACTTCCAGGTTGAAGCATTATGTGAAAACTAATGTGGTTATCTGTATGGGATCTGTTTTTTCTTCAGTGAGTCCCAGGTTAGCTGCAAAGATATGGCAAGAACAAGCTCTTCCTGGGTAACTCAAGTGTGTTTATAGCTGTATCTGTAAGTGTAAATTGCATTCAGATTAATATAAGTGTTGTAGGTAAAGTACAAAGTCACAAGCAACTAATATGAAAACAGGGAAAGAGAACATGAAATGGCTAAACCTTGGTTTTATCTAAGTATATAAATCTTGCTTTAGGATTTGGAACAACTTTGTTGTATGGCAGCTTTGGAAAAAGACTGAATATTCAGCTCCAAGATGAAGTCATGATACCAAGGGTTTTTTCATCAATTTTATCACTGTCTTGCTTTGTGGTACTAAACAGATCCTTTGGGTTTTCTATGCACTTGTTTTCTCTTCTGGGTGGGATTGTTTGGAAAATAATCAGCATTTGTTTGGCAGCAGTGAGATTCTATGATGAGGGATATTAGGAAAGGTCAAAATACTGTTTGGTAGCCTGTAACTCAGTTTGTAGTCCTTTAATACATTTTTATGAACTATTTTAAAAGGCCTGAATTTATGATTATCCTGTCTGAAGTTTTATTGCACTATAGCAAATCAAATTCTTGAGTTTTAAAAGGCAGAACTTGCTAATGCCTTTGAATAAAAGTCAGAGGAAATATTCTGTTTATTAGAACCCCTTCAAATATGTATGTTCAGACAAAAATAAAAAATACCATGCCCCTAATGTAATTTAAACCTGGGGAATTTATTTTTCAGGAATGAAACTGCTTTTTCTTTCCTCTCCTAGGAGGAAAAAATGCATTTTGGCAGTTAAATCTCCATCTATCACTCATCCACTAGTTCAGCACTGATCCTAGTGAAATCAAGTGTGCAAGGGTCTACCAAGCTCAAACACTTGTGGTTCCTTGCTGGCTTGGGCAGCTGCTGAAGAAATTCTTGCCCATTGCAGTTTATTTCCTACCGCTGGAATTTATTCCTCTCTTCTTTCCATACTTCTGCTTCACCAGGGTAAGTTGACTAAAAAGTGCTCTTTAATCAGCTGCAGTGCACTGGCAGCATCTGCACAGGGGTGCCAGTACGAGATTGGCAGTTCTGCCCTCAGATGAACGTCTCCATCCCTGCATCTGCAGTGAATACCCAACACTGGTGACTTCTGGCTCTGTCCACATGAGATTCATAAGAGGTCACAGACCATACCCTGCTACCAGCTGGATTTATCCTGTCAGAACAGGAACTGTGACCTCAGTGTGAAGCAGCTCTTGTTTGGGCTGAATTTTCTGCTGGTGGTACCTGTCCCTGGGGTTTATTTCAGTGGATGCCTTTGATTCTTCTCCATGTTCCTTTCTTCATCAGTGAAATTAGAGTTTCTGAGATTAGTCTTCGTAGAGAGTGTGGGGTTGTATCACACCTCTGCATGGGAGAAAAATCAGTTAAAATTATGAGCTCTTTATATTTAGGTGAGAGCTTTCCTTTCCTCAGCATTTCCTCTTTCAGAGCAAAGCCAGCCCGGGGATCTCGTAGGTGCTGCACTTTGTGGCATGGGAAGACAGGCAAGCACAGGCCATGTATGCTGCTGGAGCTGCTCTGCCAGCACAGGGCAGGGATAGTTGAAGGTGAACACCTGCACCACATGATGAAGTGCACAATATTACTTTTCTTAAAGCGATCGGTCCACGAGCTGAGCCAGCAGCGAGACAGAAGCAGAGGCTGTGGCTGGCTGGGGGCACGGCTCCACCCCACAGCTGGCGGGCCTCACACCCCTGGGGCCCTGGAGTGGCAGCCAGCACAGTAGCCAGTCCCTTTTTTTGGCACTCTCCTGAGTGCTAGGTTGGAATCCTGCCTCGCTGCTGCATTCAGAGCAGATGGAAGAAGAGAGTCCTTATTCCCTTTCCCCCTGAACTTCATGTGTAGCAGAGGGCAGGATGTGGGCCTGTGCCGTGCGAGCCCCGTGTGCTGCACAGACACGCGCTGGTATTTCTTTGCTGTTGCTGACAGTTGGCTTGCTAACAATCCCAGCAAAGCTGCTACCGGGAGAAATGTGATCAAAGGCAACTTGCATGGTAGCTTGTGTTCTGTTTTTCCTGAAAATTTCTAAAGCTTTGACCTGGTGAAGTAAGATACCTAATTTAGGGGGAGGCTGAGGGGAGATAGATAAAGAGCAGCCGCTTTCCTTGTAACGTTTTAACATGGAAAATTCAAATTTGCCTTGGAAATGTAAGGCTTGAAGATATGTCTCTCAATATGTGCTGTGAATATGCTTAAGAACAAATGTAATATACATTTATAATAGATATATACATATGCATGAGTGGCATTGTGCCCCAAGTCAGTTGTGCAGGTACAGATGGCAGCACTTGCTGTATTTGTAAGAATTTTACTGCGCTCACAGCTGAAACCTTGTAGGTGTATGGAGACTGCTGTTTTCACCTCTCATTGAGGTAGACCAGAAAGTCCAAAGCCAGGTCAAAGCTGCCTAAAGCAAAGCAGTATGTGGTCCTAATCAAAAAGGTCCCCAAAATAATTTTTTTCAAATATCATCAGTGCAGAGCTTGTCAGAAATATACTAATCAAACCTTAGTTATAGACTGAGCATACAAAAAGCCGTATTTAAAATACTAACTTTGTAAATTGTAGCATTTGCCAATTAATAAGTGCCACAGTTGAGGCTCCGTGTGCAATATTTTGCTTTTGTTTTTCTCACATATTAAGGTACAGCCTCAGTTATATGACTTTATACCTTGTTTAGTGGGGTTTTTTCCCCCCTCTGTGACCATAGCTTCATTTATTGCCTGAGATGTTTACTGAAGGAGATGCTGTTCAGTGTTGTATGTAAATTCTGAAGTTCAGGTGAAGGCCACCAGCCTTATTCCCTCTTTAAACCCTGTTCTGAAGATAAGGTAGATACTTTCCTTTTGGAAAGGTAAAGGTAAACATGTTCCTCTTGGTGCTCATCACTGATACTGTAATGCCCATTAGCTCTCTTTTCAGCACCTGTATTAGTGAAGCAGTGGTTTTCCCCCTTCTGAAAGTGGCAAACCAGGGTACACAAGAGCTGATGTTTGAAGCGTCTTTGTCTTAAGAATGCCATTTTTCAATTCTTAGCATTATGCAGGTAGCTCATAATGTTTAAAAAATCTTTTCCATTGATGATAGCTGTTGCAGGGTGATAATCAATGGCAACCTGCAGAAATTAGATTTATGTTCTGCATTCAGCATCATCCATAAAATCCTCTGGCAGAAGGGAGGTACCAAAAAATTTAAAAATTAGTTATTCAGGCATCATTCATTTGCCTTACATCTTACCAGTTCTTTTCTACTCTTGCAGCCCTCTGCCTTGTACATTTAACACACATGTTCTAACAAATGAGGCAGTCATTCTTCTGCCTCATTACACAAAGGTGATTCACCCCCAGGGCATAGTCCATCTTTGCATTGGGCGAAGAAGAGGTTGAGATTGGGGAGAGAGGAAAAGTAGGTGTGTTTTTAAGGGTTGTGTCATAATGTGAACACACAAGCTCTTAATTGAGTTATAAGCAAGATGCTTATAGCTTTTCTTGAGTGCCCAAACTGTTACCACAATATTCTCTTAAGTGTGTATATATATATTTTTGTATGTGACACTTTTAGAATTAATCAGTGAGTCTACTGTGACTCTTGCTAATGGAGTAGCTGTTATCAACATAGATTTATCACCTTTCAGGTCAGCCACGAGAAGGAGATGGGATGCTCTAAACTTCAAAGAATATCCATCTCAGCATTTATAACCTTGGCCTGGAGCATACGCTGTTTCTCTGTGAAGCACGAGTACTTCAATTACCTTGCAGAAAAGAGAGAATGGAGCATGCCCAAGGTAGAAGGACTTCTACCTTTTAGAAGTAAAAAAAAACCTAAACACATCTCCTCCAAGCATGTGCAAACAGTGTTTTTTCAGTCTTAGGCTGATGTAGTATGGGCACTTTTCCTGTTTACAAATGTAATGCCCAGACGAAAAGACAACCTTGTGCTGTGCCAAATTCCAAGCATGGAAGTGCAAGAGCTTTTCAGCAGAGCAGATGAAATATTTTTAACTTGGTCAAAACAAAGGGGTTTTTCCATAATTTTGTTCTTGGAAACAGCTGAGACATTTTTGATGATGCTATCCAAAAAATAATCAGCTTGAGGGAAACACCTGGCGTGGGTAATTTCAGCCAAAATAGTTACACTTTGGCAAAGTTTACAAACAGATGAAGACAGAAACTTACAATAGGAAATTCTGGGCAATTTTTCTTCAGGCACCTTAGCTGCACCACCTCTGAATGTTGGTCATTTCAGATTTGGTGGAGGCAGATGTCATTTTGTGTTTGCTCAGATGTTCTGGATTCTCTGTTCTTCACCTATTCTCTTATGTACTTTGTGACATAAGATCTTCAGACTTAATTTCTAAAGACAGCACACATATTCCTCTTATACATTAGTACACTTCACATACTTTCATGGTGTCCTTTCCCCTCTTCCCCTACCCCTCTTCCTCCTAAAACCAGGTAAAATTTTATTGTGTTTAAAAATGTGTTTGCAAATCATCATTTTGTTTAGAATCTAGTAAGTTTTGGATGTAGAAAAGGCAAGTTTCCCAGGTGCAGTCACCTGGGAAGTGGGCAGCTCTTCCTGTGGCCAGGAGGATCATGTGTGGTACTGGAAAGGCAAGAATGATAAACAGCAGTACTGTGCTCACTTCAAAAGGTCTGAGTTAGCAGTTCCCAGTGCCTCATCCTGGGAATGCTGAGTGTTAACATCTTGCCTGCCGCCAGGGAAATCCACTTTCCCTGGGGAGCCCTCCTCTCAGGGTGCACCCAGTGAGAGTATGAGCTGTAGCTAAGAAAACAAATCAGCTTTCTGCAGTTCTTCCAGTGCTGGAGAGCTGCCTGCCAGAATTTGCCAGTAGAGAAACTCTTTTCTGAACTGAGCAAATTTGCAGTAAACTTTATAGCCAGAGTCAGTATGATTTGTTTACAAAGTTAAACACTGGGGTTTGGGTTGGTATTTTTTTTTAACTGCTGAAATAAATAAGAGCAAATTGTGTGAGGTCATAGTGCTCTGCCTTTCCAAACTGCTTCAGCTGCAATCCCAGAGCACACTTCTCTGCTCAGCTCTCCTCTGCTGTGTCCAGAGAGCCTCTGCTGGGCCAGCACCAAGAGGGGAGAGGAAGGTTTGCTGTCTCAGTGCTGTGTTGGGAGATCTGTGGCCATGACAAGCGCTGTAGCAGAGCCACCCTTCTCCCTCGATAAAGGGCAGGGCAGTGTGAGATCTTTGGAAGCTGGAGGTGCGAGTGACTGGCTCTGGAGCTCCTGCTTGGATGGCTGTGTGCTATGCTGTACACAAAGGCCCCTGCAGGTTTATATTAAGGTGCTGCCCAGACTAAACCAGTGCATTTTTTCTTTTTCCCCTCTAAATGCCTTTTTATCATTCAGGCTGTCACCTGTGTTTCCTGGCAAGGGCTGCTGGCTGGGGGAGGTCTGGCAGAGCTGAACACCCAGCTTTGGTGGTCTTTGTGTGGCTGCCTGAAAGATGGTTTAAAACAGAACCTGCTCTGTGAATACCTGCGAGTTAACATGTGTCAGCCGTGTGGCTGGAAGGTTTCTCCTTTGCTGTAAAGAGAGATTTTATAATGAATACTTTCCTTGTGATTAAAATGGATAAATAAACAAATAGCTCCTACAGGAAGTATACTGTGTGAAGTCAGGGCAAATAGATTGTAGCTTTTCAAACAAAAAGGAGAAGAAGGGGGGGAAAACACCCCACAATCAACCCAACCCAGGCTCCTCCGTAGTGCATTTAATCTATTACAATGTGAAATGGCAATTCATCTTTCCCATTTCCTTTCCTTGTCAAACATATCCAGCTGTTGGAGCTTTCCCTGCTCTTTACTAGAAATGCCAGGGTTTAAAAGTTGTTGATGTCCTCCTCCTCCAGGGTACCATTACTGTTATCATCTTTCCATGGCACCAATCAAGCTTACTCCTGAAACCTCAGGGGGAAAAGCCCTAATGATCCAAAGTGGATTTAAACATATTATGATTTTCAGCAAATGCCTTCTGTAAGAAATACAGTTCCTTTTCCTATTGACAGACTACCTGGGAGTATACATATCTTTCGATGTGCTGAATTTGAGCTGATCAGTTTCATCAATAACTGCAAACCTTTTTGTGGGACCATGATACTCCATAGTGCCTGTGGTCACAACACAGTATTCAGTGCATCCGAGCTGCTCCTAATGCAAATTTTTTCTAAGGTAAATGTTAAGATGTGTTAATTTTGTTCTCTTACTGTGACTTACAGCATCATATTATGACACTTTGGATTTTGTAAAAAAAGTGAATTTAGGGAGGGCATGAAAAACATCATTCAATTATAGAATCATAGAAATATTTAGATTGGGGAGGGATGTCTAGAAGGATCTAGTCCAACCTCCTGCTCAAGTCTAACTTCTGTGTTGCTCAGAGGTTTTTTTGCAGTTGAGTTTTGAAAATCTCTAAGGATGGAAACTGGGCCTTGTCCCAGGATTGTACCACTCACTGAAAGGTTATTTGCTTTATGTCCCAACTGGAATTTCCCTTGTTGTAGCTCGCATCTGTTGCCTCTTGCCCTCTCACTATGTACCTTTTGGAAAAGTCTGTCTGTCTTCTATATCACTTTACTTGTGGTAGTGGAAAACCGTAATCAGATTCCCCCGCAGTCTTCTCTTCTGGAGGCTGAACAAACCCAGCTCCCCCAGCTTCTCCTCCTGTGTCATGTGCTCTTGGCCCTCTTGGTGGCCTCAGCTGGGCTTGCTCTGATCTGATAATAAACATTAAAAATTGTTAACTATTTTTTTTCCACTGTTTGATGCAATTTCAGTTTCCTTGGGTAACCTTCAGTCAAGTTGACTTTTGTCTCATTTTTTTTTTCTTCTTAAATCATTGCTACTTGGACAGTATCACTCTAAGCATTTTTTTAATCAATGCAGTATATTTTCTGTACCCAGGACTACTTGCATGTAAGATAATAGTTTGGGTAAAGTTATTATCCTACCTTGCTGGACATCTCTCTGTGAAGATGGAATCCTTACACTATGATATCATATATGTGTCTCTTGCCATGGAATACAATTCCCTTGTATTCTCCATTCAGATGATCTGAATGTACAATTCTCAAGATAATGTTTTCCTTTTTGCCCCTCTCTGTTTTGCTTCTAAATCTCTCTTCTTCCACAATACCTCAGTTACTGACATATCCTTCTGAAATGCTGAGACCCCTTTTACTGGCAGGTTGAATTTTGGGCAAAGAGAGAAAACAATTATTGTGTTTCTAGTGTTTGACTTTTTATTACGATTTTTTAATTCTAGGTGTCAGTTTAATGTTAAATTTCATTGTGCCTTAGCAAGGCAAATGAAGCATGAACAATCATTAATATGTCTGTAACACTGTTGTTGACTTCATTATTGCACTGAATTATTATGGTGGGAGACTTTTAACTTCCTACCTATAGATGGGACAGTAAATGCTGCCAGTGTTGATAGGGCACACATGCATGAATAGAGTAGCTAAGAAGTGTCTTCCTTAAGTTAGTGAACTATCATTCAATCAGTAATGGTACTCTAAGTTCCATTTTGATAAGGAGCCTAGAGCGAGAGGTAAGGGTTGATCTTAGAACCCTTAGAATCTTGAATCAAAAAGGAGCAACTGGGAATTCCTTTACTTAAAATGAAAAAAAAAAAAAGGTAGTATAACATTGTATACAGTCTATGGGACATGTTGAATGCTGTCTAGTTAAGCTACTGGTTTTGAGGAAGTCCAAGAGCTGAATGGAGAGAAGGAGTGAAATTTCCCCTAAATCACAGATGCAGAGATGAACTGTAGCTCACACAGCATTTTACACTGAACTTTTATAGATTAATACCACCTGGAAAGAACATTATGAATAAGAGCTGTCTTGTGAAAAAGAGGAGGTGGGATTCATTGGCCAAAAAACTTTCAAAGTTCTTAAAGAAAGGATAAAGTGAAGACCAAAAAAAAAGTTTAGTCTTATCACGGATAAAATATCATCTTCCAAACACAATGGTGAAAAGAACAGAAGAGTTGTCCCCTACAGGGAGCGGTGGAGCAAGGATTGGCAACCATTACAGAGAATAGGAATTAGAGTGATTGTTGGGGAGAAGGGTGTAGAAATGGTCCTTGTATAGGTGGAAGCAGGATTGAATTACACACCAGAGCTTCCAGTTTATTTCCCAGACTGCTAAGAGAAATTAGTCAAACTGAGGACTGCTCTGTATGATTGCAGACCACCAAACACAGTATCTGTGTGGAGAAACAGCAGAGTCATGTGGGCATCTCCAGTGCCTGCAATGCAACACCAGTGGAGCGGGGTGGAGGAGGTTGCCCATGTGAAGCTACAGCCATATCTGTTGTCTGACAATTTCACATTTTTTACAAGTCTGAAGTGTTTTAATCTATTTATCTAAATATATAATTATGCACCTGAAGTTTACATAACTCATCAGTTTATAGATACATGTCAGCCTTATCAAATGCATCATATATGTGTGTTTGTTTAGGCAAATTGTCAGCATACTTCTGCTTCTTTTTCAGAAAAGGAGCCTAATTTCAAAGGCACTTAGAAAAAAGTTGATAACTCAGACACAGATGGCTGCAAAGGCGGAGGTGGGAGAGAAAGGGGAAAGATGAGTTCTGGCAAGGAATCACATTTGTTGCAGGTGCGCTTGTTTTAGAAGAATGGGATGCTGTCTGGGAATGAATGAGATCCATTCCTCAGCAGTGTGTACAACCTGCCAAACACCCTGGGTGGCCTCGACGGCCTCGGAGACTTCTGGTCAGAGAGAAGTTCTAAAAATGTCTAAACTTGCTGGCATTCCTGTGCAAAAGCTGCGTTAGTCGGGAGCTGTGGGGTGTTGCTGGCTGTTTGGCGAGTGGGCAGAGTTAAGGTTACTTAGATGACCCGAGCTGAGTGTGCACACGCTTTCAAAGGATTGGAGTATGTAATTGAGGAGTTTTAATTTCTGTGGTCAATTTTTCAGAAAGCTGCCTTGTTTCCCAAAGGGCTTTTTGGCAGAAGTGGAAGTTAGATCCCTGCTTCTTTAACTGCATCCAGACTTGGTGGAACTTGAGAACAGCTTTTTATGTGGTTTGCATCCATACCATCCCTTTCATACTTTGATCTGGTTCCTCTCCGTGTTTTGGTGTCTGCCACTGTCACTTGCGTGTCTTCTGCTTTCCCTCCATCATCCAGAATGGGGGGTTTTGGTGGTGATTCTGCAGTTTTGGGAAGTCATTCATAAACTTGAGCCTGCAAAGCAAAGCTGTGCAGTTTTACTGGCTTGCTGTGTAATGGCTTTTGAATGAGTCATGCACGTTCTTGTGAGCGCTGGGAGTTTGTTGCTGTCAGGCTTGAAGGTTTTAGTTAGAAAATAGTATGGAAAGACAAATGAAGCACAAATGCAGTCATGTGGAATTACCTTTTAGTAGAACATTTCTCAAAGTTTCCTTGTCTCCTCCTGGGCTTTTAACTTCAAAAATAAGAGACACTGACAAATAATTAATTAACATGAAATTGTGGCAGGGTGTGAGAAATGTATTTACTCTTCTTGTGGTCCAAATTTTGAGAGTAGAAGAGGAGAAATAGAACATAGCAAGATATAACAGATGTTTAATGCTGTGATGGGTGCTGCACATTATTGAATTAGGCACAATTAATTGCCTGGTAGTTTATTGGCTTGCCTGGTTACTTTGGAGTTTTCCTTTATTGTAATTGGTCTTGGGTACACCAAACAAAGGCAAAAGGATTATTGCAAGATGTAAGGGCAGAATTAGCCTTCTGCAAAGATGTGGCACACCCTAGAGATTTATCACTTGATTTTTTTTTCTTTTGTATGTAGTCCTTCTTTGCTTTCTCCACATTCTTAGCATGTCTCAGAAATTCCAGCATTTTTAGTAATGAATCAGTGAGAAGAAGGGGAAAAGTCCTATAATTCCTTTTTCCATTGTGCTTGTTAAAACAGCGTTGTGGGAAATGGACCCAAACACTGTCTTTTAAGTGGTGTTGAGTCTGAGGCAGGTGGTATTAACTCAGGACTGCATTAACTCTTTTCAAATCTCTTTCCTGTTTCCTTGAGGAAACATGCCTGGTATATATATGTGGCATGGGCTGTTTGCCTGCCTCTCGCATTGACATTTTAATTTGGTCCATGATATAAATATCATTTCCCTAATCCCCCTTGCCCTGACCCTGTTTTGTCTTTTCTTCAAAGTGAGTTGACTTTTTTTTCTTGGAGGAGGGGGGAGGAGATGGGAATGGTGGCTGGCTGCTCTAGTTTGGAGCATTAAATGCTCAGGGAAAAAATCTCAGAGTAACTGTTGTTTCTTTCTTTGTATTCACATGGAAATTTTTAATCTCCATCAAAGGATCAGGAGAAAATAACGTTGAGATTCAACAAGAGAGCTCCCAGCTTACATGGAATTTTTAAATGTTATTTGGCTTTATCCTTTAAACGATGAGAACCATGAACTATGTACCTACAGGGTTCAGAATTAACTTTTCTCTTTTTTTTTTTCCTACTTCCCTCCTTTTTTCTTACATCTTTTTTGTTCTGCATAAACATGCAACTCCTTTCTGGCCAAAACTGTAAGTTGCCTTAGGATTTGTTTAGTTATATTTATGTATACATCTCTAACATTAATTATGAGCACCAGTCTGAAACACAGCCTCATGTTCTTTTGATGTGATCTGAAGAATCTCTGTGAAGGCCATGGAGCTAAGATCAGAACCCAACCCAGCATATGCCTGCATAGCTGTACAAGAGCTAACATTTGCCTGTTTAAAAAAAAAATAAAAAAGGATACAAGTAGGTATAAAAGGGGTAATGATCTCCTTGTTTGTAGTGGGGAATCACAAACACTATCTGCACCTGTAAATGTAGCTGATTGTGCTGACAGTGATAGCAAGGGGAGCCCCCTGCAACTACCCATGGAGGGCAACAGCAGATTTCACAGGTGGGTGCTGACAGCAACAGTAGATTTCATGCTTCATCACAGATTAATAAAACAGGGAGGATATTAAAATGCTAATACTCATTAATACTATTTTATGGTGTTTAACATTAAACCTGGAAAATGAAAATGAATGACAGCCGGTAAATGGAACTGACAGATGTGTTCAGGGTGTCTGAAGCTGGTGAGAATTAGCTGCAGGAAGCAAAAGCTGTGGATGCTCCTACTCCTGCTGTAGATCAAGCCAAACAGCACCTACAGTTACCTAGATTTATGCAAGGCCAGCTAAACAGATTCAAATAGACTCTTCTATTATTGTGAAATATTTTATGACAATCTTTTCCTTACCATCATTGGTCAGAACCATTATTTTCCATGTCCTATGACAGACTGTCCAGCAATACATATATCTAAGTGCAGAAATCACAGTCCATTAAAGCATAATTGTGAAATCCTTTGTTGTCTTTTTTTAAGGGGACATTATTAGTTTTTTTCCCTCAAAAACTCTTCTTGTGTTTCAGTTGGCTACATTGTTCTTCATTGCTTGTTGGAGTTTCAATAAGCTTCATCCCAGAGGCAGTTGCATTTCAGCAACAAGTAAAAGTTGGCCCTCTGTGGGCCATAATGTAATGTAATATAATATAACATACACAGATACAAACTTAATTCTGCTGTGTTGTAGACTGTTTTAAGTTTATTTATGGTTAAAAGTCTCCAAAAACTTCTGCATAGCTGTGTTTAAATATTAAGCTTATTGACCTAGGGTGTTCTCACTCAATGTTCTTTCACAAGTAAAACCTTTTAATTTAGAATGAACCTTATCTGTGCCTGTACTGAGATGCAAAAATCCCAGAAACACTGGAAATTCATAGTGTGCACAGGGACTAGGGATAAAGGGATTTTAAAGGTGTAATTATATATTGCTGGTAATAACAGTATTTGGTAAAATAACAGTTGTCTGACCAAGCAGCATTTTTGCACCTCAATGTTCTAGGTTTTTAATAAAATTAATCTTGAGTATTCTAGGTTTATATTGCCTGAGTCTGCAATCTGCATATTTGACTGCAAGTACCGATGTGTGCTCTAAGCTCTTAGGTATATTTAATATTGAATCTTCCAAGTGGTTCTTTTGCTTTTTAAATATTTTATCCTCACTTGAATTCCCAGTTTTGTTCTTGCACTTGCACCATGAATCACAACTGCCCAGTTGTCTTCCTTTCCCCCACTTATGAACCATTTCTTGCCAACATCTCCTGTAGTTGTGACCTGCAGCATGAATGGCAGATTGCATGCCAGAGATAGTTCTTTTTGTATGCTTAAAATGTATCACTAGCAACCCATTTCAAATTTGCTGCCAACTCTTGTTCTCAGGATACTGGAGCCACATAAGGTGCTTCAGGGATTAGTGTGTCCCCCTCCCTTCATTTACAAGCAGACATCTAACAGCACTCTCCATCTTTGGTGGTTTCATTGAAAACCTGCTTCTTTCTGTTGAGGTGAAAACAGACAGATAGAACATCAAAAATCAAAGTTTAGGTAATGAAAAGTCTTGAAAAAGGGCCTGTCACTTAGGCTAGATTTTATGAAAACATATTTATTTTGGCGCATGTTTCTCAAAGGCAGGTTCATGTTTATGCTCTCTGCAGTCTGAAGTTTGCTGGGAGGTGTCAAGAGCATGCTTACTCCACATTGGCTTAGAACTGGTTTTCTGCCAAAACTCTGTGTGCCCTCCTCTCCTTCCGCTCACCGCTTTACTTTCTTTCTCCTACTTGTAGCAGATTTTTCCTTCTGTTGATCTCAGTGCATATTTCATTTTCACTTCGTGGTGCTAACAAAAACAACGAGCTTCAGAAACTGGGGACTCCAAGTTTTAAAACCTGATGAGAATAAAAAAAGATACTTTCTTCAGTTTACACAGTCTTATGTTTATTTCTTCTTAATGTAGGCATGTGAAGTTTGCGATTTGATTGTAAGGATTTTAAATACACTAGGCCAGAAACCTCTTTGGTTTGTCTTCTGAATCTAGGTTACAGGCCAATTGGTTCTTCCAAGCTCTTGCTAATTTTTCTCTTTCTTGATGAAGGTCTTCAGTCCCTCTGCATCTCCTTTGATTTAAATTCCTTTCCTAGTTCCAGCCAGATGTTTGGTTTCTCCCTCTGTTGACAGTCAGATAATAGCCTCACACTATCACTTCGTATATCTACATTTGCAAGATCTGTTGCAAAAAATTCCCAAATCTTTCTCACAGAGGGCCTTACTGTGTATTTTACTACTTTCCAAAGGCAAATTCCTTTAATGTTGCATATAAATGCTTCAACAGCAAGCAGAGGCAAACCTTCCTGGTTTTCCTTTTCCAGTAAGAAGGATGTGTTTCTGAGCCACATCTTATGGATGACCCAGAGATTTGCTCCACCTTTGGCAAAGGAATGTGGCTAGCACTTCAGAGAATTGCAGGAAAGCTTCAGGAGTTTGGCCAAGAAAGATTAAACCATCAAAAACCAGGCAAAACTGCAAAACTTTGTCTTTCCCCCTTTCCACTGCTTTCATTTCCTACCGTGTTGTGTTGTCCTCTGCACCAGACTATTTAAGACTGCCAAATACTTGGGTATTTTATAGGTAATATATCTTATAAATGCCATAGCCAGCCTCTGAGGGAAACAGAGGATTGTCGGTTTTGGATGAAGTATAAAACCCAAGCAGGAAATCATTGCTGAATGGCACAGCTGCAGGCAAACATTGTGAGCTAGTAAACTGCCCATCTGCACAGCCACACGTGTGTGGGAGCGCGGGGCCGGCTGAGCGCGCCTGGGAGTGGTTAGCGGGCAGAAATTCAGTGATTAAACAATGAAGTGTTTTGCTTCGTTAGTTCCTGAAATACAGCTATCTGAAGGTGATTAGAATCTTATTTTCAAGAAGGAGGAGAGACTAAAGACTGGCGCTTTTCCTTGTCTGTAATAAAACATAAAAGGAAAATTTCAGAGGTGGGCTGCAGGACAGAGGATGTGACACAACCTGCACTGAAGACTGAAGGAGAAGTTTGTCAAGAAAAAGAAACACACTGTATTTGTTCATAGGGCTGAACTGGCAATCATACCTGAATCTTCCCTTCAGAGCTAGAGACAGGAAAGACTGTTTTGGTCCTTAGGTCTGCTTCACTATCATTGACCTGAACAGGAGCCTGGGTGGGCTTTGATCTGGTCTTAAAGTCTGAACTGTGTAAGATCTCTTTTTGCTAGAGATTCTGCCAACTGAAATAATTTTCACTGTACTCATTCTAGTGCTTGCCTTTCATAATTTTATCTATTATTTAGTTCCTAGTTTTGCTGTCTTCCATTCTAAGCAACTCCTCTTTCTTTGTGGGTTATTATTTGTTGAGTTCCTCTAGCCAAACTCACTATGTTAGTTCTCCCAATCCTTCCTCTGAAGTTTGGCACTTCCTCTTACATGTGCCAAGTTTGAGTTCATTTTCCGCATGATTTTCCCAAGTACTACTTTAAATAATCTACAATTCAGTAACTAAATGGAGATTGTTAAAATAATGAAACAACAACAATAAAGCTTTTTAAGACTGCACTCCAACTGTAAAAACTGTTGATTTGGTTTTTTCCCAAGTACTTTACTGAAAAATAAAATTTTCTTCTCATATTCAAAATTAAATTAACTGGGTTATAATCTTATTGTACAATAGACTTTCTACATTGATATTTGTCTTTTGGGGGAGTTTTTTGTTGATTCATTGCAATGTATAAATCAATACAAGAGTAGAGATAATTTAGTGATTGGGGCCCTTGTTTAAGGCATAGATGGCTTGGGATAAAACCCCTTGTGATTTCTCTGCCTCCTAATATTCCTAATCAGAATAGATATAATAAAAGTTGAAATCTGTAAATGGTGAAAATGGGTGTATTGCCACCTGAAGCCTCTGGAAGCTTTCTGTTCACTGATGTGTTTTGTGTTGGAGCATCTAAGGAGCATGAAAGTCTTGGGACCTAAACTGAAGTGTCCTTATTTCTCTTGGTTAAAGGAATGAGTCGTTAAAGTGTTCTGGATGTTTCGTTTGAGCAGGAATATCCTGAATGTATGCATCATAAAAATTTTAATTTAAGGATCTGATATTTCATATATCCTTGAGCATTTCCGTATTTTTATCACAAAGAAAAGGACCTGCTTTGGTTTTTCCTCTGTGGGCCCTTTATTCTCTCTTTTTCTGTCAATTGATGCCATTTTTAAGCCACATAAAGGGACTTTGGTTTTTGTCATTACAATGTTGGTAGCTTCTGCATTCCATCTGCACACAAGTATGAATTGTAGGATGATGACATATTATAGTCATCTCTGTTAAAATATAGGGGAAATTATTCTGAAAATGAAGCTTTTTCCTTATTTTGAATATTTCTTTATATTTTAATGAGTTAAGGAAGCAGGTGCCTAGTGGACATTGTCTTAATATCTTGCCATTTTGATTGATCCTCATGAAGTGTGCAAAATGCCTGATACTGTTGTGCAAAGAACAAGTAAGTAAGCATTAACAGCTAAAACATTAATGTAAGTTTTAGCATTAACAGACTTCATGTGTGCATCTCCTTCCTCAGGACAATCACATCTCTCCGGAGTGAACTGATTCCACATCTGGTTAGGAAACAGTTTTCTTCTCCCGCATCGTTGCAACAAGGACTAGACAACAAAGAAGAGGACCAAAAGAAAAAAGAGCAAGCATCACTAGGTCAGTACAATATCAAAGACTTGGGTTTATGGAAGTTTTAAAGTCCATATACTGCAGCTGAATTATTGAGTAGAGTACAGAACCAGCCTGAAACACTGTTTTAGAAATTCAGCTTGTTTTTCCTCAGCAGAGGAAGCTTTTTTTCCCTAGCAAAGATTCTGGTAGATTTCTTTTTCAAACAGTACTGTTGACATTTCTTTTGTCCTGTCTTATTTTGGTGTAAACCATAAGCAGATCAGCTAGAGGCTCTGTATTTCTTTTTTTTTTTTTTCCCTAGGAAAAAGGTTAGATTCATTTTTGAAAATGTAATTTTAGGAGGGAGTTCTTAAAATTGGGTAGGACAACAGACCAAGCCTTAACCACCCTGCACTGGAAACTGGACAGGATCTCAGAGCCTAGAATTTATTTTTAGCATTTCCGCTGTCTCCCTGTGTGACCTTGGGCAAAATATTGCATCTGTCCTGATTCCTTGATTCACACCTGCAGAATAAAAATAAGCACTTACTCACTACATCTGATAAAATCTCTTAATGATTGCTGAATATCTAGCCGTGGAAATGAGGTGAGGCAAAGATTTCCCTTTACCAACAGTATTTTAATAGTATTCCTCTTCAGAAAGCATTTCATTAAATCCTGTCTAACTTCATGCATGTGTGTGTTCTCCAGACATTTATAGTTTCATAAAGGAAGATAATAGCTTGCTGAAACCTGCTCCAGATAACTCTTGTTGGAATGATCATAGAGGAGATATGAATGAAACTCTCCACGAAGGAAAAGTGCGCTGCTACGTCCATATCATGAAGGAGGGGCTGTGCTACCGAGTGAATACTCTTGGACTGTACATTGAAGCCAACAGACAGGTGAGGAAAATACAGAAGTGCCACCTGGGAATACAGCAGTAGCTTACAGGACATTTCAGAGGAGTATGTGGGAATTGAACAAGTGCCATGTTATCCAGGCATATCACCCTACTGCTTTCTGGGTAGGGACATGAGGCCAGAAACAGCTCTGTTGCTGATTGACTCTAGATTTGGTTTAGCTGAGTAAACCTTCACCCTAAACACTCTTGAGGTTTTTTGGGAGGGGCAAGACAGGCAGCTGAAGAGCCAAGAAGTGTGGAAAATTAGGATGAAAGTAGCTTTGATAGCTTATTTAATTAATGTCCTCCATGTCCTAAAAGCAAGATAAGTTCTGAGTGGACTCTTCGTAGCAGATGTTTGTTTGTGATAATAACAAAGATTATTAACAATTTACAGAAAGACTTAAATTACCCTTCCATTTAAATTGCCTAATGATTTACATTGTAAAAGAAATCTTTTATGAACAAGTTTTCCTACTGTAGTGCTCTAGGTACACACAGAAGTCAACTCTTGATCTGATGCAGCATCTGTTGCAGCTTTCACTTTCACACTACTGAGTATTCATAAAATAAAAAAATGTCAGATGAGAATTAGGGAAATCGTGTACTACCTAACAAGCTGATGATTAAAAGTTCTTCATGTCCTTGTGGGGTAGGGATTTGGGCTTTAGAGGGTTTTTACTACACTGTCTGAAGAAATGTACAAGTTGTCACTTTGCTCTGCTAGTGATGAGCTTCATTGCTGTCAGGAATGGACAGTTTTCTCTAGTTTTGAAAGACCAATAACCAGTGCAGTGAGGAAAGACTCAAGTTTTCTGGAAATGGGGCTTGAGAGGTGATAAAGTTGTATTGGAAATTCTGGAAGTGGTCACTGCCTTGCCTTTAGTCTCAGACTGAGTTGATTTCCTTTTAATAACATTAATGGATTCATTGATGCAAACCAGAATTGCAGAATGACAGCATGAGTTTACACACTGGAACTCTTTCTCCTTGATGCTTGTAGAGGAACACAGAAATAAAGAGATGTGCTTTGTGCTTAGGGATATGAGGAAGAGAGGCAACAGTGCTGTCAGGGAAAACTTCACCAAAAACAGCAGGAACAAGTGTTCTCAAAGGGTTAACGGAGAATACCACTTGCTAAGGGAAGTGTGCGTGTACATTTGGCAGCAGCCACTTCAGTAAAAAGTTATTGAGTTAAGCCAGTCAGACTCTGTGTGGGTTTTTTTGTGTTGGTTTCTTGTTTTTGGTTGGGTTTTTTTAAACCTAAATATTCTACATTTTGGTTAGTTCAGGAAATATGTTTGCTTCTGGGTGGTACAAAGAATTAGTGTTTTGAAATCACATTGGGGCCTTCAATGTTGGAAAGGATTTTCTTTGAATTTTGAACTTTTTCAGGATGGTAAAATTTCTAAGGAAGCTGTGTGGAGGTAAAACATTAAATGGAACTTAATGAGGGGTTGTGAGAAAGTAGTTCCTTTTTTCAGTGCCGCTGCATTTTGTTTCTCTTGCTAATCCTCATAAAAGATGCACATTTAATTTGATTGAGGGGTGGTGTTACCTGTTTTGTTGGTCTCTCAGGAAGATTTTGGGTGTTTAGTTTGCTCTTATCTTGGCCTTCACAGACCAGGTTCTGATCCCCTTGCTGCAATGTCAGGACCTATAACTTTGAGGTCCCAAAGGAGAGACTCATGCAGCAGTAGCAGTCCAGTCCAGTAGCTGTGGGAAGGAATGGCATCCTAACCCATTGCCCTTCTGGTGAGGAAACACTTTGCTCACATCATTTCACTTCCAGCTGGGTTTCTGGATGCCTGCAGCCTGTGTGTGGGCAGGTGGGTTCAGGAGGGAGTTATCTTCAATAGCAGGAAATAGTTTCTTTGTAAGATGAATTAAATCCAAACACATCTTAAACCTTCCCTTGACCCAGGCACTCCCTCTGACTCCTGCCCCCAGTCTAACCTTTCTTTTCAGAGCAAAATGCTTGAGCTTGTAGCCTTCGTGGGTTACCCCTCAGGCTGCACTACAACTGACTGATTCTAATAAGGGCTTTGCTCTGGCCAGTAAAATCCTTTATTTATTTCACTACATCACCTTTCCACTGAGGAGGGCAGGAGCCTTTCTTCATTTCTTTCCCATCTTGCAGATCAACACTGGATAGCAGGAATCTTTCCAACCTATGCTGTAGGTATGCTTTTGTGTGTGTTCCTCTCTTGGATCTGTGTGTCAGGTGACATGTCAGGACAACATCCCTTCACCCAGCCAGCATCATCAGGGCTGATTTGCTTAGTTTGTGGTGTTCTGGTAACCTGATTGTTTTCTGTAGTGCCTGTACCTTGGACTGAAGGATCTAATCTACTCTTGCTTTTTTATAAATAAACAAAATCCAAGTCTAGTGAGAAAGGCACATTTCAAGATATAAAAAGGTACAGATGTGAAAATATCTGCTGGGGACAATAGGCAAATTGAAATGATAGCTCAGAAGTGTGAGCTCATCCGATCGTAACTTCTTCAGATCTGTGGGATTTGTTTTTTGAGGTTCAATCCTTAGCCATCAGCTCTTGTTATCCCAGCTTTCTAAGGAAGTAATTTTACACAACTGTACTGTATAGCAGTTCCTTAATAGCAGTTTTGGAAATTGCTGGCAGCATTCAGCCAAATTTACACAGCAGTGGAGATCACAGAGATAAACTTTCTCAAGAGTTTTGTAAAAATAGGTGCTTATGTAGAGAAAAGAGATGCTTAATCAGTGCTGCTTCCCTCCTTGAGGCAAACTCAGTTGCACCGTCACTGTGCTGAGACTCCAGATGACCTCCCAGATGGACATCCTGGCTGGCCAAGCAGCATTTGCAGTGCTCCACACCAGCCCCAGCACATGCTGCCTCTCATTCAGCCATCAATTTGCTGTGACACAGACCTGCTAGCCCTCATACATTTGTGTCTCCTGAGTTCCTTTGACTGCCATCCCTGTCCTACCAAGAGACATCATACATCACATCACCCCTGGCAGCAACTGCAGCACTGTATTATCTGTGCATTGCTGCAAGGCTCCCACCTTCCCTGACATCCCCATCCATTCTATCATCACTTCTTCTGTGCTGGGTGACCTTGGCCTCAGCCTGACACCAGGAGATACAGAATGCCTCAGGCTGCTCTTTCACCCACAAAAGGAGGAATGATGGAGTGATATCCCATCCTCCTGCAATGCTGGCTCCCCATCCTTTCAGGAGCCAGTTCAGAATTGCTCTCCATGGATTTGTTCTTGGCTACCTCATGGGCTGTGTCTCTGTTACCACTGTGCTCTGTCTGCTTGTCTAACACCTGCTTTCTCCCTGTCAAGAGCCTTTTCTTGTGCAGCTTTCTACCATCTGGAATAGCCACTTGATCAGCTTTAGTTTCTTTCTACGTAAACATCTGAAATACAATTTTGTTGCCTCAGAATACTGTCATTTGGAGTAGGCTGTACACAGCAACCTTTTTATGCCAGTTTGCTGGTCTATATTTTGTATTACTTGCTTCCCTCCCTTGCTTTATTGGACAGTGTAAAACACGCTGAGCTGCGTTTGGAATGGCAGGTGCTGGACATAGTGGAAACATACAGGATGTCACTGTGTTCAGCTAGAGCCAGCCTGCTTGCTGCTGCTGATCCACTGCTTCTCCACAGGTGGGAAGCTAAGCTGAGAGGAGACACATAGTGCCCTGTGGCAGCAGTGTACCTATGTCCTTTACAAAAGTGGGAGATGATGAATCACACATAGCTGATGGCCATTTGAATACCTTTTCTCATAAGTTAAAATGTTTATGGCAAATGCAGTAGTGCAATGGAAACCAAAGGCATCTTTGAACTGTTTATATAACTTGTGGCTACAGCACTGTCATGTTAGTTTGTAATGTGGCTTTTTCATGCAGGTTCCCAAATTACTGCTTAATCTGGGTGTGGAAGAGCCATTGGTTCATGGGTCTGCACAGATCATTGACAGAGGCATGGTAAGTGTTCCCTTTTCCATCTCTGCTCTTCCAATAGTCTGCAACCACTTTGTTTCAAGAACTGCTTGGTAAGATTCAGTCCCATGTTGGAAGTGAAGCCAAGTTCTGAAGTGTGAAATGGTGGAACGAAGGAGATACAGCCCAGAGTCTTCTGTAGGCTCACCCACGAGTTCCTGCTTTTCAGTCTCTCTCTTAAAAAGTTTGGTAAAAAGTGTATCTTACTCCCAAGTCAGACGTTGCAGCCTCTTGTTCCCTAATGGCAGTTCCTGGTCAGTTCGCCTCCCTAAGGGCACCAAACCCAGAAAGGACCAGTATTTTAGCTTTGCTTCTTGCTAACACATTTTGGTTGAATATCAGCTTCAAGCCTCCCTTTGACAGGTCTCACTGGGCAAACCTTATTGAAACCAGTGAGTCCCAGCAGGACTGTGCCTACTGTGCTTCCCTTTCTGCATGAAGCCTACAGAGCCAGATCCACTAATGGAGTTTTACGAAGCTAACAGATCTTGGGAAGATTGTCTAAATTTCTGCCTGTAGGGTGGACCCCAAATTTTCAGGTCTTTCCTCTGCCAAGGATCCCTCAGAGTGTAGAGCAGGGTAAACTTTATTGATGACTGCTTGAGACATGCTTTGGAAGAGGTGTATGGAGAACACACATCAGAGAACTCCATCAACTTCTGCTAATTTCTGTTCTTTTCTTCCCCAGGTTGGATCAGACAGTATCATTGGGTCATCCACACAAATTGGAGAGAAGACATCCATCAAACACTCCATCATCGGCAGCATGTGTACCATAAAAGACAAAGTTAAGATAACAAACTGTATCATCATGAATTCTGTTACAATTGAGGAAGGGTAGGTTAACTTTTTGTACCTTAGTTCCCTAAATTTGCAGGTTTTTTTTTCTAGGTAGGTCCTGAGTCAGTAATTTTTGTCCTGTAAAGAATCCTCAGCCAGAAGAGATGATACCAGGGGGTGTGTTTTTAAAGACTAAGTCACAAATAAGTCTCTATAAGTAGTCCAGAAGTGCACAAGTGAAATGAACAAGAGGGCTGCAGTCTTGGAACATAAATTTCTTCTTTTTACAGTAGATCCTGTCATCTTCAGAATGTGTGAGTAAGTTAAGTGGATGTATGAGTCTGTATGAGCTTGTGTGTTATTCTTCCAAGCTTTATTTTAGTGGCTGGATGAGTGAGTATACCTAAAATATTTGAGGCACAAAGCGTATTTTAAAGTGGTAAACTTGCCAGCTATAAATGTTCTTCTCATGTTTGAACATTACAGCTTCACCTAAAATGTCATTTTCTTTGGCCCTTTTTTGTCATCCTGCAGCCTTTACCATTGCCTATGCTGAGTAATAGAATAAATTAATAAACTTTTCAAAGAGAAAATCTGCCAGCTAGCAGAGGTTTCTCATGCACTAAAGACACTGACTAAATAGTTAGCCTTGAGCTGTACATTTCCAAATGTGGGAAAATTGGCCTGTCTGTAATTGTTGATGTCTGCATGCCCCCATCTTTCCATACATGCTGGCTTCCTGTGGATGTCAGTGGAAAGGAAACTGCTGATTGAGTCTGTGCAGACCTGTATAAATTCTCTGCTCCTTCATGGCTTGAGGTTTGCTTAGGGCCTCAGGAAAAAGGCCAAACTCTTAAAAAATGCCAAGTTGGCTCTGAAAGTTGCATATCTGAAAAACATAAAACCCCAAAGGATGTGGGGTCTATGGAGGATACTACTGTTACATAACTAAATTACAGGTAAGTATGGTACCTTACCACAAAGTGTTTGTCTTTAATAGAAATCCACAGTAATTTCAAGCACATCATAAATCAGAATTCCATTGAGTATAGAAAATAGCTGGTTTCCAGTTCAATCACAGATGGATCTAGTATGGCTGTATCACAAGCACTGCTGTCATAAAAGGTAGAGGAACCTCTCTCATTTGATCATGAGACCCTCTGTCATTTTGATTAATGAATTGATGCCACAATCATAATGGTATGGTTTTGCATATGAGGTCAGCAGCTCTACCATTAAATCACAGAGGCAGCTAGGTGTATAAATAGCACTATTTTATGAAGAGTACCAAATCATCTTGTGTTTGTCTGCATTGGCATTTAGTAGTGTTCTAAATCCTAAATTGAGCCCAGAGCTGTTATGTTAAGCATTTCACAGAATTCCAGAAGCATCGTAAAGTTGGTGATATATTATTTTTAAGAGGGATAAACTGACTTTTGGGGTAGCATTTTTGTGAAATCTAGAAAACAATGTGATCCTTAGTCACTCTTGGTGAAAACAATATAGCCACCAAAGAGTGGGAAACCTCACAGTCCCAGGGGTTTACCCCCTTTAGTTGCTCTGTGGTTACTGCACACTGATGCAGTGGAGCCAGATTTGTAATTATTTCTCTACAGCTGGAATTAAGACTATAGACCCTGGATCTTTATTGCAGAGCATAATGTAATTAATATTATTTATATCTGCACAGACACTGAGCTGATCAATTCTTTCTTACTGCATCATGGTAAGTCTTAAGATTAGAGGGGCATGAAATCATGCATACACAGGTAGTGAGAAACAGAAATACTGTAGCTGCTGAGTTTTATTGAAAGAAGCCTTGCTTGTAGTGCAGGATTTCTATATATTTTTTTAATGTATTTTGACACTCTTTCATTACTTTGGTTAAATCTGATGGATGTTTGTTAAAATGCTAATCATTCTTACTCATGTTGATGGATCCATTTGCAGCAGGTGGATAAATTATATGTGGTTTTGCTTTAAACTGCTCATAGTGGACAACTCCTTATAAACACTTCTTCTCCCAAGTGTCTCTGAAACAGCTCAGGCTTTATCTAATCACAGCTTCAGAAAACGTCTTCATCTTTAATTGGAAAGTCAGTATGTGTTGGCTGATATGGGTCAAAATGAGTATAATAAAGTGCCTTGACAGATCTAAGTAATTTTTTTATTGCACAAGAGATGTCCTACAAGTAAGCCAGTTTTACCAACTAAGGTATTGTATATTAGGAACTTCTGAAATTGCATTGAGAAGTAGATAAAAACTGTGTCATTTAAAGAATATACATTTTAATGCTGACTTGAGCAGCTCAACCAGATGAATGGTCTACTATAATAACGCCCAAGTCAAATGTGAGTGGTAACTGAAGGCCATTCCCAGGAGTGTTCATTGCAGTAACACCAACTTGAAGTAGTAGGGCACTTATTACAGAAAAGACAAAGGTGTACAGCTAACTCAGAAGAAAGAAAGGTTAGGTAAATCTTTTCTTAAAGCTGGGATACTGGGAACAACCAAATGCAAAAATTGTTCTGTATTCTCATTTCATTTATCAAGAGCTACATGGCACTACCTGGGTATTTCCTTTGCCTCTTCCATCACCTCTAGCTTCTCTGGGCTGAATCTTTCTTTTTCTTCCCATCTCAGCTGCAAAAGTGATCAGCAGCTTCAGTTCACTCTGTCAATGTAAAAAAACGCAAAACAAAACTAACAACAACTCAAAACAAAAAACAAACAAAACCCACCAAAAACAAAATTTAAAATGTTTATCTCTTGATAGTTTTCCCATAATGTGTTTTGAGGATTCTGTGCTATAATTCCTGCAGTATCAAGATCCACAAATTATATCTCCAAACCTGAAAAAAGGTTTGAATAACCTCATCACATTCAATACCAGCTTCTGAAATGGATAAATTCTTGCTGTGTCAGTGAGAACACCACAAGGTGCTTAGAGCAAAACCAGGTATCTCTTGTTAGGCAGTGATTGCCTCATTATTGGAGGAACAGAGGTTATGGCCTAGGTGATGATAACTTTCCCAACTGAATGGATCAGGGAACTGGGGTTAGTTTGCATAGTCCATTGCATATTGTTTGCAAATTATGATCTGTCCTCCAGCAATGGCTGGTGCATTTGATACTCTGGAGTACCAGAAGCTGGGTTTTTTGTTTGCCTTGGTGTGTAGGGCTTCTGTTACATTATATGTCTCCTGTGAAGTGATTTGAGTAGATATGAATCCCCCCTTAGAAGAGATTACAGGGGATTAAAGAAGTTAGTAACAGGGCAAAATAATTGGTAGTCCTTTCTTAATGTGTTTCCCACTGTGCAGCTAATTCTTCCATCAATGAGACAATAAAATAGCAAAGATTACATATGTGCTGAATGATGGACATACTTGACCAAGCTGGGAGGGATGTAATTTATACAACAGCACAAGTGCTGAGAGATGCTGACTGCCCAGGTGACAGGCTGCAGTGGCAAAACGGTTCTTTTTTCCCTCTGGATGCTCCCCAGAGCTCAGTGACAAATGACTGCACTGAGTTACATAGTTGGAGAAAATCTACAAATCGAGCTAAAATCATAGGTCACTTGAAAACTCTGTGTGGATGTTCCTGCAGTAGCTGTGTGTGTCCTTAGTCTCTGTGGTGGCCCAGGGCTGCCCCTTCTCTTTGTTCTGTTTGCATCAGGGGTGGAGCAGCACAACAGGGTCCCTGGATTGCTGCATCTTTGGTGCAGGAGTCTCCTGTTCCATCTCTCTTGCAAAGGGGCAGCGTGTAACACCCACAGACTGACTAGAGCTGGTTGCCCAGGGAGATTGTGCCATTTGCAAATGGAAAGTAATGCCTGGTAGGCAGGGCTGGCAAACTGGTCTCAACAGATGAGGAGAAGGCTGAAGCATTCAGCTGCTTTTTTTGCCTCATTCTTCACTGTCAGTCTCTCTTCCCACACCTCTCAACTTTATGGACCATAATACAGGGTCTGGTCAGAGGCCTGGAGCAATTCACCTGTGAAGACTGAAAGAGTTGGGGTTGGTCAGAAGAGAAGGCTCCAGGGACACCTCATTGTGGCCTCTCAGAACTTAAAGGGGGTTTGTAAAGATTGATGGTTGCAAACTTTTCAGCCTGTCCTGCTCCAATAGGACAAGGGCTAATGGCTTTAAAATAAAAGGAGATAGACTAGATAGAAGGAAGAAATTGTTTACTGTGAGGATTTTGAGGCATTGGGACAAGCTGCCCAGAGAAGTTAGGACTGCCCCATCCCTGGAAATGTTCAAGGCCAGGCTGGATGAGGCCCTGATCAATGTGGTCTAGCTAAAGATGGCCCTGCTTATTTTAGGGGGGTGTCGACTACATAGCCTTTAAAGGTCCCTTTCAACCCAAATTACTCTGTGGTTCTGTAACGTTGTTTCATAGGCACACTTAGCTGTTTTGAAATGATATCTAGATATGGATGGATTAATTTAGTTCCAGGTTCCTGTTCTGACTTCTGTTTTTGCAGTCAGTGGTTGTTTTGTTGGTTTTTATCAAACATTTGCTTTATTTTTATCAGTTTTGTTGTTTTACTTAGTTTGCTACGTTCTGGCAGCAGGAACATCTAATTACTCTGGTCATACAGGACCTTGTGCTGAAGCACTCTGAGCATTGCTAATAATATTAACAGGAAAAACATGTTGAATCCTTTATTCCATCCCTGCAGATAAATATTTCGAAATCTCTTGTTTGTTAGTAAAACTATCCCAGTGTATACACTTACGGGAAGGAGCTTGGCCATTTTGCTCTGTGCACATTATATCCTTTTTCCTTGGTTAGTTGTGAAGGTAAGCGTGAAAAGCTCAGATAACTACTGAGTCCACTCCAAGACCTTTGAAAAGGTCTTGTTGATGTGGAGGTAGTCAGTACCATAAGGACTCTGTGGTAGATAGAGTCTAAAATTGATTATTTTGCTACTTTTCTTTTTTCATGGAAATACAGGAAAGCATTCTGCTTCAAATGATGTTTTTATGGAAATCATAAATAGGCTGCTCTGATTATCAGAGAGAACAAATGGTTCAATCTACAAGCAAATTGCTTCTAGATTTCACCTCGCCAGCCAGAAAGTATCTGATCATCACAGAGCAACCAAGGAAGCTAAACCTGTCTCACCTATAATCTTATTAGAAAAACTGTATCCCAAACTGGGATTAGCAGTGGGAAGAGGAGAGAGTTCCCTCCAGACAGAAGTTTGCAGCAGACAGTTGCCAGACAGCCTGATGCAGTGGGCAGATGGTTCAGGAAGTGTAAGGCTGGGGTTGCAGGTGGGACTGAGGTTATTGAGTTTGTGCAGCTCTACCACTGAACTGTAACTTCATATCTTTGTTTGTAAAGTTTACAGCATGTTGTTGAAACCACATACAAACATACTACCCAAAAGCTGCTGAAGTTCCCCACGTGGCACACTGCTCAGGTCACCTTTTGGAAAGGGAAGGGGTTAAAAAGAGAGGCAGATGTGTTTTGGGTCAGGCTGCACATGACATTGCAACAAATTGCAAAGTGTTGCAGCATCAGGAAACTTGGAATGCCAGGGAGGTGACACCAAAGGCTTCCAGTTACAAACTGCAGGGAGGTGATGTGAATGTTGAGGACAGAAGGAAAGTTAGAAGAGTCCCACGGGGAGATGTGGTAAACCTTGGGGAGTTCTGACTCCCTGGGCAAAAAGAATAGGCTGGACTAAAAATTTATGTGAAGGACTAAAGTACCCAGATATGTGGAGAAAGAATCTGCACCAAAACCATTTTGTCAGCCAAAACTAGCATTGACCTTCTTCAGTCATGTGAAGACAGTAACTTACACGCTGGATTTTGTTCAAGGTGTTCTGGCTACCTGTGTGAAAATAGATGGACAGATGCTGTAATTCTGCTCAGTGAGGGGACTGGAGAAAGACCACGTGTGACTGGTTAAGGCTACTCTAGTTTACCACATGTCTTCAATTTATTGCTACTTTCTATGAGAAAATGTACAAAGGAAGAAAACAAGCAAGGCGAGCTGGATTGACTACTAACTGCAGATTGATTGTGAAGTTTATTGGTTGTTTCCTCAATAGTGCCAAATCAGCACCTGATGTAGAAACAGTCAGTGGTTTGAAGAAAGTTCTAATTAAAACCAGGGTGGAATTGGGTCTTTATAGGGGTTCAGTGCATAAGTAGTCTTTTTCCCCTTGGACAGTGGCAGTTCAAAGGAATGATCCTATTGCAACGTATTTTACAGTGCATAACCTCATGAAAAGGAATGAGGAGGTGAAGTTGTTTCCAGCACCATAGCTTGCAAAACTGAAAATAATGATCAGCTTATGCTGAAATTCCCAAACATTTTGTATCTTGAACCATTTTTTAAGATGGCTGTTGTCTCCTGGACACTTTGTCTCATACTGCCAATTGGCTCCCTACCTCCCTAGAAAAAGAACGAGTTGAGAGTAGATATCACAGAAAGCACATGAAAAGTGAGAACTTCGTTCAGAAAAAGCACATGCTCATCTTAAATATATGGATAAAGTATATCATGGATATGGGTAAAAATCAAATTTATTAAGAAAACTATGTGTATTACCTGTAAAAAGAGGTCATATTTATCTTGATTATATAGCAGTTCTGTCCTTTCTGTCACATCTCTTGGTTTTAAACTATAAACATTTTTGGTCAGGAGCTGTAATTTTGATTCTACTATTTAATTCACAGCACATGTTATGTAAGGTACTGAATAGAGACAACCTCTGGCCAGCAGAGTTTTCATTCAGGAAGATAAATTGAGGAAGAAAGTGCAAAGTAGGAAACTAGTAAGTAGGAAACAGTGGAGCTACTTGGGGAACTGATTTTCAATTACTTTCAACTGAAGTCAAATTCTGCTATATCTAATATATTGAGGAAATTTCTCATCTAATACTTGTTATCTTGTGAATGTCTGAAACATTATTACTAGCAGCTCCTCAAAAAAATTTATTCTGGCTAGCTTCCTGGTACATCAATCTGTCTTAAATAAATCACCTGTTCTTTAATCTCAGATGCAGATGTTTCCCTGATAGTGCAGAGAGCTTATCCCACTTTTCCAAACATCTTGTACATCAAATGTTGAACTTAAAGCACAGATGAGCTCTGAAGAGTGGCATTTTAAAATCTCTCATTCTGCTGATCTGCTTCTTCAGGTGGACAGGGTTATGTCTGACTTCAGAGCTATAAATAATCTTCTGCCTCCTGCTAACCACATGGGTCTAATCAGAGAGTATGGAGATTTTTCACAAGCAGCTGATTGCTGTTGGATTTTGGTGGGAGTCTGGGTGTGAACGTCTCTGATGCTCTTTAAAATCTTCCCCCACCTGGGATTGGAAAAGGAAGAAATTATCACATTGTGCCTCTTAAGTTCCTAAGGAGACAAGGGTTTAACAAATTCAGCTTGGATCTCAGAAGCCAGGTTCAGTTTGTAAGGGTGACATTTACAAAAACCTTTTCCATGTCGACCTAACTCAAATGGTATGGAAACTGACTTAACCAGTAATGTCTTATGAAGGGCCACAGCTCTCAACCCAAAACTGTGCTTTAAAAACCCCAGAAAAGGTGTCCTTTTACTGTGCCTGTTACCTCGTTCAGTATGACTGTGCGAGCTGGTGGGAAAGTGAAGCAAACCTAGAGGAGGTGGTGAACATATAATTTTCATGCTTTGTTTTCTTCACATAGACCCGAGTAGCTTTTCCTGGCCATCAGTGGAATATCTGTAAAACCATGTAGGACCTGGCCCTCCCACTCTGCGAAAGAGAATCCAGAGGGAGGTCAGCTTTCCTGTGTGGGGGGTTTCCTGGTGTAAACTCCTTGCAGTGTACTTTTGCTGAAGTGTGCAACCCTGAGCTTGCGGCTGCATAAAAGGCCACCAATTTGTTTGTTCCAAGATCAGCTGGATGTAGCTTAAGTTTCAGAGGTGAGGCATGACCTTCCTGGCGACCTTCCCCCGCACCCTAAGTTTCACTTAATAAAATCCATTAAGGTAGGTTTGAGGCAATCCTTTAAGGTCAGTTGAACTTTCACTGGAAAATACGAGTGCTGGCAAGTATATGCAATATGTAATGCAAAATGTTTAGGGTGTGGGGAAGAAGCGTAAAGGAGCCATACCACAGTGATGAGCTTGGCTAGAAAAGAGACATGAAACAAGTTCCTTAGTGAAAACACCCTCAGAGACGGGCGAAGAATTTAGAGGGGTTGGTAGAATGATTTTGTTACCCCCAAGGGGAAAAACAGGAGATCAAAGCCCAAATTCACTTACGAATGCTTGCTTTGAAATGTATCTATAAATTATAGCATGTACTGCTGGCATCTGTTGTAGGCTTTGGTATTTACTTGAGTGTATAACGTGAGAGTCACAGTGCCCGGAGTTCTTCTGTTCGTGTGTAAAAATGTATTGGTGTGTAAAGCAGGTTGGCAAAAGCAACATTTTAGGTTCCCAAGTTCCCTAATAGTGTTTTTGCTCTCCCCTGTTTTTCCATGGTCTTAGTGCCTTGCTCCTGTGATTATGAGTCCCAGCCACTAGTTCACTAGCTAGCAGGGGATTCCTTGAGGGGTTGCTGGTAGGTTTTAGAACTCTTGCTGACTCTTTGCCACATATTATTGTTGTTAAGGTGCCTGTGGTGGCTGTTATCTTCTTGGTCGGGGCAGAAGGGGATGTTGCTCCCAGGGGAATTCACATCTGTTACCCCTCAGTCAGCAGAGTAGCTGCTGAGGCATGTCACCTTTGCTTTTAAGTCCTGCGTCAGTCTCTGTTTTGTAGCTCATCTGGAGGCACAAGACACCCGACTTCTTGGCACAGCAGAGCAGTACCAACAGGCTGTCCTAAGCTTTGTGCTCCAGGCTTTCTTTCTTGTGAGTCTACAGTTTTAAGCATTGCATTATAGACACCTCATTTGCTTTGCTGCCCAACAGAGATTATGTCGGGGTTTTGGCACAATTGGATTAAAGTACCAGGCCTGGATAACTTCCATTGGCATTTCAGGAGATTTGCTGTAAGGCAAACCTGTGACATTCATACCTTCCTAAGCTTGCACAACTAGGGCGAGAGCTGCAGTTGAGGTCTTGACCTCAGTTACTTAAGCCCCTTTCTCCCAGGAGCGTTCATCACTTTAATCACAGAGTCCTAAATAATCAGTGGGTAGCCTGTAATTAGGGGGTTGTGTCTTGGACTCCTGCTGCCTGCTCCCGGTGTGCTGAGCACTGCGTATTTTGATTTCCCATTCCCCCAAAGGATGTTTGATCTCAGATTTACACTTTGGAAAATTAAGAAGGGTACGGCACCTCAGTCCCCTGGCAATCTTCCTGCTTTCAGTGGTAGGTGCCTTGTTTTGCCTGACTATCGCAGAGCTGCAGCGATTGACACACTTGATTTAAGAGTTTGATTTATAGACCGATACTTGGGCTGAAAGTCAGCAGTTCCAGGGCTGCATAAATCAGCCTGTCTCTGGGATTAATACTTCCTTATTTATAATTTCGACAGGAGATGGAATTCTTTCCCAATTCTTTACATTTCTTTCAGATGTAATCGACCACCCTGTCCTTTGGTTTAAAGCTATGTGACTTTGCCACAAATAGAGGGAGGGGAAAGTAAGCTGAGTCCAGGAATTGCTGTGCTATAAAAGCTCCATATTGTGTGCTCTTGGACTTTGCTTTCTCCCAGCTTCCTTCAAGCCCACACAAGAGATGGACTTGAGGTTTTTTTGGCTTTCTTCCCCTCCCCCTCCCTCCATACATACGCTGACCTTTTAGAAAAATAAATAAAAGATAAAGAAGGACCTGGAATGTTGCAGAATGTGTGTACATTTTGCTCTCTGTTGTTTTCTACTGGGATTAGTTGTTTACAATGGGGGAGAGAGGGAGGGCAGAGGAAGGGAGGTCTGTGGCCTTAACTGAAATTAGTGGCATTTCAGAGTGATCTTGTTAGGTGGTCTGCAGTTTAAAGACCTAAATCCTTGTAATCCCCCCATGCCTCCTTGGCCACTACTCCCTTTGCTCTTGTTCTCTCACTTTCAAAAAAACCCACCCCAAAGTCAGGCTCTGTCTCTCAGATGCAGGCACGTAGCAGACCCACAGACACAGACGTAGGCACACACTCTCTCATATGCTCCCATTTGCACGTTGTACCTGTAGAACAAATTAATGCTTTAGCTACATCTGTTCCCACTACAGGACTGGGCTTGTAAAATGCTCTCTCTAGAATGCAGACGCACACTGAATATTTTTATTTATTTTCTGAAAAACACCCAGCTGCCAGACTTTCAGTTTGTGATTACACTTAAAACAAATTCAAATTGAAATTTCAGCCGTAAATCAAATGCCCCAAATTAGTTCCTCTTGTGGGTTTGAACATGCTCTTTGGATTTTAAGGTCAGGAGATATCCGTTTTCACCGTGCTGAAAAGTTTAAAAATATACTACATTTTCAGGGGAAAAATAAATATGGTTTGCATTATAAAGCAGTACATCAATGTGTGTGTATGCGCACACACACCAGAGTTGATGAAGCTGGATGCTGTCAGAGCACCTTTGAGGGCTAATAGCACCTAATTGTTATGGAAGGCAGGAACTGTGGTGGCTGTTCAGCCAAGGAGACTACAGCAGTGCCCTGAGATGTGATATTTACCCTCTAAGAGAATAAAAGTTTATTCCTTACTCTTCAACTTGAAAAAAATAGTAAAAATTAAATAAACACACAAAATACTTCTCTTGGCAGGCTTTATAACTTTTTTTTTTTTAAGAAAAAAGGCATTTACAAGTGGTTTCAAAATGGCTGTGTTACATCTGTCAGCGGGTGAAGGGAACACCCACAAATTGTGTTTTTATCTCTTGAAGTTTTGTTCCACTTGAGCAATAAAAGCCGGATTTGCTGCTGGTTTGTGTGATTGGGGTAATCTGAGCATTGAGTATGGCTTTAAAAATTCTGCAGTTGGTTGGGTTTATAAGTTTTAAGAAACTCCTGGGGTGGTGGAGTTCTTGGGTTTTGTTTTACCCTGGCACCAGGGAAGGGTTGATTTGCAAGCACCTGGCACAGACAAGTTCATCTTGGTTCCCTGGCCTGTCCCTCCCAAAAAATGGTTTGGCAGGAACCCCCATTATCTTTGATGTTAATGTCATCAGCAGTTTCTTGGTTACAATGCTATTCTTTCTCGGGGAGTTGAAAGCCTATCCTCAAGCAGGCTCTGAACACACATGCAGTATTCTCCAGCCTGAACTCCAGACCGACAGCTTAAATCCCCTCTCTTTTGGGGAATATCCTCCTGCAGGAGGGTAATGCTGAGAGGTGTAGTACACTCACAGCTGCTCTCATGCTCAGGAGAAGTGATAGATGGTGGGAACCTGAAAGTTTGCAGGAGAAAGCTTTCATCTGACTGGCTCAAAGCAACGGAGGAGGAGGTATACTGGAGTGCACATTTTGGATGGGAGCCATTTCAGTGGGAAATGAGCAACTTCTCCCATTCCCTTCACTAGTCCTGTTGAAATCCAAGTCAGGATGGCAGCAGTAGGCAGTCCTGCTTCCACTGATCCCTTCCTAGCCTGGCATTAATGCCAAGTTGCTCTTGCTCTCAGCAGCCGTTGTTGCACAGGACGATGGCCTGAGCCGCTGTGCGGGCACACGAGGCTATTGGAAAGGAAGCAGATTGTGACAGTGTGAGAGCAAAGACAGGCAGGGGTCTGCTGTGTATCTTTGCCGCTTTTTATCTTATTAACATGTTAGTAAAAACCTTGCCAAGGCAACCTGAGCTGGTTGCTTGTAGAATAATTGCTCATATTGCCTCCTTATAGGTCAGCGGAGGGGGAGTTTAAGTGAGTTAAAAGAATAATTGTTCAGAGGGGACAGTCTGTTCAAGGGGGGTTGTAATTGTGCAACTGCAACTGAGGTCCAGTTTTATTGCTTTTACTCCTGCAGAATTAATGGTGGTTTTGTGGGGCAGATGGTTCCTGCTCTGACTCACACAAGCAACAGAATTGTAATATGTTTAATGATAAATTATTTGTGCTAGATAATAGTGATGCATGAGCAGGAAAATACTATGAATTAATTTTGGGTTCAGCAGTCTAGAGTGAGGATCGATGTTTCACACTTCTGAGGATCTCAGCTGACTAACACTCCATTCAATACAGAATTGAGGCTCAGGGCTTTGACCTGATACCAAAACCTCTCTGATAGTTCAGATTCCAGGCTAACACTTGTGTCCATAAGCCAGCCTGATGGTGCACTGCAGCCATGTTTCACTAGTGCAGAGAGTAGTGGCCGTGCCTGTAACCAGGGTGGGGAATGGCTCTGGGTCATTAAACTGTGCAACTCACTGTGCAGAAAGTCATTGAAGCCAAAACTTCTGGTTTTGACAGAGATCAGTTGTTGGACTGACACTATTCACAGTTATTGTAATTAATATTGGCAGAAATACTGGGAAGCAGATATGAGATGCTATGATTCACAGTAGGATCAATATTGGGGTAATCTAGGGAGAGCAGATTACCTGCATCTCTTCAGGGTTCCCAGTCAGCTGGTACAATATGTGTAAGTATTTTTAGATACATCTTAGCTGTGTTTTTCTGTCCTTCAATGTCTCCTATCTACCTTTGCACGTGTGAAAATAAGGAAAGAAATCATTTGATTCATAGCTATTTTCTTCTCTGTAGCTTTGAAAGAAATTACATTTAATGCTATTTAGCATGGCTCATCATGCTGAGGGAACTGCATTTTAAGACACATCACAGATTCTAGTAAAAATTGACAAATTCCAGCTAACTGGAAGAAGGGGCTCAGAGCAGTGCAGTAGCTCAGAATCTGTCAGCAGAGAAGTTACAAACCCAGCAGTTGGACTCTGAACTCCTTTCCTCTCTGGACAGTGCAATTGGCAGATTTGAAAGCTGATTATTACAGATTCAAATACATTTTGGAATAAGGTGGCTTTTGCTAAAGTTCCATCCTCTGTGGTATTTCAGACTTAGTGGTGTCAAAGGCAACATGAGCATGAAGATACCCAAGGCAAGCAGAGTAGATCTAGTGTGGGTTTCATTGGTTTAGTACTACAGAATAATCATGTTTGGGTGCTTGAATGTAGAATGAGCAAAGCAAACCAGCTGAGCTATTGATCTGCCCCTTCTCTCCACCTTAGTGCCTTAGTCTCCTTAGTGCCTGGCAAGCTGCAGTGTATAAAACTGCCCAGCAAAATTTGCAAAGAAAGACAGGGCTGCTGCTCCTGTTTTTAGCTAGGGAGCTGAGCAGAGAAGCCATCCCTGCAGTTACCCAGATTGTCTCTGGAAAATACAAGACTTGATCCAGGTCCCAAGTCTTTATTTATTCAGTTAAGTATTTATTCTATTGAGGAAATGTAGAGGAAAGCTGTTCTAACAGGAGGTAAAACTGCAAACTCTTTTTTGCAAACCCAATCTGACACATGGCCTTTAAGTTTTTCCAGCAACTGGATGTGTGGATCAAGAGAAGAATGGATTTTTTGAGAGAAGAGCTGAACTGAACCTACTTGCAGGATCATGTCATGGAGTCATTAGATATTCCAGTGGATACCTTTGTTTTTTACCTGTCATTTAAATTATTTTCTTTCTTTGCTTGTGTTTATGTTGTAGGTGCTGTCTTCAGGGCAGTGTTATTTGTCATAATGCTGTGATAGAGAAGGGTGCAGACATCAAGGACTGTTTGATTGGAAGTGATCAGAGGCTGGAAACCAAAGGTAAGTACAAAAACTGTATTTACTGTGCATTTGTAATAATGTTCAGGATTTTTCCTTGAGATTTTACTCCTGCTTCTTCATGAAGTGCCAGTAAACTGTGGCAGTTCTACAGTGGGGTGTCCTATAATATCAGGATTTGGTTTCTATGGAAAGTACAGCTTCTTGGCATAAGTTCAGGGACTTGCTCCTCTGCAGTTGGCAGCAAAGCTCTGTTTTTCTTATAAAGAACAAGATTGGGTGCTGAGACAGTCTTTTCCCAGAGACCACAATTAGATCAGCCTGAGGTTGTCCTCAGGAGAAGGAGCCACTATTTTGACTAGTAATCTTTGTCAGTGACAGGGGCAAAGCAAGCAAATTATTGATCACACAAACATCCTTGTCTGTAGATGCTCCCAACCCGCAGTGCCAGTATGCTCCCATTTGCTTGGCTCCAAGCAAAAGCTGGAGGTGGAACATCATATTAGGAGCTGCTGTGCTCAATATGAAATACAAGGGCAGCTTCATTCAGATCTGCTTTACTGCCATGAAGTACTATTTTGGGGCTTCAGAAAGGATAGAGCTACGTGGCTCTGATTTATACAAAGCTCAGCCATCAGTGGGAGTGCGCGTGGTGAGGGCTCGGTGGTAACCGCATGAGTGGAACTGTTGATTTCCTGCCCTAAGAGATAATGGGCAGGAAATGGCTGTTTCAGTGACTGCATCCCAAGCAGAGGCTTTTTAATGAATATTTATGGTTGGGGTTTGGCAGATCCCTGCTCCAGTGTGATGGACTGAGGACAAAAGTGAGTTCCTTTGCAGGCTCCATGTGAAGTTATTTAGTCAGATCAAAATTTATTTGCTTGCTTTGTTTTTGTGGGTGGATTCCCAATTCTAAGTGTCTTGATACAGAGCAGGGTTTGAACTTAATGTAGTATAGCGTAACCTATTGTCAGCTTTGCATATGACAAATTTTCCTTAAATTGAAACTAAAAGTAAAAAGGACTCGTGAAAACAAAGTACTGATCTTGCAGTTGCAAGTCTCTGATACTGTAGGTGACACAGTGGGCTTGGTCTCTGTGTGACTGTGTCTACTCATAGCTTTGCCCATCACACCAGTCTGAATCCATGTCCCTTGTGGGAATCATTTCCCTATCATAAAATCATTTAGGTTGGAATAGTCCTTTTCATATCATCAAGTCCAACCATAAACCTAACAATGCCAAGTCTACCATTAAACCACATCCCTACATGCTGCATCTACACATCTTCATGAATCACCAGGGGAGATGAATTGGGTCATATTTGATTATAAAACTGCAGTGTGAATAAATTTAGCTAATACTTTAGGAAATAGGAATATATTTGATTTATTTAGTAGGTGATACCAAACTGAAATATCACCCTTTGACCTTGCTCACAACTGCTTCAGAAGTATCTTCCATAGTGCAGATCCTAGTCTGGTTGATTGTAGTATGAAAGCTAGTCTTCTTGATTGTCCTTGTCATCCTTATCTGAATATTTTTCGGGTCTGTAGATGTATTTGAAGGAAGAGTAACAGAGCTGTACCCATGGATCATTTGCCTGTTCTTGGGAGTTCACTGCTCCCCTCTTCAAAGCTTAAACCCTGTTCTTGGGTTAACTAAAGGCTGGGGGCCATCTAGTTAAACTGTTTAGAATTGTATGATTGATGTTAGCAGAGACATATTCAGGTAGATTATAAATACACCATTATGCTGAGCAAGAAAAACTAATAAAGCCTCAGTTCGTTTTCCTGCCTCAGTTTCCTAACTATTCTAGAATTTCTTTGGGCTGGGGGTCGGGTTTGCCTCCATGGTCTGGGATCTGTGTGTGAAGTTCATGACTTATTTCCTGCACTGTGGAGTCTTTCCAGCCCAGAATGTCTCTTCTGACCTTGACTGGTCCCGTAGTAAACTGGGTCTTCTTTTTTTTTGCTGTGAAAGCATGTCATGACTTCCTTTCCTCTGCCCAAGACTTCCTGTGTCTTGTGCCAAGCTTTTGGTGTGGCCCTGTAAGTCTGTTTCCATATTGCTGCTTTCATCAAGACTTTGGCTGTGTTTTTCTGTTTGGTAACTTTTCCTTTTTCAAACTCCAGCTTCCATGGCCAGGTTAAGAAAAAATCTAGTTCTCTTGGGTAGGAGCCACCTTTTCTTGCAAGCTGATCACCCTTCAGCAGACATAAGCAGTAGCTGCTGGCTGCTGACCCTAGTCTGGGAGTTAAACATTCCAGTTTCTGGGAGTAGAAACCTCCTCAGCAAAACTCCATACACCTTCCCAGAAACATTAAAAAAATGTAGCAGTCCCTTATTCCAGAACTTCAGCCAGGATTCATCAAAGGTAGAAATATCCCTGAATCATCCTACACAGCCCCAAGCAGATCCCACAGTTGACTTTGCTGCAGAACTGGCTGTGTGCTCCCTGCTCTACCATATGAGTCCTGGCCACACTGCCCAGGCAGCTTGGGGTACAAGAGCTCTTTGAGCAGTGGTGCACTGACCTCCTTTCATAAAATGAATTCCAGTCCCATGGAAGGAGGATGGCAGGAGAACAGCTACCACAAATGATAGGCAAACGTAACTTAAACCAGCTCTCATCCTTCTCCTTCTGCAAAATAATATGGGCATATTTAGGGTGGTCCAAATGGTACAGCTGGGAGTAATGGGATTGAATTAAACACAATTTAGGTTGGCTATCTGGAGCATTTTCCTAACGATGTGGTCTGGTAGGCTGTGGGATAATCTCCCTGGGGACATGGTGGGAGACCTCATCACTTAATAATGGGCTTGGCAAATCTCTGGACACCTAAACAGAGAGAATACTCTAACACTGGTTACTGGGGTAGATCAGAGGCAACCTGGTACTTTCAACTAAAAATAAAATTAGAGACCCAGGAGTGTAGGTAACTGTCAACAGTGTTGTCTCAGTCCTGCACTGACTTCAGCCCTGTCACAGCACTGGCCAGAGACAGTATTTTTAAATGTCTCTGTTGCAGTCAAGGTATGGTGTTTTATTTAAGTTCTGGATTGGCAAGCCATGCCTCCTGAGAGCCCTACTATTCTCCTGCTGCTTTTATTAGCGTGCCTTGGAAGCATCCACCTTCCTTCCTCTTTGATACTTTAAAGAATTTGCTAGCAGAGAATTAACAGATGGGCTTTGTGAAAACTACCTCACCAGGTAGCAGTATGAAAAATATGTTGCTACCTAAGAAAAAAGCAGTAATTATTAGAGGACTAGGAAATGGCATACAGTATTCTGAAAGAACATCATTGCACAGAGCATTCAATCACTGTTTTGAAGACAGTTATTAAGATTTCACTGCAGCCTTTTTGATAAACCTAATTTTAAAGAGGAGCTCAAAAGCAGCATGTTCTCAGTGAAGTAGGACTAAAGAGAGGGAGTGCTGGTGATGGGCCAGCTGAGGAGTCAGATGAGCCTGGAGTCACTAAGTACAGCTCCCAAAGGAGTCTCTTGGCCAGATTCAGCAGGGAGAACATTATACATCTGGTATAGGTTAGCCAGGAACAAGCGTGTATGGTAAAGCAGCCTAACCCTTCTTCAAGATAAAGTGGCCTAACCTTTCTTCAAAGCAATACCAGGAACAGAGGCAGTAAACACTCACACAAAATATAAAACTAGCAAAATTGAGACAAAATTCACCACTTTATCCCTTGGTTTCATCTCTGTTGTCACTGGGGCACGGATGTTTTATTTGCATATTTATTTCCAGCATTAGACATGGGGCTATGTCCTTCCTGATCCTGACTCCTGCTTCACAGCTCTCTTCTTTGGCTCTGTCCCAGCACCAGGCTCATCCCAATCCTAGCCTTCTCTTTGGTTTTAGTTCTAGTCTTTCTCCCATAGAGACTTTTGTTTTTCTCTCTTACTCAGTTATTCCCAGGCACCCACCTGACACCTCCTCTGGTCTGACCACAGCTGCTGTTTCCAGTCCCGTTGCCTAACAGTCCCATGCTCCATTTTTCATCTGGCGCTCATTCCCTGGCTGCTTTCAGTTGGACTGCATCCCTTTCTGCCATGCCTGGACAGGCTCATACTGGGCACAGGAGGGGAGTGGTTCTGGGCAGAGTGCTCCACTGGTCCATACAGCTTGGAGGAAGCTGAGCCTTCCTCCTGCACTTCCATGGTCAAGAGTGCTCACTGCAGACAGTCTCTGAAGCTTTTAGCTGCCCTCCTGAGAACATGTGCAAACTTCAGATTTTTTCAAAGGCTTATCACATAGCCAAAACTGTGTGGTTTCTCACAAGAAGAGAAAAAGGCACATATCCAGTAAGGACTGGCTCCTGTTTCCAATCATTTTCCAAGTCTTGTTCCAAGCTTGGAGTCCTAGGACTTCTCAATGAAACAGATTAAGATTGTTTTATTTTAATGAGGGCCAAAGAGTACATTTTTCTCTAATGTCATTCTCTGAAGGCAGGTACATTTTATGAAAACTCCACATGTGAATGGGTCCCTGCTTGTGAGGAGGCTTCACATGAGTCAAGATTTAGCAGGATAGGGACAGAAAGGAACTGAGAGACTTTCTGATGCTCTCACTGCATTCAAGTAGGGGTAAGCATCTGCTCTTGCAAGATGCTGAGTACCTCCTGGTGCAGTCTTCAGGAACTGAAAGCACTTAGCACGACAGGGTTGGGATCAGAAAGCATGCTGCTGTGCAGATGGGAGTTACAAAAGCTCATGAAGAACAGACACAGACTAAACAGTGCACACATGTATATTGTGCACAGGGGTGCAAAATGAGCTGGAGGTGATGTAGGAATGGTGTGAATTTATAGCAAAACTGAGATCGGTAAGATTCCTTCCTAAAGTAGTTTAACTACTGAATGTCCATGACAAAGATACTGTTGGCAGTTAAAACAGGCATCTCTTAAATAGCTGACATTTTTGTTTCAGCAACTATGCAGTGACTACATTGCTAACTAATCCTAATAAGCCTTCTTTCCAAGTTGTATAAAAATGGTTTATGAGTTCTGGCCTTAGCAGTGGCATAAAACTTCCCTAGAATATCCATCCAGCGATGCTTTGTCGTCCCCTCTGCCGCTGGGGACTGTCACACTTGTGCACACTGTCAATCCCAGCCAGGGAAGTTCAGGCTTCCTGAGTGAGCGGGTTAAATGTGCTGCCACATTCGCAGCATGCTGATATTGAAGTCTACCCATAAGGCAGCAGTTCATAACCTTGTGGAAATATTTTTACATGCTCCACGCAGAGAAAATAACCACTTCTGCTCTGCTAGAGCTCAGCCACATGAAAGAGCCAGGAAGAACACCTCAATGGATGCTGAGAAAGGAAGAGGACTTGTGTCCAGTGCTGCAGGCAAATATGGCACCTCTGCCATCACATCAGGAAGTTAAGATGTGGACAGTCAGACTGCTGTTTTGAGATCCTTCCTTGCATTGACTGTGAGAAGGTGATAGCCCAAGGGGGCACACTGATGGATATAATCCAGTCCCTTCTCACACATTTTGCTAGGACTCTGTCGCAGTATGAGGACTTTAAGCATGTCCCCTCCCCAAGGAGCTTGCTACCCTAGGCACATCCTGAGCTCTGGGGCTCCTTTTCTCTTTACTAACTTTTCTTCTAAGACCCTGACTGATCACTTTCCCATACATCTCTCTTCTGTTCCTTCACTCCCTCACTCCATCTGCTCCAAGCCACAGTAAAGTCATCTCTCATTGGGTACTGAATCACTGTTACCTTTACATTCCCATGACACATCTATTCCCCAGAAGGGTTTTAGGAGCCGAAGGATTAACTCTGGCTGAACTATGAAAAAAATATTCAGCTGAACCATGGGGCCACCAGCACTGAGAACTGGTGGTTGGTGGATGTAAGGCAGAAGTAAGATCTCTACTGCCTGCCTGTTCTGTGGGCTGAAGGCCCCAGCTGTGGACCAGAACTGATCTGCCTGAAGCTTCCACCAAGCCCTGGGGTGAGCTGCAAATCCCACCCTGGGAGCAGCTGGAGCAATCGGCTCATGGGGAGCATCATTGCTGGGGACCCATGGGTTTAACTGATGCCTGCACAGTGTGGCTGACCTGGCACTTGGGAGAAATTGTGAGACATGCCTGGCGTTTGGGGCCACAGTGTGGTCACCCTGGTCTCCAGGGATCATGTAAGTAAAGCTTGGCTGAGGAGAGAACAGGCCTTGACTGGAAAGTCCCACTGCTCTGTAAACACAAACAAATCAGCCCCCATCACCTGCTTCCTTTCTTTATCTGTACATGTAATTTAAAACACCCTCCAGCCTCCCAAAGTCAAGCTTCAGCTGCTTCCCATCCCCTTAAGCCCCTTTAGTTCCTCTCCCCCCCTAACCTGGCTGCTTTTCCAGAGCCAACCATCACTGCAGAGACAAGTTGCTCTTCTCTCCCACTCTCTGATCCTTTCTGTCCTGGGTGAATGTGGTGGGAACCACCCACAGCGTGTTTTCGTGCATGCGTTTCTGCAGCCACCCCTCCCCCCCCGCCTAGTTTTTTAAGTTAAACTATCTCTTGCTTTAAAGAGAGCAAATACACAGCAGTGGCTTTCATCACTGCTGTATAATAGAGCAGTAATTCTGTGCCAGGGACTGTTTTCTATTTTATTTTAAAGGGTTTATAAAACAGTGTATGTAATTGAGTGAGTAAACTGAACGTTTTCTGGAGCCCCTGAGGGCTGAAACTTCGTGGTGGTCCTGGGCCTAGGCCCTAACCCTTTTTTTTCCTCTCTTTTTTTTTTTTCCTCCCTTTCCCCTCCTTCCCCTCCTCCTTTACAACCCAGCGTTGCCACCAGCAGCAGCAGCAGCAATCTGTCTGGGGCTAATTGAGCAAACAACAAGGAGATGCTTTCACATGGCTTTTAAAGGAATGCTCCGGCATCCCCTTTCTGTGAGCGGCTTGGCAGGAACCTGCCAGGAAGGCTGGGGAGCGCTGGGTCCCCGGCCCCCAGCCTGCTGGTGGGGTTTGTGCTGGGCTGCGCAGTCATTTCCGCCCCTCTGTTTATTTGCATTACAATTTGTTTTTAGCCAAGCACCAAAAGCTGCTCTGCTCTCTAGCTCGCCTTTGCGTATGTTTTTAAGGGGCTAGTGTACAGTATGTGTAAACAAATGTCTTCCCGAGCAGGAACGCATATATAACGAGTGACAGGTTTTTGATTTACACTCAGTAAAGTCTCTGTGGACACTCGGTTCAAGCACCCAGGCTGACTTCAGGCTGGGCTGCGTCAGCAAGTTGAAGCAAAGTGCTAATCAGGAGGTTGAATGTGTTGATCAGCTCTGGATTTGCTTAGCACCAGATGCTCCCAATCTGAGAAGATCTAGTTGAACATGATTTAAGGTTGAAGAGTCCAACTCTTAAGGCTTTCTCAAAGTCCTTTCTCTAATCCCTCTTCTTTCTCTGTGGGCTGAATGCATCTGTAACCCTGCCAGTGTCAGATAAAAGGCAGCCTGGTAAGAAATCCCTAATGGGGAGCTGAGGAAGGAGAAAGGGAGCTGAACAGCGAAGCATGTGAGGTACTTCTCCCTCCTCCCCAGAGTTTCAGGCAGAGTTTCTGCGGGAACTGAGCTTGCTGGTACCAGCCAGAGCCACTGGCAACTGGCAGCCACGTCTGATAATGAAACGCTATCCACAGCTCAGCTCTCTGGCACACACACTGGAGTCTGAATTCCCTTCGCTCCGCAAGGAGGGCTTTGGGAATGGAAGAGGGAAGCAGGGTGAATCCTTATCTGCCTATCGCATCCCCTTGGGGTGCGGAACAGGGCTTTGTTTCTAGCAAAACCATTCCCTTCATCGCTTAAAAACTTTCTCGCGGATTTTAGACAGGCAGATTCATGTGTTTTCTTTAAGCCTTTACAAGAAGAAATCAGTTTGGTGATTTCATATGAGTCTGAGGTAGCAGTGACATACCATGTGTGCCTACTTTGGAGAATCTGGGCCACAGGGATCAAGGAGGAGATGAAACAGGCGGAGGGATGAGAGATCGGGGAATGCAGGCTCCAATTTCCCATGTGGCTTTAGCTACTTAAGCTCCCTAAACCCACTGCTGCCTCAGTTTCCCCATCTGTAAAACAGGAATGCTCTTACTCACCCATTCTCAAAAAGCATTTTGAACTCATCAGGTGTAAAATACAAGATACCATAAGGCTGCTGGAAGCATGTCAGTGCAAAATATAAATAGTTGGTACCACCTCTGCAGCAAGGTATGTGACAGGGCCCATCCCAGCTCTGCACATTTAGGACCGTGGAGGATGCTGTCTGAAATGAAGCAAGAAGTTACTTATTAAAAAGTATTGCTACAGATAACCTATATATAGAACTATGAATTGACACGGCTCTCTATAAGCCTAGATGAAGGCATGTTTAATCTGCAGAGGCACAATGTAATTACTCTCACTGGATGGTAGCCAGAGTCTTATTCACATCATAGAAATCAACATGATAGGTAGTCTGCTTGGAGGAGGTTCAGGAATGGAGTCACAGGAGTTGCTACAGGGCCTGAGATATATTGGGAAAGTTGTTGGGGGTGAGGAATGTTATATCAAGAAATGCTGCAGGTTGGATTTGAGGTACCTTGGCAAAGCTGTGTGGGGTCCAGGACGGGAGGAGAGAGGCGCTGAAGGCTGGACTTGGGGCTATTGGCAAGAGCTGTGCTGGAGAAGTTGTGTGGTGCTACCTACATCATGCTTGCACCTGGCACTTGTACAGTCAGCCCCTCATTTTCCTGAGCATTGCATCCACCTCTGCTCATCCTGCCCAAAGTGCTGGAGATTGAGCTCCAGGATGTTACTGTGAGGCTCCAGGACTAATTATCAGTTGACGATAAATACCCTGAGCAAAGAGCTAAATGTCTCAATCTGATGCTGCAGGTGAGAAGCAGCCCCTTGGTCTCCTTATTTTAGCCTTCACAAAGGGTCTCTGAAAGGAAGTGGTGTGGTTCACGCAGTCTGTCCCTCAGGCTGAGGAGATTGCATATCATCTCTATGATTGTGGGGTTGAGGTTGTAGGGAGAAATATCTTGCCACAGTCCAAGACTCCTTGAAGTTTATAGAGCAGAATTTTATCAAACCTTTACTGGAGCAATGATTTGGTACAAAGGTTGCATCTTGGATTTTAAACCAAGAGAAGCACCATGTTGGCCCAGCCACTTTGGGGATTGCCAGGAATTTCTTCCTTTAGCCAAAGGTGGCATATTTGTTGTTTTGCAGCAGTCTTGCAAGATCCACTCCCCTGAGGGGAGGAGTTGTAGGTGGGTAAATAAAACACAACTCATCATTTCCATCATCCTTGGCTATCAACCCCCACTGCTGTGTAAGGTGTGGGAGATACCAGAGCCTCCATTGCTGTATCCCAGCACCTCACAGGCTGTGACACTTTATCCCAGGCTCCAGAGCCAATTGTTATTCCTAATTGCAGGAGGTAAGAATAAGAGCCTAGGGGCACGGGACTCACTACCTGAGCTCCACCTGAACAGGTGTCCATCTCCTGGAGAGCAGTTTAGGTTCACCACCTCCCCCACAGTACCCTGAGGACACCCACTTTGAGCACACCAGCTTTGTGTCATGCTCTGAGGCCACACGCTTGGGTTTTTTAGGCACTGGGCTTTCAGTTGCGTGTTTTTATTATTTTGGCCTTAGATCCCTTATTTGCAGTCCTTCCCTGACAGGCTGCTTTTGCATTTTAAAGGGAAGGCTCTTTCAGTACAGTGCACTAACAGTGCTGGGGCAGAGACTGGCACATTAATATGTCCACTGGGGCTGTGCAAAGCTCCTGGGAACAGGCAAAGGAGTGACCTTGCAGAAATTGCCCCTCCAACAAATTTGCTCCACAGGAGGGTCAGGTTTAAATTTTTTAAAAAGGGAAAAAAAGAAAAAAAAATACAGAAAACCTCTTGTTTTAAGCTGCCAGGGCTGAGGTGGGATTGTTGAGAGGATCTCACACTGCCTCGGTGATGGCCCCCTGGTGCTGAGCAGCCCCTTTCCTCTCCAGCCTCCAAGTAGATTGGGATAGAAAGTGCTCTTTAGGACCAGGGTGGATTACTGATCTTTAATTTTATGTTCAATCAATTTTATGTTGGATGTTGATGGTTCCTTGCCTTGACCTAGGTGTACACCTGTCAGTAGCAGCTGTGACTTCCGTAGGGCCTCTCCTGTTTATTAGTGACACATACATGTGAAAACTCTCATTAGAGAAATCTCCTGATGTTTAGTCAGTTGTTTAGGCTTTCACCATGTGTGTGGGATACTGTCGGAGAGACACTGAAGTCAAGCAAATCTCTGTTTGAGTTCCCCAGAATCTGCTTTTCTCATTTGTTTTAAAGTTGCAGATTTGAAAAATGCAAGGTCTGAAGCTCTGCTGCAAAACTCAATTGCTCTTCTTTTCCTCCCTCTCTTTTCAGCCAAACATGTTAATGAAGTCATTGTGGGCACCGAACAGCTGATGGAGATATAACCCGAGTAGGTTTTAAAGATGATTTTATGGAAGCCAGCAGCAGAACCAGATGTTCAAGCATCGTAAGATCATCCGTACAGATCAGTGCTGGCATGGTTTACCCTGTCATTGCTCCTTTCCTGTTCAGCTTTATATTTATGTCTTAATAAAGAAGTATTTGCAGAGCGGAGTGTCCGTCGGCCCCTCCCCCCTCATTGGGATGCGCGGGTTTGTGCCGGGTTATATCGGTTCCTGCGCGCCCGGCCAACGCACTGTACTTTTCCAGCAGAAGGGAGAGCGGGGACCACACAGACTGTGCCCACTCCAAAGAATGACTTAGCCGCCCTCCCTGCGGTGTAAACCACGTCCCTGCAGTCCTGCACCACCGTCCCTGAGCCTGGGAGAAACTGCTGGGGATGCTGCTTGTGCATCTCATCAACACAGCAGGCGGACAGCGAGAACAGCGGCGGTGCCGGCTGCTCTTCGCAGCCCAGCAGCTTCGCCAGCCTCCTCCTCCTCGCTGTCTTTCATGATGTTACCCCATAGCACAGAAGTGTTTCATCTGTGCCTCTTTAATGCAGTCGAGGAGTTTGGCACCCATTTCCATCAGGGCTCAGTTCGGTCTGATACTTTGAAATCCTGCCCAAGAGCAAGTATGTGAGGGCTGGTGGAGCATGAGGGAGGCGTGAGGTGTAAGCAGTGGTACTCCCTGCCTTATTTTGATGGTTCTTCCTGTCAGTCCACTGTTCCTAATCCCAGACAAGAGGTCCCTCCCCACACTTGGATGATCTGTGGATGACTGTGCCTATGTCTGAGATGAGTCGCTCGTGTTAATGTGAAACGCACAGCCTTGTGGTCAGGGCCTGTGCCAGGATTGTAAAGCACCTGGATGGGATTGAAACACAAGCTGTTCTTTAATGTTTATAAATTGGACACAAGTTCCTACCTAAAAGCTGTTTATTAGAATGTAGTAGGATTGAACGGGGCATTTATCTGCCCCTGGCAGTTTGACATCCAGAGGTGCTTACAGCAACTGGCGGGGATGGTATTTCATTAACTGAAGTGATAAATGTTAAATGTGTGCTTCATGGGCATCAGGGACCCCTAAGGAGAGTTACCATTTCCTAGGTAATTTGACAGGAGAGAGATTATAATCCAGACATTCCCTGAGTTTCATAAACAAAATCCTTCCTCTAAGGACCGGATTGGAATGGAAACAATGGGTAAGGATGAGCTGCAAGGCCTGTGACAAGCTACAGAGAAGAAATGCTCTGCAGTTCAGCTCCAGCTTTGTGCTGGAGGTTTTGTCTCCTGTATGTGCGCAAACATGTTCCTGAAGTACGAAGCCTTGTTCATCCAAGGATCGCAGAGGCTTTACAAAGGTTAATTAAAGAGAGTTCTTGTCTCTGTGTGCGGCAAGGAGAGAGGCTCCATTTTGGGTGTGTAGAAGCAGAAGCAGAGTGGAGTGTAATTACCTGGCTTTGCATTTTACCAGAAGGCTGGCAAAGCCAAGAGAGATTTGCAGGGACTTTGACTCACAGTCCTTTTGCTGAAACACAAAGCCTTCTCCCCCTCTGTTTTTAAGATACATCTTAACTTCTGAAAAGTCTGCATCACCTTGTTTAGCAGCTACAGTTTTACCTCCTTGTGCCTTAATTATATGTTAAAGTCTCTGTCCTTTTGTTTAGCTAATTTAAGAAGAGGGTGGGGGGCTCTTTACTGTGTCGGTTAGAATTTAGCATTAATTTAGAGTCCTCTGACGCTTGAAAACCTGCCTGGGATTTGAGGCATTTTCTTTTCCTTTTTGCCTTTTACGACCTGCAGGTGTTTGGTGTGAGATAAAAGTAGATCCCAAAGTGAGATTTCACAGCACAAATTATCAAAGTGAAGATTCACTCTTGATGTAGTCTACGTGTGTGGCAGTAATTATGAAAAATAGTTCGGGATAATAGGGCCTTCAGGAATCCCAAGGCGGGCACTGGGAGGTTAACCCTTCCTCATCTAACCTGGCCTCCACACTGCTGTCATCATCAGGTGAGCATGTGATGGGTTGGGTCAGGCAACTTCACAAACCTAGTGATGTTACTGGGGAGGCGACTGAGGACATGAGGTTCTGTTCCCAGTTAGTTTAGGATGTGATTATTTTGTCCCAGGTCGCAGAGACCTTCTGGAAGGTGTTACTGGTGTTACTGAAGCTGCTCACCAGCTTTGATGAGTGGGACACCTCTCAGACACAAATAAGCTGCTCTGTCACACCCAGGCAGCTGAGCATTACAGCCCATGCCCATCATGGTGTTTTTGGCATCAAGGTGCTGCTTTATAGGCAACACTTCTCTGAAAGACATGGAAGTTCTCCAGCTCTGTAGGTGCTGGCTCTTTCTGGACAGGCTTGTCCCGAACACTGTTGGCAGATACACCACCAGGGTTGCTGTGAAAAGGTTCTTGCAGTGCAGCTTGTCACATGCTGGATCTGCATGGGATAAAGCAGAGGTTTGCCATGATGGCCAGCAGGATTGCTGGCTTGTGATTTTCCCTGAGTAATGTCTTGCCAGCTGCTCCCAAAGGGCTTTTCCTGTGACCAGGGCAGCAGGGTTGGTGTGGGTGCAAAGCAGAGTGTGCACACCTGGCCACACTTCTTCCTGTGGGTCCTGCCCCCTGGCACACCATGACAGGAGCACCTGAAGCTCTGCCCCCTCACCCTGGCTCCCATGAGAGCTGGGTGCAACTGGCAGCAGCTCTGCAGCCAGGACCTTGCCAGGATTTTTGCAGCCAAGCCCATTTACAAGACACAGATTTGGGAATAGCATTTCTTGGGCAGTTGCAGACACCCAGAGCCATGGCTCACCTCCCTCAGCCGTTCATGTTTGCTTTTGTAGGTGGCTGTTGGGATCCCTCAGGAAGCAGCAGCTCATGTGATGCCTTCTGCAATCAAACCAAAGCGGATGGCTCCCATCTTCCTGGCAGCCCTGGAGCAGAGCCACATGAGATGGAGACAAACAGCCAGCCATTCCCAGGGATGGGGGGCTTCCCACCCCTGTGGTGTTCAAATGGACACAAGAACTTTGCACCCAGCTCTGATCTTACTTTTAGGACAATTTTTTGGCTTGTGGGCAGGAAGGGGAGGGCAAAGCTCGAGCTGTCATATGGTGTCAGGTACACAGGTCTGGTTCCCCCGTCACCCATCCAGCTGACACTGTGTGTGCAGCCCTAGCAATAGGACTCTGCTGAACCTCTTAGGATTGGGATCACAAGGACTTGACAGTCTTTCACCGCCTTCAGTCTCCAAGGTTGATTGTGCAGAGCCATGCTCCTGCTGGCTTCCTTGCTAGTTTCTGCAACCCACTATCTTTCCTCTGGCTGCCTGGGAAGATGCTTTTCACCGTGCCTCTGCCCATCCTTTGGACTTTGCTGGTCCAGAGATGAGAATTTTCCTAATAAAACCCCACAGGTCTGTGGAACACTGTTGTTTTCTGGAGGTGTGCCTTACTGTCTTCCCGCTGGCCCAAGTCCCCACTGAGGGACAGTAGTGGCTGATGTGGTCCCTGCTCAATGTCTTGTGAGGGGCAGAGTGAGATCAAGCCCCACGTGGGGCTCGCAGAGGAGCCGCCTGTGCCGGCAGCAGTGGTGTGACAGACACACGTTGCACAGTGTGTGGTGTAATCCAGCCCCAGGACACCGCAGTGCCGCCCTCCCGTCTCACACAGCCACTCCTGTGGCCTTTGGTATCTGTTTTAAAGGACTGATTATTGCTGTGGGCAGTTGGGGCTGGGGCCTTTGGCATTGCAGGCTGCCCACTGTGCCCCGACCCAGCCTGGGGGAGCGCAGAGCACAGGGCCCTTCTCACTGGCTACCTGCAGAGTTAATTTGAGGATGTGGAGATTCCATCACCAGCACCCAGCACTCCCCCGCAGCACCTCTGCAGCAGCCTGCCCACCGAGGCCAGCTCCCTCTCAGCCAGGAGGCTGATTCCTGGATCCTGTCGGTTTTCACTCCATCTCCCAGGAGCCAAGGTCCACAGCCGCGCCTGTGCCTCCCAGACGGGCCGGCAGACGGGAACTTCCTTCCAGGTCCTATAGACAGACATTTTATATACGTTAAAATACGTGTGTATATAAATATGGAAAGCAAGAGCTTGGGAGAGCTCGAGTCTAAATAAACTTGTATGTTTTAGGCTTTTAAAATGCTAATGTTGAATTTCAGGGGATGGGGGACGGCAAGGGGATTGTTGGACAGAGGACCAAGACAGCTGATGAGCTTGGATCAGTGCCTTTACAATTCAAGGAAAAATGGGATAGTTTGGGAAGGGAAAAGGGATTTTCTTGTTTTTGTTTTTAGTAGAAAATAAAAGAAGCTGCCTTCTTATTTGCCTCCCTCCCCCAGTGCCGGAGCAGCGAGCGACTGGTGTTGTATGCATAAGCTATTCCTTTGTGCAACATCTAAATGGTTAATTGTGTTTGAGGAAGATGTACGGGCGAATGGAGGGACCACCCAGCAAGAGACAGACAAGAAAGAGCGATCTCTGAAATGTTTAACCAGAGAGAGAGCAAAGTTGTTTAAAAATATTTAATTTACAACATTCCACACTGCTGATTATAAATCGGCCGTCCAAAAACACTGCTGCGTGCGGGGAGGGATCCAGGCAGCATGAAACAAATTCTTGTGATTGTTTTTCCTATCTTCCTCCCTCCTTTCCTTGGGGAGTTTAACTCTGTGGCAGGATGCGGGTTGCCCCAGGCAGGGAAGGCAGCACTGTTCCGCAGGATTTGGTCTCCGGTGTGAACACCTGCGCCTGGGGCCGGGGTGCAGCCCCTGCTGGTGCTGGGAGAGTTGGAGGGGATGGTGAGGAGCAACCAACCAGCGACACTGGCAGCAATGGCAGGTGTGATGGTCAGTGGGTAACAGCCAGCAGCCCCTTCCCTCTGATGTCCACCCCAGCACCAGGGTTCCCCAAAGCATCCAGCGGTGCTCTCAGACAAGGAAAGCCATGAATCCCCTGGTGATGGGTTGAGAGCCTTGAGGAGGCAAACCTGGCCAGTCTGTGCCACCCATGAGAGGTTGCTTACCATGGGGATGATGGTGCCTGCTCTCTGGGTTGGCAACTCAGCCATGTCACCCAGCCATGTCCAGCGGCGCCAGGAAGGACCCAGGCCTTCACAGGGTCATTGAGCAACAGCACCTTCTTCCCCTGCTTGGGCCTTTCTGCTAAGGGGGCGGTTGGCGCCGGAAGAAGGGATTTGGCCGCGCTCTGCTTGCAGCCACTGCTGATCCACAGCTGGCTGTGACACACCCGGCTGCCCCAGCCATGCTCCCTCTCTGCAAGGGGCTGGGCCTGCTCTGTGAGGAGTCCAGTCTGCTCTGGATGGTGGCCAGACCATCCACCCCATCACCTGGCGATCACTCCTCGATGCTCTCACCATGATGTCCTTTCCAATCTTCAGAGCCCCTATTCTTCCTGTAGCAAGAGACTTCTGGGAGAGGAGGCTCCTGGGAATGTCCCTGGGAAACCAGGCAGGTGAAGGATGCACTTGGTGGGGGTCTGCCCCTTATTCCTCAGCCCTGTCACCTGTTATGGATGTCACCTGTGGGGTTGGAGAGGCACCATGCCTGGAGGGTGCTGGGGAAGGGAGGAGAGGCACAGTTCCTGGATGGTGACCCCACTCCACAGAAAGGATCTGAGTGGAGCTGAGAGACGGGAGGGATGCAAGAGGAACCAGGATCCAAAAGCAGTGGCTGCTCTCACGACAGATCCCTCCTTGGCATCCTCTTGTAGATCCCACCTTGGAGAGCAAAACCCAGAGTGCTTTCACATGCCTGTTGCCCCAGGAGCCCAGTCAGCGGGGAGGGCACGGGTGTCGCCTGTTCCGGGTCTTCTGGCAAGAAGGGGGCACGGGAAGAACCGCAGGGCACTTTGCCGGGGATTGCCACACATTTCCTCGCTGGCCACCTGGACGCTTCCTCGCGTGCAGCGAGGGCCTGTGACAGCCCGAGGAGCCGGGGTGGGTTTGGCTGCTTGCCCCGGTGGCGAGCTCGGCTCTCAGTGGCTGCACCGCTCCGGGCCCTGCCAGCCCCAGCCGGTGCCGGGAGCGAGAGCGGAGACAAAAGAGCTTGTGTCCGCCTGCCAGCAG
>JAHLSL010000008.1:9495827-9507081 GCA_025920805.1 Petroica traversi
CGGGGCTGGCCGGCCGGCGGGCGCACGCCCGTTTGAAGTGTCCTTGGCAGCCCTGTGTGCGCTGCCTTGTCTTTTCATGTTGCTCTTTGGTTAATTAGGGTGTTGGAATTTGAGGCTTCCTCACGGCCTTTGAAGCTTGCTGACGGCTCGCAGTGCCCTGTTCCAAATTAACACTAATTACAAGGGACGGCTTTTTATTTTCTCTCTCTCTCTCTCTTTTTTTTTTTTTTTTTCCCCCTCTCTTTAATTTTTCGGGGGGCTCGCCCCCCACCCCGTGCTTGCAGATGTGTGGCTCCTCCCACAGCCGTGCTGGGCGGAGATGCCGGCAGGGCAGGGCGTAGCAGGATGCATCCCCCGGGAGCAGCAGCGCCGTCGGGCACCCCCTCATCGCTGTGTCCCACCTCCCGCCCGGGCTCGGCGTGGGTGGCATGGCTGAGATCAGAGCAGCTTGGCGCACCTCCTGCCCGACCTCCCAGCCTGCTGGGAACGGGATGGGCGTCCCGCTTTCCCCCCCGACACCCACCCTCCCTGTGTCCTCGTCCCCTCGCCCTGGGTGCTGCTGTCCCCTCTGACACACACACAAAAGCCGCGGCCGTGTCCCCCCCTCCCTGTCCCTGGCACAACCTCCATCCCAACTGGCATCTGATGGACACCAGCTGCTCCCTGGCCCAGCCAGGAACAATAAAGATGCTTTGCCCTCCCCGTTCCCAAAAAGAAGGGAGGGGAAAAAAAAAAAAACCAAAACACCAACCCATATAATAAGTCATTAAAAGGGAAGATTCTGCTCCTTATTTGCGGTCTCGCTCCGGCCTCCTCGGTGCTGGCGGGGGGCCAGGCCCGCCGGGGCCCCCGCCTCTTGCTGAGGGAGCGTCCTGGTGCAGATGAATCGTGACCTCCCCCTGCTTTCTTGGGGCTGGGCAGGAGTTGGCCTCACCCCTGCCAGCAGCACTGCCTTGGGAAGCATCCCACGCCGGGCATCCTGGGGTACCCCAGTGGGTGGCACTGGGGTGGGGGCTGCACCCCAGATGTGCCAGGGCACATCCCTCCCACCCTGGCCAGGGGGCTGGGAGCAGGGCAGCCAAGTGGAGCACTTGGGAGGGGTCTCAGGATCCACTTCCCACCCTCCTGCGGGCTGTGTTGTCTCCCCTTTGCTATGCCTGGAGGGATGGGAGCCCCACATTGGAAGGGGATGGGGACAGCTGTCCCTGGGACAGTGCTCAGCCACAAGAAAGACCATGCAGGGTTTGGTGCCAGCCCCAGCCACGCTGGCTGGGAGGGGATTCCTCTTCCACGCCGAGGCAGCCGCAAATGAAGTCGGTGGCTTCAGCCGGAAACCCTGGCCCTGCTGTGCCCGGAGCTCTCCTGCTGCCAAAGGGGGACAGATCTCAGAGCCTTGGCAGGGAAGAGTGATGTCCCCAGTACCACATCCCTCCCCTGTCCCCAAATCTCTCCTAGGGCGGCCTCCACCTGCAGGGACTTTGGGGTGCCTGCCTTGCCCTACACCCATTCCCCGCCTGCCTTGGGGTGCCATGGGGGAGCTGGGCTGGGGTGCCCCCAGTTTGGCTTCCTGTTATGTGGACTGGTTTTGGGCATCTGAGGCATCCCACCACAGTGCACAGTGGGAGTGGACAGGCTGGGTCCACTCTGCTTCACCAACAATCTGTCTGTGGGTTTTTTCTGGTGAAAGCAAAGTCAACCCGCTCTGGGGTGGGTACAGTGTTGGTGGGAAGTGGGGTGCCTGGTCCAGTGTGTCCTGAGGTGGTCCCTGTTTGGATCCCTTGGGTGTGGGCACCCAGAGGATGCAGCAGTGGGGGAACCCCACACCAAGAAGCCCCTATGAGTTAATGTGACAGCATCAGTTGCTGCGCAGCCTTGATTCTTACCCATCCCATTCCCTGGGCATCCTGATGGGCTGGACAAATTGGTGGGATGGGGGCTCTGCCTGCCCTGGCACTGACAGGGCACATCATGGTTCCCTCCACAGCGGGCAGCCGGGTGAGCCAGGAGCTGCGCTACACCAAGGAGAAGTTGGGCGAGGAGTCCGTCTACACCTCCCAGATGTTGATCCAGACCCCGAAGAGGGATGGTGATAACATCCTGACGCAGGAGGCCCTGCAGCTCCACCTCGAGGCGGCCTTGGCCGCCAGCAAGGTTCAAGTCTCACTGTACGGAAAGTGAGTCTGGCTCCAGATGGGGGACGGGGACCCCGCCGTGCCCTGCACATCCCTCTACCCCCTGCCATGTCTCCTGTGGGATATGCCCATTCTCAGCTCCTCCTTCTGCCTTTCCAGATCGTGGGATTTGAACAAGATCTGCTACAAATCGGGTGTCCCCATCATTGAGAATGGCATGATCGAGAGGGTAAGTGCTGGTCATGGATGGCTCCCTGGAGCCCCTGTTGACCCATGGGATCAGTCCATCAAAGCATGGCTGTGGTGGGGATAGGGCTTATCAGCCCCAGTGTTGAGAAGGCACTGCTGGCTGGATGTGGGAAGATGCAGATCTGGGGAGCCCAGCAAGGCTGGGGAAGACTGGGGAGTCTGATCCATCCCTGCTGACCCCTCGCATCTTCTTCTATAGATGATAGAGAAGCTGTTCCCCTGTGTGATCCTGACACCACTGGACTGCTTCTGGGAAGGCTCCAAGCTGCAGGGAGGCTCAGCCTATCTCCCGTGAGTGTCTGTCGGGGATTGTCCTGGGCTGTGGGGGGCCATGGGTAGGAGCAGGAGCTGGGGATGCTGCCGAGGGGCTGTGCTTGACCTCCCTTTGCAGCTTGGCTCTGCCTGCTCCGAGGAGCCTTGGTGCTGCTGCAGCTTGTCCTGCTCAGCCCTGCATTAGTCCCACCACCATTGCTGTCCTGCTGGGTCAACACCCTGGGGACAGGTCCCTGTCCTCCCCTGCCTGGCTTGGGTGGCACAGGTAGGGCTGCACTGCTGCAGGGGGGCTGCAGCCCGCAGGCAGGAACTGCCCATCCCATCCCACCCCATCCCATCCGTGCCATGCTCTCCCACCGACCAGGGATGGGGACGCAGGGACAGTGGCTGTGCCCCAGGCAGGTCTGTGAGGCTGCTGTCCCCGCCCCCAGTGGCGCTTCGTGGGTGCCACAATTGCGAGGGGACACCCACACTCCTGAGCTGCACCCAGGGGCGCAGAGGGCACAGAGTCCCTGGGCTGGGTGGCCAGTGACTCTCAGCCAGCTCCTCGCACCGCGGTGGTGGGGCTGGGGACCCTGGGCTGGGCTGGGGGAGCCTCCCCCACATTCCTTCTGTTTACGCGTGTGTTTGTCCGGGAGAGCTGGGGCGGCTTGTGCATTGTCAGCAAACGCAGCCCCGTGCTTTCTCATGCTAATGCTGCTCTGAAAGCTGCCCCTTGCCAAATAGATGAAATAGTGGCCTTATTCAGGCTGCTGCGGACGGGAGGAGGGGGAAGGGGCCGCGGCATCCCCAGCCAGGACTAGGGGGCTGGTTCTGCCCCTTCAAGACCTCAGGTTCTCCCCATCCCAGGCTGGGGAGCTGCCCAGAGCAGGAGCAAATGGGGCTGGGGTGGCTGTGCCAAATGGGATTCTGGTGGCATTGCTGCCGGGTTGGGCAGCGATTTGGGACTGGGGTACGGGGCAGGCAGGGTGGCACCGGAGCAGGGATGGGACTCATCTCTCCTCGCAGCCGAGTGAACGGGTGCCCGGGCGGGCACCCCGGCTGAGTGCCGGCCAGCGCATGGGGACTCGTCCCCCTTTTTAACGCCGAGGGGTGAGCGGGCGGGAGCTGGGAGAACAAAGAGCAGCAATCTATGGAAAGACAAAAGGATTTGCCCTGGCTCAGTGAAGCAAGCGAAAGCAGATAAAAGGGGCTCTCTTTGGAAGCAGCAGCAGCTCCGGTTGGTATGTGGGAATCTTGAGCGGCCGGCTCTGGCCCAGCCAGCCTTCATGAATTATTAGGCTGTGTTTCTCCCCAGAGCCCACACTTGCTCGGGGCTTTTTCTTCCCCTCTTTGGAGCGCTGGGCTGGGTTATTGGCTTTTTTGTGTGTCCTTTCTGTCTTAAAAAAGAAGCTGAGTGAGGCTGGAAGCTGGCCCCCAGCTCCCCAGGCTGGGGTGGAGGGAGCAGAGCATCTGCAGGCAATGGGAAAAACTCTTTTCCTGGGTACCCAAGTCCCGTGCAATCCTGCTGGACCTCCAAGACCCTTCTCCACGCCCGGCTCCCAGCACTGTGCTGAGCCCCCAGGACCTCTGCTGAGCCCCAAACTCTCCACCTTGGGGGAAAATGGCAGGAAGGGCTGTAAGGGATGCTGGTAGCTATTGCCTGCCTGCTCCCCTCTATCAAGATGTTAGCCCACGGGCAGTAATTGGCCTGACTGCTCACACAAAGCGGGGCCAGGCAGCAGGGCCGGCTCCCCCCGCTTTGTCCCGGACTAACAGGATCAGGCACGCTACTTGACTCGGGCACGGCCCGCTGTGGCGCACAGGGCACGGGGGATGCCGCGGGCCGCCCTGGGAGGGGTAAGGGATGTGCTGGGGACTGATGCTGCTCCTCTGCATCCTTTCATCCTGCCTTTGAGGGCATCCCCAGCACCCTGGGCATGGCTTGGTGGTGGTGGTGGTGGTACTTCATGTGGGTTTTGGCATCCCCCATGACCCCAGTGCTTCTCTCTGCCCAGGGGCCGCCCAGACATCCAGTGGAGCAACCTGGACCCTCTGCAGCTCATGGAGGAGCTGGGGCAATTCACATCCCTGGAAGGCTTCAAAGAGCTGCTAGACAAGGCAGAGGTGGGACAGGCTTACATGGAACGGCCCTGTCTGGACCCTCGGGACCCCCAATGTCCTCCCAGTGCCCCCAACAAGCAGAGCCAGCAGGTGAGTCGCAGTCCATGAGGACCTGGACTGGGTGTGGGGGCTTAGTGCCCTCCTGCCCCACGATCCTGACCCCTCCTCTCCACCCACAGAGCCCCGACATCCCGGCCGAACTCTCTGGAGGCTGCCACGGCTTCTCCAGGAAGTTCATGCGCTGGCAGCAGGAGCTGATTTTAGGTGGCACGACCAAAGACTCCCAGGGCAAGCTGCTACGGTAAGAGCTGCTGTGCTCCCCAGGCACAGGGCAGGACACCTGCTCTGGCTGCAGAGGGGCTGTGGGGCAGTCTGGGAGGCTGGCGAGTGTGTGGGGCCAGGGAGCAAGGCAGCGCTTTGGAGCAAGGCAGGGCAGGGGGGGCAGGATGCCTGGGTCCTCTCCTGGGTTTCTGTGGTGGGATGGGAGCCGTGGGGTGGGGGATGGACCCATTCCTGCATCCTGGGGCGCTGCAGCCGGTCCCAGCGAGGTGCGTGCCTGTCCCCCAGCGCCGAGGCCCTGCAGACCATGTTCCTCCTCATGAGCCCCCGGCAGCTCTACGAGCACTTCAAGGATGACTATGAGATCCATGATATCAGCTGGAGTGAGGAGAGGGCAGGAGCCATCCTGGAGGCCTGGCAGAGGAAATTCGTGGAGGTGAGCACTGGAAACAGTCCCCACGTGGCGCTGGGCAGGGGTGAGCCTGTGCATAGCATCACTCTGTGCCCAGGGTGGTGGCCATGGGTTCTAGCACTACTCTCTTGTGGTCCAGTGAGTCCCTAGGGACTGTCAGTGATGATGCTGACACCCTGAATGGCTCTGGGGTGGGTGTATGTAGAGCAGGGGGATCCTGACTCCTCTAATGGGGTGCACCTCTGGCAGCTGGCACAGGACTCCATCCCTCCCAACGCCACACAGAGCGTCCATGCTTTCTCCACCACCACGCTCAACGACATCATGAAGTCCTTCTCTGACGTCAGCGTCATCCGGGTGGCTGGGGGCTACCTCCTCATGGTGCGTGTGCCCCTTCTCTGTGTCCTCTGCCATCCCTCCATCACCCCCTTGTCCCTGCTAACCCACTGTGCTCTTCCAGCTGGCCTATGCCTGTGTCACCATGCTGCGGTGGGACTGCTCCAAGTCCCAAGGGGCTGTGGGCCTGGCTGGGGTCCTGCTTGTGGCTCTCTCCGTTGCCTCTGGCCTGGGGCTTTGCTCACTGCTGGGCATCTCCTTCAATGCAGCCACCACCCAGGTATGTGCTGGGGGAAGAGCTGGGTACTGTGAGGTGGGTGGGACCCTGGGGGCTCTGGGGTGGCTGAGTCCCTTCTCAAGTGGTGGCCATGTCCCTCTACTGATGCCAACTGCTCTGTGGCAGGTCCTGCCCTTCCTGGCCCTCGGCATTGGGGTGGATGACATGTTCCTCTTGGCTCACGCCTTCACCGAGACGAGCCAGCACATCCCCTTCAAGGTGAGCACTGAGCACTGCCCAGGAGCTTCTCGGCCTCCTCCTGCCTCCCTGCAGTACTTCTCATCACCGCTTCTCTGTCCCTGCAGGAGCGGACGGGTGAGTGTCTGAAGCGCACGGGGACCAGCGTGGCTCTCACCTCTGTCAGCAACATGATCGCCTTCTTCATGGCAGCCCTCGTGCCCATCCCTGCCTTGCGTGCCTTCTCCCTCCAGGTAGGGACACGGTCCCTTTCCAGGGCATGGGAAGGGGTGGCTGGACCTTGCTCTGACATGTGTCCCCCAATACCTGCAGGCTGCAGTGGTTGTGGTGTTCAACTTCGCCATGGTGCTCTTTGTTTTCCCTGCTATCCTGAGCCTGGACCTGCACCGCCGGGAGAAACGCCGGCTTGACATCCTCTGCTGCTTCTACAGGTACCAGCACTGGGCTGGCTGGGATGGGTCTGACCCCACAGGTCCTTAAAGAAGATGGGGTGACTAAACATCTCATCCTCTCTCCTCTCCTTCACTCTCTCCACGCAGCCCTTGCTCCTCACGGGTCATCCAGATCCAGCCCCAAGAGCTTGCTGATGCCAACGACAACCATGCCTGCCACCCATCTCCTTATGGGCACCCTGGTGTGGCCACCAGCACCCAGATCACCACCACTGTGCAAGCCTTCACCCGGTGTGACCCCTCGGGCCACCACATTGTCACTGTCCTGCCACCCACCTCCCAGGTGTGCACCTCACCTGCCGTCCTCCTGCCCCACGCTGACCCCCTGGGCTCGCAGGTCTTCGCCCCATCCAGCTCCACCCGGGATCTGCTGTCCCAGCTGGATGAGGCCAAGGGCGGGCGGGAGTGTGTCCCCCTGCCCTTCTGCCGCTGGAGCCTCGCTGACTTCGCCCGGGAGAAGTACGCCCCGCTCCTCCTGCGTACCCGGACCAAGGTGAGGTGGGGGCAGCCCTGCTGGTGCCACTCAAGGCGGGTGGGTGGCACAGGACCCTGCCTGACCTCCCTGCTGTCCCCACAGGCGGTAGTGGTGGTGCTGTTCCTGGCACTGCTGGGGCTGAGCCTCTACGGCACCACCATGGTGCATGATGGCCTCTACCTGACAGACATCGTGCCACGGGACACCAAGGCACACGCCTTCATCTCAGCCCAGTTCAAATACTTCTCCTTCTACAATATGTTCATCGTCACCAAGGGTGGCTTCCACTATCCGGGTGCCCAGGCTGCCCTCCTGAGCCTGCACCAGGCCTTCAGCACGGTCAAGTACGTGGTGCGGGAGGGCAACCGCGACCTGCCTAAAATGTGGCTCCATTACTTCCAGGACTGGCTGCGAGGTGAGGGACATTCCCCTTCTCCATTACCTCCCCTGCCTCACAGTCCACTCCCCAGCCTGCATGCACCCACTGACCTGGGAATGCCTTTCCTTGTGTGCATTTCCTGGGGAGGGTGGTCCCAAGGGGCCCAGCTGAAGCTGAGCCCTGGGTTTCTGTGTGCCCACCCCCCTGGCACCATGCTCCCTGGGTCACACGGGATGGTGTGCAGGGTGGCATGTCCCCAGGGATGCTTACCCCCCCTCCTGCTTGCCCAGGGCTCCAGGCCACCTTCGACAGGGACTGGCAGGCTGGGCGCATCACCCATGACAGCTACCGCAATGGCTCCGAGGATGGGGCACTGGCGTACAAGCTCCTCATCCAGACTGGCAACAAGAAGGAGCCCTTCAACTTCAATCAGGTGAGTGGTGATGGGGCTGGACTGTCTGGGCTGGGGATGTCTCTGCCCCAGCTGCCAGCTCATGCCTGCTCCTGGTGTCTCCTGTAGCTGACCACACGGCGGCTGGTGGATGAGAATGGCATCATCCCCCCCGACACCTTCTACATCTGCCTGACAGTGTGGGCCAGCAACGACCCCCTGGGCTTTGCTGCCTCCCAGGCCAACTTCTACCCCCCACCCCCCGAGTGGATTCATGACAAGTACGACACCACGGGCGAGAACCTGCGAAGTGAGTGAATGTGGTGGGCTCCCCAGGGTCCCCGGCATCCTGCTCAGAGTACCCCACTCCCCACACCTTTTTGCCCTGATGGGAAACCCCCCACATCCCTTATCCCATCTGGTTAACTGCCTTGCTTCTCTACTTCATCATCATCGTCCTGCACCTCACACCCTGAGCATCCTACTCTGCATTCCCCATCCCCTTAGCAACACACCCCTGCTCCAGCCCATGAGCATCTCACTGCAAAGAGTAACCCACTAATGCACAAAAATCCCGCAGGAAGAGAAATGCCCTGCCCTCTCCCTTGACCCCAGCTGTTCCCTACACACTCCCCAGACCTGTGGTACACAGCCAGGCGTCAGGTTGCACTCAGGCTGGTGTGACTGGGGTGCTCTTGTGTTGCCTGTACACCCATACTGCCTGTACCCTCATACTGCCCATGTTCTCCTCACCAGTCCCAGCAGCCCAGCCGCTGGAGTTTGCCCAGTTCCCTTTCTACCTGAGCGGGCTGCGTCGCACGTCCGACTTCGTGGAGGCGATTGAGAGCGTACGGGCCATCTGCCGGGAGGCTGCCCAGCGCCACGGCGTGCTGAGCTACCCCAGTGGCTACCCCTTCCTCTTCTGGGAGCAGTACATCGGCCTGCGGCACTGGTTCCTGCTGGCCATCAGCATCCTGCTGGCCTGCACCTTCCTCGTCTGCGCCCTGCTGCTGCTCAACCCCTGGACCGCCGGCATCATCGTGAGTACGCACCCTGATGCACGGGATGGTCCTTGTGGGTGGGGTCAGGGGCATCCAGCCTTCCTCCTGTTCTGCTTCATGGGAATTGGGTGATGGAGTGGCCAGGGGCACGCTGGGGGGAAGGGATGTCCATATGGGGGTGGCAGTGGCTTGGGGACTCCTGGTTGGAGGGGTCAGTTGTATCATTGATGAAGGGAACAGGGAGCCCTGGATACATCCATGCAGAAGAGTGTGAGGGGAACACCCATATGGAGGTGGCAGTTGGTGGGGAACCCATATGGAGATGAGATCAGGGAACCCGTTATGAAGGGAACGTGTGTTGGGCAGAGGTTTGCTCCATGTGGAGCAGGGTGAGGGCTACCCCCAGAAAATGGGACAGAGGGACACCCCAAATAGAAAAGGGTCAGTGAGATGAGGCTGCCCTATATGGAGTAGGATCAGGCTTGCCAGGGAGAGGGGACAGGCAGTCAAAGCCAGCCCTCACTGACCCCACCATCCTCCAGGTCTCCATCCTGGCCATGATGGCTGTGGAATTGTTTGGCATCATGGGGCTGATGGGCATCAAGCTGAGCGCCATCCCTGTGGTCATCCTCATTGCCTCGGTGGGCATCGGTGTGGAATTTACTGTCCATGTGGCCCTGGTGAGTACAGGCAGATCCCAGTTCCCATTCCCTGGCACCCTCATTCCCTTGTGCACGTGCTGATGGGTGGCTGGCACATGGGGACAGCCCAGCATGACATTTCCATCCCATGCAGGGCTTCCTGACAGCTGCAGGGAGCAGGAATGTGCGCTCGGCAGCAGCACTGGAGCACACTTTTGCCCCTGTGATGGATGGTGCTGTCTCCACCCTCCTGGGTGTCCTCATGCTGGCTGGCTCTGAGTTTGACTTCATCATGAGGTGAGCACTGAAAAAGGGTAAACCAGACACTTGGTACTCTACAAGAGCTTTGGCAGTGGGGGCTGGTGGGTGTGGCAGCCCCCCGTCTGGTGGTGGGGATGTGGGGCAGGTGGTGAGGACATCTTGCTCGGGACTGCCATTCCATCTTGCCTGGAGGCAGGGGAGACACGGCAGGGTCCAGGATGTGTGGTACAGGAAGCTGTGTTTGGGATGGGACGGGTTATGATGGCTGTGCCTGCTCACCCCATGTGCCTATGGCCCCCTCAGGTATTTCTTTGCGGTGCTGACCATCCTGACACTGCTGGGGCTGCTCAACGGGCTGGTGCTGCTGCCCGTCCTGCTCTCCGTCATCGGGCCACCCCCTGAGGTACAAGACTCCTCCATCCCACCTCTTCCTGGTCCTCACCAACCCTGTACCCACATCTCTCCATCCCCTATTGCCCCTCTCCCTGCCCACCTTTCACCCTTTATCCATCTTTGCCTTCTCCAGTCCCAGCCTCATCTTAAAAACCCACCTCAGTCCATCCCTTGCCCTGTACCATCCCTCTTTACCTCATCCTTCCTCTGACCCATATCCTATTTGCCCCCATATCTGCCTGACCCCATTCCTGCCTCATTCTGCACTCAACTTCCGCCATCCCTCCCTGATCCATGTGATCCCATCCCTGCTTTACCTGGTATCACCCACATCCCCATCCTGGCATCAACACATACTCCCTACATCTCCATACTCCTCTGTGCCTGGCCCCTCTCACATGTCTTCTCTCCTCAGGCATCCCTGGTGGATAATGGCCCCTGCCTACCCCCACCAGAGTCGGTACCCCCATGTCTGGGTCCTGGGGGACTGTACGTCCGGCGCGCTCCAGCCTGGCCCGCTACCTTCCCTGAGCCATCTGACACGGAGCACTACACGGAGAGCGTGGGGCCAGGCAGCCCACGGGGACCCTTCATTGTGCCCCCCACCCCGGCACACATCCTGCTGGAGGCTGGCAAGGACCCCAGCTTCCCCCACATCACTGTGAGTGTCTCTGTCAATTATGGCATTGCCCACTCCCCTGCATCCCCGGGAAGAGGGTCACAGATAGAGCTGGGGGACGGGGCTGTTGCCAGAGGGATGCTCAGTGTGACTGGGGACCCTCATGCTTCATGTTCCCCCTCCAGGTGCTGAAGCCGTACAAGGACAACCTGGAAGTTCAGGGGAAGAAAGAGGCTTCTGGCCCTCAACCTGCAGCCCCCCTGCCTTTTGGGGAGCCGTGCACCACACTGCCCCGAGAGCACCTGCAGCCCGGCCCGCCGGGCGCCCGGCTCTTCCCCTGAACCTCCAGGTGCTGAAGCCGTACAAGGACAACCTGGAAGTTC
>JAHLSL010000008.1:9522752-9533639 GCA_025920805.1 Petroica traversi
GGGGGCGGCCCCGGGAGGACCTGCGGCGATCGGGTCCTTTCCTGGTGGGGAGGAGAAGTGGGTTTCACTTTCCCCCGCCGGGAAGGCTGGAGAAAGGGAGCGGGAGGGCAGGGCGCACAAGGAGTCACCGTCCTCTCCGCTCCCCTCGCAGGCGCCGGGTTGGGCACCGTGTCCCTCTGGGGCAGCCTCCTGCTCGCTGCCGGCCTTGCCCTCGACCCAGCACCGCCAATCTGCAACTGCTCGGAGCCCATGGACTACCAGGCTTTCCGGGAGGCTCCGCTCCCTGAGAGCTGCTGCCTCAACTTCACCAGCTCCAACATCACCCACCTGGACTGGGGAGCACTGGTGGGGGTGCAGGGGCTGCGGGAGCTCTACCTCTCTCACTGCAGCATCACGGCCATCAGCAATGCACAGGGAGTCCCTCCTGCCTTGGAAATCTTACACCTAAGTCACAACCTGCTGGAAACTCTCCCAGGAAGCTTTCTGGAAAATGCCCCCAATTTGAGGATTCTTTATCTGGACAGCAACCAGCTTCAGGAGCTACCCAGGTCCTTCCTGAAAGCATCTTCCCAGGTCCAGGAGGTATACCTGGGCTTCAATGCCCTCACCTTTCTTCCTGCCAGCCTCCTGAAGCCATCTCTGCTCCAACTTCAGCTCTCCAACAACAGCTGGGACTGCAGCTGTGCTCTGCTAACCAACCTGGAGGGCTGGTCCAGCCAGGCTGCTGAGGTTATCTGCCACACACCAGAGCACTACCACGGTGTGGGCCTCCAGAGCATCCCCCGGGACGAGCTGTGCCGCTCGCACGGCCTCACCGCCCTCTTCATCTGCCTGCCCCCTCTCCTCATCCTCACCGGCATCACTTGGTGCTTCTGCCGGCAGAAGAAAAAGACCAACTACAGCTTTCAGAGCACGTCCCAGAGCCACCGGGCCATGGCAGAGAGGAGCAATGTGCCAGTGTCTGCAGAGCCCCACCACTACATCCCCTATGAGCTGCCTGCTGCTCCCTCCAAGACTGAGAAGAAAGTGCTGCTGGGGAAACAGGTCGTGCTCCAGCCCTTTGTGGATCCACTGGAGAGTGGCAGAGACCTCTATGAGGAGGTGGAGATTCAGGTGGGATCCCCCAGCAGTTCCCAGGGGCCATCCCATGAAGGGCAGCTGGGCACCCCAGCAGCAGGGGCAGAGGAGCTGGGCAGTGAGCCAGAGGTGGACGCTGTCAGTGTGAGTGAAGTCCTGAAGGACTCTGCTGACCGGGAGAAGATCTACATGAGTCAGTCCACCAGTTATTACAACCTGGTGCCTGGTATTGAGCTGGACGACTCAGACAACCTGGAGTATGAGACCATTGACCTGCACTGATGCCAGGACTCGGGCTGTGTCTGGGACACACCAGCAGGATGACAGGGGCTGGGCAGGAAAGCCACCGGAGTAGCAGAGGCATGAGTGGTCCTGCCATGGCTTACAGTGGCTGTTTGCAAAGCTGCACCCCCAAAACCCATCCCTACCCCTGTGCTACCATGTGAAACCCTCGCTTGCCATTGCTGCAGCTGGGCAAGGGTGCAAGGGTGCTTCAGGCTTTGGGGAACCTGCCACAGGCTGGTGGTGCCTGAGGAAGGACACGGAGGGAAGGTGGGGGCTGGTTTTGGGGATCAAGTGACAATGCCAGTCCCACTGACCAGAGCCTCCTCTCTTGCTGGAGCCAGATGGTGTCTGGCACAGACCTGCTGCTCTCCAACCTGCAGAGAACAGTGCCTGGAGACATGAAACAGGGCTGGCCCTGCCCGTGTGGTCTGCAGGGGGTGTCACATTTGTTCGGAGAGCCCTGGGCTTGTCAGGGGAAGCCTGTGGTGGCTCTGCCCGCTGCCCACCCCACTGTGGCACAGGGACTTGAAACAATCAATGCACGTGTGCTGCTTCATGGCGTGTGTGAAGTGCACACACACACAGGGTGGCATCAGAGGGGGCCCCTTGCAGCCAGCCCTGCAGGATCCAGCTCTCAGAAAGAAATAAATCATTTTACTCCTGGCAGTGCAGCTCCATCCCTTGGTCTGTGTTTTGTGGTAGTGGGAGATAACCAGTGGGATGTGGGGAGTGCAGGGATGGTGACTTCACTCCCACCCCATCTACCCTCCTATGCCCTGGGCGATGGCCCAGTGTGGGTCTTGCCCAGCATCCCTGGAGCCACTTTGTCACCCTGGCAGGGCAGAGCTTGGCACTGGCTAAAGGCCAGCAGAGCCTTTGCCATGTACCAGGATTTATACCAGGGGTGGGGAAGGTGTCAGCCTGCTGTAAATGCCGCAGTTCCTGAACAAAATGAGAATTTGTGGGGCTCCTGGGAGCAGGGAAAAGGCTGGGGGTGTGGTAAATCCCTGCCCATCACAGGCACCCCCAGCAAGTCTCACCCATGGCTCTCCAGCCCTTCTCTGTGGATGGGGGGGGCACCCTTGGGTCCTGCTTCTCCTGGCCAGGGGGACATTCTCCAGGCTGGAAGCTGCATTGGCCACCCTGTCTGCTCTGGAGCCGTCCCGGGCCTGGTGCCCAGGCAGGAAGGGAGGGAGCTGGGCAGGGCAGGACGCGGCTCTGGCCGGCAAAGGAAGTGGTGTTTCCTGCAGAGTGCAGTGTGGCTTCCAGCAGCCCATGGTGGGACTGCTCAGCCCCAGCCCCACCTGGGTTTGGAATAAGGATGGGGTGATTTTTCTTCATGTCTCCTGTCACTCATGGATGTTTCCCACTGTTTTTTATCCAGCTGGACTTCTTCCTTTCCTGCTCCCTCCTGGGCCCTGGGAAAGTATCCCAGCCTTTAATATTTCTCCATCACTCTCTGCAAAGTACTACAGCCAGGGTATTTCAGTGTACCCTGGCTCACGCCACCCCCAAACCCCACAGGGACACAGAGGGACCAGAAGCTGCCACAGGGCAAAGGCAGGACAGGCAGGGTTAGCAGCTGTCTCCAAGGACTGCAGGCCAGCCCATGGCTGCAGATTTGGCTAGAGCTAACAGCAGCTGCATTTTTCATCTGTGCTCCAGAAATACCCACAGCCCTTCCATGGGTGCCCCCTCTGCTCACATACCCTGGGGTACCATTCCCAGGACTGGTGGGAATGATAAAACCTCCTGTCCTTTCCCTCCTTCTCACGAACCCTAAATTCAGACGCCACAGCTGATGCAAAGAGGAATGACTCAAATCACCCCACTGGGTCTTGTGCAGTCCGTGATAGCCCCCTGTGTCCATCTGTGACAGCTGGCAGGGAGGTGTGACCAGACCTGGTGTTCTTTGCCAGTGACAGCCCTGGCACACTCAGACACGTGTTTTCCCTAAGAATATTAGTTTAAAAGTTCCCTTTCCTGCAAGTCCCCCTTCCTTTAAAGCTCCCAAATTCCCTCAGTGAACCAGCGCTGCTTCTCCTTCCCCTGTCTTCCAGGTCACTGTTGGACCTATTGAAGTGTAACCACAAGGTCATTTCCTGGGCTGGATCACGTCCTGTGAAAATGCCCAAGTTAATACTGTGTGGAGCTGAGAGAGCCACTGAACAGCAAGGAGCAGGACACAAAACAAGCAACTTCACCTGGGTTATGCCACAGCTGATCATCCCATGAAGGCAACTTTTTAAAATTCAGACCCTGCACCTATCAGAAATGGGTGAAATCAGAAATCTTTAGCCCAGGCTTTCACACTGCCTAAGTCAAGCCAGGCTAAACTGTGCTTAACCCCAGCCCCTCTCCCTCACCTCATGGCTCAGTGCATAGCAAATTTGTCCACTCCCAGGCAGGTAAATCCCTGTGCCATCCATAGGGCTGAGCATCCCACAGCTTGCACCACCTTGGAAGTGAAGCGCCACACACCCCTGGCAGGCTGCCACTGCCCTGACCCACGTCACACCTCCAACATAGCTCCAGGTGCCACTTTCGTTCCCATGGGCAGTTGCCCTTGGCAGCTGTGTTTGTCTCAGGGTAGTAACTTTGTGAGCAGCATGTGCTTATGAACCATAACCCTGTTCATCAGGGACAGGCTTATAATCCTGCTCTGACACCAACCTGGCATTTGCTCCATAAAGCCTCCGTTTCTGCATCTGTACAAAGTCCCCCAGAAACACCCTGAATGCTGTTTGCACTCTATGGAGGACGAGGAGAGAGAAGAAACACACTCAGAGGAAGCAGCCGTGACACATCCCTGCCAAGTGCCCTTATCGCCTCCACCCCACCTCTCTGGAAAGCAGGCGTTGCTGGAGAGCAGGGAAAGTTTACACCGGATCACTATGGAGAAGGAATGTGCTTGTGCAAACATCCCACCCAGCCCAGGTCCCACTGCCAGGGACTCCTGAACTGCAGTGGCACCAGCTGGGCACGGCTCTGCTCACAGTGCCCACGAGCACTGATCTGTGAGGCAGTGCCAGTGCACACCCATGTCACAACCTGCTGCCGTGGCCATCGGGAACAGGACCATTCTCCAAGGTATCCTCTGGCATTGACTCATGCTCGGCTCCCTGCCAGCAACACAGGATGAGCCCACACTCCCCAGGGCACCTCCTGCTATTATGTCTGGCAAACATGGCACAGCATCACAGGAAAAAAACTAAATCCCTCCCCCCAAAACCGAGCTATTTTGGGGGTAGAGAGCTGCATTTTTAAAGCATGAGACTGGTCTCGCCACAGCTCTGTTAGGGGCAAGATGATCATGGGTCACTGTAGGATTTAACTCTGTGGGATTTGGTTATGAGGGTAAAATAGAAACGAGAGATCTCTAAAGATGGGTTTAGAGCATGGGAATTTATAGTGAAAGAGCTTGGGTGTGAGAGGCTGCTGGGCAGCAAGACGCAGCTCAAAGCAGACCAGAGAAAGAGAAAGAGGCAAAAAGAGAGCTAAAAGGGCCCGATTTGCCGTTTACAATAAATCATCTTCTCTGTTGAATATTCTAAGTCTCTTTAACCAATCTGAGACAAGTTACAAACTCTGCAACACTTACATCCAACCTATAAGAATCACCACATTACCATACGGGGTTATATTTTAAACCTTAAAAAACTGCTTTTTGTAATCTCCTACCAGGCAGGCAGGGTTTGTTCTGACCTTTGGACCTGCCTAGGCAGAGGGCATTGTTCTATCAAGAAGGAGGATTACCTTCAGCCAGCTATACTAGTGTTTCTTAGTTACTCTTCAACTTAAACCTTGTCTTCATCTCAATTTCGATTATACTTTCCATATTTTCAACATCTTTTGCAAGGTAATAATATCTATAAGGCTTTCCTATTTCATCTTCCCCAACAGGCCACCTCCTCCAGTTCATAGCTAATTGTGATGCTGGGGCTGCAGGAAGCCTGACCTGCACCAGTGATCCAATGGATAAACAAGGCTTTTGTGAAAATACACAAATGGGATCAAGTGTGCAGCGTGTTCGCCTGACAGGCACGAGATGTGCAAGCCTGGCCTCCCCACAGCACAGGAGCAGCACTCACATGGGCTTCTGACTTCCCCCAATACCTGCATAAAGGGCAGCTGTTTGCAGAGATTTATGTCTCTTAAGGGCAGGAGCCTCTAGGGACGACAGCACCAAAACATCCAGAAAAGCTTTTGCTCACCTCAGCTTTCCAATTCCACCCCAAGTGAAAGGGCAGAAAGCTGGAGTTTGTATCCAGCTTTCGAAAGGGGCAGACCATGATGTGAGCCTGGCCCTTCTGCTAGAAGGAATTGCTCTTGCACTGGAATGAATGAGACCAAGGAGGTCAGGGAAAGACCAGCTGGTCACTGAGCAGTGCCACCTACTTTGGTTAAGAGATACTGGATCCTGCAGGGAATTGCACAACCAGGCAGGAAACACCAAAAGGGGCTGCTGGCCTGAACCAGGGGATGGGAGCTCACATAATGTGAAGGCAGAGGCACGAGTTACCAGCTGCACAGGCTGAAGGTGTCATAGCCAAGTTTTCAGCCAGACTGAGCCCAGTTCCCTGCTGACCTCTCCAACACCCCAAGTGCAGCTCATGCTGACCTAACACAGCACAGGAACGGGGGGAAGTGTGCACAGACAGACCTCAGGACCTCCCAGGAACCCAGAAAAGGGGTGGACAATTGCACCTTCCTCCTGCTCACAGGTTTCCAGTAGTGGACATTCTCCACTTCTGCCAAATCTGACAACTCTTTTTCACACACTCTAGGTCCAGTAAGTCAACCCATAGAGATGTTTTAGCTGAGCACATGCAAGGACAAGTTTTGCTTGAAGACATTAAACGGCTCAGGGATTCTTAGAGTTCCATCTTCCTTCACATTTTACAAGGCAGTGGAGCTACAGAACTCCATACTGCACACACAAATGAACACACAACCTCTTATGGTTGTAGACTCTCGGTTTTATTAGATCTCTCAGCACAACAGTTTTTATTCATTTGCCTTTTCTGGCCTTGATCTTCCTCAAGTAGAACTCCAATTCCTTGCCTTCCAACACATAGCCATCTGCTCGGCCACACTGTCCAGGTCTGGAGGCAATGCAGGCTGCAAGGAGAAGTCATCTAGTTAAAGTCTGTCAATTCCCCACCCCAGTGCACACACCAAGGAACAAACACTGCACACAGCCTCTCTGAAGCAGCAGGGACAAGCAGCCCATCAGTAATCAAGTCATCAGTTCATGTGCCTACATCAGCACCCCTGCCTGAGGTACCGAGCTCTGGAAGCTGCACAGTCCCTATTGAAGTCCTCCTCAGATCTCCAAACTGTCATCGCTCGGTTCAGTAGCAGAACTGGACAAAGGTCTCATCACCAGAAGACTTCAGAACACTCAACAATTTGCCAGAGCTTGGAACATTAAAGCTCTTAGATGCCTGCAGCACATTCTTCTGACACGCCTTGCTCATTTTGCAAGTCTCAAGCCCCATTTCTTTCTCAAAGCCCAAACAGGAATAATCAACTGCAGGAGCCTGGCTAGCCAGATTTCCCCATCCTGCCACAAGTGTGGTATCTCTCGAGAACATAAAATAACAAGTTACATTAATCCTGCCAGGGACTCACCAAGTAGCTTTCCTTGCTGGAACTGCTCCTCAAGAATACTTGCTATCTTGGCATTTTTCTTTCGCTCATCGTATTTTTTCTGGATCTTCTTTGAACGCTTCTTGTTCAGTATTTCCTCCTCTTCAGGAGTCTAAACCCAAGACCAAAAGAAAAGAAATTGTTAAACAAATGGCCACCTTCCACTAACACAGGTGTTTTCCACTATCATGAAGGAGACCCTTGTATTCTTTGCACTGCACTGGTTTCCAAGTCTTACCTGGCTGAGGTACAAATACTTTCATCTCACAGAACCGGGTGCTGCATTTCACTTTTGAGACCAAAGAAACGCAACATTGCTAACAGAAGTCACTGCTGACAACTGAGCACAGTGCCCTAGGGAAGGCTGTTCTCAAGTCAATGAAAGTGCAAATGTTTCCCTGGTGAATCAATCCTCCAACAAAAATCAGTGAATACTCTTTCCCTCTGCAGAAATAATTGAAGTGCTTGGGTGTGGTGTAAGTCCAGGCAGAGGAGCTCTCCCCTGCTCCTGCACTACACAGCACCCAAACAAGAAGTGCTTTGCTTTTAATGCAAGGATTAACCTCAATGCTGCACGTGGGGTTTTAAATACCTTCAAGCAGTCCCGGGTTTGATTCTTAGATTAATGGCTCAGTAGTTTAAAGACACTTAAAAACACACTAAAGTTTAATCAGCAATCCCCAAGCTTCTCACCAAAGCAATCACTGCCCAGCACAAGAACCTGACCTGCAAAGTCTTCCTCAGCATTCTAAATTGTCATCGCTCTCCCTTCAGTAGCAGAACTGGACAAAGGTATCATCATTAGAAGACAAAGATCTTGACAGGCAGGTCCTTGTGCATAGATGGGTGTAACACTTCAGGGAGAGCTCCTGCTACTGAGCACTCCATTATGAGAGCCAGACTTATCCTGGGAACTTATGGGAACATAGCTCAGATAACCAACGCCTGCACTGCTGGGTACCCAACCCTCTTCTGGCAGGCACTGTCTGTTCAGGATGGGTCACTGAGCTCTGCCAGGAGCCACAGGACAAGGCCAGGCGTACCAGTTTGGCGCCCTTCTTGCGTCCCAGGGGCAGGGCGTAGTGGGCCTCGTACCACTGCCGGTACGGGGTGCTGTCGATGAGCACAATGCAGTTCTTCACCAGGGTCTTTGTCCGCACCAGCTCGTTGTTGGAAGCGTTGTACACAACATCAATAATCCTGGTCTTGCGAGTGCAGCCTGGCAAAAGAAGAGTGTGAGTTCAGACCTACAGGATCAGACAGATGAGGATACGGTTCACAGCACCTCACACATACCCTTTTGATAACCTCGCACTCAACACCCCAGCCAGTATCCTCCAGCCAGCCTGGCACTGAACTAAATTTAACTAAAAGATGCATCTATTTTTCATCAATCAAACTTTCTGTTGTTAGGACAGAAACCTACACCTAGAAATTAAATCCTGCTTACATGAAAAACCAGATCAGTGGCCTTGCTGGAACTCATCTCAAAAATATCTAAGCAACGTTAGAAAACACATTTCCATCTGCAAATACAGCAGATGCCAACTAACACTGCACACAGGGCTCAATGCAGTATGCACTTCCTAGAATTACTGAATTAAGCTGTACTGAGCAGGGCTGCCCTGCAATGCATTGCAAGAATCATTTCTATAGGATCAGGGTTTATGGGTAAATTGAGAGGGGGAGCTGGTGTTTTCTCCCTTCCAAGACCCACCTCAAACACACAGTCTTAGCTAACAGATTTTACTGTTTAGCAGTCACCTGCCCTGAAAATAGCCTTCCACACACACAAAGGTCCTGCACAAGATGGATTTTCTCCCTTCACTCACATACCTTGTTCTTGTTGCAAGGTATGCTCAGCCTCTCCACATGTACAATACTGTGATGGCACTTGTCACTGCACAGACAGTGCTCTGAGCTAACTGAAAGCATGTCCTGTCCCCTCACACCACGCAGGTCACTAACACACCACCTTCCCTACTGCTGTTTTACCATTCTGTTCAGTAACCCTGACTGGGCCCAGGCTCGTGTGACACTGTTTTCAGTTTGTAAACCAGAGAAAACCCACCTTGCTCAGGGCTTCCCACTTTTGCTTAGCAAAACAGGAATATGAAATAAACTGCACATGCTAATGTAGCACTGTCCTAGGGTCAGGCCTTCTAACAAGCATCCTCAGCACCCTTCTCTTTTAGTAAGAGACTTAACTTTTAGTAATCGTATTCACTGATGAACAAAACTTGCATTTATGAAGAACTACTCATACAGAAGATTTCAGTCCCTCTTTAGTCCCCCTCTCCCCCAAAAAGTTAAGGTAAGCATGTCACTCAGTGTAACTATGACACCCCTATCACTGTGAACTTAGGGGACATCCAAGTCCCCTACGGCCACATAAGGTCAAAGTTCATCATCACCATGCATGCTGCTTTAGCTGAAAGCTCCAGGATGTTCAGTCCAAGCCCACAAACCCACGCTTGCATCCCTCTACTCTGCAGCAGTACCAGCACAGGTTTCCTCTCCCCAGATGTACTTACATTCTGACCCCCAGGAGAAGTTGCCGACATCCAACCGAAGGGCTCGGTACTTCTTATTTCCCCCGCGCACCCTCACGGTGTGAATCCGGCGTGGGCCAATCTGCAGTCACAACAAACACCGGGCTGCCCTTGGTGCTGGAATGCTGCAAGCCCACGGCAGCCCAGCACAGCCCTAACCTCGAAGGCAATGGTCAGTGTAACTATGACAAACCCCAGCATGGGCAGATGCAGTAAATGACCAGAACGGTCTGTTGCATCTACCTAAGGTGAAAACTTCATCACTCCAATTGCCTCTTATTGCAAAAATGTACCACTGCTCTCCATCGGCAAAGGGGCAAATACCACCTTTTAGAGAAGGAGCATCAGATATTCAATCCCACAGCAAACAGCAAGTATTTAAATCTCTAACGGCACAAAGCAACTCGAGTTTGAAAACACGATTCTGACCACCCTCACCCACTCACTCACCTTAGTGTTGGCGGGAGGTCGCCCCAACTCATACTTCCTCTTCTTATGGTAGGGCTTCCTCTTGCCCCCAGTCTTGCGACGCTTATGCCAGTTGTCCCTGGAGATACCTGAATGGAGAGCAGCGTGGTCAGAGGGTGCCACGAGCCCCCCCGGCTGCAGCAGCAGGGCGCGGTTCTGAGTCCTCAGCTCTCCAAGGTTGGTATCCGCACAGAGCACTCAGCCTTATGCAGCAGTTAGAGAAGCTTCATCATTGATACTCAGATGTGCCCCGAACACATCCCTTCAAGCAGAGCCGTACAAAGCAGAGAGACCCCCTCTTCTGTGTCCTCCTTGGGAAGCTGCCTCCCAACGTACCTCACGTGCGGGGCACTCTCTGGGAAGCGCCCGATGCCGATGTGACAGGCACACTACAGCAGTCATCCTGCGCTACTGGCAGGATGCGGTAGGTCCGCTACAGGAAGGGACCCCCATCCCACCTGTCCGCTGAGCCCCTACGAAAGACACCCCAAATCAACTCAGCCTGCTGGGTCCCGAGCGGGGACCATCTCTGCAGAACACGCCACCTCCCGCAAGGGCACAGGCTGCCAACTTGCTCAGTGTTCCGCAATCCACCCCGCACTCCTCCTCGGTCCTCGGAACGCTGTTCCACCTCACCCGCGTTTGTTCATCTGCAGCAGGCGCCGGGAGCGAGCCCGGCGCTCGGGATCTGCAGGAAATCGAGCCAAGGCGAAACAAGGCCGCCCGCCCCCATCATCCACCAGCCGCCATGTTGGGCCCGTTCACCCTCCCCCCGCCAGCGGCTCGGCACTATCGCAGCCGCCCCCGATGGCGGACGGTGCAGGCCGGCAGAAGCCCCCGCTGCCAGCCGGTG
>JAHLSL010000008.1:9538639-9557366 GCA_025920805.1 Petroica traversi
GGGTGTTTCGCTGCTGGGCCGGGACGCGGCTCCTGTCCCCGTCCCCGCGCCATGGACTCCCGCCTCTGCCGCAATGTCCATCCCGGCATCGTTATTAACATCCAGCGCAGCAACGGTGAGGCGCGGGGAGGCTGCAGGCTCCCGGCCGCCGCCGCTCGCGGGGGTTTTAGGCGGTGTGGGGCGGCCAGGTGGGGCTTAAGGCTGGCTTTTTCCAGGCTTAATCCATAAGGCAACGGTGAAGGTCGTGAACCCGGAGCACTGCTGCGTGACCGTGGAGTGGCCTGAGGGCGGCGGCATCAAAGGCAAGGAGGTGAGTGACGGCTGCCCGCGGCCCCTTCCTTGCCCGGGCGCTCCAACGCTCCAGGCCCCGGCGGGATGAGCCCCGGGAAGCCCGAGGCGCCTCAGGAGCGGCCCAGCTCTCGTGCTCCGCTGGGTGGGCAGCGCCTGCCCTGCGATTCTGCAGCTCCCTCCGTGCTCTTCTTGTTCTGTACGTAATGCAAGCAAAGCTCCAGATGTGCCAAGGTGAGGTGTGAGAGCTGCAGTGCCAAAGATGCGCCCTTTGCCTTTCAGGGGGGTTCAGGAGGTGTTGAGCCTCTCGCACTGCTGCTTGATGCTGAATGTCCCAAGATTTCAGTTTTCCAGCTCTGTGGGCTGTTAGTTGGTTTTCTGTGTCTTTTGCTATGGCCTTCAGGCTTTCCTTAAAATCTGTTACTAATAAGGTGCCGTGTTAACAGGGCTGGGTTTGATTTCCTGAATCTCTGCACCAATATAAAATAAATATAATGTGAGATGGGATGGGAGGGAGGGGAGTCTGAGGCATTTGAAGCTGCTGCGGCTGAAATTCTAACACTTAAAAAAGTCTCTGTCACTGAACAAATGTACTTGTCCTTCTGGTGTCTTTAGAAACGCGCAGACTCTGGATTTCAGTGAAAGTCTTAAAAGTTGCCATTGGCTTGTTATTTGAAACCAAATCTTACTCTGTGCATTCAAATATAAAAAACATACAGATTCAGATATAATTCCTGGCTAAATTGCATGTATGTATTAAGATGTTAAATAGTTAGGAAGATACTTCAAAATCTAGCAATTTTCTTATGTGCTTCTGTGTATATGCTGTGCATGTGCTTACACACACTTATATTGTCCACATACCTGTTTCTGAGCTAATTCACTTTCCAATCAGCTGCTAACCAATTCCATATTAATTAGACTTCATAGATTACTTCTCTTATGCTAGAAAGTGGTATTTTCACATTTTAGAGGGATTCATCTACTTGCTTTCTTCTGTTTTCATGGACTCTTAATTAAATAATTTCAAAGTTAATTGAGAACTCAAAAATATCCCAGTGGTGCTTGTGTTGCCTTGTTAAATGAATTCTGGTCGCAAGCTGCTGCGATAGTGAAATTTTTATGTACAGGTGCTTTCAATTTCTTCAGCAGGGATGATTTTGAAAAAAGATCAGACACTGAGCTGCTGCATTTATGCCCAAGTGTGGCCTATCCCTGCCTCTGCCCAGGGGTGCCCCATGATGTGGTGAAGGCAGGATTATGATTTCACATGAGGATCAGTCAGGAAGTGATTCAGCAGGCCCCAGGTGAAATTGTTTGCAGTAGCAAGTGAAGATGCAGGTGAATTAAGTTATGGATTAAATGCTGAATCCTTCATTTCCCAGAGTTTAAGCAGCTCTTTGACGTTTATTTCGGTAAGCACAATCACACGGTAAACACTTAATGCTCTCCTAGCACAGAAGTCACAGAGCTGCTGAGATTTACTAAGATTAGCAGTGGGAGATTAGAGCAGAGGATGCCAAATGGGCTTTGCCCTGCTCTTCAGAAGTGCTCTATGGCACCTGCAGAGCTGTGTGGTGTTTGGCAGATGAGGGTAAATGGCTTAAGTAGCACGTTTTGTCTGGTGTACTTAGATGTACCAGACTGTTCAAATGGAATAGGAACTACTGGTTTGCTCTTCCAAGCAATTTTAACATAACATTTGGCAGGCAGTGGGTCAAGTTTGTTTGCCTTCACTGAAAGTCCAGCTTAGAAAAAATCAATCCCTAAGTGGTAGCAGCAGTATTCTACTGTGTAAAATCCTGCCTTTGCTATTTCAGGTTGATATTCATGATGTGCTTGCAATAAATCCTGCATTATTAGAAGTACCTACTGCTGATGTGAAAGAGAATGTTCCTTTGCAAGACAATGTAACTTTACAGGTAAGTGCTTTAAAGTAGTTTAGTTTCTTCTAAGGTACTAATGCAAAGGTCTTGTTATTTGTAATACTCTCAGTCTTAAAGTTTGAGATCTCTAACTTGTCTTTTCTGTCTCATAGTTAGGCTTTGGTCAGAAATTCTTGTTGTATTGATGTTGCCCTGAAGAGCAGTGTTGGGTGTTTCCTGCTTACTCCAATTGCTTACAGCATTCCTTGTTTTTCAGAAACACAAGCGTAGAACAACCCTTTCAAAAATTCCTGCTCCACGGGAAGGTGAGGAAATGTTTTTTTTTTTTCCTCTGCTATACCCTTGTGGAACTGTGCTGGTCTTTCACTGTAACTATAATATTCTACTTTATGCATCATAAGGCTGCTTATTCAGGCAGTGCTAACAAAAAGGATACTGTCTCATACCAATGTTTTGGACTCCTGAGGGCAGGAACTTTCCTAACAGGTTGCTGTCCTGCCCCTGTGAGCTGGGGTTTGTTGATATGTTCTCCTCTTTTGCAGGATTGCTGTAATCATTCCCTGCTTTAAATGTCACCAGGCAGTTGCTAGTGAGTTTTAAAGTTCTTTATGGAGCTTTGCAAATGCCACAAACAACAACAGTTAAGTGGCAGTTATTAAGATTAAAAATGTCAGAATGAGAGTGGAAAGGACAAGAAAGAAATGGTGGTGACAAATGTATGTCTCCTTATCAAGCAGTCTCCCTAGACAATAAGTAGAGCTTTATGCTTGAAGACTTTTCAGAGCAGGCAGCCAAAGTGCCAGCTGGTGTGCCCAGCTCCCTGATTGCCTGTCAGTACAATGTGTTGAGCAAAGCCAGAAGAGTAGATAGAGATGTCAGTGTGGGATTGCTAAGAAATTGTTCTTCTTGAGGTGTCAGGAGTTAGAAAATGCCTATTTTTCTACCTTCTTCTAGCTTTATTAGCTGACTCTTTAGGCTTTTTGAATTGCCAATGGCAGCATTACAGGTCTATTTGTAACACACTGTGTGATGCTTAGGTTGAATGATTACAAATATAACGATTCTCTTAAAGTGCATAGTTAGCCAAAACTTGTGCTTTTCCATGCAATTGAGCTGTAAACAAAACATCTGGGCTTGTCTGGCCTCTTCTGTTGCTTGCAATGCAAGACAGGGAAGCTGCTCCCAGAAGACAACAGTACAAAGTCCCAGACATCAGAGAGGCAGGAGTTGTCCAAGAAGTTATTCTGTACTAGAGTATCGTGATCTTTCTCAGATTCAGAGAACACCATAAATTTTGTGAACTGACAAGCAAAATGATGTGGTAAAGTCATGACTCCTATAATACAGGTCTGTTAATAGAACTGGATAGCCAGCTGGAAAACATAAGGTGTGTTAATCCAGTGTCCTGGTTGATGGAAAGATGTCCTTGCAGAGGTCACAGCTCTCTTGAAGTATAGAATCTAATTACATATCTGAAATATCTATTGCCTGTCCTACTGGCACAGTTTTGTCCCTGAAGACTTGCTCAGAGCTTAAGAGCAGCAGTGTTTTCAGTATTCATCAAATAATTTCTGTTGTTACAACTAGCTAAAGCCTACGACTGTCAGAGAACCTGTCCTGTTGCAAACGCTGCACTGCACCAATTAGGAAGCTAGCATTGGCTTCAGGCTTCTTCTTAGACTAAACAAATTGAAGAAGATCACGAGGTGTCTGTCTCTATCTTATTCAGGAAAGGAGAGAAGCAGAAGCAGTGCTTTCAGAATTAATTAAGAAATAGATATTGCCTCAGTCCCACAAATCAAAAGGAATTTTTGAGGCTGCTGAATATCCTTACATACAAGAATCACTTGAATCAAACCCATTTAGATGCAGTGAATCCTCCAGTTAATCTGCCTGTCCAGGAGCACTGCATTTATAGAAACAGTGCTTCTCAGTGCGAGATGAGATCAGGTCTGGGTACGTGTGACAAGACAAAATGGAATAAAGTGCCCTTTCTGAGTATAATGAAACTGATGCTTTTTGTTTCTAAAATTGCAGCAGTCACACCTCATGTCTCTGCATATGAGCAGGAGATTCCAGGTAAAGAGTTAACAGGAACAATCAATTTTGGGTATAGTTTTAAGTAATTTAATTCAGAATGGAAATGAACCCTTGGTCTCCAACAGATCTGGTGTCCTTTGAAATAATAGTGATTTATTCTGGACAAATGCTAATAATTGCTAGTCATGAGAGGTGAAGGGAGTTCTAGCTTGCATATCACTCTTTCATATCAGATTTGCTTTTATTTTAAACAAATCTATTGAGGTAAACATTCCAATCTTTCCCCTAGGAAGCTTTGTAAAGGATTTGATCTCAGTGAAAGAAATACCTTGGCATGTGAAAATGGAGACTGCCTACAAAGGGACCTTTTTCAAAGATTTGTTGTTGTGGTTATACAGGATCTTTTAGCTGAAAGTAGTGCTATGGAGCTCCCATGGAGCTGCTGTGCACCACACACAGCCTGTGTGTGGGTGCCCTCATGGTGGGTGGGCATGGTGCTACCCATGGCCAGTTGCCAGGCTGCAGTACCCTCGTCCCCAGCAAAGAGTTAATTCATACAGCCCTGCAAGTGTGAAGCTTCAGAGGATTTATGGGTTCTCTCACTTGAAACTTCCTCCGTCCTAGGTATTAAGGTGCTGTAACTGCCATATCCTTATGTGAATCCTTAGTGGTGTCTGCAAGGAATTCACTGGAATTGCAAATCTGGAATGAACTGTTTGCTTTTCTGTAGTGGTGGGTTTACTGATCACTTTTCACCCACGTGCATTGCTTTGTCCTGCACTTTGCTAATGGAAAAGATCCTTTTAAACACACCTGTGAGCAATTGATTAGTTGCAAGTGTCTGAGTGTCTCTGGATTCCTGTTTCCAAAGCTGTGCGTGGCCGCTCCAGGATGTCTGCTACCACAGAATCCCAGTGCAACTTCCAGGAAGATGAGATGGCAGTAGATCCCTGCACTTCTTTGCAAACCAAAAAATATTCATCATCACTTGCTGGTGAGTGGAAAACATCCCAGTGAATTCTTAATGTGAAAAATATTAACTTTGTGTACATTTAATTATTCTAACTCTGAATCCCAGTGGGAGAGCAATCTGAACTCTTTCATAGATAGAATGAGAGACCTAGAGGTCTGCCACTATGCAAAAATCCAGGGTTCCTACCTGAAGTGTTTTCCAAAGGACTTTGGAAACAATGTTGTGCATAATAATGTACTTTCTTAGCCAGAGAGCTGAGGCTGTGCTTGTTGGGTGGGTGTGGTATCTGCTTAATGGCATAAAGTGGTATTCATGGGGCTAGAGTGGGAAGAGAAGTGCCTTAACACTGCTGGCAGCACACCCTATAACTATACTGAGAGTAGTTTTACCTATACTGGTTGAGTAAGGCAAGAATTTGAGCCTCCTTGAATTATAAAAACCGTAGTTATTTGTTTTACCAGGCTACACTGTTAATAGCTGAGGGCATGCCTTGCATGTTAAGCTCTACAAAAACACTGAAATAAGAGGCTTGATACTAAATTCTTGTCTAGCTGGTTTGGCCTTGATTTGCAGCATTGCATAAAAGTTGGCGATAAGCAAAGAATTTCAAAGTTTACTTGCACATTTATCACAAGTTTTAGATAGTTCTCTCTCCTGCTGTAGGAGATATGAATGCCTGTGGTCTGAGGCTTTACAAATTACAAAGTAATTCTTGATCCTTGCAATCTAATTATTGGTTTTGGTCTGGCTTCTTTCTGCAGCTGGCCGAGCCAGGGCTAGCGAGCTGAGTTGTGTTCCAGAAGCCTCACTGTCAAGTGTAAATGGAAATACAGAGAACCACCTGCCTGCTGCTAGAACGAGCTCTTCAGAGAGCCCAGGTACCAGAGAGCAGTGGATAAAGACTGACTCAGCAGTCAGCAGTGAACCACTATGTGATTGCTGCTTTGTGTACTCAGAGCCTAAAGCCAAGGTGTCTTTGGCAGTAAGACAGAATATCTTGATAATTTTTTATTACAGATGTGTAATTCTGTTATAGTCGTATTGCCTCAGAAATGCTGCCTTTGCTTTAGGGTGGTAGTGTGACCTCCAAGGCAGTTTCTGTAATAGATCTGGTTTGGGAAGGAAGTGCTGCAAAATTAATGGCCATCCTTCAGAAGATGATTGTTTCCTGTATGAGCTAGTCTGTCAGCAACCTGGAAAAGTTGAAATATTTGTCTTTTGCTTAAAATCTAGCATGAAATTTTAATCCAAGAAACTGTTTTCATTCTATCTAGTTCGGAGAAGATCTAACATTGTGAAAGAAATGGAGAAAATGAGAACCAAGAGAGAAGAAAAGAGAGCTCAAATTAGTGAAATCAGGATAAAACGAGCGCAGGTGAAGTACTCTACAATACACCTGTAAGGGGAAATTCTACAGGACACACTGCATTACAGTATTGAAACCAAAATATATTTTGGAAGCCTATATTCTTAGAAAAGTGTACATAAGAATGGATTGATTCTGGTTTCAGAAAGTTCAGAATCTTGTAAAATTATTTGAATTGCATACAGCTGCTTGTTTAATAGGCTCTGGGGTCTTTTTTGCTGTAACAGATCAATTACATTCACATCCATGGTTTTTCTGTGCAGGAGTTTGACAGCACCTGTCCAAACTGGGAGTTTGCACGCATGATCAAGGAATTCAGAGAAACTTTAAACTGCCAGCCAATATCTATAAGTGATCCAGTAAGTAAATACTGAGGCTACTAACTAGAGCCTATAGACAGCCTTCTTTATTTTGTACTGAAAATGTTGGCATCAAGCAATTGGTGCATCACTGCACCTTGGAAATTGTCTGAGCATGTTGGGAGCTTGAGGAAGTTGGTATCTGTGAAGTCACTTGCCTTCCCTAATTTGGGCTAAGCTGTCTTGTTTTACTTTGCATGTGTCACTAGTGAAGAACCTGTGGTTCAACAATTATCACAAAATGATGTGTGACCATCAGTGTTTTTCAGAGTTTAAGTGGCACAGCAATTGTTGTAGGAATAGGTATAATTTAAAATGAACTGTTGACCGATTACAGAACATGTTACTATAAGTAAGTCATGTGCTAAATGATTTTAAATAGGTCAAAAAGTGGAGGAAGAAAAGTAGAGGTTGAAAACTAGAGAACCTTGGCTTGGTCAGTACCCTCAGCCATTAAAATTCACTGTGTACATATCACGGTGTGGCAGGAGAAGAGCTCGTTACCTTTGCCTTCTGTCTCACCCAATCCCATATGCACTTCCCAGCACTTCTGATATGAAGCTGTGCTGCACAAATAGCTAAATTTGCTGCATCAGTAAAGAACTCCAGGTCACCAAAAATCTCTGGGGTCAATGAAAGTATTTATCTGCCTGATTAATTATTTGACCGTAGCTGCAGTATTGATACTATAAATTTTGCTGGACAGTTTTTCCACCTTATATGTTGGGGAATGCTACATAAAAATGTAAATTATTTGTAGTGTTGCTTTTGCACTGAATGCACTTTAAGACTGACATCCCTGCATCAGTGGGCTGGCGCAGAAGCAACTCTGATCAATGTATGGAAAAACAGATGTCAGGGAGCATCAAATCTCTCTGTAATAAAGAGTGTAATTGGGAAATAATTACTTATTCTTACTTTTAGGTAGAAGAGCACAGGATTTGTGTCTGTGTGAGAAAGCGCCCTCTCAACAGGCAAGGTGAGTGTGCTGACCAAACAGCTGTCTTGAACAGTTTGACTTTGTTCGTTTTTATTAAAACTGAGCGTCTTCTCTGTTAACAGAACTTCTAAAAAAGGAATGTGACGTGGTTACTGTTCCAAGCAAGTGTGTCCTGATGGTGCATGAGCCAAAGCAGAAAGTGGACCTAACAAAATACCTTGAAACCCAAACATTTAGATTTGACTTTTCATTTGATGAAACTTCTTCAAATGAAATGGTATACAGGTAATGCTTGCTGCTCACTGGGAGTGACTTTCAGACAAAAGGATGGAGCTATGTCTAGATGGCTGTCCTGGTTTAGGGCAAATATTTAGGAGGAAACCTCTGGGGGGGGTCTCCTCTAGGAAGAGTCGATTCCAAACCACCCCTCCCCTACAGGTCTGGGAAGAATTTCCTTAGAGAAAAGTGGAAAAAACTATTTATTTAACAAATAGAATATTCACAAGCATAGGAAAAATGTGGATAATATGAAAACAATGAACCCTTCCTCAGAAGAGGTGGTAGATTCAGAGTCTGAGTCCGGTTCAGTTCTCCAGTGGGGGGGGGGCCTGGGGGTTCCCTGGTGTCCTGGGCCCACATGATGCCAACCAGTCCCAGGAGGAGGAAAAAAGGAAAAAAAACACAGCAAAAGAAACAAAGTCTCTCCCCGCAAAAAAGCCAAGAAAGATCCGAGGAAACCCTCTGCTGTGTGCCTTCAAACACACAGAGTGTATGTGTAAAAAAAAAAAAATCACAGTCCCACTGGAATGTGGCCTCAAGGCCTTTTCTAATAGATAAGGTGGAACTCCTGCAGACAAACAGGCGAGTGGTTTTTTTTCTCCACTTTCACTCTCTCTGGGACTAACTTAAAGCTGTAGAGCTTAATGTCCAGCATAAGCAAGAGGATGACTGGGGATACAAACAGGTCATATGGCCAACCCAGGACAATGGCATCTAAGCTTAAAGAAATTGTTACCTGAAATAAGTATTAAAAGCCTTTTTGGATGAAGCCAAAGGACTGAAAAGTCTAAAGCTTACTTTTGGCATAGCATTGCTGATTGCCTAAGTGCAAGGTTTGCTTTTGTTTTAGTTTCATTTGTTAAAACAGATGATGATGAAATATTTCCCTTGACTATTTTTTATCTTTTGAATATTCAGATTCACTGCTAGACCTCTTGTAGAGACCATCTTTGAGGGTGGGAAGGCGACATGCTTTGCTTATGGCCAGACAGGCAGTGGCAAGACACATGTAAGTTTTTCTTCAAAGTCTCAAATTTTCTAGCTTTGATAAAGTATTTCAAAGCTCCCTGATATTTGAGCATGAGTAGGATTGTGTAAGAAGCCTGGATCTTGGCTTTATTGTCATAAAGCTAATAGCTTGTAAGGTGTTAACTCTTCTTCTGAAGCTTTATGTACTAGTGGGTTCCCTTTGAGGTTGTGAGGACAATTGTGCTAAAATCTCCCCCTAGCTGGCTTTTCAAAGATTTAGGATGTTCTGATATGTCAGTTTTAGTCATAGCTATTCCTTGCTTCAAATACCTGTTTAACTCCTGTCTGTATTAGCCTATATTTGAGACAAAGGCTACTATCTATCCTGTGTTTTGAGTTTGGAGGCATTCCAAAGACTTCAGCAATTATATAACAATAAGCCTCTTGATGCTCATAAATATTTAAGTGATCTGATATTGTTTGTGATGTGGGTGAGTTAGTGTGCTTGCTTTCTAACCACTCCTTCCAGTCTAACAGTTGCAAGAGTTGTGAGAATCGTTTTGTCTCAAAAGAGAAAACTTGCTCTAAATTTTAAACAACTGTGTTGTTTTTGACTTTCTTCTTCTGGAAACTATGAGGGAGAATAGGACCTCCTATGTTTAGTGTTATGCAGAGAGCTGTAGATCTTTTCTTGGAAGCTGGAAGTTTATAGAAGTTTGAAAATAGGCTGCCTTCGTGGCACTGGAAAGAGAAACCTGCTTACCTGAGCATCATTACAGGAATACAGCTATGATGCACTAAAATCATAGGTGAAGTTACTTTCCATTTCCAATCCTAGGGCAGAACTAGTGCACAGCAGCTGTACCTTGAGACTGGAGTGCTGCACATGAAACTCTGGTAGATTGTGAATGTGTCATGGGATTGAGCTGTGTTTTAACAGTGGTAGGGCAAGTCACTAGGATAGCATTAACTGAAAATTTTGTTGTGATTTAAGATACTTTGGTCAAAGGGTTTAAAGGTATTGTCTGCTCTAAATTTATATTTTCACATCATTTTAACTTTTGCAATTAGCAGCAAAAACGTTACTCAGCCTAGATCCTAACAAAGGAAGCTTTGTCTCTTCTGACTAGAGGCTGTTTGGTTGCACTGTCAATGCCATACATTTTCCTTGGAGGAGCAACTGTGACTGCAGCCTAGAGCCTTACAGGCATTCAGCTGTTGCTTTGTGAATGTCAGATCTTCTTTCTGAACTGATAGGGAAGCTGCAAACTTGGCACTGCATTCCAGTAATCTTGCTGGCACTGGGGCTTATTTATGCTAACTACCTAGTCTGTTTTTGGGACCAAGATCAGGCTGCTTTGCTGGTGCCATGGGTGCCAATCATGCCTCTGGCCTTTTCTCTTCACAGACCATGGGTGGAGACTTCTCAGGGAGAGCCCAGAATGCCTCAAAGGGCATATATGCTTTTGCCTGTAAGTTGATTCTTCTATAGATACAAAAATCAAATTAATGCTTATTTTTAACTAGATAAGATCTGGTTTTGTATGGTTATTTTAAACATGTCCAGTAGAACATACATGAGGTATGTGTTTTCAATAATAAGAGCTGGTGTTTGCAGGAGGTATGATTATTTTTTTTATTCATATCACAAAATATTTTTCCTCTAGTCTGTAAGTGTCTACATTGATACTGAACTCACCAGAAGGTATTTGTTTCTGATGCAAAGATATGACACATTTTCTAATTAGGTATTTGCTGGACAGAACCATTACATTTTGATTCTTCTGCTTTGCTTTTGTCTCAGACATACCTGAGTACGACACAACTCTACCCATTTGTCATATAAAACTTGTTATGCAAGAGGATGTATGCATTGCATTTCTTCCTATAAGCTTTAAATGAAAAAAACCCTAAAAACCTAGCATGTCCAAAATTATTTCAGAAAATGGATGTTTAGAAACCCCTCCTTGATGTAATGCCTGGAAAATACCATGAAACCTGACCTTTACCTTTCCTTTAGAAAGACACAGTGAACCAGGAACAACTACTGCCTGATCTCTGAAAAATAGTTATGACTTGCCATAAATGAGTCTCTGCATTTCAGCTCAGCTTTAAAGTCTGGAGCCTAACTGTGAAAAGCTGCACTGGATCCAGCCACAGGGTCAACTAATCTAGTATATTGTCTCCAAACTTCAGCAATGCAGATGCTCAGGGATGCATGTTTTCTAGACCTTCTGCAAGATGCACTTGAAACACAAATACATGACTTTTTCAGGCCTGTCCAAAACCTTAGAGGATCCCAGTGTTCCCTCAGAGCAGTAAGGATTGTTATCTGTGGGTGACATTAGCAGTTGAAACTACTATATTCCCCTGTTTTCAGTCCCTGGGTAAGGATGCTGCTGCATCTGTTCTCTAGATGGTAACACAGCACTGATTGTTAGTATTTGTTTGGATGACTGTCACTCAGTCCTAGACACTGTCTTACAGATGTGCAGTGTTTGAAAGTAGATCAAGTAGCAACTAGAATGTATTTTAAACCAGTTACCAAACTTCTATCTTTCCTCACTAGCACAAGATGTCTTCCGCCTCCTAAACCAGCCCAGGTACAGGAGTCAGAATCTGGAAGTCTATGTGACTTTCTTTGAAATATACAATGGAAAAGTAAGACTTTTTCTTATTTTCAAATCCTGACCTGATTTCTTTGGTTGAGTATTTTATAAGTAGCTGAGTCAAACGTAATACTTTTGACAGTTCTATGTGTTCTGTTTTTATTGGTGTGTTTGGAATTGAATTGGAAGTCTATGTTAAAGATGCTGTTTCTATATAGCTATGTATAAAGACAAGGAGTCCTTGTTCAGCTTTGCTTCAGTGTTTTTGTCTAAATGTAGGTGTTTGACCTCTTGAATAAGAAGGCCAAGCTTCGGGTCCTGGAGGATGGCAAACAACAGGTCCAGGTTGTTGGTCTCCAAGAAAGACCAGTTGGCTGTGCTGAGGATGTCATCAAAATGATCACAGTTGGCAGTGCCTGCAGGTTTGGTGCCTTAAAACCTATAAGAGGAGTTGTGTCCTGTTGCATCTCCATGTTTAGAAAGACATAGATGATGTCTGTAGCTGGTGCTTTGAGATTTAAGCAGAAGCTTGTTCCCAGTAAAGACACTGAGCAGCACCTCTGCATGAATACCAGGATGAGGTTTTCCAGCCAAGGACTAGAAGGGATGGGTTCAGTCTGCCTTCCATAGAAAATGTCAGAGCTCCTTGTTCATATGTCCTCATGGAACTCCAATAAGAGAAACCATCACATGAGGAGGTGGCTGCCTTGGTGCTTTCTAGAAGTATCAGCTAGTTTACAGGAATACAAGCAGCTCCCTGTGGGCTTGTAAGATCAAGGAACAGCAGCTGTTATGGACTGGAGTTGCAAAAAATGGTTTGGCTTGGCAGGCCAGATGAGCTATTTCAATGGCAACAAAAATACTGCATGTTGTTCAGGAATCTCATCTGAAGAATCCTTGAAAGCAGGTGCCAAGAGACAGCTGTAGGCTTGGCACATCATCCTGGCAGGAAAGGCTGTGGTAGGGGCAGATCTGCCATCATTCTGGTGTCTAATTAGGAGCTAAAGTCTGTATTACCAAGTGGTGTCTGCTTCAGTAAAGTTGCAACCGCTGTGGAAATGTTCATAGGCAAATGAGAGCTCCTTGGCTCCTGTACTGCACTGTGTGCAAATATGCACATCCTAAAAGCTTGCTCAGCATTCTGTGCATCCTTTTTTGGCTGGCAATTTAGTCATGAATTGTTTTAACATTTCAGGCTACTTGCTCCTTTTTCCACAGTAGTAGGGATGAGGGTGAAACAGTGAACCTGCCAGCATTCTCAGGGAATAAATGTCAGTGAAGGTCACAGGGAGATTTAAATTAAAAGATGTCACTCTGTGCCTTGCTGTGATGGGGCAGGTGCAGCTGCACAGCAAAGGGGAAGTGCCAAGCTGGCTTGGCTGGAGAAAGGGATTTACCATGATTGTAATGTGCTAGCACAGCTAATGCTGTTTAGTGGGGATCTTGGCTGAGCTTACTGTATAATGGCAGATGCATTAGGGAAATGACATGTGGTGTGCTGAAGGTGTGACTTCCAGCTTTAGCATGTAGGCTTTAGCACTCAGAAAGGCATTCCAATGTAGGCTGGCTGAGTTGAGCCAGGCAGCTTAAATGGTCTTAAATTTCTATAACCAGGGTGCAGGTTCATATTTTTCACAAGTAGTTCTGTGCTCTTAAATCAAAAGCAATTCCATAATTCACACAAATTTAAAGTATTAATGTGTGGAGTAGACCATAGGAGGTGAATTGAATAACTACAGGTCTTGTCTAGTGCTATCAGGGTCCTGTTATGTTCTGTGACACATTTCTAAGGCTTGTTTGCATCTTTACTGTAGGACATCTGGGCAGACTTTTGCAAATGCCAGCTCTTCACGATCACATGCCTGCTTCCAAATCATACTGCGCCGAAGAGGACAAATGATTGGCAAGTTTTCCTTGGTGGATCTGGCAGGAAATGAAAGGGGTGCAGACACATCTAGTGCTGATCGGCAGACACGGATGGAAGGTGCTGAAATCAATAAGAGCTTGCTGGCTTTGAAGGTGAGCTACAGCTCCTGGAGCACAGGGATAATCCTCATGTGTATTCTGTTCAACTCTGGGGTTATCTGTTCTGTTTCTTTCTAGTACAGGGATAAAACAAACACAAAAGTACTAGTTTAGGATATGAGTCACCTAAAAAGAAAGTATACTTCCATGTAAAATGTTTCCAGGGAAGTAATGCAGTGTTGTCAGGACAGACACTGGAGTAGCTATTTCAAGCTTCATTCAAGTTGACCTTGTGTTTTTGGGGGAGCTTTGGGATATATGATGGTTATATCTAATGTCCTGTGACAGTCAGATACCTGGAGTATATTTTAAAGACTCTGAAGCACTTAGAGCAATACAGCTGACCATTCTTCAGTCTGTTGGATTTACCAGCAGTTGGTGGTTGATAGCTTGCAGAGCTGGTTGAAGAGAGATGCCAATACTGCATTCACAATACTTGTCTTTTTGTAGGAGTGCATCCGAGCTTTAGGGCAGAACAAGTCTCACACCCCTTTTCGGGAGAGCAAGCTGACACAGGTGCTAAGAGACTCTTTCATAGGAGCAAACTCAAGGACCTGCATGGTGAGTATGCACATGTCAAACACAACACTTAGGTTCTACAGTTTAACCAAATAGCTGCATGTTCCTCTACAGCAAGGGGGTTTTGAAGTCAGAAAGCTTTAAATCTTATTTTAAAAAAAGCAAACAAAGCCACAAACACGTTCCTCATGGAAACTTGCGCATGGTGAGTTAGATAATAAACTGGTGAGTTATGCCCAGCTCCAGTAGAAGGATGGCTGTGGAAGTCTTTTTAATACAGTGAATCTGCAAGAGAGCTTGGTGTGTTCTCAAAGCACTTTGCTTTCTGTGGATGGTGAGGCACAGCAGGTGCACACAAAGCCAGTGGAAAGTTTGATACGGGAATGCTGGCTTATCCCACAGAATCCATAAAGAAAAATGGACTTGGCTGTCTCAATTCTAACCCTTTGTCCTCAAATGTCCCAGCTGTGTGGTGAGATCTGTAAGACCATTAAAGAGGAAAAGTCAGACAGGAAGTCACTAAGGTTTCTTTTGTGTTTGCAGATAGCAATGATATCTCCAGGCATGAGTTCGTGTGAGTACACCTTAAACACACTGAGATACGCTGACAGGTAATGGCCTTTCTGACCTGGGGATTCTAATCTTATTGTAAAAGGTGTTTTAGCTGCTTTTACTCTGACCTTTGGAACTTCAGGTTCCCTTGCATTGTTTGTATTGGCAACCTGGAAGTTGGTTGTTAGGAGTATCTTAGAGCTGTCATATGAAACTAACCTGGGTGTTCTGTGTGAGACATGATAGAGATGACGTAAATTCATGAGTAATGTCTCCTTTCCTCAAAGGAATCTCCTCTCATGCTAGACTTCAGACTGCCCTGGTTCTTGTAGGGAGTTTTACCCTGTCCTGAATGGTTACTTCCATGCCTTTTATTTTCTGTAGTACTTTGTGACCCATCTGTAAGGGTGTGCTAAGAATGTGTGTCATGAATGAGTGTGTAGGTCACTCAAAGAATCAATGGCAAAGGTATCAGCAAAAGCAGATTTAAAATTAAATGAAAGACTGTTGGCAAGATTCACTGTACTACTTACTAGGCAGGTAAAGCACACAGAGAAAAATGTGACTAAAATCAGTCTAAAACTAAAATCAACCTAAAATTATCCACCTGGAAGCCTGGGGAATGGAAAAGGGGTCAGGATGAAAAGGAGTAAAAGAGACCCTCCCCTTGAGTCACAAGACTCATATGACCCCCTTGTCAAACATATCCCTGGACTTGACCAACTGTACAGACCTAAAAATTCTAACTGCACTTAATTCATGGACTAATTTAAATAATTATAGTAAATTCAATAGAATATCATGTTAAGCACAACAGTAGCTCACTTACAGGCCTAACTTACTTACAAATACAGCATAGGTAAGAATCTAGGACAGGAACCTTCATACTATATTCACTATATGATAGTCTCACACACACAGAGACCTAAGGGACCATGTACAAGGTGAGTGTACCACCTGCTGTGAAGGGACTTCAGTCCCACTTCGACTGATGTGAGTGTAACTGCCAGAGTGGCTCCTGGATGCCCAGACAGGAAAGTTAAAACAAACATCTCCTGGCTTTCCTTCCCACAGTCGTCTGGGGTTTCTGCCCACATGAGCCTGCTCTAGGGATGGTAACTGTGCGACTTTTTAAGTGCAACTTATTGTTTCTTGCTGAGCACTGATGGATTGCAGTAGCTCCTTTGTGATGCTGTAGCCAAGAAACTGATGGAAGAAGAAATTGAATGACAAATTTTCTTGTTGCAGAGTGAAAGAGCTCAGCCCTCATGATGGAGGTAGTGAAGCACAGAGTCAGATGGAGACTGAGGAGATTGAGACCAGCACAGGAGGCTTGGATCTTCAATTCAATGTATGTGTGTGCAGTAGATTAAACAGAACTCATAGCTGTGAACAACTTGCTGTTCTTACCTGGGCTGTTTCTTGCAGCTCTCCAAGGATGAGGAGGAAGAACTCTCTCCCCAGATGTTCAGCTATCGAGAGGTTATGACTCAAATTAGCGAACGGGAGGAGAAGGTTGTAGAACAGCTCAAAGAACTGAGACAGGTATGGGGAAGCAGCAAACCCAGCCCAGGCCACCTTCTATATGTTGATAGCAGCTTGCTTTGTCTGAGCCAAGAGCTGCTGGGGAAGCAGCAATGCAAGATGCTGAACCAGTGGTATTACTTTTTCCTTGCTGCCAACTGTTTCCAATATTTTCTGGCCCAGCTGGTTAAACTGGGGCCAGAATTCCCTTCCCCTCCAAATATCAACCTCTACTTGCTGCTAATGAGCACTGACTGCTCCTGATCTGTAGAAGCTCAACTGACTGCCAGATTTGAAGAAACTAATAGAATTTCCAGAAAATCCATTTCTCATCACTGCTATCCTTGTAAATACAGAGAATGGTTACTGAACTTGACTACCTCTTGGGAATCACAGAGAAACCAGACTATGATCTTGAAACCTTTGTGAGCAGAGCTAAGTACTTCGTAGAGGACAACTCAAGAAATCTCCTCAGTGTCAGAGGTATGTTAGATCCTGATCTGACTAGCACTGTCACTAATGCTTTTCCAAAGACCTGAAAGTAACACCAGCATAGCTGTGGGGGGTTTGAGCACCCAGTCCTGCATAGCTCTGAGGTCTGCTGAGAGCAACAACTGGGCTGGAGAGTTCAGCTTCCAGATCACTTCTCTCTTTACAGAAACATTGGATGCCCTGGGGACTGCAATGCAACTGGAGGAGCAAGCCAGCAAGCAGATAAGCCAGCAGAGGCCTTAGTCATTACAGCAAAACCTGGTTCACAAGCAATCTTCCACGCACTTGTCTTGTCTTGCATGTTTGTCAGTGGTTTGTATCATTCCTGTTTTAAATGTGGTAGAGTGTCTGCAAGTCACATGCCCAAGGGCAGTGAACACAGCAGCCTGTTTTTTCATGGCCTGTATCAGGGTACTCAGCAAAGTGTTAAAATGCACTCACTGCAAGGCTTGGGCAGTCTCTGCCTGAGATGGGCATTTGGTCCTTTGCTAGTGACAATGGTGTCCCCTAACAGAACTAAATACACATGTATAGTACATAACCTTTTCAAAATGTGCTTGATATACTGCAAAACTGTTGCAAGTTTTGCTTCTCTAGAAAGAAAATGGACTATGTGATTGTAAAAACCAGTATTTTAAGAAGTTGAATAAATAAATGTTCTTGACTCTAATTATTTTATCTGTCCTATAAAAATATTTCTTGCTGATTTTTGGTAAAGTCTAACAGCTCCTGAAGACTGGCTGGTTTTGGTAAGGAAGGCTGATTTCTTGGATGAAGTTTCTTTGCAAAGTCTTTATACTTGTAATGTTTATATAAAAATCATTCAAAGTCTGTTTTGTCTCTTAATTTTGAGATGCTGCTGGGATTCCCTAACAGGGGGAAGCTGGCTTAGGTGCAGCTATCTGCTGCCATGGCCCTTGTGTGCAGATTGCCCTGCACACCCTGTCCTCTGGGAACGAGCAGGTTAAGGAAGGAACAGCTGTAAGGCTTTGTTTATTCAGCTCAATTCAGCGCTTGTCTTCAAAAGCACAAACTAGTTGTGTGAGCTCTAGGTTCAGCAACACAGGATACAGCTAAGCCAACATCAGATCACAAATGGATCCTTCTACCATTACTCCCTCTTTTCTTACAGCTACCTTCTCCCTCTGAAAGTCAAGGGTTATTTAAGTGTCAAGGCCCCCCAGCTCCGCACCTGCCAGCTGTGGGCTGCATCCTTGCTGTGTGTCTGCAGATGCCAACTATATTGGAGGCCAGTTATTCAGCCGGGACTGGATCAATTTTGTGCTATGTTTCAGGGCTGGCCTGGAAAAGACAGCAAAGGAGTCAGGGTCTTTGAGGGATGTGAGCAGGGACTTAAAGAAGGGATACTTCAACCCAGGCATGATCCTCCTCTATAGCTGGGGAACTTTGTGCTCAACAGTTGAGGTTTTGGGAGCTGAGTGGGGCTGAGCACTGACTGAACTGTCAAAACTGACTTGGACCTGGGCTCTGCCTGCATCATACTAAGATGGCACTGCCAGAGTAAAAGGGCTGTTATGCCCTACTAAGTCTGGACAAAAGCAAGACCATCCTCTTCCACTTCAGCTGTTAGTACTCTTAGATTATCCAGCCTTTCCCTGTGCAAGGAAAAAAGTCTTGCCCACTACCTTTCCTCTGTGAGCCTAACATTGCTTATTTTCTGTATATCTGCCTTAGGAGTTAGAGACCTGATCTGCAGGCCATCAGCTCCTACCCTGGATGGGGGAAGAAGCACACAATGACTTGAGTCGAGGCCTCTTGGTGCAATCCCAATGGAATATGCTTTGTTCCTGTCCTGCCCTAGTAGCACCAATAGATACAAGAGTCCCAAAATAAACAAGAATGGTTTAGCTGTGCATGGATTAACAATCATTTAATACTGGGACTT
>JAHLSL010000008.1:9567366-9631189 GCA_025920805.1 Petroica traversi
CTGGGCTTGCGGCGCTGAGGGCGGCGGGGCCGGAGCCGAGCTGTGCTGAGAGCGCGCCCACGCAGCCACACCGGCCCGAGGCAACGCTCCTCACTGGCCGCCCAGTCAAGCTTATACTTGCTTCTCCATCCCTGTACTTTACTAACCAGACCAGTTTCTGTAAGTCCTGACTCGGGTAGGCTGGAGGGCAGCTGCTGTAACGCTTGTGATTTGTTTCAGAATGCAGTGCCGAGACAGGGCCTGCCGAGAGACAGCCTGTGGTCATCCTCTTGGGCTGGGCCGGCTGCCAGGACAAATACCTGGCCAAATACAGCGCAATCTACAGCCAGAAGGTAAGTAGCTCATGTGTATTTTCATGACATTGTCATACTGTGAAACTGCCTTTTTTTGCGTAAAGCCTCTCTGAAGCCTTGCTTGGTCTCGCTCTTGGGGAGTGAGTGAGAGTTGTCCTGTCATTGAAAGCTCCTTGTCTCTCACAGCCCGGGCAGTGTTATCTAACAGCTGCTGATGTCACCTTTGTGTGTGCAGCTAAGAGAGAAATATGTCCTTGGAGAAACTTTCAGCTGCTGTGTGACTCACTGAAGTATCTTAAGGATTTTAAAGTTGTGGGATTACTCAGGAATGACATGAACTTGTTAGTTTTCCAAAAAGGTAAACATGCAGGGAAAGATTCTGTGTTTACTGTGTGCTGTTATGGCACAGCACAGACTTGGTGAGGCTGGGGTGGGAACTGACAGAACACATCGGCATCTGTCGTGCCTTTGGCTCTTCCTTCCTGTGAAAATGATTCATCTAAACATTGTAAGCCAAATTAACTTTATCCTGTCTGTGAAATAGCATCCTGTGATAGTCATAGCTGCTCACTAGGAATTCCTTGTGTTTGAACTAGAGAGATCTATCCTACTGCCAGTTCCATAATTTATAATGTTTTCCTTTCTAATACTGTATTTTACTGGAATGACCCCAGCTTGTAGCGTGGTGATCCAGTGAAATATTAGAGTTTTTTTTCTTGATCAGCATATAAGGAATCATGTATTTGTCCAAATCTGTTCCATCTATAGGTGGTAAAGTTTGTACATTAACAAGTCTATTGTTAATGTGTAATCCAGTACAGGAGTCATTAATTGGCTTGATCTAGTGAAGAATTAGTGGTTAAGTGGCTTTAAGATGCTGCTGAGCAGATGAGGAGCACGTTACAGGGCAGCGTGACAGCTTGGAAAATGCTTTCAGATCATAGAAATGGGAGAGGATGGGTTTTCTTAACTCACTAAGAGGAAGTGGCTGTAACCATAGCAAAATAGCAGAGGCAGCTTTGATTTGAGAACTTGGTATCCTCTTCTTCCTCATTCACTGTTTAGGGAGCTCCAGGTTTTGTTTTGGTGACTTTGCTTTGTGCTTGTCAGTGTGTAATGTCAGTGAGCTCAGGAGAGAGAAACGGTCTAAAGCATTTATAAATGTAGTTCCATCTGCTCTATTTTGAAACTCTTCCAAGACCCTGTTTCCAAATCTATACCTAAATGTAAGGCAGTTGCTCAGAAGTTCTGAGTCCTTAAGCCAGAGCTCTTCCTTTGCACAGCGGGAGTGTTTCAGGAAGGTTTACAAAAGTCATATTGGTAGATTAGAGACAGCTGGAAACAAGTGCACCCAAGGAGAGGAGGAAGTTTCTCTTTCTTCTTGCATTTGCTTCAGAGTCGTGAGCTGGATGTGTACCAGAGCAGGATCTTCTTACCAAAACGGCTGATCATGAAGCTCTGTGAATCAGGGAGATGGTTTTCTCCTCCTGGGTGAGGATTAACACTCATAAAAGTGGGTGGCAGTGTCCCCAGAGGTTGTGCCAGTTAGCACAAGATTGGAAAGAATCTCAGACATGACCAAAGCCAGGCCTCTGCCACAGTAGAGACTTTTTCATAAATACTGTGTGCTATTATGATTAATGGAATCTGTATTCGTGTCAGTGCCTTGCTGCTAACAGTAAAGACTTTCTTCTGGCCCTGTGGTTTCTGTTGGAAACCTGTCCCAAATTTTCATGTTCTTTGTACTGCTGCTTGCTACTCTCTGTCATTTGCAGCACAGCCTAAATGTGAGTTGTTGTTGTTTCTGTGTTCTTAGGGGTGTGCTGTCATCCGTTACACGGCTCCGTGGAGGATGATATTCTTCTCTGAGACCTTTGGCATCAGATCCCTGCAGACCCCAGCCCGGCGAGTCCTGGAGCTGCTCTTTGACTACAGTGTTGAGAACAGACCGGTTCTGTTCCACGTTTTCAGCAATGGTGGTGTCATGCTGTACCGTTACATCGTCGAGGCACTCCACACCCAGCAGCCGTTCAAGAACCTCAGAGTAGCCGGCACCATTTTCGACAGCGCCCCTGGCAGAAGAAACTTGCGGGGAGGCCTCCGTGCCCTGGCTACTGTCTTGGTCTCCATGAACGTGCTGCTCAAGTATTTCCTGCTGTTCACCTTTGCCAGCACGGCCGTGGTGCTGCGGATCCTGCTGTACCCCCTGACGCGCTTCCTGCACGAGAGCCACTACGACGCGCTGCTGAAGGCGCCCTCGCGCTGGCCCGAGCTCTACCTCTATTCCCAGGCTGATCTCATCATCCAGGCCAGCGAGGTTCAGCACATGGCCAGTGCCAGGGAGCAGCTCGGGGTTCCTGTGAAAGCTGTGGACTTCTCAGATTCGCCTCACGTCAGCCACATGCGGGTGTACCCCACCTATTACCGCAGCCTCTGCACGACTTTCCTGTCTGACTGTGTCGGGGGCTCAGCTCCTTAGTGCTCTAGTGACCCTCAGTGTTTGCCTCTGCTTGCTCAGCTCCTATGGGAAATGCCACCCCCTTTGCTTTTGTGTCTTTTAAGGGAGGAAAGTAGAAGCTTCATGTTTGTTTTGTTGGTTTTTTTTTTCCCTCTACCGTCTAAAAGTCTGAAAGCCTCCAGCCTGGCCTTTGGACCAGCCACGTTAGAGCACAAAGTAGATATGGATTAATTTAAAGTCCTGAAGGTGAAATCCTGTCATGGTTCATGTTGATGTGCTTTACCAAGATGTCACAGACCAGAATCTCACACTGAGTATTATTTGTTTCTTCCTGTCTCTTTTTGTTCTCTGCTTTCCATGTTGTCTCCTTGTCCCTGATGTCCAATGTGCATGTTCTGTTGCTTGTACTAATTTACAATACAGCTCTTCCCTGTCTTTGTTGTTTTTTCTTTTTTTCTCTCTGCCATTTCTTTTATCTTGCAGTGAGCAAATAGAGCAAAGTCTGCAAGACTTTTTGCTTTTCTCAGTGCATCCCAATTCTTGTTGTACTCTCCTTGCTGGAGATCAGGCCCTGAAACCAAGTGTAAGACAGGACAAGGTGTGTGTAGGGCACTGTGACCAGACTGTCATCTGGTTCCATTAAATAGCTGAGATAGAGCAGTCAAAGCTCCCTTATCCTTGGTGGGAGCTCAAATGTTTGTGATAACTTTTGTGTTCTTCCACCCAGGGGTTTAAGCTAACATTTTTGAATGTGTCTAGTGTTTTGGTTCTCTTCCTTCCAGTCTTTTGTGTGTTCCACTGAGTAATTTTGTTTTCTTGGAGAGCAACTAATTTTTTTATTGTATGGCTTTGAGCAGCCTATATTTTGCATCTGGATATTCAGGGAAACTTTTAGGTTACAGCTGTGCCAGACCCCAGAAACAGAAAGGTGGAATTGCAGAAGAAAATGGAACTGTCTCTTGGGGCTATGCTTTATACTGGGTATTTCTTAAATCACCTCCAGCCTACAAATGACCATGAAATACGATGTTTTTCTCTTCAGATGATCAGCTTTTGCAGTCCATGCACAAGAAATTAATTCCTTCCCCCTAGTGAAAAAGTAGTTCATTGCACTGCACTTCATCCGTGTTTGGATTTAGATTTTGTTGTTTATTTGGGTGAGAAGTGGGGATAAAGTGAGAACTGCTGATATGTTTATGCTATGTAATGGCAAAGCAGGCTAATTAATAACATGGTGAACTGGTTTAGCCAACTTTAAAGTGCCAGGAAGAAGCTCTGGAGGGCTGTGACATGGGCCTGCTTGAACAAGGAGCTGCTCTAGAGAGGCAGGGAGGATTTTTGCAAAGCTTCTGCCAGTGGGTGGCTGTGCTTGTCTTGCCCACCCTTGGGGTGCTGTCATCCACAATTACTAAACTCCTGCTGTTTGGATTGAAACACAGAGGGGGAGGTCCTTGGGAAGCACTAAATAATTTGGAAGTTTAAAACAAGAACTGTAACACCTCACAGAACTGAAAGCTCAAGGTGAGTGGCAGTGGTGACCACGCAGCTGTTTGTAGCAGGCTGTTGTGACAATGCTCATTTACAGCTGAATAACCCCCTGATGGGCATGGTTTTAGAGGCTGGGCTGTATGTGTGATAAGTGAGAATTAACTGAAAAGGGCCTGATGGCCTGGATTGTCTTTGATTTCTTAAAAGTGAAAACTGCCTCAGGTACAAGAGCCATCCAGTTTTCTGTAGGTGTGATCCCAGTTCCAGCTCCCACTGTGACAATGGAGTGTGAGGGCTGCCCCGTGGTAAGAGCCTTCAGCCTTCCCTTTTCCTGGAGAAATTCTTGTTTCTAGGGCTTGGACCTGTAAAATCCAGGCATGGTCCCCTATCTCTAGAAAGCCCAACAGAGATCTTCCAGCTTTTTGAAGCAGGCCCCTGATTTGTGCTGTCAGTACTGTAACTCCTGAGCTGTGATGTGTTCATCTGCCTTTTCAGACCTGGGCTGGGCCCTCTCAGCCTCCAGCCTGTTTGTGGCACTGTGAACACTCTTGGGGAACAGAGGTAATAAAGGCTATTTAACCAGCACTTGCCCTCATGCTGGTTTTTGCAGGTTCAGTATTTACAGATCAGTTAAACACTCCATAATGTACACCTCTGAATTAATACAGTTGTTCCTGGCAATCTGCTGTTCCTGTTTATTGCCGCGGGTGTTGAACTTCTCCTGTTTAAGGACTTGGGCTGCTGCAGAACATGGCTGGCAGGAGCTGGAGCTAAACCCTCTGCCCCTGCCTGATGGGATGGTGAAGCTTCCTCTGGGAAGAGCCTCACGTATCAGCTGCACTTTCCTTCCCCACTTTCAGCTCCCCACCACGGGATTGCCACTTCCCCAGCTCAGTCCAGCTCAGCCCTGCTTCTCTGCTTTCCAGGGCAGGGAGTGGGTGCTGCCTGCTGCAGCTCTGCAGTCAGAGGTGCCCTGAGCTTTGCAAACAGGAACCTGCTCGCAGGCATTTCCACTGCTGCAAAAGTGACTTGAAATTCGGAGGTGATTTGTGTACACAGCTCTCTGAGGGCATGATGATCTCGGGCAAGCCAGCACCAATCCTCTGGGTGGGTTTTGTTTTCTGAGTGGCAGCAAGTTTTAATTCCGATTGTGAGCACTGTGTGATACGCTGCCCTCTGCTTCCCTGTGCTGTGTGGGCCCCCACCTTCCTGCCCTCCGTATTCCTGTGGTTTGTTATTTGAACAGAAGGTTAATAACTTGGAGCCCGAAGGCACATGACTGAGAACTGATCCAAGCACTACTGGATTTACAAAAACCCAGCCTCAGACCCTTAATCCTCGCTAAACTGTCACGGTTTGGCGCAGCCGGTGTTCCTAAAGAGCTTCAGCCTGAACACTGAAAGCCCAAAGGTTGTGATATCTTGGCAAATCCAGGTAAATCTCTGAGACGAGCTGTGGGGAGGAGGGGCACTGCAGATCTGTTCATTGGGAGGAAAACGCAGCATCCCTGGGCTTACCTCGAGGGTAAGGGAGTGGGATATGGCCCAGACCTTGTTTTCCTGCAGTCCAGCCCTTATGTGCAGACTGTGAAATAGTGTGGGTGAAACACCAGTAATGGTGGGAGAGGAGGATGCTCACAGTTGGCTGCAGTTGTGGTAAAGCAAAATTAACTTCCACTCAATAACAAAATCCATTTGAGTGTTTCCTGTGAGGGACCTGGCTCCTGACTTGTTCTCTCCCCTGTGCTGCCTTCTCTCCTCAGGCAGTGGTGATGTTACAGGAAGGTTTTGAAAGAGAAAAGAAGCCACTCAGTGGTCAGGGTGGCCCTTGTGTCTAGGCTGGAGGACGCTCATCTTCTCCTGGCAGGGCTGGGAGGGTGTTTGTGCAGCCAGAGCTCCCTGGGGCACTGGGGGAGGCTGTGGGGGGAACTGGGCACGCCAGGGGCAGGATCCAGCCATGCAAGGCTCAGGATTTGGAGCTGGGGGAACATCTTGCAGCATGAGTGATTCAAACCAGGTGCCTGGGTGGAGACTGACCTGTGCCCACACTTTATAAAGGTGTTTCAAAGGTGTGTGGGCTGAGGTGCCATTTTTGTACATGTTGGGATGCTGCAGGCACGTGAGTGGGGCTTTGCCATTGATGGAAAAGTGGGAATGGACGGGATGAAACCAAGCAATCCAAGCCGGTGCTGCATCCCAGGAAGTGAAGGAGGGAGGCGTGAGGCTGGTCCCCGTTGCGGTGCAGGAGCTGGCAGAGGGGGCTGTGCAGACCCCGCCGAGCCCCGAGCCGGGCAGGAGCAGCTCCACGAGGTGGCAGCAGGACCCCTCTTACCCGCACGGAGAGAGTTCTGGTCTAGGAGTCGGCTGAGCAGATCCTGGAGAAGACCCCAGCAGCACGGCCCAGCCCAGCACTTGTGTGTGTCTGAGAGCACCTCCTGCAAAAGGTCTCCTCTTGGGACAAGGAAAAAGACCAGCAAGAACTAACTCCGATGACAAGAACTAGAAAATGTGAGCTAATACAGAACAGCATTCTGCCTAGGGCTGCCTGCCTCTGAATTTCTACTTGAGCCCATTTCTCAGCTTTTAACTGACTGTTAAAACCGAAAGTCTAACAACAGGAATAGCTTTCTTGCCCTCCTCACACCAGCACACCAGGTCGCAGCACCTCCCTCTCCATCATCCAGGGAAAGCTCTCTGGTTTTTTAAGTGAATGTGTGTAATAGTGTGATCAAGCAGACCACGGCCCAACTTAGGGGAACTCCACAAATCAGAACTCAGGGTTCCCTGTAGTCCCCAAGCCCTGGGAAAGGAGCGGAGCTTAGTGCTGCTCTTCTGAAAAGGCTGTCAGGACCCCCAGCACACAGGGCTGGGGGCTTAGGAGGCAATTAGGAAACAGGACAGCACAAATGGGGGCCCACAGCCACCACCTGATCCCTCTCCTAATGCCCCTTGTCCAGCACACCCTCACAGCTCCTTCACCCAGCCTGGGACATGGAAATCCCTCCATCCCCTTCCCTTTGAACTTGACCCCCCTACGCCCTCTTTTCTGCATCCTCACATGGCTACAAGCCCACCCCAGCACCATCAGAGGCTGGCACTGCTGGGATGGGCAGAGGTGGGCACAGCATCCTTTGGTCACCCTCCCGAACCTCTGGGGGCTGGGGCAGGGAGAACTTGGGCAGCCCCTGCCCCCGTGGAGTGATGGATGAGCTGACAATAGGGTATTGATAAGGAATTAACCTTGAGCCCTTCTTGCTTCAGTGTCAATAGAGCAGGAGCCAAGTACACACGTTTGATTGGAAATCTCTGTTTGGCCTCTGCTGCCTCTGAGCCCGTCGAAGGAGAGACAAGAGGGGGTTGTGAACTGCCCTGCTGCTCCCTCCCCAGCTGGGACCCCCCCAAAGCTGAGGGTCCCTCTCAGCTTCCCCAGCCCCTGCTGCTGATCAGGGGCACCCAGCTCTAGAGGCTGCAGGAGCCTCTGTGCTCCCAACCTGGCATGTGGAGCACTGGGTACCAGGGCCCCCCTCGTTCCCTAAAGGGCCTGTGCCCATCCTGCACTGGCCTACACTCCGAGCAGTTTGTTTAATTAAGTGTTTTGCCTAATGGGATTGCCTAATTTCCATAACAAACTGGCGGGCTGTCATTAGGTGAGCTCCCTCATTCATTACTGTTAATTAGATATGGATCCCCCAGAAGGCGGCTCGGGGTGATGAACGAGGCCCCTGACACACGCTATTACACATTAGCATTTTCTCAATATATCCGATACATCACGGTCCTCCGCTTCCTGAAGATATTTTAAATAAAATATTAGCAGCCTGCTGTGGGGTAGGTGGAGAGGGAGGGAGGGTTTCTGTCCCTCACCCTGGCCTCAGGCCTCCTTTGGGCTGAAAGTGGAGGGGAGAGTAGCTGAGATGCTCCGCTGCTCCTCACCAGCCAAAAAAGTGGCCAAATCCCACCCTTTCCCTATCCTTGCCACAGCAGATGGAAAGAGGTCCCTGACTTCCCTACTGCCTCCTCCCACCAGCCTGGGGACCCCCAGCACCCCCTCCCTGGGGGACACAGCCAGGGGAGGGGTTTGAGAACAGCCCACTGACCCATCTGCAGAATGTAAACCAAAAGCGTCGGCGCCAGCCGCGTGCCGGGGGGAACCCGACCTGTGCCCCCCCGCCCCAGCAGCCTCCCCGCCCCGGTGTCGGGGTAACCCTACACTGCAGCCCGGGCCCCTAATGCAGGATGTATGGATCTGTTGGGGCTGGGCGTCTCCTGCCCCCACCTAATGCAGCCGATGAGACTTCATTATGGGGGTGTCCCCCGAGGGCTGCCCTTCGCCCTGCCCTCCTGGCTCTTATGGGGGGACCAGTTGGGGGAACCCATCCGTGGTGGGGCCTGGCACATGTCCCAGCATCCCCCTGCATCTGTCCCTGCATCCCAAACAGGACCAGGACTCCCCTCTGGGACATTATTCACATCCAGGAGCTGCAGCATGTGTGTGTGGGGGTGTCTCTGCTGCCTCTCGCCTGCAAAGGGAAACACAGAGAGGCAGGAAGCGCCTGAGAAGATTTATACTTGTTTAATTAATGTCAAATGTAGTTTACAAACGGGAGTGACAAGTACCTCTTTGTATAGTATACACTGACACACAATCATTGACACACCGGAATATCGCTTTGTGCAACTGGGATTCTTTGGGCAAAGATAGGTAACTCCGATATTTCTTTTTTTTTTCTTTTTTTTTAAAATCATTTAAACTCATTACAGAAGAGGGGAAGTGGCGGATGCCTGTTACAAACTGGGATGGCTCTCTCCCCAGCCTTCCCCCTGCAGCTTCCCCCTTGAAAACAGGGGATGGCTTTACAATTTAAACAAAAAAAGTAAACCAAAAATAACCCCCAAAGCAAAGAACCAATGACTGGTTACATATGGTTTTACACGTACGTACATAGAGCACACGGCTGGTCCCCAACACCTGCCAGAAAGGCCCTGGGAGGGAGCCAGGCTATTTCCAAGGAAGGGCTGGGTTGGGGTGTCCTGCTCTCTTGCCCTTCCTGGCTGCCTCTCAAACCCACCTGGCTGCGCCCTCATCTCTGAGACCTCAGCACCAGCACACTCCCAGCTGAGCCATGTGCCCACGAGTTTTTCTCCCTCTACAAATCCAGCCTGAGCTGCGTGTGCCTGCCCCTCCCCTGCCTTGTGCTGCTGCCTGCAGGCTCACCCCACAGTGACAGCCACTGCCTGCAGTCTCCCTGTGAAGGCAGGACCCTCTGGGGTGCCTTGGCTTCCTCTGGTTCCTGGGAGCTCTGCTGGCACACCCCCCAACAGAGGAGGCTGCAGCTCTCTGATCTCAGAGGCCACACACCACTGGGAGCTTGGAGACAAGGGAAACTCCCAACTAGGAACTGTCACCTTTTGATGAGATGTTTATGAAATAAAAGCTCCTTCAATTTAATTTGGATTTTTTTGGATGCAGTGGGATCCTTCTGGAATCACTCAGGAGATGCCAAGGCTGCAGCTGCTCTCTGCATAAGTGCTCAGGGTAGGGAAGCAGCAGTGGGACTGTCACATCCCTCACACATCCTGCTTTCCCAGCCCCTCCTTCTCTGGAAACACCCCACAGCTCAGCAGTGCTGGGGTCCCAGCTCTAAATCCCTCATCCAGTTTCCAGACTGTCTTAAAATGCCCCAGCTGTGCTGCCAAGTGGGATCTGCTTGGAAAGGAGTGGGGCAGATGAGCTTTCCCTTCTCCCTGTTTTCTGGCTAAGGGGTGCTGGCACCCCACAGCTGCCCAGGGAGCTGCTGCAAGGATGCACCATGTGGGGCTGGGAGAAGTCCCAAGGCCTTGGGAAATGGGTCAGTATCTGTTTCTTGGATCCTGACAATAAAAGAACAACAAAAAACAGGCGAGATGGCAGCTTTGGTTAATGCTGAGGATACGGGAGACAGGGACAAGCATGAGGGACTGCGTGGAAGAAGCTGGGGCTGTGGGGGACCTCTGGGTCCAGCTGAGTGTCTCTGCTGGACCCTGGGAGTGGCAGCGGGGACGAGACAGGGCTGGCTTGGCTCTGTGCCCTAGTGCCAAAACCTCTTAGGAAAGCAGGCTGCAGGAGAGTGGGAGCTGGGGGAAGCGAGAACAGGGCAGGGCTGGCTCTGCAGGGCTTGCTCAGCTCTGCCAGGCAGCCCCACAAGGGAACTGGCTGAGTCTCTCTGCCAAAGCCTCCAGCAGGACCATCCCCTCCCCTGCCATCCCCTGTCCTGCCTCAGCACCACCCTGAGCAGCCCAGGCATCCTCAGCCAGGAAAGGCTGCCCAGAGGAGGGAAGCAAAGCCAGGCAGGGCAGGGAAGGGGCTGTGACCTGCAGGAGCACAGGGATCAGCCCCTCGAGCAGGCACTCCCAGCCAGGGGAGAGGGCAGTGCTCTGACAGACTCCCTCTTTCCAGCTCCTCACCATTTGCCCTTTTTCCAGCTGGGAAAGATAAAGGGGGCTGAGCCAGATTGCCCCTGTCCTGCCTGGGCCCCCGGTGAGGAGTTAAAAGCTGTGTCTTTCCGGGGATAACGATTCTATTATAAATAGCCCCATTAGCTACAACTAATGACAAAAATCCACCTCCTCTACTCCCCATAAGTTCTGTAAGTTATGGGCAATGCTACAGCCATTACTAAAAGCTGTTAACTTCATATCTGAATGAGGAAATATACACCACAGAACATTAAACCATTTATATTATATATATGTATATATATACTTTTTTTAAACTAATGACTTTAATGCCAAAACTTTGCTGAACCAAGAAAAATATGGGTTTAATGTTCTCTGCTCATTTTTTTTCTTCTTTAAAAAAAATACAACCCAAAGAAAAGAAAGGGAAACTTATTAGTATGTAATGTTTGAGTCTATCCCATTTATACACAACATTGTAAACATATATAATCTATATTACATGTGCTTCATTTCTGCCTGGGTGTGTTTTTTTTTTTCTTTAAACCTTTTAGTCATCACTAGAACACCACAAAAAACCAAAACAGAACCAAACAAAAAAAAAAACAAAACCAAAACAAATAAAAACAAAACGAAAACTGATCAAAGAACACAAGTTACAGGTTATTTAACATCTTTCTGTCAAGGGTCCCTTCCCCAGTCTCCTGGGGGCAGAGTGGTCAACAACACAGTCCAAAGGAGGGCTCACGAGCCATCCACAATGCAAAGCCAGCTCCAGGGAATGGGTGATGGGGAACACTGGATTTAAAAAAGGGGGCTTCACAACAAAGGATTTGGTTTTGCCCGCTGCAGATGCTGAAGGAGGTCTCAAACTGTGGGACCTGGCAGCCGAGGCTCCCCACTGCTCCTGAATCCTCGAGTCCGTGTCTGGAGTCTCTGGTTTGTTTTTTCTTTAAATTTTAAAACGTCTTTTTTTTGTTGTGGTCGTTCTTCTCCCCCTGGGTGTGACGAGCTGAGCCGAGTAGCTGGGTCCTGCCCTCCTGCTGGGTCCTTCACAAGTAGATGCGCCGAAGGTCTCCAGGAGATGTGATGGTGTTACACTGAGGACAGAGCTTCTTGGCACCCTGCAACCAGCAGATAAGATGCACAAATTGAGAGTGAGAAGGACATCCCCACCCTTGGCCCGGGATTGCAGGAGCAGTAAGGCCTTCCAGACAGGGCCATGAACTCCTGAGCTCAAGATGTGTGGAGTCCCAATGCCCTCCTTGCCTGTCCTGCAAGCCCCTTGTCCTGCTCCAGTCCCTGGCAGAAGGCAGCTGGACAAGCAGGAGCTCTGCAGAGGGCTGAATCCCAGAGCAAAGGTGCCTCACCCAACTCAGCACTGCTGTCAATCACTGGCTGCCAGGGAAGTCTGCTGCTTTTTGTTTCTCTTGCTCACCTGCAGACCTCAATGAACCAGTTCAGGTCACTGAACAGACAGAAAATCAACCCAGCTGGAACAAGTGAAGTTTTCGGCAGGGATGACTGAACTGGTTCATGGAGAACTTGGACCATCCCTTTCAGGGCAGGACAATGGGGCACTGCCTTGTCCCCCCTACAAAAGCCTAGGAGCTGCTGGCATGAAGGAACCCCCTGTCCCACCCATCACAGCTCACACAGACACTGCAGAGATGAGACTGTTCTGTCAAGGTGAGCTGGGGTGGGGTAATGGGTGGCCGACAGGAACACTACATGAAATAAAACAAGGGCTGATGTGCCATCTATCACCCAGCCTGACAGCAAGAGGGTGTTAATAAGCCTCAGAATCGGGGTCAGCCCAAGCTGGTCATCACTAGATTGGCAGATGTGACAGACAGCTGATGGGAAAAATGACAGAAAGACGGCTCTGCTGTGATGCAGCCTCCCATCTACAGCACCAGCAGCGTGGGAAACTGGGATGGCCCTCCTTGCTCCCACTGCACATTATTCCTTGCAGTCATGGACTTGGCACACTTGCCATTCCCTGAGCTCTGGACTTCTGAACAATCAGGTCCCTTTGACAGCCCTCGCTGCCAGTGGCTCAGCTGTTGAGGAACACATGTGGGGACCATGGGCACCTGCACCTGATCTAAACCAAACACACAAAGTCCTGTTGAGCTAATGTTGAATGAAGTGTAAAAGATACCCAAAACACCCTGGGTATCACTCTCAGGGTGAGTGACAGGCTGGCAGTCTAAAGGAAAGATTCCTGGTGGTGTGGATGGCACACCTAATGCTGATGCTGATGCCTGTGGGCATATAATTTCAGTTATCTGGGACAACTACTGTGTCCATTTAGATTTTCAGCCTTCCAGGACAGGGATCACCCACTGTGGCTGGGCAATGCACCATGCAGCCCTATGCAGTGGTCTTCACTGAGTGGACTTGGCATGCTGGATTCTGGGAGGGGCAGATGCAAGCTATAACTCAAAGGAAAGGCTTAAAACGCCTTTAAAATGGGCAATTTAAGTGCACTCGACTTAACCAGAGCCTGTTTATTTAACATACCTCTTTGCTCAACACCACAGCTTTGGATCTCCAGAATTAGAAATGGCAAGCTCTACACTCATGTCCCAGTAAAAACTTGCTGTAGTGGTGAAAACATGAAACAGAAAAATCTAAACATCTGCCTCTTCTTCCACTATGGTGACATAGCAGCACTCCCAAGGAAGGGCTCACTAATCTGGATGCCAATGACACGAAATACCCTGTGTTTCAGTTGAGTCTGTGCTCAGTTCCATGCAGTTCCCTTTTCCTTGGAGGCACCTGTTGCATCTAGCTGCCCTCTTGGCATCATCTTTGTAGCTGGAGGGGGTCCCAAAGGAAGTGGCAGGGAGGTGCTGAGGAATTAATTCGCAGCATGTTGTCCAAGGGACACAGCTGGCAGCTGCATGTTCAAGCTTTCCTGTGTGCCCTGACAAGCAGAATTAGGTGTGCACGGGGACTTTAAGCATTCCAGATGTGATTAATGCCCTCATCTGTGTCCATGCTCTCCTTCCTAAGGCAGGCTTACTGGCAAGAGAAGCAGAGTATCCAACCAAAGGCTGCAGGTGCTCACTATAAGCACCTGCCCTCTGCACTCAGCCCTCAGGGATGGCAGAACAAGCCTGATGGAACCAAGTCCCTCTTTGCTGCTCTCTCCCATTGCAAAGCAAGGTCAGCTTTGCAGTTCCTTCACACTACAGGGAAAGGGAAGATGGCTGGATTTATCTTGCCAGACCTTGTCATCTCTGTCCCAGAGATCTGTTTTCTGCACCACATGCTGATGGCTTTAGGGGGATCCACTCTCCCACCTAAGGCTGAGAGCTGCATGTGCATAGCCAGGAACAGGTTTTCATCCTCGCACAAAGCAGAACCCAACCACACGGAGCTCGACCTATTTTCTACAAAAGCTACGTGATCACAGATTGATTTAGGGCAGTGGTAGATACTGTTTCACCTGCATGTGGGAAGTGCAGCTCATCCTTGAGCTCTGAAGCCGGGGAACATTGATGGGAACAACGGCATCCTGGAGACCTTCAGCAGCCTGGCCTTAATGAGGTGCAGGCTGCACGTGGCACGCTGGGCCCAGGGCTCTGGGTCTCTCTAATACTTTGGACACTTGGGGATGCATTTTTCTTTTATATTACATGAAACTGTCCTCCTCTGCACACATAAGAACGTGTGGTAAATTCAGAACTAAGTCCTGATCTTTTACTTTTTAGATTGAAGTTGCTCAGAACCTTGTTCATACATCTGACTTTTCGGTGTAGGTGTACAACATTTATCTGCACCAGTGATTAAGCTCTCCTCTCTTGTGGAGAGGCACATAAGCTTGTACACACACACATGCTGGCACAGACACAATGAAAAACCATTTGCTCCCCCACTGCTCACCTGCCAGCTGGGGTTACTAAACTTTTCCCTTGAAATAAAAATGCTGTGGAATAATAAGTCCCACCTGTCGGCCATTTCTCTTTCTTTTTTCCAGGTCCTTCTGCTCCTTTCATCATAGCTACATGGAAAAGCCTTGATGTGTTATAGCTGTGTGTGCTGGAGTAAAGGCCACCTCAGCTTTTCCATTATAAACCCCAGTTTTGAGGGGTTTATAAAACTCTGCTGCAAGAAGTTTGCTCCAGGGCTGTTACAAAGCAAAGAAATGGGGCTGGAACCAGGATGGAGTTTATTTTTTCTCCTCCTTTCTTAATTAAAATTTGGCAAGTGATTGATCCACAATACAGGCTAATCACTTGGGGTAGTAGTTTGAAAAATGCCTTAACGAGAGCTGAGATGTTGAAAAGTCGTTAGGGCTTACATGGTGCCAGGAAGGATTGGAGTAGTTTGTCTTAAAGTTGCCTCTTAAAAAAAATGGTATGATGTCTGCTATAAATTGGCTAAAGCAAGGAAACTCACAAGGAAGGATTTAGGCACTTCCTGCTGTCCTGTGGGTCTAAAAATGGGCAATTTCCAAGCAGAATATGTTACCAAGCACAGAGAATAAAGAGACACACAGAGCAGGCAAAGAAAGTAAAATCAAAGCAGAGAGATGACAGGAGGGACCCAAACCAAGAGCCAGCTTCTTGCCAGGAAAGGAACTGAATGCCAAGATCCAATTCTCAACCAAGCCATCAGCTGCCCCCACACAAAGTGTGGAGCTTCTTCTCTGCAGATGGCAATTCCCAGAGAAACAGCTGTCCTCCACTGCCATTGTGGGGTACCCTCCAGCTGTCAGGTAACAGGGTTAAACCACCAGGAGAACAACTTTTTTCACTCCTCAAAGTGTGGAGCTCACCCTCACAGGCTGCCAGAGGTCAGAACTTAAAAATGCTAATTAATAACCAGAGCACCTCGTGGCAGATGAGAACATCATGAAGGTTCAAGCACAGCCTCTGTGCAGCTGCTGACTCAGGAGGTCCCTATATGTTGTTGAAGCACTAAGGAATCGCCCAGAAGGGCTGCTCTGTATCTATGCTGTTTTGTACAAAACCACTCTAGCCCACATGGGACATACAGTACTAGAGCCTAGAAAGAGTGGCAAGCCTAAGAATGCAGTAATTATCAAAGATATAAATGTGTCAACTGCAGAGCACACGTGTATATCGATGGATCCCCTGGAAGCATTTTGTGATGAAGAAGGCTTTTTAGAAGTGATTTTTTCCCGCTCTTGTAGTTGTCATTTTCAAATAAGCCCAAGACAGGCAAGCACAAGCCTGGAGTCAGCAAATACACGAGGGAAATGCTGGATCTGGCTTGTACAGGTGATGGGGGAAACTCAGTAAACTGCATTTGCTCAAATAAACCTGGCCCCTTTCAGCCCTTGCACCTACCAACAGCTCCATCAGTGGCAAACAACACCCTGACTTAGCTTCCAACTCCATTTACTCTGTAAAGGATACCAGCGATTGGGATATCACACAACTACAGCACAGAGAGACGTCAAGAACTCACCAACCTATTCCCTGGGCGGGATCACCTCAACCTGAATTACTGTTGACAGACACACATCAACCCTGTTCTCACAAACCTCCAAGGACAGAGGCTCCGAGTCCTTTTCTGCTACCCCAGCCTTTGCTTCAGAGCTGGAGTCTCCTCTGGTCAACGTTTCAACCCCAGAACCTGCAGACTGTTGATGTGCTGAGCTCCAGTATAATTATATGTAAGCTAGAGAGTCCAGCAATCATTTGTAGAGTTAGTAATTGAAAGTCTGTTCCTTGCCCTTACCAACAGAACAGTTATAATTTAGAATTGAACATCAAGAGCCAAAAGTCCAAAAATTTTATTTTCATAATGTCTAAGCATTTTAAGATCCAATCCTCATCAGAGCCCTAAGCACTACCAAGTCAGATGCTCAGGTCACTGCAGTATTCTATCCTAGAAAATGTTTAAACATTAGGTCCATAGACACATGTGAGCATCGAATTTCACCCTATCTTCAATACCCTGCAGAGGTTTAGAAGTGCTCCCAGGCACTCTGAGCCTTCAGTTCCAGGGCCTTGTTGAGTACATGATCCTCGCTCTCTCAGACACACTCACACTCTAATTTAATATTAGATCTTGGCTGGGCATGTGAACCACAGGCACATTGGAGAAAAGGGACTTTTCACCAGCACGGATGGCAGATCTCCAGATTGTTCAAAAGGGGCCGGAAGCCTGACACAACCCGCCTGCTCCAACTCCTATTAACTCCAACAAATTGTTTATTGCACAACAGAAGAAAAATGCTGCCCCTCTCCCCCAGCCAAGTCTTTCCATGTGTGCTGCACGCGCAGGCTCCCTCCTCCCAACCCCACTGGGGAGCCAGCTTTATACCCAGGGAAAGGTAACAGCAGTGATTATTACACACACTATCCCACAGCTCCTCGCTTGTTAAAAAAAACAAGAGTCTCTTTTGTGCCCGAAATAAAAGGAGATACCTTAATTAGAACAATGCAGGTTAGTAAGCATTAAACACTGAGCCCAGCTGCTGTATGCCATTAAATTCATAAAAAAGGAGGGGGGGAAGGAGGGCAGTCTTAACGAGATTACACACATTGACTTTGATCAAGACACAAAAGCACCAAGGCGTTCCAGGGTTTTTATTGCTGTCTTCAGGCTACATTTTAATGGTTACACTAGAAACATGCGAACACAGGCTGGGAGATTTTTTTGAGATGGGAGAGGGAGTGCAAGCATGCCTCGTGAAAAGGCCTGGTTTAATAAATTGGGGGCTGCAGGGAGAGGCTAGGACTGGGGAACACATGAGTAGTCATTTATTAATTGCTTCCCCTATGCAAGTGCCAAGTCCTAACATGCTGCCTTGCTGGACTATTCCCATCTCGCCTGCCTGGTCAGCAGAAGTGCCATGTGCAGATCACACACAGCCACCTTTCTCACGGAATTCTAGGGGGAGATGGCTTCCCCCCTGCAAGGGAATGTTAATCCCTGAGCACTTGGAGTGACTTTCCCTATTTTCATGAGCAACTGTGACTGCTGAGCATGACAAAAATGGACCTTACTGAAGTTGAACTAAGTTGCTGCTGAGCCTAAGAGCAGCCTGAAATCAGTGCCACAGATTTAGAAGATGACTTGAAGCTGGTAGGAAGAGGAGAGGACAAAGACTTCAGAGTAGAGAAAATGAAGAGGAAATTAATGTTTTATCCTGTGCTTGTAGCACTGCTGAAAGATAAGATCACTCTTCACTTAGCAAAGGTGGCAGAGCACATATTCATCCAGACACCTCACAGCCACATACCCACATATGTGTCTTTTATAAGATGCTGCTAAAATGTTTACAAAAGCTTGTATAATGTAAATAGTGACGGGGTGTAGCTGAAGAGCTATAAAATACAGCCCAAGGGATAGCCAAGTTATTGAGTTGCTATTAGTACTCAAGCCCACAGGCACTTCACCATCCTGGTAACTTTTCTTGGACAAGACTTTTAAAAGGCAGGATTTAAAGGAGCATGATCAGCTTAATCGTAATTCCAAGCACACAGCGTGTTTTATAAAGTAGAGTAATGCCTTCCAGGAACAAGTTTTTAGGAGTGGCATTCCCTTGTATTTTTTGCAACCCAACACTGTATCATCTTGCTAGCAGGAGAACTAGAAAGCACTGTTGACTATTTTCCATTCCCTAGCCTGAACAAAATGAAAGCTTGAAAATCAGCTGCAGAGGGGACATTAAAGGCTGATTATAAAGCCCACAGTTTTAACACAGGAAAAGAAAACACTTTATTTAATAACACCTTAAATTTTAACCTGATGTCCTTTAATAAATGTAAAAATTACTACTCCACTGGGTCACCTATTCAATGTTTAAGGTAATTCCCAATCTTCTAAACAGAGTAACATATGCTTGAAAACCACAGTGCTATTCCAAATAACCTAAAAAATAAAGATTCACTTTGTAAAAGCTCCCTTCCAGATCCTCTCTCCAGAAGATGATTCCCTTTGCTTCAGGAGAATATTATATTTCTCAGAAGCTACCCATTCCACAAAATGTCAGTGGATTTGGCCTCCATTCCCACAGCTTTACCTCTCTGCATGGATACCACACAGGAAATTACTGAAAGGCAAGGTAGTCCCTGGCACAGAGTTCTTCCCACAGCAGCAGAGGAAAAAGCAAGGAGCAGGACAAAACTCGGCTCACAACAACTCAAACAAAACTCTCTCATGTCAAAGCTAGAGTGGGGTAAGTCAGGCTTGGGAAATCTGCAAGCACAGCACTCAGATTGCTTAAAATTAAGCAAAAAGCACCATTCCCTGTGGCAATCTAGAATAAAGTATCTGAGAAGAGAGGAAAAAGGCTGTAAGTCAACAAGAAAGCAGTCAAGAGCCTCACCAGAGTCCGCAGCCAGCATTCTTCACAGTGCACATGCCAGCACTGAATAGAAGTCAGGGGCATTGTGTAGGAGTCCTGAGGAAAAGAAGCAAACATATTATTTCCATAGCAGTGATCTAGTGATTCTTCACTCCCAACCCCATCACAATGCCTTTCTTTGTGGGTAACACTGTCCTGTATTTTCTTTAAAAAGTTGGTTAAAAGAATCAACTTGTGCTACATGTAAGTTGTATTTTTGTAATGTTTGTATAGAAGTGGCAGAAAGTGTCCTGCAATTCCTTTTCTTGGCTTCCCAGAACTCCTTTTGGAAGCCCATAATCCCCCCAAGTGACTTGCTCAGCACAGTTATCACAAAAGCATCTGAAGTTGCTCTGGCCACCTGCCATTATTCTCATCAGAAAGGTCACCAGATCACACGAAAACCGGCGACAGTGTAAGAGCAACCCTTAACACTACTCAGCTCTGCAGGAACAGCTTAACTACATCCCAAGAATGCTGCTGCGATTTCAGGTGACATGCCTTCTCACGTATCTTCTATCATTGCTAACAAACCTCTGGAATCAGCAGCAAGCTGTTGCCCATTCCATGGGATGAGTAAAAAGGACTGCACTCCCACACCTCCAAGTTGTGAGCTGGCTGGGAGGGAGAAGCCTGTGCATCAAGTTGCAGTAGCAGAGGGAGCTCTCCACCAAGCAGAATGTTCTGCTCTCAGCAGAACACAAACTCAACGGGAGATGCAGAGCCCTGCAGGCTTGGACCATCAGAGGGAGCTGCTGCCCTTCCTGAGGAAGGCCACATCATCACGAGAGCACACAGGACATTGGCAACTTTTAAATGCTCAGGCAACATCCCTGCTGCCAAATCAGAGAAGGTGAGCCTTGATCACAGATTCTGCTCTCTCCTACATACGTCAATTTGCACATGCAGGAAAAGGATGCTGGTATCTGGGAGTTTTCTACAGGTAAGCAGAAAGTCATTTAAGTTGGGCCTTTTGTGCCCCTGATATAAAGGGACAGCTACAAATACCAGTGGAACAACATAATTCATACTGAAATTTGAGTTGGTAATACCTTAATTTGGAAGGCTAATTGGTTATGAGTTCCCCCACTCTGCCTGAAAACGGAGAAAAGCTTCTTCCCTCCTCGGCAAAGATACCAAGACATTTCTGATTCATTACCACAAGTGGAGTGCTACTCACCATGCAAATGAGACATTTATAGCGGTCCCCACGGGAAAGCTGCCTTTCTAACTCACGGACACGAGCCTTTAACGCTTCAAATGTTGTCACTGCAGAGTCTTCTGTAATTCTGCAAAAGACGGTGAAGAGTGAACATCGCTGAGCACACAAGACTGTTAAGAGTTTGGGGGTAAAAGGATCCCACAACAGGTACTGCACAGGAAATGGCATCGTATTTCAAACTAATACATCCAACCTGGGTTAAAATAGAATTCCTGAAAAGCCCAGTGTGAATTCTTTGAAGGGTCTTTCTAAATACTTCCTAACACATCACAAAAGAACACAACCAGTGCTGAGGTTGCCAGTTTCATACAGAGCAAGACACAGACATTTAAAGAAGAGATATTTTTGTTGGGTTTTTTGGTTTATTTTCTGCCTTTTATTGTCTCCCTTAAGAGATTACTTAGGATCTCATTCTTGAGACAAAGTTCTGTACATTGCTTTAAAGCTGCTGAGATAACTTTTTGTGGGCAACAGGAGCTTTTCCATAGAGAACGGAAGCCTTTGCTGGCCATCAGCCTCGTGAAATGCAAAATCAGCTCATTACACAGGATCACCACAATGACTTATATTAATGAAAGCCTCAGCTTTTTGATTCTAATACTGAAAGAACGGAGAAACCAAAAGCACTAGACACTGTGCCAACAGGGTGGCTATAAAGGCAGCTTTACAGTCTCAGCTTTCCCATTTCCTAGGGTCAATTTGATGGGCAGCATTATCTCTTGACAAAGATGCACTGTGCTTAGGCCAGGCAAGTGCATTTTCATGGTTCTGCAAGGCTGGTGAAAAGAGCAACTTACCAACCTAAAAGCAAGGGCAGACAGCAATGCTTAGCAAATGGTATGCAGGGAGCATTACAGACAAGGATATGTCACTCCAGCATGCTGCAAAATCCAATTTCTACACAGTGCAGGCATAGGGAGGGGCCCTCAAGGATTCCCAGAAAAGGTTTAGAGCATTGACATAAAGGCTCTCACTTTCCTGAATAAAAACAAAACCAACAATTTTCCTGCGTGTCAGTGAATTCCCAGCATCTCCAAGCAGACTCTAGCTCAGAAGAATCCGAAGAGCATCTTGACACCAGAAGCTGCATCATCAATCACAAGATAACCCACAGTGGCACCTATGTCTTCTACCTTTTTAGAGGATGATTCATCAACAGGTGGCTAAAGCACAGGTCTAGTGGAATTACTACAACCAGTAAAGTGAGCTGCAATCTCAGCACTCTCACTGCAGGCAGGCACTCACTCCTTTGTTCATTAGTCACTTGTCACTGGCATGCAGGGAGGGACCTGGGGTATCTCCCACAAGCTGATTCTGATGGCTTTTCCCAAGGCTTTGGTAACAGAACTAGTCAAAGAGATCTTGTGTGATTTTTCTAATTATGACACTTCAGAACAAAGCGAAGCTGCTGGAATGCATATGGTTAACTACCAGTATATAAAGCTCCTTCAACTTCACTCCCGCCTTTGTACAGATGAGACACGCTCTGCATGAGCTAACTCAGATCTTCATCAGAAGGAGATTCATTGCAAGTGATAGCTGCCAGAAAATGGTAACAATTTTAAAACTGCAAAAAAGGTAAAGAAATACAAATGTCCCATAATAGCCTGGTGGGTGAAGACTGTCTGGGGACAGGGACACTGTGGATTCAAGTCTTGGAATCAATAAATATTCTTTGGAGCAAGATGAAACAGTTTCACTAGGAGACAGTTCTCCCTACTGTGAAAACACCCACTTGCTCCTGCTTGTTGGTATAAATTATTACCATATCCCAGCTTGAGTTCTCTCCCTCAAGGAAAAATTGCTAGCATTTTCAAAGAAAGTCTAGAAAGGTGTTAGTTTTGTCCAAGGAAGAAAGAGATTTATTTATTTATAGCTTGAAGATTATTGTTGGCCAAGAAAATTGTTTCTCTTCCAGTCTGGACATCATTGAACTGATGCTGGCTGAAGACTGCAGAAGAATTTGACTTTCTGGAATCCATTTCTCCTTCCTGAATGCACAAGAGCATTGGAGGGGTAAGGGCACCAAGTGTGACTCCTGCCCAAAGCAGTTGGTAAGCAGAACCTCAACCCTTGCCGAATTCTCCTTTAACCATCTCTGGATCTATCCATCCTCCTCAGTTGGGTGAGCAACCCAGCAAGGGAAAAGTTGATTCCTTGAGTAGATACAAACAAATGTCCATTCATCCCCAGTCCCAACCCAGTAAGAGCCGAAACTTGAAAAGGAAAAATTCGCCACTGCAACAACCAGAGGAGATAGAAAATGGTTTGTTTATAGAAATCTAAACAGCTGACCCCCATTGGCCAATTTCGGAAAGTCTCTGAGATAATTGCACCTGTCCAGTAATAAACGAATGAATCAGAAAAGGAGGCTGAATAGAGGTATAAGCAATAATGCTCAGAGGCTGCCTGATACAATGGCCAATCAATAGGAGGGCTGTAGATCAGGGTGCTAGTTAGCTGGAAAATTACCGCACCGCTGCGTGCGTCACGCTGTAGGGATCCTGGACAATCAATGTGGGAGGTATTGATTTAGTTATTATCACTTCATACGCTCCAGACATTGTTAAATATACATTTATTAACAAGACTGGGGTGCATTGGTAAGAGAGGGAGCTTTAGTCATTGCAGTATCTCCCAGCACTGATCAAGGCTCAGCTATGACAGAATTTAAACTCCATGTCTCCCTGCAAAGCAAGCTCACAGGACAAATCCTGACGCGCAGCACAGTGCTGAAGGCACAGCTCATACTTCACATGCGAGATAGGAGTTTTGGCTCTAAGTGAATATTTTGCACTTGAGATTTCAGGAAAACCTCTCGGAGCAGCAGCAACAAGGGATGTGGCGGCCAAGGGTCAGCCCAAAGTGAGCGATAATTGCATGGTTGCTTCCGAAAAGCCAGAGGAAATGAGGTCAAGGGAAATAGGGAGAACATTAGTAAATAAAGGAAACTGAAACTACCTCCAGGGATGGAATAAAGACGAGAGTCACTTCCCATGTGTCTGGCTCCCGTGGTGGCCAGCGCACTTGGGACACATGCCATTCCATTTAGTGTCATTTTACCGTCAACCCGCCGCTTGTATCCTAAAGATAAGCATCGCCTAGGAGCAACTCTTCCTGCAGCAGCAATCTTGGGAACTCCCTCAGGATTCCCTTGTGTGTGTGCACCTTGTGTGCGCTTGCCTGGACACAGCTGGGAGCAGCCTTGGGCAGAATTTTTACAGGGTAACGCTAGGGTGGAGTGAGGGTCAGAAAGCCAAGTGCCATGGACAGGGGAAGGCTGTGTACAAGTTACCCTGCCAAGTGAGGCAGAGGGAATTACGGAGAAGGAATTGGCTCTCTGCTTTGCCTTGACCTCATGTGAGATGCAGGAGGACTCTCAACAATTTTGCGCCTCAGCGCTCTGATTTGACGTGTTTGGATAACGTCATTTATCAGCCTCCAGAGAGACCTGCTGAGCACAACTGCTGCCAAGAGCAATACCTTGAGCCCCAGTGCTTGTGCTTCTCCAGCAGGTGTAAGAGGCCTCACTGATACCTGAATTGTCCTCCCCTGGCTGAGGACATATCAAGAGAGCACCAGAGACGCGCTCTGACACCACCACACACAGGGCGGCTTGAGTGAGAATGTTTATATAAGAGCAAAAACAGGAAGGGAGGGCTCCCCATGGAAGAAGATGGGTCCTGTACTAGTCCCTGGACTTTGTGGTTAAGTTTCCCACACCTTGGCAGTCACAGCTGAGGATGTTGGGTATCAAGAAGCAAGTCTGTGAGACTGGGCAGGCAATGTGATAATTTTCAGTCTTTGCGCCCAACGCGTATTTTTCTACTAGTTATGGCATTTTCCCCTGAGCACTGAAAATAAGACCACATTCTTTCTCTGAGAAAACCATTGCTTTGTTCAGGTAAATGGCCAGAAGAAGAGCACAGAAATACCACGGAAGAGGAAAAAGGACCTATCTGTAGTTTTGAGCTGTTAGGCAGCAATTGCCTCCTGGGAAATCTCCCCTGGGAAATGGCTGCCCCCCTCTTTGCTAAAAAACTTTAACCCAAACATTGGTTATTTGTTAAACATTAGCATGCATGTGATCTTTGTTTCTCCAAATTAAATCGAGCAATTCCTACCCGCTGTCCCAGTGGGCAATCACAAGCAATTCTGTTAATTAAATTATCTCTGATTCTGCAGCTCTGGAATCTCTCAATTGACTAAGTCTGTGCTTTATCATCAACAAAATACTGGACCAAACAGGAAACAAAAAAACTGCTGATGTGAGTGTGATTTGCTTTGGTTAACCCTTCCCAGTTGGATATTAAGGGCTGCTCAAGAAACTGTTGTACTGGAACAAGCCCAAGAGCAAAAGCCTTGTACCACTGACACCAGTAACAGCTGTTCACTTTCCACTGTACAGAAAAACACGAACACCACACTGTCCCTGCATCCAGCATCCTGCCTCTCTGACAGCCAGAGAAAGATGCAAACTGTCAGCTGCTGAAGAAGCAGGAAAATACCTTAAAGCAGCCCCTGCAAATACCCCATCCTCATCTTATCCAGATCTCATTTGATGCATCCTGCTCTAGAGCAGTCTCCATAAAACATTCCCCTTTGGTTTATTTCAACTGGATATAAATTTTCCTTTCTTCATAAATGGCTACACTGTACACAGCATTCCATAAATTTTTACAATTCCACTGTTTGTATGTACCTTGTAAAAAACGCTTAGCACTGATTAAATGCACCACCAATAAAATTTCATGGGCTACTTTTGACACTTGATATTCTGACCTTCTCTCTTCCTCATGCATTTATTTTTGCTTTCCTATGCCGGTAAACACAGACTGGCAGAGAGGAAAATGTACAGTACCACTGACATACCTGAAAGTGATGTATTTATTTTTAAACAAAGCCTTTATCCTCCCTTGTCCAAAGTGGAGAACCCAGCAGAACATACGTGCCGCCCCCCTGCATCAAGGGCAGAGGTCATGTCACTAGCAGCTTACATATCATAAATATTAGAAACAGACTGGTCGATGCTTTGAAGGAAGAGTCAAGCTAAAGTAAGATTCCAGGAGCAGAGAAATTGCCCCTGGCCATATCCAACCTCAGCTGTGGATGACAATTATCATAACCACTACTACACTGCAGGAAAGAATGCCTGATGCAGTCCTTGCTTTGTGGGGCACAAATCTTGAAGACTTGATAAAACAACCCCAACATGAGTGTACAATCATGTAATTACAAGCCTTCTCATAGCCAATTTACATTTGGGTGAGAGGGCAACTCTTTCAGATGAGAGACCCTGTTTTATTAGCCTGAAACATGCTGTGCACAGCTCTGTGACACCCAGGAGCACTGCAGAATGGCTGAGCACAGTGATGTTGCCTCAGATCTCACTCATACACTGTCTTCAACATAACTCCCTCACTATCTGAGTTTCAAACACAACTATGTTTTCTGGGACAAGAATTGCTTTCGTTTTCAACCTGATGAAACGATCTGCCCCCACTTTCAATTTAGCAAGCATCACCTGCAGAAAGTACAAGAGCTTAAGATATGGGGAGTTTATTTTGGCAGATGTGGGTGAGCGGTACTGAAGTCAGTGGGAGATCCACAGACTCAAAGGCCTTTTACACTTACTGGAGCACAAGAACAACAAAAAGCTGAAAAAGCCCCTTTGCTACTAACAAGCAAAACACTTAAACTGACACCTAAGTTTTTAAAAAGAAAAGTGACAGGTGGCTTTAAAAGAAAACAGATACAGCTCTGGCATTGTCAGTATCTTAAGTGCCTGGAAGAAGCCAGTGTCAGGCACTGGTGGCAGATTGACTGTGAATCACCCCACAACATGTGGGCTACCAGACTGGCACTGAGGTTTTATATCACTAGATGAGCTGGTTATAGCAGAAGGGGTTTCTACAGCATGCCTTGATGTAGAAAACTGCCCAGCAAAGCTGTTTACAGAAGAGCCATGTCAAATCACACCAAGTGAAGTTTAGACCAGCTAAAGGGTCTGCAAGACTGCCAACGCTAAAAGCAAATCTCCTGGCAAGACATCAACATTTTAGGAGTTGGCTTCCCCTTTATTTAGCTAAAAATCTCATTTATTTGGTTTATTTGTTTTTAGACTAACCTCCTTTAAAGAGGCTGACTTATAATCCTGTAAAATGTTGTCACATGTATTGAGGAAATTGGCAAGGATGCTAATTTATTGTCCTCTAGGAAAAAAAAAGCCCTCTTTCCTTGATTAATGTATGTTTTTGTATTGTAAGATATTAAAGAATGTTGCTTCACCTGTAATTATAGAGAATAGTTTACTCTGGCAAAGTGCCCTGGCTTCTGGTTGCCAAGTTATGAATAATGCAATGTTCCCCATTCTAATTTCCGTGTTCTAAGTTGTGAATTTGGAGCAGGGTGCATGCAAGGGCACACACACACGACTCCGAGGCGCTCTCAGTCATGAGCGCCTCTATTTTATACTTGCTTGCACAACTTGTTAATACTGGCATCTGCTTGCCAAATTCAGAGTTTGCTTCTGACTAATTTCATCTTGATGCAAACCAAAAGTGTTGTCTCTTTTTTTTCCCACAGAGGAATTATTTCTCTGACACTTGCATGCACCGTCGCAATACCACTGAGGGGAGCTTACCACTGCAAGAAGGCGTTTTAAGCTGCATTAAGTAGGGACTTGGGTAAAGATTCCCTGAAGAATTTGATGACAGAAGAATTAATTTTGCTTTCATATCTCCCCCGCCTCCATAACACAGAACCCAACAATGTCTTTACAGAAGCGGGAAGTAAATTCAGGCGCTGGCTCTTTCTCTTCCCTTTTTTTGGCCCGTGTTTTCTGGGACACATGTGCCCAGCCCCAATCAAAACAGAGACAGATGGCACTGCTGATCATTCAGAATAGAAGGAGCCTCGGAGTCAGCATGTTTAGATGCATTTGTAGGGCTTTGCAGTATCCACTGGCCACTGGGACTGATTTAAAAAGGCGGCGAGTGAAAGTCTGAGCTTGCGCCAAAATTTTAAATGTGCCATTTGAGCAATTATGGTTCGACATGAAAGCTGGGAGAAAGAATGCATAGGTCATTCTGATTAGATTTAGAGACTATGTTCCCTGTTCCAAAGAGAAAATAAATGCAATCCCTATGCTTTACTGGAGCAGCTTTGGTGATAAAGAAAAAAGCCATGCTGTGGAAAAGTGGTTTGCTGCAGCAAGGTTTTGTTGGGGCAGCACAGGCTGAATCACAAAATGATTCTCTAAACAATGTTCCTAAAGAGAAATAATTACTCTTCTACTGTGTGAATATCTTGATTCACTTTTCAAATGTATCCTTCACCTGGAGACCCTAATTGCATTTCTAAAAGGTCTATGAAGGTGCATTATGGTCTCTATCTTAATACAAGCCAGGGCCACAAAAAGCAGGAGATGGAAATGGAAAATACAGCCCCTCTCCTTGCTGAGGCACGCAGGCTAAAGGTTCCAGCCTACGGAAACTTGCCTCCATCCACAAGTAAACATGTTTGGGTTATGACCAAGCTCCACATACAGCTAGGCAGGTCTATTTTTCTACTGGAAGACTTATGGCAGCTGTAACTTGTCATCTTACTGTGGCCTGGAGCTGGTCTGGGATTATTGGTAGCTTTGGCTGGACGATCAGGGCACAAAATTATAAAATATCCATGAAGCGAAAGAGGAATTGCGTATTCCTAGGGCTGAAAGTTGCTCAGAAGGTTGGACAGGCAGCTGAGTCTTGCAGCCAGCCTCTGCGAGCAATTAAATAAATGTCTTCTACTCCCATGGCCCCCATCCAAACGACTGAAATAAACAGGAAATATCTATGCTACTACAGCAGCACTTGGTTTCATCTATAGCCTTTTAAGGGCTTTGCTGTGGAGGTGATATGCTTTCCAGAGCCTCCATTCATGACTGCTGATTGGAGGCACACAAGGGCAGAGCGATAACACATCCTCCAGACAGCTTCCTACAACTGCTGCTGCCCTAGAACTTTTACACTGTTGCTGTTTCCTTTACAGGGAAAGAAAGGATTAGAATTAGCATCATTTAAAGTAATTGTGTCTTCAAAAAGAAACATGATGCTATTAAAGGAGGCCAGGGCACATTAGTATGATATAACCAATTGTGGTCCCAGAGCTAGAGGAGGAAACCAGCAGTGCAGTGGAAGGACAGGTCATGAGCTGGCTATCTGAGGAAAAAGCAGGAATGCTTATGCAACTGTGTGGGAAACAACAGCTTTTTGCAGACAAAATCATCAAAAAGGAAGAAAGAAGACAGTGGAGAAATAGGATGAAGTGCCTGTAGCAGTGGTGTGTAAGGTTAGGAAAAGCATTGACACTGAAGTGAGGACAAAAAAATCAACATGGCTATTAAACTACTATAATTACATTACTTGCTATTACATTGCCCTGTAAAGGCAGTGCTGGGTTCTATGTTTCAGAGGCAAATGAGATATGAAAGCACAACGAATTCTTCTGTCATTGAATTCCTTGGGAAATCTTTACCAAGCTCCAACTAAATGTGGCTTAACACTCCCCCTTGCAGCAGTAAGCACCTCTCGGTACTGCAACTGTGCATGCAAGCATAAGAGAAATAATTACCCACTCTACAATTGTCCCAGACATGGTTTAATGAGAACTAACACAAACTGGCCCTTTTTAAAGTACTATTTCAATTTATACTTACTAACTGTAGACTAAGAAATACATAAACTACCAAGAGCTGTAATTACTACCATCCTGTTGTCATCCAGCAGCTGGCACAGCACAAACACTTACTGAGTCCTGCCACAACAGTCAGTGAGTGCCAAGGAAATCAGTAGCCCTGTCACTACCAAAACACAGCCAGCCTGTGCAGTCAGGGCTGCCCCTCGGCAGATGCAGGAGAGAGACAGCAAACTGGCAGCGGACGGGGCACAACATGATCCCTTTTCTGCTCTTCAAAGGAACATTTTTGTCCAAACAGGGAATGCAGCCTGCGTAAAGATAATTGTTACTTTTCTCTTGAGAGCATCTGGGCACCACACAAACATTTCCTAAAAAAACCAGTATCAGTCCCTGCCTCTTAATTCTTGCAGCACAGCTAAGGGATGTGAATAAATAGTTACATCCTCAAAGTATTTTCAGAAGGAACATGGCAAGATCCTCAATGCTCCATCAGAGACAATGTTAAACACAACAGGCTAATTTTAGGGATGAGTCGTCTCTCTGACAAGCTGCTCACACATCTAAGGGCAGAATTCGTCTGCTAGAAGGCAGCTATTTGTGTTTTATAAGCTAAAGTTTCTCTTACCTATAGAATAACTCCAATATTTCACAGAGAATCATCATCCATCTAACTGAAGTACCCTCTAACAGACCATCAGCCTCATATCCCCTTTGAAATAGCACAGCTGAGCACTTGCTGGGCCACGATTTATTTTTTACCTTCTAAGACATCTTGGTAACTCTATAGCTCAATAGTGACAGTCGAATTTCACACTGCGATAGCCCCCCATTGATTTTTCATTCCCAGGAAGCAACTCTACAAATTAAAGTTAACAGCATTTCTGAAACTAAGAAAAGAAAAAAGAAAAGAAGGGGCAGGCAAAGAGACATAAATTTCAAGATGCTTAAACTGCACCCCCAACGTAGGAATAAAATTCCATCCTGGGTTTTTCACCAGTTATAGGATAGGGATGCAGAAGCTACTGCCCCTGAAGCCAGTAGATCCCTTGGGTTTGCAGATGCTTCAGCTTTAAAACGTCACAGGTTCAACAGAAATAAGAGTCTCTTCCTATATGAAGATGTCAAAATCTATAGAAAACTACCTCAAGGCATGAAATTAGACCAAGCCTCGGCACAACACTGCACTAAATAGAGATACCACCTACCCCCAGGTCTGAGCTTGTACAGTCACAGCCTGCCTTGCTGAGCTTCATTAACCACCAGCCTGTGAAAAACTGGACACTGATACAATTTCAGATTGCACAGTGGTTGCAATGTTTGAGACCATCATTGGCACATGCACCTTCTCTCCAGCATTTAAAAAAGGGAGCAGAATAATGAAACACAGCTCAGCACTCTGCCCTCCACTGTCACATACAGAGGAAGAAGTAATGCCAAAGCCTCACTTCACAAAAAATGAAGCATCTATCTCCATACCCTTTCAACACTGAACACTGGTATCCAGTACACACATAGTATTACATAGTACTGAATTACTGAAAAGGAGTAAAACCTAATAAAGATGAAAATCTGGACACAAGCAGCACAGCCCAGTAGCTACTTCTCAGCCTTTGACAATCCCATCCTTCAGTTCAGTGTCCTGAATCCTCTCCCAAGTTCATGTGGGCTGCTCCAGTACTGAACCTGCCAGCAGCATCATGTTCTTGCTTAGCAGAGCACAAAGGGTTAGTTCATTTATGACTCAAGTTAATTTTTAAATTCTGTCTTAGCTATGACATGTTCTTGTCTCCCAGTAAAGCCTATTAATGGTGTGACACTGTGGAGAAGGGCTGGGTAGTGCTTATCCTGTAGTGTGAATTCTCAACAGCTTCTATTTTCCTCTGACATAGCAGCTTAAGCATGGCTCCTTCCCTTTCAGGCCTCTGCTAATCCTCTGGCTTCACACTCTGCTCCTGTCTGGACACGTCTGCCTGGGAGCAGGGTCTCCCCAACAGACACTGCTACCCCCCTGACTGCTCTCACATGCCTGTCTCTTTGCACAAGGACCCCAATCTTTGTTTAGTTTTAACTGATGCTCCTCCCTGTGCTGCTGCACCAGACCTCCTCCAGAGCCAACGTTTCAAAACAGCTGGATTGGAAAGAGGCGAGGTGGGGCGGAGGTAGGGGGGAAGGGGAAGAAAGAGGAGGCAGGAAAAATAAAACAAATACAATTGCTTTTTTGTCTCTAAAACCCTCGTTTTAACCCAACAAGCGTCTCATCCAATGAAGCATGATAAGCATGAAGTGTTATATAAAGAAGATAATTATAAAGGGATTTAATGCTTGGCAGGCTTGCATTGCAAGGTTCAGAGCAGAGGTAGCATACTCACTTAAACAGCCTTGTGTCCGGGTTTGCTATTATGTGGGCAGCGTGGCTGGGGCCAAGCAGAATCAGAAACAAGATTTGTTTTACAAAAAAAAAAAAAAAAAAAAAAAGCACAGCCCCTTCCCAACGAGGATGGCAGTTTCAGTCCCACCTCCTTCCACTTCTGTCCCATCCCTGATTAATGATGTTGTCTGCCTGATTTATGACCCACCCCAACAGATTAGAGTTTCCCTCTTCAACCTCCCCCCCTTTCACCCCTCCCAGAAGGCACAGCCACACTCCGCTGGAAATATTAGAGAATTATTAAATAAACATTCATACGTCATGTCTCTTCCCATACTGAGCTCATCGTAGTCAATGCTCAGCGGCCGGGTCCTGTTTGCTTTGGGGCTGACACCAAACAGCTGGAGTGATTCATGGAGAGGCTGGCTACAATGCTCTGTGCCATATATCATGCTCGCAGCGCTCCCTGCCCCGGCGGAGATAAACTGATCAACCACAACGGGCTGGAATGAATTTATGACAACACAAAATTGAGGAAAACAAATGGGAGGTGACCCAGTGGGCCACTAACCCAGACTCTCTCGCTGGCCTGCAATCTAGTCTGGTGGCAGAAAGCAAAATTGAACATTGGCACTCTGAATTAAGATGCTGGCTTTTAACCCCAGGGAACCTCGGTTTCAAAATGGCACCAGACCCTCAGAAGGCAGGGAGAAAGACTTTTAGTGGGGAAGGTGTTTTTTGCAGCTCTCTGTGCGCAGCACTTCTGCTAAGAGTCCAACGTCAGTGGAGGCGTCAGGGAGGTGCCTGGGCAATTAGGGACCAGCTGCTCTCTGAGTAAAGCTGCATCCCAAGCTGAGGTAAAGGAGCAGTGCACAGGCTGAGCTTTGCCTTGGCAGTGGCTGGGTCTTCAGCAGACAGGCAGGACTCACATGGTGTGATGCTCCTCCGTCTCTCCCCAAGAGCCTTCATCACCCCAGGGTGTCTTCCAGACACCTCACATTGGCAAGATTAGAAAAGCTCAGCTCTGAGACTCCCCACAGGCTGGGAAGGAGAGCTGGGACCAGCACCATGTCTCCCATTACCCCTGGCTGCCACCTGAAGTTCTACACTACACAGATGAGATCAGCGGTCCAAGTTACTGATGATCTGGCACAACACAAGGAGCAGAGCAACAGACACAGACTTACCCCAAACCCCATCTAGCTGCTCTACATGCAAGAGACTCTCTCACAAAGCCCCATGTTTAGATTAATTTAGACTTGCTCAAGTGAAGAGATTTAGCTGCATGCCAAAAGGAGAACTGCTCACTGTACTGTATTAATGGATTAAAAACCAAACAAAAACACACTACTCTCTTTGCCTGGACTTATTTTTGGAAGAGGGGAGGAAGGAACGTCATTCTTATGAGAGAAGGATCAATAGGCAGATCACTGCTAACTCTATTAGCCACTGCTCTAAACAGAGAGCACAGCTGACACAGGTGCTAAGCCATGTGCTTCTGGACAATTTTAAAAATGCTAATCAGATGCTACACAAGGTTTAACATGCCAATCAATAATGCTGAGATTTAAAGGCAAAAATTGAAGTTACAAACAATGGAGTAAAGTGATGCTGCCAAAAACTTCCTGTAAGCACCACCCAAAACAAGAAAAATGAAACCAATTTAGCTCCAGATTAAGAAACAGGAACTAGAGATGAATCAATTTAGCCTGTTGGGCTAGGTCGCCATATATCATGGCTCAGTAGTGGAGTGAGAAGCAGCCAGACAGTGAGAAACCCTTCCCCCTCCTTTTCTCTAGGCTTCTAGCTCTGATCCCTGTTATCAATTAATTTAACAGAAACCCTCTACACAGACAACCACACAGAGCATTCAGACTCCTTAAATGGCAGGACAGAAACTATTTATCACACATGAATCTCAAAGGAAAGGAGAGGAAAAAAAAAAAGGCAGATAGGAATTCTCCACCTGAAACACCATCTTGTTTTCTGAATCTTGGTGAAATAAAGTACCTTAAATGAAAAGGTCCCTCTGCTACTTTCAAAAATTAACATTATTGGAAAGACTGAACAAGACATTTAAGGAATTTCCTGTAATTTCTTTTGGGTTTTACTGACTTTTAGCAGAACTGAAGCTTTAGCAGGCAAGGTTATTGCAGAGCAAGGTGTGTGTGCACAGATGCTCACACATACTCACTCTCTGCACTTCACAGCAGTGTTAGCATGAGAGTTGTTTGGAAAGGATTCTGGGACCCTTCAAAAGGTGCTAGCTAAAGCCTCTTTGATCAGATTATTAAAGCTATGTCAATTTTATCACTTGAGCTCAAGTGTTCTGGAAAATGTCAAATCCTTTCAGCTCCTACAGTTTAAAGATTTTCAATAGGAGTGGATCTGTGAGGGTGGAGGGCTGCTGGGCTGACAGGCAGGAGGCCCAAAGGGAAGCCAAGCAGCAGCTGAGACAGAGGCTGACAGATTAGGGCAGAAGGCATGAGTCCTTGCCACCAAGACAGCATGTAATGGTTGGCTCACTCTAAGGACAAAGCTGGTTCTGCACTGACCTGCAGGCACCCAGACTCAGTGGTCCTTGGCCAAAGTCTGCTGACCGAGAAGCATGGAATGGCAGACAGCCAACATTTGGGACATGCTAACAAAAGAGCTTGTAGAAAGGAAAGTGCCGAGACAGCAAAGCAGCGTTCAAGTTCCCTCTGCAGCAGGCAGCTTCCCCAGTTAACTCTGACTGTGAACATATGCTCTGCCAGGCTGCCTGAAATGTCAGAGACCCAAGAATGTGCCAAGGACGCAACCTCTCAAGTCAGGACAGGGGCAGGAGGAGAACAAACTACATAAGAAAAGTGACAGCTTTCTGTAATAAAAGTGCTGCACCACTAGATTTTTCCCAATCCCAAATTATCCCAAATGTAATATTTAGAACCCACCATTACATCATTGCTTCTACGTCATTCAAGTTGTTTGGTCTCTCACTTGATCTTGGGGCAGAGTTTGATATCAGGCAATAATCAAAACAATGTTCTATCCCAGCTAATGCAGTCCATGGCAGTAGAGAACAGCCTGTAGTTTTAGCCTTGGACTATCAAGTCTGTCCAAGTAGTAAGTCACCCTAGCAGCACGTGGAAGAAAATTTAGAATAGAAGTTGTTACCCAAATGAACAGTGCTGATAAACCTATTTATTTCTGTTTCAGATGAGATTGCAGCACATTCAGTGAGCAGAAAGGGACACGGAAGGAGATGCCCAGCAGTTCCTGCACTACTATGTATTCAAACACTGGGACTTAAGCTTCTGAACCACTGAAAGGGCTGCAGGTAAAAAACTCAGACTAAGACATTATTTCTGTTAGTAACCATACAAAGGCTCCACACAGATCTTAAGGAAAAAGGAATTCCCTCTGAGAGACTTCTTCCAAGTTACAGTGCTGCTAGGGGGAGATTCCATTTTGTTGAGAGATGAAAGGTGGAACATACAGAAAGAAAGCACTGATATATCTATTTACATAATTTAAAAGAAGGCAATTTGCAGTGGAGAAGCCATTCGGAAGCTGTGCCAAATTGCTTGTCATGGGTACCTGCCCTCAGATACCTGGTGGAGAACACTCCCCAAGCCCTCTGTGAACACAGCAGTGGTGAGTGCTTCAAGTTCAGATTTTGTCTTACAGCACAACTTCCCTTCTTAGTGGTAAAAGCTTCAAATATGCCTACCTTCAGATTACCATCACTGCTGGGAGCATCAGATGGGACACTACGGTTCTTTAAAACAAGAAAAAGGGAAGCTACCCACTTCACACTCACTTTTCAATGTCACTGTTCTTACAGGTCTTCTGCATGGTCTCCTGTTTACTGCTTTCACCATTACTCGTTGAGGGCATTTCTGTTGAGGAAAGAACAGAAAAATCTGTAAGAGAACATTAGATCACTGCAATGAAATAGTCTGAGCAAGCCACAGTTTCAGAGGACCCCAATGAGTTATTTTCATGCCACTTCTTGGTAAGAGAGAGGAGTGACCAATGCTAAGTGTCCCTGTCTGGCAGGGAGGCCTCTCTGGACAGTGTATTTCTATGACTCAGGGCTCAAAATACAACCCTGCTCCCTCCCCACTTCATAGTGACCTGACCCCCACTGATGTACCCATTGTTTAAACCAGGATTTAATTCAGAAGGGTTGATGCAGATGCCACATGGAAATGTACTTTTAGAATCATGGGTTGGGAGCAAATCCACCCAGCCCAGACCCAGCTCTCAGCATCTCCCATTTGCTGAGACCCCACAGATACAAGCAAAAAAACATATGCCAGGTAACTAGAATGACAGAAAAGTCTGCTCATCATGGTTGTTCCCAGCACAGGAGAGGGTGTGAGACACCAGATGGAGATGAGAAGATGAACCAGCCCCAGGGCTGCAGGTTCATCACCATGGATTCAGGTAAAAGGTAGGAAGAAAACAGCTCATAGCAAATGTCATCAGGGCTGCCTCCTCATCCCCTCTGTTGCTGTAGCTACTGAAGCTGATAACACCTTCAAGCAAGTGCTCTGACATCACAGAAAATAAATGTGATCGCCTATCCCACAGAAGAAAATGCTTCCGATAGATATCCTATGTTCTCGATTTAACCACCATGCCCTTGGCAAAACTGGTTCTATTCCCTTCCCCCACTCCCACTGGCAAGTAGTTATGTCTTGTAGGTACTTTCAAGGCTGGGAAACAAATGCCCAAAGCATGACAGGAACAGAACAGGGAATGAAATCATTGGGACATGTCTCTTCAGGTCGCTGAGCTTCAGTTTCCTTCCTAAGGGAGCTGGAGCAGCACTGCCCAGCTCTGGAAATGGATTTGGCATCTACAGCTGGAAAGCGCCAGGTTTTATTATTCTCATATTTCCACTAGGTTGCTGCTTACACTTACAGTGCTGCTGGCATTGAATAAACCTCCCAGCAGTCAAATGGGTTTAACACTTCCCCCTTCCTTCTCAATGTGATGAGCTTCCAAGTAATGTATGCAAAGGTACTTATTCACATTAACTCATTTGCTCTGGAGTCTCAACTAGAGATGAAGTAGGACAGATCCCAGAGTTTCCACTCCAAAGGTGGAGGCTTCAGAGCTGTAGACTTTTCTTGCCATAGAAAGGCCAGCAAGGACAAGATCTACACAAAAGATACAAGTCTCTAGCATATACTCTCAAAGGAGGGGAGATAAGAAAGCAGCTGAAAAAACCCTAACAGTAGGTGCACCTGTGTAGGTTAAAAACCCAGCAGCTGAACATCACCATCACACTGTCAGGCTCTGCTGGCTCCCTCTATAATACAGCAATTTGCCTTTCAGTAACATGACATCTAGTCAATCCAAACCCTATCTCTCACCACCCTACCAGTAAAGGTGGCATTTTTGGGAACTTCCCCAGCTGCCATTAACAACAATTAATTGTGCTGTCAAGTTTCAAAAAGACAGTGTGGTTTTATTTGCATACATATCTGATGACACTCTGCAAGAGCATCAGTAACCACCTCTCCTAAGTACTGGCAAGCAGAAGACATGGACTATCTACCTGCCCTCCTGTAGTGTATTTACAATTTCAACACTCACCGTCGCTGGCCCATTTAGAAAACTCCGGTGTTATTCGAGTACTTGGTGTGCCACCACTAAAAGAGAAAAGGACAATATGCTAAAGGTTGAATACAAAAAACTTTGTTGCTCAGGAAAAGTTATCCCTTCCACCCACCACTTCTCTCTCAATACTTCTATCCATTAGTCTAAGTTTCAAAATGTCAGCAGACGGCCAGTCAAAAAACATGTTCATGGCATCAGTGGCACTACTGCACTTCTACAGAAACTCGACAGAACTTCAAAGTGCTTTTACAAGCAACATCACCTCTTGTGTTGTAGAGATGGGCAAACAAGTCCAGCAAATGTGCAAGCAAGGACTTTGCCCAACAGTAAAACAATGTGTTAGGTGCAAGCCACATGAAGGCACTGAGTCTCCTGGCCTCAGGTCCTCAGTTCTCTCACCAAGCACTATCCTGCTACAGTACCAGAGTCCTGGCTGTGAAAGAGCTTCAGCAACTTTGAGGCCCTGCCTTCAGACTAGCATGGTTAGCCAAGTATTGAATGGACCAATGGCTTGGATCCAGTGTGGCAAATGCCACTTTTCTATGGAGTGAAACCTAATTTTGAACTAGTGTTTGTGACAGGCTAAGCAGTAAGAAAACTTCATTTCACTGCTCTATCAATCACTTCAACCTTGACCCCACAGGATCACTCAGTGAAAGAGATAGAGGGGTAATTTAAGTCCTGTTTTATGCAGGGCAGAGGGCTTAGAAAGCAATCCTAGCTCCCTGTTAAGACTCATTTTATTTGCCTGGAATGCTTCCCTGAGTGCCCTGAATGCTGGCTGCCTCCATTCTCCACATACGTATGTGGGCAGAGCATGCATCCTGCCCCAACCCAAACCTGGATACAGAAGGAATAGTTTGCACACCATACAACAGGAAATCTGATGCCACAAAGTCAGACATGGGCTGCCAGACTCCTACTGTGCCAAGCAAGATTCCGATGGCATCATCACACTGTACTCCTGAGAGGCCACATTTCATCATGAAGATGATGCACAAGGCATTAGTCCAGCACAGTTTCCTCACTGCCAGAATTCATGCTCTGTCCAGCACTGTTCAGTGCAAAGATGGCACTGTCTGGGCAGTGGGGTGGCTCAGAGAGGGAAAGTATGCAGGGAGGCTTTATTGAGGCCGCACAGGCAGAAATGGAGACCCACCTGTCAGACTATGCTTCTTTGTAAGTCTTGCTGCAACCCTTGCACTCAAGTGAAAAGGTGTTTTCCACAAACTGAGACTCCCCAAAAGTAATGAATGCAGAAATTTAGAAAGGCATAATGATACTTACTTTAAAACAGCACCTCGGAGCGCCTCCCTTTCTTTGGCTTCACCTGGCTCTTCTCCAGTGCAAGGGATAATGTCTGCCTCTGTGTACCTGAGCACAAAGGGTTAAGGAACGTACAGCCCTGCTGCAGACAGTGGAAAGGTTTTTGAGATGTTAGGACACTGTCTCAGATATAAAACAAATTAATTCCAACTAGGAACACCTTAAAAAAAAAGAGGGGTTGGTATCCATGAAGGGGCTTGCTTTTAAATTCTGGATAAAAGTTTTGTTTTGGGTGGAAAGAAACAGAAATCTTTTGATAGTACCATGACTCCATAGTTTCTTGGAAAGGAAAAACCAGTTCCTGAACCTAACCTGCACAATTTCACAAATTCTGTTTGAAGTATAAAGTTCTTTTACCAGTGGAAGGTTAGAGCTTCAATCCTAAAGGCTGGTACAGATTTCAATAAAACCTAATTCTATAGCTGTTCACTGCCCCTCATCACAGCTAAGGCAGTGTCTGTCTAATGCCCTTGCAGGAAATCTTCCTTGATGCCTATTATAACTGCTGTGGGGCAGAAGTCTGCCCACAGCTCTCCCAGAGCTGTGCCAGGAGAGCCTGCTCCCAGATGGAGAAGTTCCAAAAATCTGCCTTTAATGATACTTCTGCCCATGAACTGTCTAATGAAAGTGAGGGAAAAAAAAATTTATTTTCTCAAGAGTGGAAGGTGAATAGCATTTACTGCACAAATTCCTTGAAAACAAAAGGTTTCTTGTGGAAAATAAACTCACTTCCTACCCATGAAGCAGGAAAAGCTATAAAGCTATCCATATAGAAGAAACCTGGATGGAGACAACAGATTGGTTATGAAACAGAGAAACTCTAATTGATCCTTTGCAATGTCAATTGATCCCTTGCAATGTCTCCTGTAGATTTCACCCAAGTCTGAAGTAGTGCTGCATCAGCAGTAGGATCAGTAGGATCTCAAAGGAAGTAACAGAGAACCCCTCCTAGTTCAAATACCATGGTGACTGGAAAAGTCTGTGTCTTTTCCAGTAGGGCTGGACACAGATTATCCACCACTTCCCAGGGCAGATGCACCCCTGGCTTCCTTCTGGGTAAGAGCCTTTCAAAAACGATACTGTGGTTTCCCGTATTCGAGTGTGTCATCTCCATCCACATCCAGGTCGGCATCACTGTCTGGATTCTCCTTCCCGCTGCACATGATAAACCCAGAACCTGAAAGAAAATAAAACACATGGATGAGCATTTGAATTGGAAATGAAGTGCAGGAGATCACCAAAGAAAGGTGCTGCAGCACCAGTTTGCAGGCTGTCCTTTACTCTTAACAGCCTCATAAAAGGTGCCCTCTCCAAAGACTGCACAAGAACACTCAAAGAAATGCTCTAACTTCCTAGATTTTATGCTCTAAATGCCCCCAACATTGAAAATGGAACATTCTTGACTTTTAGCTCTCCACATGAATTATTTTAGAATTGAAGTCACTGTAAGGGTCTCTCTCAAAGGTAGAAAAAAACCAATGAAGCTATATAGGAAAGACTAATTTTTCACAGAAGTAGTTAATGCAAAATCCACATCACTAGCAGGTAAGAGAAGGCTACAAGGACATTCTGAATGACTTCTTAATTCAGATGCCAAGGGCAGGCAGAGGCTAAAATACAATTGGAAACATATTTTCCATTTTAAAATGCATTTACTCATGACTTAGATTTTTAAAATTTAAAACATTTAAGAACAGCAAACCTGTTTCTACAAGACTAGGAATAAAACCCCAGACTTCTGTCATTAACAGCTCCTTACAAGGACTTATATGAGCAAATTGCAGTGCAACTCATCAACAGTTCTGCTCTTCCAGCACAGATGGGTCAGGCACACATCCAATCCCAACTCAAGCAGGAAGCAAGCACTTACAGCTCCACCTGAGGCTGACTGTGCATCAATTGCCACTTTCTAACAATTATACATTTATTTTTATTTCCGTCCCAAGCATTTTGTAAACTGTAACCAGTCTTCTTTTAATTGAATCTGCACAAACACCTACAAAGATGAACTTTCACATGGTATTTTCTGCCTAGGGTTTACTAATAGAAACTACAGAAGGCATATTTACTCTATTTCAATATGCTCTCTCCTGTAAGACTGGACATTAAGCAAGGTCCTCCTGAACTCCAGGGTGTTTGCTGCAAGGTCCTCATTTGTGTCCTATTCTGCAGAAGATCTAAGCTGTTTGGGAACATTAGCTGTGCAGGTAGAAATGTGCTCACTGCAGCTGCCTCTGGTACGTTCCTTCACTCAGCACTCCTGTCCAGAAAGCAGAGCTGGACACCTGGTTCAGAGGGACCTGCCAGAGCCTGAAGCACCTGGCACATCCAGCGGGCTGGTGGCCTAGGTCTGTGGCTGACCAGGGAGCACATCCCAACTGCAAGGATTCAAAGAGTAAGGCAGATATCACCCTGGCCTTGCACCTATGCCCCAAAAGGGCTACGGTCCTGTTCTGTGACTGTGGCTCTAAATGCAGGATACAGGATAAAATTGTTGTAGAAGCACTGAATATTAAATGCATGTCTGAAGAATGAGGACATTCTAAAACATTAGGACAGCCTTTACAGGCCTTCAGATGTCCAAGTCTGTTCATCCCACTGGATTCTCACAGCACACTTAACATAAGCCCAGAAGAGTGAACTATATTTCTAACAATCTGCATCTGTGCAGACAGCAGGGCAAAGCAAAGGTCTCATTTCCAAGGATACCATGCAGACAGTTCTTTACTGTCGCTCTCTAGGAACGGATGTTCTCACTGATTCATTAAGCCCCCAATAAAATTTGTTTATATGGATTTGATATTTCTCTTCCCTGAATATCAAGAAGGTCCTTAACGAGTGACAACTGTAGCATGACAATGATTTTAAGACTAACCTTTCCCTAGAAGCATAAACTACCTTTTACTTCAAAGTTATTGCCAGCCTTAATTTTTAGCTGAGGCAACCCAACTAGCATCAGCAATGGAGCATCCACATCTGTGCCAGGTACCATGGGAGCCATGCCTGCAGCTCAGCCCCATGGTGTCACTGGGGCAGCCCTTTTCCAGCACGCCCCTTTCAGACTGTTTCACACCCTGGCTGCAGACTGCCAGCCAACATGCCACGAGCTGCCTCCTCCTGCTGCAATGGCTCATCTAGTAAATCTCAACTCATTCAGTTCACCACAATGTTTGGGAGAAGATTTAGAGGGGTAAGAGAGACCTGTCAAAGAAGCTGGATAGTCTTTCAAAGCTGCTTTAAAAGTCAAGAGTGGGCGATGGGGTGGTAATTTATAGGCATGGCATTTAACCTGCAGTAACACCATCTCCTGCACCTGGCATTACTTTAGCCCATCACTTCTCAAAGGCCATAAACTTTGGACACACAGGTCTTCATTTTTCTTGTAGCTGTGGGAGACACAAATCATGCAAAGCTGGAGCTGTGACTTGGCCAGTCCCAGGAGGTGATATGAACATTAGCCAGACAATGAATACTCGGAGCAAGTGCCTTGGTGGGGGGGGGAAGGTGGCCAAATGAGTGAACAGAAGTGGGACCACCCCCCATGTTACTGTCTCTGCAAGGATGCCAAGCACACAGCAGACATGCACCTTTCCATCAATTTTGTTTCCAAGTGATTCAAGCCAACTGGTGGTTTATGGCTAGAGCTTAAGATGAGAAGATCTGCTTACTGCAATACAGTTTACAAATATTAAGGCCCCTTGCCTTCAGAATCCTTGTGTCCTTGCTCTCAAGACCTTTGTATATAAGAAAATCCCTTTTAAGTCTGGAAGAAAAGTATTCCAGAGCTTTGGCTGAACCTAGCTCTATTGCCTAGCTGCCCTGCCAGCACACTACAATACTTCCTAAGCAGGGAGGGTACAAGGGGAGAGTTTGGATAGCATATGATATGATGGCAAATACACACTGGGATGATCTGAGAGAGCCTTTCAGTCAGAGAGGACAGCACTGCAGAGAAGTTCATAGGTTAAAATGAGGGGCAGGAGAAAGGTAAATTTTCTTTTCTGATCAAACAAGGATTCCCAGACCGACACCTAAAGGAAAGCACAATAAGGTGATCCAACTCTCAGTTTTACACTTAGTATGGAATTTTTTTTATGTGACCAAGTGTAGTCCATTGCAACATGGTAAAAAACAATTAATTAAAACTGTATGCTAAACAAAGTAATCGCCATGAATCCAAAAAATACTCTGAATACAAACTGTGCTTTCAGTTCAGGACTTCAGAAGCTGCTTTAAATAAAAAGGAAAAACAAAAGCCACAAAATAGGTTTCTGATGTGAATAAAAAGGTCCATAAATCCCAGTACTGCTCCTGCACACAAAAACCACTAAAGAACAGGATGCAAAACTTGGCCCAGTATCACCTGGGGAATGAACGGCTTGCAACCAGCATCCTATAATACCTTTTCATTCTGCAGCAGGGATGGATTTTGAGGCCAGTTCCAGCAGGACTGGCTTTGGTGCCACAATTTCAACCTGACCCGCCTTGTCCAACTTCCTGGGGTTGCTTCCATGCACAAAGCCAGTGAAAACACCCACGCAGCTGTTCAAATATTTGACGTCTGAACTGCTTGACATTATTCATTCATCTCAGGCTCATTCAAACCAGATTTCTGGACAAGTGCTGTTATAAATGGATTAAGTAGACCACTAAATGCAAGGAAGGCCCAAAAGGATCACACCTGCTTCTCACTAACTCAGCCCAAATGTAAAGAGGGCTCACAACTTCCAGCTTCTGCTGGTGGTGTACACTGTCATCCAGGAGAAAGGAAAATATGAAATGGAGTAAAGAGGACAGGAGCTTCCAGAAGACCCCCTACCACTCCACTCAGGTGACCTGCAATTCAATAGCATGCACTGGGAACAGGGAAGGGTTCCTCCAGCAAGGCTCTGCTTCCGAAGGTCACACAGCAATTCACAGCCATCAGCAACACTGCCTAGAGCAGACCTCTAAAGTCAATGTGTTACCCAGAGGTCAATGCTCGGGACCAGAACTTCATTCCCACATGTTAACAAAGGGAAATCTGACAACTGAATGTTAACTTCTGAGCTTGACCCAGGAATTCATAACACACGTGATCTGATATTCACAGAAGCAGTCGTGACTCTTCTGAGTCACCCAAGGCCTGAGGAATTTAATTCCACACATGAATTTGAAAATCATGCTTTTAATGAGAAAAGAACAAACCCAGTGCAAACTCACCTATACCTTTCCTGTTCCTTGCTGAGAATCTTTTGCTCTCGCTGTGCATTTGGGGGGAGGCAACCCCTTGCCACATGCTGCCAGCCCCAATACAATTAGCCTCCTGATGCTAAAGCAGCACAATTCTCTGACAGTCTTAATCCCAGCTGCCTCCTTAAGGACCAGACAAACAGGAGTGAACAGGCAGGTCAGACGCTGGGGCCATTAAGCAGAGAAAAAACAAAGTTACAGCTCTGTCTCCAATCCCCATTGCTCTTGTAGCCAGGTGCTCTGACAAGCAATTCCAGCACTGGTATTGAGTGGCACCTCTATAAACCCTGTGACAGTTTGGGAGACAAACTCGCCCATCAATCAGAATGTACCTATCAACATCACTTACCTAGCACTGTGTACACAGCTTTCTTTGCTTGGGCTGCTCTCAGAGCAGTCTGCTTGAGCACCAATTCGCAGTACTTTCTGAAAAATTTAGGTACTCTACAGAAGCAACAGTGTTTCTGAAATACTGACTCCGAGGTCAGAAAAGCAGGAAAAATTGGCATGCCTTTTACTGTTGCCAGCTTCAAGCACTGGCAGGCTACAGCAATCAGCTGAGCTTGAAGGTAAAAACACTTCCCATTCCTTCCATGTACCTATTAATAACGTCTGAAGATAAATCTGACCAGAAATCCTTTCCTTTCCCTTCTTATAAGTTATCATAGCACTTCTCTTTCTCCTAAGTTGCCCCCTATGCCTAAGCATCCTCTCTGACCTCTGCACTCTGTCTCAAATCTCACTTCCTTTGTGCAATCCTCCTGATGAGTGGTCACCTGAACAACTCTCCAGTGAATGGTGGCCTAGGTTAACATCAATAGTCATTAAAATGATATACAAGCAGATTCACAACACAGATAAAATGACTCACTTTCAAGTCCCTCTTCTCCATCACACTCAGTAGCAGATGGTCAAAGTGACAACATATGCTGCTTCAGGTGCTGACAGCACTGCTGGCTCCTGAACAGGCCAAGCTCACATGGAGGCTGGGAGTCTTAGGGGTAGAATGGTAACATAACCAGACCACTGCAGACCCAAACGTCTCCAGCCTAATTTCATGAGAACAGGCAGGAAAACACAGACCTACTGTGCCCCACCTCTGCTCCTCAACTCCTATCTAGGCAGATCAGTTTTGGTGGCCAGCTGTTCTGTATATATTTAATTAAATGTTTTTATTTAATTATCACTCTAAAGAAAGCCATGGAAGATAACTAAGATGTCAGTATTATTATTTGCCCCATGATTCTGAATGCAGCTACTAGGTGCTGCTCATACAGAGGATCAAACTCATCTGGATGATTAACATTTCTCCAGTCTGGCACCCAAGGAATGGGGGGCTGTGTGTGTGTGTGTGTGTGAAATCTATACTGGAAATATTTTAGAAATCCCAGATTTTGTGTAAATTCCATAAATGGGTCCAAATTAAAATCCATCTTAGAGGCATAGAGCTCTACTGGGGCCTATTTTGGCTGGGAAGACGCATTCATTCTGTTTGCAGGTAGTACACGTGTGGTCAGGAAAGAAGAAGAAAAGCCTCTCATAAATCTTCAGAACTGCAGCCTTTGCTAATTACACTCCTTGCAGTGACCCCCTTCTATACAACCTCCCTTTCCAGCACGTTCACTCTATTTTCTTATCGAAATGTCACTCGTTGGCTTCTTGGAGAGTAAAAACAATGAAGGCAATAAAAGTAGTTTATGCAGACTCACGGCCAGGCCTCATATACTTCCGAGAATGGTGCTAAACTGGGTTTATTTCATCATCTGCTGAAGTATCCCAAACTAGTACTAAGAGGACAAGGTGGCATGGATGCCATTTTATTGTAAGAGACATCTGGGAAGACAGAGAAAGCCACTTAAAATTCTCAAAAACGAGAAGAAAGCAAAGATGAGGCCATGTTGAACACAGGTCTTTCTACAGATCTGTAATGCCTCCCTAGCCTTATTTTTCAACAGTGAAATTGTTCTTCCACTTTTTCCTAGCACCATCAGGCATAGAATAGTTGTGCTGATGTTCCCAGCCTGTTGCAGAAAAAAAATTGCATTCAGAAGCCAAGAAAAGCTGCTTACAAACCAAGGCTTTCATTTCTCTGGAGCCAGATCCATTTAAGCTAAACGGTGATTTACCTGGAAAACTGACACCCAACTGGGTTGTTACAGCACACACCTGAAACAGCAGATGCATCCATCTGCTGCCATCTATTAGCTCCCACAGAGGCACAAATGGGCTGTCAAAGTCCTGACTGCTTACCAGTGTGGATGCTTACAGGGATCTTTGCTAACAGATCACAGAAACAGCTGCCTTTAAAGAAAGGGGCCATATAATTTTATGACCATTAACATAATTTTGCAGCAGCATGCTGAACAAAGGGCAGGCAAGCACTGCTGCACAGGGTAGGAGCCAGCTGCTGCAAGGCCCAGGAAGAGGCTTCCCCACCCCTCACAGCACCGAGGAGAATTCCAGAGATGTCTTTTATGTAACTCATGAGGTACAAACTTTGACTGCAGAGGGGAAAACACGCTTGGACCAAAAGTCTGATCTGGTTTGGCCATTCATGGCTGCCTCCTAAAGCCTTGTAGTGCAGGCAGGAAGGTGAGAACAGCCTCGTGTCTATCTCAAAGCCTGCTCTTCAAAACCCGGAGCTGAAGTACAAAAGCAGCAGCAACAGCAATGGTCTCTGCAGCTACAGCTCTTTTTCCACAGTTAGGGAAAGGTGGATCTGAAAGCTTTTGTTCCCCTGGGGAGAGGGTGGAAACAAACAAAAAAGGAAGAGGGAGAATTAAAGTAATCTTGAATCACTAAGCAGATTCACATCACTGGATCAATAAGCACCACTGACAGGGATCACAGGAATGTCGCAACTTTGCCAATAATAAAGCAGCACAGCAGAGCTCGGAGGATGACTTTTCTAAGGCAGCCGAGCATGAAGCAGCAAGGCTGGTGAACAGCTGAAAGTGACACCCTGGCTTACAGCGGGCTGCTGCCAGTGGCAGGGCTCGATGCACTTTGCTTTAAATAATGATGAGCACAGAGATTGTATTCATGGGGGAAAGGCAACCAAGGACTGGAAAAACCAAGGGCTAAATTTCATAGGCCAAACACATGTGCTCTTCCTCCCAAACTAATTCTTTCTAGGTTGGAAAGAAGAAAGAAAAATCAGTGCTAATTTAATCAATTGATCAGTCTATTGATTGCAAAACTGGAGCTGCTAGTTAGCCATGTGCTGTAATGCCCTCAACTCTGAAACCACAAAACACACCATTGATTTCTTCACTTCTAGCTCCAAAACAAGAAATAAACCCAGGCTTTCAGTGGAAAAACAACTTCCTCGTCCAGGGAGAAGATGCAAGCAAAAAAGAGAGGCCAGGAAACAGGGACAGCTGCATCTTGCGAGGTTCAAACTGAAATTAGTTACAGATGCAGTCACAGTGTCTTGTGTAAACTCTATCGATTGGGTGGCTGACAGTCTTGGGAGCCTCCATAGTAGGACAATCAATCCGGCTGCAGTGTCACCTGCCACTTTGCTGAACAGTTGACAATGCAATTATCCAGTGTGGAGGCAGGGAGTTGGCGTGTGTCAAACGCAGTTAGCCACTTTCCGGGCACTACTCGATAATGCGTTTCACCGCCGCGCGTAGGAGACGACACGCGGAGACAGGAGCTGTTTAGAGCCATTGAGACCTGTGCTCCCTTTTTCCTTCAGAAACATCTCACTGCCCCTGACTTAACAACTGTATTCTAAAATGCTATTAAAATCACGTCAATCAACTATTGTGTGCTTAAAGCTCAAGTTTGACCCTGAGTGTCCAAGAAGAAGGTTGCAGTTCTGGCAAAACTGCAGACCCTTGAGGGAAAAAAATTTAAAGTTTATCAGATTACTATCTTAGAGCCTGGGATTTTCAAAACCACAGCTAACAGGCTAGCTGCTTTGCAATCCAGCCTTCTACTAATGTCCGAGATCTACGAAAATAGACATTTAAAGGAACTGTCAATGAAATGCAGCCTAGGTCAAAAAACGGAGTAATTTTGGGTGCTCTACCTGCTCCCTTACTCCCCCTGTTAATTTTCATGGTGTTACAACTGCATTTTCTGTTTTATTTTTTCCCCCTCCTTCCTCTAGGAAGGGAGTGACAGACATCCCTTTTTATCCCCCAAATACAATACATAATACTCTAAAATGGAGAGAATTCCACTTCTTGCCTCAGAAAATCTTTTCCTCGTTAGAGTGACTGTTAGTGTTACATAAATCAACCACCAAGGTTTAGTTAATTGTGCTCCTTTCAGCTAATACATTCTGGCAGTTTGAGTATAAAAATTAGATTCTTATTTTTTTATACTTTCAAGTTAACAAAAATGTGCAATCAGCAATGAGAAATTTTAAAGGTGATCCTCACCAATTGCTTTTTTTCCAGTTAAAATGATTTTTACTTTGCTAAGTCCCATTGATAACTTTGTGTTCCAAAATGAACAAAATGGTGTTCTTTGAAGAATTATGTGAACTTCAAACACAGATGACACTGGGCATCAATTGCATGGCAATTCATGCTGGCTTTTGTATGTAACGTAAGAAGTTTTTCTTAAATCACATACTATTCTAATCTGTTTTTCTGGTTCACTAGAGTAAACTTATTAATATACAGGACAGTACTTAAGAGATATTAACTACAGAATCCTTCAAATTCTATATGCAGATACAATCAGGTACAAACGTTAAGAAGTGGTTGGGTTACTACACCAGACCAGTCCAAATTATTGTGCTTCTGCAATGGAGGGATCCCCACTTTTACACAGGGGCTGAGGTAAGGGATACAAGTGCTCTGGGGCTCAGCTACCCTCCGTAAGGGGCATAAGGCACAGAATAAGCACTTGAGAAAAATGCAATTTATACATCTTGCCCACTTGGAAGGTTACAGCAGGTAGAAGTGGCCAGCAGAAGGTAGCAACTCAATCACAGGAAGGCTAAAATTCAAGGATTGAGGGGTTGGGAAGGATGCTCAGATGTACAGATACATTCACCTTAGAGAGAGATGCTGACACTGGAAACGTGGCAGAGAAATGCACTGAACTGAGCTCTTGCTAAATGGGAGAAAGATTAAGAATTTCATTACGGCAAAGATTCCCTATACTCTTACCACAGACTGCTCTTGCATCCAAGCTGAAGTTTACTTTAGCCTGTCAGGGTAAAATGAATGAATTCTGGCTCATCTGCACAGCAGAAGCAAAGATGATTCTAGTTACTAGACCAGTCTTCCAAAAGGCTAAAAAATACCAGTGGCATCTTCCATTTCCCACACAACTCTCTTTAGAGAAGTCACACATTTACTGTTCAGCTAAAATGCTTTTGCTGCATTTGAATAGATCAGTTTATACCCTCTTACCAGCATAATTTTAAAGGTACCTGAATCTCCTGACACAGAAAAAAAAGGCAGTCTCCTTGCCTCTTGTAGCTTTCCTGCATGTCTCATTATATTTTATCTGAAAAAGAGGGCACAGCTGGCTACTAGGTGAGATTCTAGAGCAAGACTTTTAAGGTTTGTCGCCAGCTCTGCTACTATCTTTATAACACTAGAGAAGATGCTTCTCCATGCTTCAGTTTCCATATGCGTCAAACACAGATTTTAAGAGTTTTGTTGTAGAGTTCCACTTTCATGAAATTGCACAAAGAAGCACAATTGAGTTTTCCTTCTCTATTTGGAGCTTTCTGCCAGGCAGTTACCAGACCCAAGAAGTCACTGTAATCATAAAAACCTGTTGAGGTAGGAAAATTAAAAATTATCTATTTAGTTTCTGAAGCTAGGATCTCACACATGAAAGAATGATTCTAATGCTGCATGGATTTAGAAGAACAAACTGGAGGAGCATACAGCTACTGCCTAAATGGTCTTTCTGGGACAACTAACCCACACTGGAAAAAGGCTGGCCTACACACTTCCTGCTCGAACTGAAATATAACTTGATTCTGTGTTGATAGAAAGCTGACAGTGGGAGGACCACAGCCATTTTTTAGAAACTTTTAAATGTTTTAATACAGTCCTACTTTCCAGGCAGCTGCCCTAATTGTACACGACATGAGATCCAATGCAAATGGACACCCAAGGATAACTGTCGTTTGTTACAGCTTACAAAGGCTTTGCCAAGACCCTCTGTGGATATGCTTAGTTGTGCTGTTCTTTTCCCTTGATAAGACATTAACAAATAGATCCAAGCCCCTTGCTAGCTTGGGAGGAGGGCAGCATGGAGAAATAAAAAGAAATACCAGAAAAATAAAGAGAAACTTCAGAGTTAAGTAATCCCTGTGTGTTTCTCCTTCTTCAAGAGTATCACCATCTATCAGACAGATCCTTGTCATGTTGATCTTTCTTAGAAAGTATCCTTCACTGAAAATGCCCTGCTTGCCATTTTAACATTTTCAAAGTCTTTCTCTCCTCTGTGTTATTTTTGATGCAACTGATCTGCTGAAGCAAAAGAAACCGAGAAGAGCAGCGGTGACTAGCTTGCTACTGCACCTAGAGAAAGGCTTTTTGGTGGGGGAGCTGGAGGGGAGAAGAGGAGGACGGGGCAGGTGGAGAGAACTTAGCTACAATTCTTCAATTCTTTCATATCTAAAGAGGACAGCAATCTCTGTTCTATCAGAGCGCACGGTTTGTACTTTAAATGGTACTTGCTGCCAGCTTGCTTTCCCTGTCTCTCTCCCTTTGAAGCAGACCGGACAGCTTCCTCAAGCTGGCGTTATCACTCCCTCTAACCACTCTTGGCAGGCAATCTAATTCCCCCTGAAAAGGTCACCGCCATTTTAACTGCCTTTCAATCACATTAAGCACGCTGCTGCTCGTGCTCAGAGCACTGCGCCCGCAGCTCTCCTGACTGAGGTGCGATCGATAAACTGACATCCCGCCCCACACCCAGCTCCCCAACCGCCCCAGCCCCGCTCTGCTCCATCCCCTCTCCCGGAACGGACAGAAAGAGACCAAGTGACAAAATCCTCTCCTCAAATCTGAGGCAGCAGAAGGGAGCCGCTAACCTGGCATTTACTAATCTTTGTCCCATCTGTTAAGAAACAGAAGGGCGCAAGCATCCTCCACCCTGCTGCCTCCCGCCTTCCCTAGACCTACAGAGGCAGCAACTTCACAGGACAGTTTGCTTAGGCACCAGTCCAGACACCTTTGAAGCTGTGTTACAAAGAACAAGCCTCCCTCAAGCTTCCCTCAATGCAATCATTACCGTTATCTCTCCCCCCGAGCTGCTTTTTTTTTTGCAGTTACGAGTTATGTGTTCCACCCATCGATCCCTGTGTAAGACACTGTTTTAAGTCCTCTTGCCTTTTGACTGTGCTAAGCCGTTTAAGAGATGACAGCAGCTTCTATCAGTGTGAAGCTGATGTGATTCTTTTCAGATAAAGCACTTTTTTTCCACTTCCCCCCCTCCCTTCCCTTCTTTCAAGTAAGAAACATACACACAAAAAGAGACACTGAATCTTTCAAAGAAAAAAAAAACCTTTTGAACTTCCCTCAGGAATTCTTTAAAGGGATAACCTTACAGTGTAAACACTGAGGGTAACGTGCATCCATTCTGGACTGGAATAGAAGAATTGCTACAAATATGTTGAGCATTAGAAAAAACCAACAAACCCCACATCAGAGAGGAAGTCACTTGACGCTTTCACTTGCGAAGCCTCATTGGCACCCTAAACACAGCAACTCATTAAAGATGGCATGAAATAGTCCCATGCAACAAAGAGCTTCAGAGAGGGATGATTCAGAGACATGGGGAGAGACAGTTACTGAATGTTCATGTATTTCAAGAGAAATTTTAGTCTTGTGATACTGTACTAAGGAAGGGGAATATTTGATGATTTTATCTGTACAATTTTACGCTTTGAAGTAGAAGCTTGATTTAAACAGGGTTTGGTATTTCATGCTGGTATTCTTCTGTACCTATCCCCAAACAGAACCTCAAACTCTCCTACAAACCCCTACTTCAAGCAGGACCTCAGCTGAAACAAAGTGGTTCCAAACCCTATGTAATTGCCAGTAATCTTCATTTACACCCTGCATCCCTCCAGTTTTGGAAAGCAAAATGAATGATAGCAAGTGATGCTTTAAGAAGCCAGGAGGTCAGCTAGAAGTACTAAACATTTCCTGACTGAAATCCTTCAGCAAACCCAACAGCTTCAGAGACAACACACTGATCCCTGCACTCCTCACTTAGGTCATATTCCTACTTGCTGCCACAGCCTGCTCTTTCCACCTGCTGCCAAGCTGTGGCAGGCAAGTAGGTGTGCTTTGGCTCTGCTGCACTAGACCTGACTGGGGACTTGCAGCTTGCAGCTGTAATACCAATGGAGAAGACAAAGAATTTCCAGCTTCTAAGACTGCCCCTCAGGTTAGAAGAGCAAGTTTTCCCTGCAACTGCTTTGGAAGCAGGAAAGTGTCATCCTAGGAACTTTACAAGTGAGAGTTTCAGCCTGTGGTTGCTTCTACGTTTTAGACCATCTTCCAGAAAATCCAAACAGGGCTGTTCATTTCCCTGATGTTTCTGTTTTTAAGAAGAAAAATCCCAAGGTCTCTCAACCTTACTCCAGCTGAGAATCTGTCAGGATTTTCCATATAATTGGCAAAGAATTTTCCTCATGTTGAGAGTGCTATGAACCCTGTCCCCTAACCAAAAATGATAAAAAGAAGCCAGGATCTGTGTTAAGTTCGAGACAGTGCTGTAAAGCTGCTCAATGGACTTATGTGCAGCACACACTGGCCACGGTGTCCTGCTCCCCCTTCACCCAGCTGTGACATCTCCTCAAAGCAACACACCATTAAAACCGAAATTAATGAGACACATGGCCATCTATTTTCCCCTCCGGTTTTATGTATTTCCCCATGTCATTTCTTTAGACATTGGTGACATCCCTGTAGCCTGGCAAAGGCTGTCTGGCATTATAAAAGACATTTGATTTCCACATCACTGCTGCTTCTCAGCAAAGGGAACAGAGCCAAATACAAAGCCTCAGGTGACGGGGGTTAACGAGGGCCTTGCCAACTCCAGACAAAGCAGTTTTAAGCATTAGAAAGCATCTACAAAACGTTGTGCTGTGCTTCAGGGCTGTAAATTAAGAATTCTGTATGGCAAGAGCCAACGCTGGCAGTGAAAGAAGAGACAGTCACCTTAAGGTTACCTGAGAGTACACATTGCAGTCCTGAGTGATGAAGACTCGTGAATGCAGCAGTCAGAGACAATAGGAGAGCCACAAAAGAGAGCATGAAAAAGTGCAACTTAATTAAAAATAAATGCAATCAGCCAGCTGTAGGAGATTACTCCAGTTTTGCTTTGGTTTTCCAAATTTTACAACTTCTTGCACAGAGGAGGTAGGTACCCTGTATATATTGCCTGGTTATCCCAAAATACTAGGTAGAAAGTTGTTAGGAAAAGACTCCCCTGCTTAGGGAAGAAGACACTTCTCTAGAGAAGCATGGCAGCTGTTGAATCTAGCTGCCAGCAAAGCTGTGCTCCAGAGGAGGAAGGCCAGGTGCTGGAGACCTGCCAGCTGCTCAGGTATCAGGAATTCCTTCTTCAGCAGTGGTTCTGCCACAAAACACTGCACAGGGAGGATGTTTCTCACTACAAGTACTACAGGGAAGCTCCTGTGCTTGTGCTGGACTGTGCTACAGACACCTTTCATCCAAAAACCACCAAGAAAGAAGTCTAACCCAAAAGCCTTCTCAGCAGGGTGATTAGAGAGGGTTTTAGTACTGCATGTAGTTGTATTCTGCTTTTCTCCTGGACTTCCAATTTTTTCCTGGATCTGTCCATGTAATTTTTGAAGGTGTAACAAAGGTCTCCAAAAGGAAAGAAGATACAGAACCTATACTTTATGTCAGAAGCAAGGCTATCTCTAAGTATGAATGAACTGCACAAGTACCTGTTCATGTGTGTGTAGCCATCTGGCAGAGGTTACAGCACTGACTGATGCTAGAACCCATCTAACTTCAGGTGGAGGAAAGCAGGTGATTGATGTAGTAACAACTAACACATTTGAGAATTCCTTAAAATAATGAAAAAATACAACAAAGAGGAAGTATTTTATATCTACCCAGCCTAACCACATAAATCATGTGCATTTTTTCCATCTGAACCCTCATTTGAAAGAGGGTTCCCCATATGACCAAGGCCATATGGAAGGTCCAGATCACACTTCAGTGAGTTAACTCAAAAACAACTGCAAACGTTTACCAGGTGAAGACAGCATGATGTCCACACCAAAGGAAGTGGAAGATTGTGCTCTCCTCAAATGCAGGTTGTTTGGTGGGGTTGGAGGAAGAAACCACTCATGCACAAAAGAGGGGAAGAAATGAGCTGAACAGCTTTTTCTAACCAGGACAAACAGTGATGACAACAACAGAAGCACACAGACATGCCTCACCACTCTGCTCTGGATAGTAGTGTCTATACTACATGATCTAAGATCCTGCATTGTCTCATCAGGCCCCTACCTGGAATCATGCACAGGCACAACACTCCACGCAGTCACAGAAAAAGTCAGGCTACTGACACAGCACGCAATAGCGTGAGCTTTGCTGGGGGTCATTTAAAGCCCAAAGAAGCTGCTCCTTCAACTCTGTACTCCTGATCATCTGCTTTGCTATAACCCAGCTACGATTTAATTTCAGAGGAAAGCAAGAGCAGATCAGGAGTGCCTGGTTTTAGCTGAGCAAACGGCTGGCTTTTAAGTCCAACTCCCTTATGCAGCAGCCTTTCCCCCTGAGATATTTTAAATTAAAATCCAAGCTGATATAGGAAGAGATCGCATCCCATCCTCTTTATTGAACGAAGGGAGCCAGCATTCCTCCTCTCATTAAGCATGCACTACGTGGATTGCTTGTGAGAGACTCTTGTGAGTGCCTGAGGTTCATGCCAACGAACAGTTTAGTAAATCCTCCTCTTTGAGGCCAAAGGGCTGAATGTAAGAAAGGGGCCAGGTTTCTAGCTAAAATTACATTCACCAATAAAGCTCACAAGAGGTCAAATTTTGCCATAACTCACTCTCTCCTTGGTAGCTGATTTCCCCGTCACTGGGGAAGGAGCAAAAGAAGGAAAAATAAAATGTGTTTGTCTGAGAGCCCTAAGGGCTTGCAGTGCTGGAGGTGCAGAGCAGGTTCCTGGATTCTCATTTATCAACCTTAAAAGGGATGGAGTGATAAATGCACAACTGGCCCTTTAATATTTTATGCAGGTGCTAAAGCGACTTAGCTGTCACCTCCAATACATCACCAGAGGCTGATACACCAGCTTTCGTCACTCCAGGCTGGGAATTTTTACAATTTCATTTCTATTTCCCTCTCGTCACATATTTCCATGTATTTCTTACTACGTGTGAGATATAAAGCGCTATTTTCCCCAAATGATCTACCCATTCCCTCTTCAGCCACAATCCTTGAGAAAGAAATAACCCCATGCTCTGTTCAAGATTTGCACAAATTTTGACTCTCATCATTGAAGAGGGACAAAAAACTGAAATCACTTTACATTCTGGCAAAGGCTGATGATTCTGCCTTTTGTGGAAGGGAAATTTGTACGTCCCTCCCTTTAAAGATAGGTAATGATCAGCTTCCAAAGCAGAATGATTTACAAGTGCCCCCAAAACACTGGCGCACCTCGAAATCCTCCCTCCAGCAGAGTAGTGGCCCGTATCCTCTTCTGTCCACACCACTCGTACTCTTCAAAGCGGTTGCCGTTCTCATTCTCGATGTCCACAGAGTCATCCTCAGTCATGCATGAACCTTCTCTCTGCACGGGGCAAAGCGGGGCAGCATGTTGAGATGCACAAAATGGCTCTTTGGGGTTCATAACTCATGGTGGGATGGGGAAGAAAAGCTGGACTGCTCCCAGGACAGCTAAGAATAGAGCATACAGCAGCCTCTATTCCCACCCCTGGTTCCTACTAAACTAGAAGTAAATATGTGCTGAAAGAACTTGACAATCTAAGATCAAAACAAGTTGCAAGTTGTGTAATTTTTACTCCAGGAAATTTAAGGTCTGGTCTCTACAACAATGCTGGTGTTATTTCAACATGCATTCCCCTGCCTTGCATGCAAAATTCTTCTATCATGGAGGAACATGATACCACAGATTCCTTTAACCCTAAGTAGAAGTGTTCTCCTGTATTTTTGGGGCATGCTGATCAAAATACACCTCTCTTTATAATATGCACCTCTTGAGGCAACAAGTCCTCTATTGAAGGTTTTTCCTGAGAAGGATGAACAAAAATCTCTATGACAAAACTCCCTCCCCCAGGGCTAGTTTCTCCTTCCTTACTGTCTCTGGGATGAAGAGCAGGAGAACAGTTCTGCTTAAATGGACTTCCCTGGTGTAAGATGGTCATGCAACCTTTACAAATCCCAGTCTGCTACAAAAGAACCCAACAAAGAATAATTCTAATACTGTTAAAGAACGAACTGTTCTTCCTGTGCTACACAGGAAGCCTGAAGTCCTACAAAAGGCTCATAAACTTCAACAGCTCCACCTTTACAATCTACAAATTAGACTTCTGTAACAGCAGAAGGGTGCATGAAATAAAAAGTTACTAATGCAAAAGAACAGAAAAATCCAGAAGAATCCCTCTTCCCAGACAATAAAGTGACTACAGATCTTAGGGAGACAGTTAGCATTGCCTGCAAGCTCAGCAATGTTAGTTTTTGCCCCACATTAGGTCAACTGCAGACAGAGCTGGGAGTAGGAAGAAGGGAATGGCAGCTGGTGATCCTGCTGCGCCTCTACCTTTGCAAGGCATTGTTCCACATGCCTACTCATCTCCTCCTCGGATCCTGACAGAGGCCGGCTGCAGAGGGGACATACCTGCCCTTCGTCTTGCTTCCTCCGTTTCATTTTTCCAATCCGAGCTGCATGGAGAAACCAGGGAAAGAAAACAAACAAAAAAGGAAGACATGTCAAGTTTGTAGATTCAGTCTTTATTTGCTCAGCTCCAAATAATAAACCCTTGGCAGAAATGGTAAGATTTCACACCAGAAATTCCCATTGCATCTCCCTATTCTGACCTCTATAAACAGTATAGAGACTATTACTTGGCACTTTTCAGAGGAAAACTTTAACCTGCACTCTGATTCCACAGAGGCAGCTATTCACAATTTAACAGCTAGGAAAAGGAGTATCTGCTGCACATCCCATGTTAAGTTATTAAAAAGGTTAAAATCTTTCCCTTGGAAACCTGAAATTGTTTTCAAAGTTGAGCAAACAAGCTATTTAACCCTGTTTTGGATTTTGTCTTCTACGTCTGAAGCCCTTCCACTAACAGGTCTATTCCCTCTACAAGAACTTGCCTAGAAAGTAGAAGGATGATGTAGCACCTGATAGCCTTGGACAAGGTATTTAAGAATCACTTCCAGGACCACAGAGCCTCCTGCATACCTGAAAAACTTCTTCCCAGAATACCACAAACAAGTCAGAGCACCATCTCGGTAGCAAGTAATATTTATGGAAAGAAAAGATAATTGCTATGGAAAACATAGGACCCATGCTAGATAGCTTCTGTCTCTCTATTGTTTTTATTTTGTGAGAACTGAGGGCTACACTGCCTTCTTGAGAGCATGCTCTGGGAAACAAATGTGTTAGGAATCACGATGATTAGAAAAAGCAGCCAAGGTAGCCTGTTGCTTAATCCAATAGCTGGTTAATTTGAGCCATCGTTTAATGTGATCAAAACATCTGGAATCAAATCATTTGCATTAAAAAGAACTTCTGTCTTTTATTATGATGGCTTTAGGCAGGTATTACTGAATAACTCAATCACTGGCTGCAGGAAAGTCACTGTTTAATTAATAAGGAAGGTCAAAATTCTGAATGAGAGACAAGAAAAACCCCAAGGAAAGCCCATGTGATAATGAGAGATGACACCACCAAAAAGCTGCATTAGCCAGAAATCGTTACTGACATTGTGAGCACTGCAGCATGCTCTGAAAACCTTCATGCCTGAACACTGTGGGATCAACACCACCCTGCAGCCAACGAGTCAGAGAAAGCTGCTGGAATGCCAGGGTGAGAAGGACCAGAGTACAGGAAAGTTTCTGTCAATTGTTTTCTAAAGTGCATCAGCTTAGGGCACACGCATCAAGTGAATTATAAAGTTTTAACTGAACACATCAGCACAGACTGGAAAGGCCTCCTTCAAGACTTTCTTATTGGTTTCCCTGGACTCAGGACTCTCTGGGTTAGGATATACCTTCCCCACAATCTGGAACTAGGAGTATTCATCATCCCCTATAGTCTCTCATGCTCCAGCACTAAGAAAACTTCAAATTATTCCCTGGGCACTGCTCTTCCTCACTGAAATATATGTGCACAAAAACGCCCTGAAAAAAAAAAAAAAAAAAAAAAATCTATCTCCAGTCATCACATTCTGGAAAGGATTCTGTAAATGTGACATTCCTAGAATAAGAGGCAGCAACTAAAGACCAAAACAAGATATCTGGCACTTTGAACAACATAGGCTCTCAAGTTAACACACAGCTTTCATCATTTGTCTAAATTTTATTTGCTGAAGCTCCACAACCCTCTCTTTCAAGCAGAGTTAAGCCATGTTCTTTCTGGCTTGTACTTTGGTGCCCAAGAGATTTCTGAAGTTCTGGTTTAGTGCATACCTATATCCTACAAGCATGGCTCTTTCACATAAGTTTAGGATGCCCTCTCCTTGCCTCACTAGCTCTGTAGAGCCAGCAAAAAATACAGAAGGAGGATGGAATCAGAACAACTTGTGCATTCCTAAGCAAACATGCATCTGGAGAGAAACACAGAAACAAAGCCTTCTCTATCCTGATCGCAGACAGGAATTTCTCTCACCTCATCATGTTTTTAACAGGGAAATGCAGGGCAGGAGCAGTTTAATTATTCTGGTAGGACTCCCCATGGCCAAACAATTCAGTTAGAGCAGTCTGCCTGGTGAATTTATTAGTATTTTTAGGGGTTTTTTACTGCCATCCTGAAGTCCATGCACTGTAGCAGTGACAAAAGGAAGACAACTTATTTTGGATCTTCTACTGATAAATTCTTGGGACTGTTTTGCCAGAGCAAGCACCTGATCTGCTGCTGAATTGTTAGTACAGAGTTGGGAAAAGAATCTCACTCTGCTCCAGCTCTACAGCACACCCAGCAGCCAGCCCCTATCTTGGCTCATTTAGCTCCACAGAGAAGCAGCCCTTTGAGCTGCGCTGCCACAGGTGAAAAAGCCACCGGAGGCAAGAGGTGTTGAAAACAAATCTCCCTGCCATCTTCATTCTGTGGTCATTAGCAGCGGCAGTGTCGTGCCCACGGAGGCCAAGGGTGCCCCTGGTGACAGGAGGAATGGAAAGGGAGCAGCCTGGAAAGCACATGAGCGGCGCTGTCCCTGCCCGACACACGCAGCCCAGCCCGGCCATCACTTCCAATCAGCGCGGCAGGGACAGAGCGGCCCCAAAGGCAGGGGCTGATTGTGGCGCTGTCCCGAAGGGGAGCAGCTCAAAAGAACACGTGAGTGAGACCACAGGATTGCTAATTAGTGTTGATAGATGCGATCATTTCTAATTAGCTCACTAATCCCTCTCCCCCTCGCTCCTGTCGCAGGAGCATGGCGAGGGGAAAAAAAAAAAGAAAAAGTCATTCCCTCCCGTAATTCAGGGAGATAAAAATGCAGCCAGTCGAGGACTGGATGTAGAATGAGAACTCAGGAAAGGAGGCTCTTGCACAAGCCTGACCTATCCTTACCTCTGGCTGAACAAAGACTCTATAGTTATTATTCCAACCTTCCGCCAAGGAGGTGAGGAGTTCACTAATTTTTATTAGCATTAATAATTATTATTAGGCTATCAGAGGGCTTCCAGCACCTCTAAGGCCTCACTTTTAAAGATGTACATTACCCTACACATGGCTCATCTGCAAGTGCACGTCCTCCTTCAGATTTCACTAAACCATCAGGCACCCGGGGAGTTTAAGTCACCACAGCAGAAGAATGAGAAAGTAGCTCATGGAGGTAACCAAGAATTGGGACACTCTGCAAAGGCTGGGGGTCTCAATTATGGTCTCTGACTTAACCTAGGAGCTGTGCTGGCTAAGGGAATTGCTCTTCCCTTCACTGATATGCAGCTCCCTAATATGGGGCTATGCAAGATGAGAGGCTGCTTGCACTAGAGGAGCCAAAATGCACTTGACAAAGCCTCTGCTGCTGATGGCACACTGGTCCCTGCCTTCCCACAGGTGCAGAGACAAGGAGCCAACCCACCTTAGCTGCCTTATTGGCAGAAGAGACAGAGGATCTTTTCTAACAGTGGGCCCTCCCCATCAAGACTGAACCTTATTGATGCCTAAAGATCATGTTACTCTCTAGTCCAGCCAAATTTCCTGTGAGAAAAGCGAATGGATTTTAGTTTCCATTGGTACTTCCCTCCCCAAGCAAAAATTCACCTTCAGGACAGGGCACTAATTACCTCAGAAGTGCTCTTACACAGCATCAAGCAGTGGACATTGCACCAACCTCTCCTGCAGCATCAAAGGACATGATTAAGTTACTAGCAATATCTCTTATGATTCCCTCCACCAGTTTGAGTGGTCCCCTGAGTCCTATGCAGACATCATTAGCAGCTCCTGCAATGGCAGGCCAATCAAATTAAGTGGAAACATTTTTGTCTCCTTTCCAGTGAAAATCATCCAGCTTTATTCCTCCCCCACTCATCAGCTACAAAAGCAGGACATGGTGGTGGTTCAAGAAATTGCACGGTCTGTTTGGAGAGAGGCTTAGGGGCACCACCAAAACTGGACTAAGCTTCTCAGGGAAGAGCAAATGGAGCTTTGTAAGGACCTATTTCACAACTCACCTGAGAATGTCAGCTTTGGAAATAACCCTAAATTTGAGTCAAACATATTCAAGCACAAGAGACAGCACTTGTTCTCTGCAAATCTACTAGATGAGTCCTGAGGAGTGGTTATACCTACTTTTGCCAGACCTATCACAAAAAGCTTTTGTGAATGATCAACTCAACCAGAGGATTTGATGCAAGGGAACAAAGGCGGTAGTGACAGAGCACAAAAAGCCATCTCAAGAATAAGCAAAAGCAGGAAAACAGATGGTGAAGAAGGAATCTGTTTCAGACCTTAAGTACAATTTGCTGCTCATCTGCCCAAGAGAGAACATTAAGGGCCAGATTCACTAAAGGGACTCAGCACGGCTTTCAGATTTGCGTGGCCAAAGTTCCACACAGATGATTTTCAGCAACCTTCAATCAGACAGTATTCCCTGAGGCTGGCACCTCCTTAACCTGCTTAACCCATGTTCTGATACACTAAGCCAAAATTTGTGCCTCTAATTTTGAGTGACTCCTAACCTGCTCTGCACTGCTAAACTCCACAAGCATCAATTTACAGGGTGGCTTAAAGTTTCCAGTTTGGCAACACTGGAAATAAGGCAAATGAAAGAAATGCCTCCTTTGTCACGCGGGTTCATCAGGAATCAGCACCTCATACTCCTGGGTTCACAAGGACACAACCCCTGGAAAGTGAGTTTAGCACAGGTGAAAGCTGTGGGATTAACTCACTGAGACTGACAGGGAAGTTGTGATACAAACACTCAACCAAGAGCCTAACAGACAGAACATTAATCTCCTGCTCCGGAGCTTGAAAATGCATTTAGCTTAGTTACAGCTCAATTTAAGTTGCAGGGTTGATTTACAGAATTAAAATTCTGTCCAGTCAGGTATGTGTGAACCATGTTACTATCAAAATCTATTCATATTGCAGCCAGGCCAACAGCTGCTCACAGAAGACATTTCTCTCTCTATCTTCTCTTCCCTTAGCTCCTTTTGCACACTCCCAAACGAGCACAACAGGATGGAAAACATCAAGGTCCAAACAAGACTGAGTAACAAACAGCCTGGGCAGCCAAGATTTGGGTCAGACACAATGTGGGAGAAAAGCAAACACTGTGGGCCCTTTTTATGGGAGGAGAGTTTCTGCAGTGTGTCAATGAGAATATAAAACAAAGTGCCAGCTGTCTTTGGACAAGTCCTACACAACTTCTGTTCACATAAAATAATCAGGATTAGGAAACTAAAGTTGCATGATTGATTAGAAGCTCATTAAAATAGAAGATATAGACAAACAGGAGGGTTTTTTCCTCCCTAAAGCACTCCAGTATTCTCCATCTAAAGCATTACTGCTCAAATAACTCTTCAATAAGGTGGCAAGGCTTACAAATCTCAGTTATTTCAGTGCAAACAAATGTGGAGGAGGAAACAAGAAAGCAGGCAGAGTTCAGAAGTACAAATGTAAAGGCACATGCAAAGTAAAGAGCAGTACACCCCACCCAACCATAGGCTGGGTGCAGGCTGGACCAGACATCACTACAGGTATGTTCTGGGAACAGCAGCAATCAGTCACAAAAAGCTAAAGGTCAGAAGGAACCAGTTCTGATCTAATTTGGGAACCAGAGCATTCCACCTGAATTTCTGCATCCAGCTCTCTAACATCTGGATCCTCTTCATCTCAGGCTGAAGAAGAGAGTGGACAGGAAACCCCAGCACTATTAGGGCAGCCTGTTCTTTCATTTGGAATATGGCTGTACCCCAAAAGATACATACAAAAAGAGCAAGATGTCCAGCAAAACCAATGCAAATGCTGTACAAAAAATGCTGTCTCCCTTTAAATGAGCCCAGGTTCACAAGAACATCCAACAAGGGGTGGGGCCAAGAAGAGCTCCCAAGAGAAGAACACAGTCTACCAGGCTGTGTTGCAGCCCTGCTTTGGCACAGAGACAAAAGCACTACTGAGCCAGTTCAGCAGAGCACGCTCTCATCAAGAGCCTCCCCTCATACTGAAGGACTCCACAACACTAAGAATTTCACAAGTCTGGCTCAGACTTTTAAAAAATATTTAAAATAAGTTGTCTACATTGTTGGCCTGTAAAGACATGGAAGGTGGGAGCTCAGACCTAGCTTATCCAACTATGATAAAGGAAGAGCTTGATATCCTTGACTCCAGAGACCTTGGTCACACAAAACAAGAGCTGCACTGGGTGAATATGAGCCATCTGAAGTCTCTGTGTCTGCCTGCCAGCACTGGCAGCTCTCTGCACTCATCTTGGAGCGCAGAGTGAGCACCTGCCAGCACTAACCTACAACTGGTGCAAGGTAACTCATTTCTTTGTTCTGTGACTTAACAGACTTTCTGGAGTTTGCAATTTTTTGGCCCTCTGGGTTGATATTTAAAAATCCTGAGGCTAGCTCTGAATTGAGCTTTGTCTAACTTATCAAAGACCTGGGTCATGAGCTTCTATTTGCTTAAGACTACACTACACATAGAGGGCTTCAAATTCAAGCAAATTGTTTTGCTATCAGCACCTTCTAAAGACTTTTGCTGTTTTGTTCAAGTAGATCTTATTCTAAATAAACTCCATCAGCACAATATCAGAAGTATTATCATAAACTACCACATCAGGAAGCTCGAGATTAATGAGCCTCCCATTACCCTGAAAAACCGAATTCTGACTAAATGTTACTAAAGCAGCTACAAGCAGTACAAAACCAGATGAGAGAACATTGTGACTGTGCACATGGTAAGTTCTGACCTCTAAACTTTGAGAAAATTTTCAACTTCTTCAGCTCTAACAAAAAAAGTTTCCTTTTGGATTTTCCTTCCAGTTTCAAAGTAGAGATAGGCTTTCTCTCTCTGAAATAAAGTGACCTTTGATTTGTTTTTTTTTTTAAATACGAGGCCACTGTCCACTAGAAAGAGTTGTTTACTTGTTGCGAGCACCCAGATACAAGAATAAAAGTACCAGACGAGCATCTGTGGGCTTGAGAGAAAAAAAAAACCCAAACAAAACAAACCATGACGTCAGATGACGCTCAGGCTTCTTAAAAGTTTACTGCAAGATTCAGCCACGTGAGCTGTGGAAGCTCAGCAGCCGGGCCCCACACAGAAAACACGGGTTTCGGGGCCTGTTTTAGAGTGGCCGGGGGGATCCCGGCGGTGGCAGCCGAGGATGAGTGTGGAGGGTTTTATCCGAACGCCCCCGGCACGCCGAGGCCCTGGCGAGCCTGGTGGCGGCTCCCGGCCTGCGGTGTAGGGGGCCTGGGGGTTTCACACAACTCGGCCCAACTATGGAAACTTCTCCGGAGGAGCCGGCGCGATGGGGGCCGCACTCACCGTTCAGGCGGGTCTGCCGGTTCGCTCGCACCCGCAGGAAGGTCTGCAGAGGGGAGACAAGAGCGGAGAAGCGTCAGAAGGCGGATGTAACCAACTCGCCCCCACCCGCACACCGGGCCCGTACCGGTCCCCCCGCTCCCCGCGCATCCCCGGGACAACGCACCGTCCGCGGGCCTTCCCCCCACTGCAGCACCCAC